>OZ026517.1:31373395-32573395 GCA_964019695.1 Loripinus fragilis
TTGAAATAAATCAGATTCGTCATGGAAATACCCAGCAAAGATATTTGTGCGCAGGTCTATTTTCCTCAGGAAAAATATTTATAGAAGCGTTATCATCGAGGTAAACTTGAAGTCCTCAATCTCCGCACATAAAGACGACAGAATTTCGTTCTCACTGCTGTTTTTGTGTGCATAATGAAAAATGCACAGACAAATTGTCAGTGCGTCAGCAGTCAATTTATTGCGTCAAAAACGCACTCTCGCGGAAACACTGCAAGTTAAGGGAAAATCCCACCTCAGGAGGAGCTTGATCCCACTACCCTCACTAATGAGTCGGTGCTCTAATCACTGAGCTTCTCAGGTGGTCCTGTTCAAACCATCTCTGGAACACTAGTCTGAGCTACCAGGGGGGTCATTCCAAACCACTTACTACAGACAATATAACTAGTGGAACTTACACATAAACAGAAAATTGGATCTAGCATGCTGTGCTCGCCATAAAGGTTGTGCCTTATTTCATATTAAGCATTGATTCAGTAGTTGAATGGAAAACATTGTGGATCCTGATCAGAAAGCTTCGCCAAACGCCATCTGATCTGGATCTAGAGTGTTTTCAAAAAAGGATAAATCGACGGTTCAGAAGATTAGCCTACATACTGTCCTGCCAGCCAAGAATGAAAGTGACATCATGTTTTGTTTAAAGCGTTATCAGGGACTAATAATCGATAGATCACTTGTGTATTAATCCTATCCGCAGGATAGGATTAATACACGAGTGATCTATCGATACCTATCCGCAGGATAGGATTAATACACGAGTGATCTATCGATTCGGGTTAGCTCAAGTGGAATGGACAAGTTAATGTTTAACTTAACAATTCCAAACAAATATTTCGCCACTGTCACTCTTGGTTAGCACGACAGTAGTGGGTGCAGCGCATTGTGTTTTGTGGCCAGTTTATGTCTTTTCAAAATAAAGGAGATATCATGATAAGGCGTACATTTTCCCTAAATGGTCACGATAATAAATAGCAAATTTTCAAATTGTCACATTGTTTGTTAGATCCAAGTTTTACGGTAGTAAATATCAAAATAGTTTCAAAGCCCTTTACCTTTTTTCAAAGCTGCAAAAGTTGAATTTCCGCTGACACCCCTCATTTTTTCGTCTTCATACTGGGTACCGTTTTGACCAAAATATAATTGAAAGCATTGCTTCCTTTCAAAAATCGAAAGTGCTAAAGTATATGGATAGAAATGTCTTTTATTTCCAAAAGTTGTGACGTTTGTCAAAGAACGGTTGAATCTCGTGCCTTTAGAATCACCGTATATCATCGTACACTGGATACAGCGATTAGTGAAGCGAGGGAATTTCAACATGTTGATGTACGAGGCGAGTGTTTCTTCATTTTTCTCATTGAATCATGTGAAATTTCATTGCATGCACATTTTCTTTCTTTGCTGATACATCGATGATTGTTCCGTACTACAACAAATGGTCAGCAAAAATCTATAGCGGCTAAGGGCGCATTGCATTTGCGCACTTTTTGCAATTAGCGATGATATCTTTTGCGCACATTTTGCGATTTCATTTGCGCACTATTTTCACACCCTAATCAAGGACAATGAGTGATTAGTGGCCGTGAAACGATGACCTGTAAAGGGAACCATACAGGTTACCATGCACGTGAGATGCGTATTTTGTGAATTGTTCTTTTATTTCTGAACATGAATCATCGTTTATCAAACACTTTAAAAAGTGGCATTTTAAATTGGAAATATGCCGTTAAATCCTGAAATTATTGTTGACAATACACTGGAGAACTATGTGGCATTAGACTCGAAGTTTGTTCCAGATATGGAGGCTGGTATTCTTTCAGAAGAGAAGAAAACGAATAAAGGCACAGAATCGTTTCACGCTCATTTCTTCACATCTCATCCAATCAGTTTCATATTTATTTACATTTTGAAGAATGTCATAGCAACAACATATGTGAAACCCAGAATTAATCCTTGACTATCAGACTCCAAGGACGAGGGTCGAGAAAGAAAAACTTTATTTCTTAATGTACCAGTACAGTAACTGTTTTCAAGACGAAGAGCTCTCTAGGTTGGACTTTATCAAAATGTTTGGCTACAGCTTAGTGCTAAAACTGACATATAGTGCTTTGAAAAATCCCAGTTGGTACCTGTATTTATCGTTAAGTTCGGCTAACCGAAGGCTTTAGAATGATCAATGCACCTTTATAAATTTATACCTACCTTTACCAATACAATACAATAATACAATACAAACTTTATTCCTCTCAGTTACATAGAGCATGTAAAACATGAGGCATATGTACAAAAACGCAAATATTTATGTAGTGTTATGGCGGCAATAGAAAAAACAACAACACACACACACTCTCACACACACATAGCGACCCAATGCAATGGGTCTTGCTGTTGAGGGTAACTAATGCGACTAAATTCGTTATTTAATTGGATATTCAAATGCCATTTCTATTATTGAAAACAGCGAATTAAGACCAAAATAAAATCGGTCCATGCTACCTTAATGTTTACATTGTCATTCGAACTTTCCATGTTTTCCTCGTGCGAGCTACGATACGCTCTATGGTTTTATACACATAAACCACAGCCAATCACCGTGGCGCTTTCGATGTTTAGGAAATCGGCCACAAGCATGCATATTATTAGTTTACTACAGTACGTGATAGGAGAATGTCATTCATAAAAGGAGGTTTGAATGGATATATGTGTATGGATTACACGATTCGAATCCATGGGGATGAGAGACCTTAGCACGCTGGTCTAGTTTGACAAATTTACTATTATACTGGTCAGTGCGTGACCTGTAGTCAGGAAACGGTATGTATCAACTGTTAAACCCCATGCAGTATCTTTAATATCTCGTGTGTAGATCATGACAAACAGGCAATTCATCGTGGTTGACACTAGATCCGAGGCGTTGCATGATTGTCATAATCTATACACTTGCACTCACTCAAGTACTATCATGCGTCAGGAAACAAAAAGGCGATTTTTATAACATTAAGTTGAGACAATACAGGTCCATATATCTTACAGGAAAGGAAACAAAAATGCATCCGTATTTGTTCATTGGAGTAAAGTTGGATGTAAACTCGAGAAAAATATAAATATTTGTTTCGGGGGCTCAGAAGAATCGTCTCATTGTGACGGTTCCTTTGAGCACTCGCATCTCATATTGCTATCCGTTAGTCCAGACATTTGTTTTGGGTGCTAAAAAGATGTCTCAGTGAGACGGTTCTTTTGAGCACTCACCGCAAATGTTTCGGGATGGAAACAAAGGTACCTTTTTCATTTCGTTCTTTTTTATTTTTCAAAAGATCTGTATTGTTCCATATGAAAACATATATACATGTACAAAAGTAACAGGTATAAGTAAATTGTCTCGTTGTTTGTTGTGAAACCTCTTGTAATTTACACAAAGGTAATTGGTTCGATAAGCATGCGCGATAGCACAAACTTGAAGACTACTGGACGGTATGCCGTGCATTTGTAAATTGCGTACCGTTCCGGATATCTTCACGTTATGGTGGACGGAGTATTATAATGTCTTAATATATATATATATATATATATATATATATATATATATATATATATATATATATATATATATATATATATATATATATATATATATATATATATATATATATATATATATATATATATATATATATATATATATATATATATATATTTTTTTTTTTTTCGGGGGGGGGGGGGAGGGGGGGGGGCACAAAAGAATCGTCTCTTTGTGACGGTTCTTTTGAGCCCTCACTGCGGATGTTGTTATCATAAGTCCAAACATTTGTTTTGGGTGCTAAAAGATGTCTCGATGAGACGGTTCTTTTGAGCACCCACCGCAAATGTTTCATTTTCGAGACAATAATTATTTTGATTGTGTTCCCTTGTTTTTTTTATCCAAGGGCCTGTATTGTTCGGTATGGGAGAAAATAAATAACATATATACACATGTACAAGAGTGACAGGTATAGGCAATTTGCCTCGATGTATTTTACACAAAGGTAATTGCTCCGACGAGCATGTGCGACAGCACACACTTATTAGAGCCAGAACCTTTATCATGCAATTTATTTTAATTGCAGATAATTACTTGTTAGTTTGAAAGCTATTGGACGGTGCGCCGTGCATTTGTAAATTGCGTACCGTTCCGGGTATATTTGCATATATCGTAAAATTATAGTCAGCGAAAATAATTAGGAAGGGGCTATTTACAGTTGACTGTCAATAGCCAAATAACGTTAAAATGGCTATTTACAGTTGACTGTCAATAGCCAAAAAACGTTAGAATTGCTATTTACAGTTGACTGTCAATAGCCAAAAAACGTTAAAGTGGCTATTTACAGTCAACTGTCATTAGCCAAAAAACGTTGAAATGGCTATTGACAGTCAACTGTAAATAGCCATTTTAACGTTTTTTGGCTATTTACAGATAAATCAGATATTTTCATTGATGTTGACTTTATATTCGAACATTTGGTGGACAATTTCAAGTACAGATGAATATTAAAGTCAAATAAATGTGTTTCTTCCATAATTAGTGCATGCCGTAAATCGTATTTGAGCCTGGCATGTGATTTTTGGGTATTTGACGCATGCAAAAAGTTAAGAAACACGCAGGTTTGTGCATCTACACAGACTCTCCATTGGCATCGTTGTTCGTACGCATAAGTAGAAATGATTCATATAAGAGCCAAACATCTCAAAAAATGTACCAGTATGGATTGGCAGTCAGGTGAAAGGCAATTATTCTATGACTGAGAGATTTCCTGATCAAGATTATAGAGCTCAGACTTCTTACGTGTAACATATATTCCGAGGTTTCCTGATCAGACACCACATTCTGCGAAATCTGATTTGGATCTCGACTGTTTATCTATATCCCATGGATGTATATATAGCTATAGATAAACAAAGTTAAACAGGCACTCATTAATCTTCGACATCATTCGGTCACGTTCGGTACATCATTCGGCCACGTTCGGTGTGTATTAGCTATTTTGATTGATTAATGCATGGAACAAGTATCTCTTAACAAGGTGATCTGACAATGCTGAGGCAGTGGTGTAGTGGTAAGACGATTAACTCATAATCCGGATTGCGAGGGTTCGATTCCCACTGGGTATAGTTATTTTAGGCATCATTTTAAGTTTATATTCTTTTTGAGTTATGATCATATTGTTTCTTGTTTATTTTAATTTAATGGATAGTTGACATGATGTCTGTTTTCAAGACTGATTAATAAGAGATTATTTATGGTCGGAAGCTGATGGCGATGGGTGTAAAACTCCTGCACATTGTTTCTGATAACAGCCTCAGCAAAGTCATCCACAGGTTTTTTATTGTCCCCGTTTCGAACTTTGCGGCGACGAAAGTGTACCGGTTTCTCGAAGTTCTTTTCGTACTCGGAAAACGGTTCTTCTGCTGACCCCAGTTGCCTGAACAGTATGTTGAATATATGATGAGCTGTACCGCCCTGAGTGTTTCTCAAAATAGGTTGAAACTTTAGCTATGAGAAATTCGTCTTTTGATTTTGAATGTTTTAAAGATTTCTCAGTAGACATCATAGTTCCTAACTATTATAATGCTTTAAAATGAATTCTATTACAATTACTTTTACACGTAAGTCTTTTAAAAATCGTGCAAGTCATGATTTATGATAAAAATGAAAATATTTAAAAAAATCTATATTGCATGTCGTGAGACTCGAACCCATGATCTCAACCTTTACAGCTATGCCCTCTATCCAAATGGCTAAGCGGAACAGTGATGGATACGGGATTAGGAAATACTTCTGTCTGAAATCAATACTTTTCATAATGTTTGCAAATCTAAAATTAGTTTTACGGAGTTATACGAGTTTATACGGCATATTCATGAGTGCCAGTTTAACTTTGTAAAGCTATACTTTGACTTGTTTATAGCACAAGTTGTTTTTGTTTCTCGGAGTTACACGTGCATATACGAGGTCTGATTATGTCTGAAATAAGTTTGTTTGTTTGATTTATTTGATTCTTTACGTCCCATCAACAATCTTTCAGTTATAAAGGGACGGGTCTTCCTGGGTTGAACCAGTACTAAGCTAGGATTAATGTTCTTGCTCAAGGACACAACGCAGTGACGCCGGAGAGGCTCGAACCCGCGGCCCTTCAGTCTCGAGTCAAGCACTCTACCACTGAGCCATTCTGAAATAAGCAACGCATTTGAACATTTTATTGGTTTTTTAATGAAATCCGATTCACATTTTCTAAATAAAGGCGATTCATGTATATCAACTAACAGTACATATATGTACATTTTAACCATTGAGCCAATTTATATAGCTCAATTAATTTCAACGCCTGGAAATTTAACACCGAAATAGCTCTCAGAGTTTCTCTAATCAGTTTCTAGTCATATGCCGTGGTTACTTAAGAGAAACATCTCAGTGATACGATTCATTTAAGTAACCACAGCATATGCTTTTTGCTGTCGTCTTCTCGCCGAAACCATTAAGCTTTTGTGAGAGGCGACGATTCGGTAAGCAAAAGTTATAGAACGACCAACTGTACTAATAAAACTATGCTGTTGCTGAATAAAGGAACGTCTCGATGAGACGATTCCTCTGAGTAACTCCAGTATATCCTGTCGGCAGAGTTTGAGTCTGTATATGCATCTAATATGACACCATTGCAACGCAGAGTACATTGATACTGTAAACCATGACCAGTGTCCCGAAATCATACTTCCGCGATGTAGAATTTGCAATATGTAATCTCTCTGATACTGTATTTGCGGTTGATTATAGTTGGGGGGTGGTGTTCGAGGGACATCTGTATTAAACGCTTAAGTTATTTGTGCACGGTCTTTAAATAACTTAAATGAGACAGCGGTACACTTGTAAGAGTTATTCTTGATTAGATCATTTTTATTGTAGATAGCTGTTCCAAGCTTTTTGAAACTCTGGTATCTTTTTTTCGAAAAAAAAGTAAATTGTGGAAAAACCTTTGATATGAGTTTAGACAATGAAGTAAACAAGTGTCAAATAATTAGGCTTAGTCGTGAGAAAACCGGATTTTGTTGCATGCAGTCTCTTCTGGTGATAAGGTTTTCAAAACTATTGGACCTAGATCTGCTATGATGAAATGGTGGTCCTTATCTCGATCTACACTGCTAAATACTCCGATAGTATGCCTGAATGTATTTTTCGACTCATAATCACACGCTTGATAGGAGGCAATCGAAAACTCTAATACTGTCGAGGAACGTAGATAAAATTGTTAGAAACAGCTTTCGATTGCCATTATCGTCTGACTGGCGACAAATAGCAATCGAAAACACTGTTTCTATCGAGTTTTGATCCCCGTTCGTCGATTGTTCAAAGCGTTTATGATAGCCGCCTACGCGGTGTGATTTGCATGAAATCTTATTTTAAAACTCTACTCTCTTTATAGTAAGTTGTTTTTCAATTAGAACCATACAGACCAGTGTTTTATGAGGATTATGATAAGACAACAAGCCCCAGGGTTTATTTTCACACCTAACCATCGCATATCACCGCGTCTTTCTGGTAAACAGCCGAAGTCTATCGACTGTCACCAGCTTGAGACGGGTGAAGTGTACGAATATTCTACCTGTTAGAAAATTTCATTGTTGGACATGGCGAAACTATGGCAGGAAACTCAGTCCGCATTTTCCATCTTTCAAGATAATTTTCCATCTTCCACCTTTAAAACTTATAGCTCATTCAGATAATGTAAAGCATTAGAAACACCCATGGATGTTGCATTAACAAGGGTTTTCAAATTTAATACCAACTAGGCAGTGCGCACGTCAGCATCCAGAGTACCTGCTTGTGTCATCTTTGATAACCTATGCAAACAGTTTGTGCCTCTGGATCAAACGTTTTGCCACAATGTGTTGAAGGCACCTCGAAAGTAATATAATCAGATGTTCCCAAGGACTTTTTTTGGAGGGAGGGGGGGGCGAGATATTGAGAGAAATCAATGGCCAGGATCATCGGACATCGATGGCCAAGATCAGTGCGAGCATATGCTCAATCTGGTCACGGTCATTGCGATCTTCTGAGTGCATAGGGAAACAATGTTCAACGCATCAACAATACGTCGTCGAAAATCATAAAAATACAAAACAATGAGTTTTCGGACAGACCGCGCAAGTGCACATTCTGCTCGAGAACCTTGCATATGGCCAATGATGACTCCGAAAGTAATTTATAAACCTCATTAAAGTCTCCTCGCCTGAATAAAGGTTGTCACACCTCTTAATCACGTGTCAAGCACCACGGGAGTTATATTGCCTCCTGGTGAAGTACACTAATCCTGTTTATTGGGACAGATTAAGCTTTTGGGTGATACTTAAAGCTGCATACTCTGTAACTATGAACATTTTTAGAAAAAAAAATATTTTCTTTTTAAATCATTTGCAAAAGTAGAATAAAGTTATGTTGTCACAATAAATCTAATTTCTACAGCTGAAAACTGCATGAAAAAGTGAATTATCTTATAAAAACAGGTGTATTTTCTCTTGTTTGTAATTATTTGCGTCCCTCCATTAATTCTAGACAGTTAATTTTTAACATAAATGCTGCTGTTTTGGCACTAATAATTTGTTAATTATTACGAAAAAGGTAAAATGTATACCTGAATTTTAGTATTTTTACTGTGTTCTTGAAAAATAGAAGCATTATTTTTAAAATCAAAATATCAAAAGTTACAGATTATGCAGCTTTAAGTGAAAATAAAAATAGATTATATGAAAAGATTCTATTCCACTAATAAAAACTTCCAATATCACCTCCACCGCAACCCCCACCCACCCCCCCCCCCCCCCCCCAAAAAAAAAAGAAGAAAAAAAAAAGTATCTGTTTATCTCGAAATTACAAACAATAGTCTCGAAAAATGTGCAAAATATGAAACCTGTGCATATTGCACAGGTTTCATTTGATATTTTGCACATTTTTGCACAGGTTTTGTATTTTGCACATTTTTCGAGACTAAATGTTTTTAGCAAAGGCCTTTTGGTGTAAACCTTTTACAAAATATAAATAAATCTCAACAGGCCGAAA
This sequence comes from Loripinus fragilis, assembly GCA_964019695.1. NCBI lineage: Eukaryota > Metazoa > Mollusca > Bivalvia > Lucinida > Lucinidae > Loripinus > Loripinus fragilis. The sequence goes on from OZ026517.1 coordinate 31,382,517, forward strand.
AGAAAATTGATAATGATAGAAGAAAAGAAAAAAATGAATGGCTGTCTCAATGAAGAGCATGTTAAATATATCACATGGATCCTCTCTACGAGACATCCTTACTTTGTATAAGGGAGTAGAGAAGGTTCTGACGAGTCATCGCATATGCCGACACGCCTTCGCTTTCCAGGCTCGAAAATGCGTGAGGTATAAAAAACCAAATCCCTGTACTGGCTCTTGTACATAATTTTGCGGACTGGAACTAATTGCCAAACCCTTAGCTGTCTCATGACAACTTGCATGTACACAACATCAACAGGCAGTATAGATCAGAATCAGACAACTCCTATAGGAATTATCTGTTATTATTAGATCATGACTCACTCTTGTTTGATATATAATTAGTCAAAAGCAAACTATATAATTAGTCAAAAGAACGTTTACGATCATGAGTTTGACAAATAATCGAGTACACGGTAGACCCAGATGAGATGTCTATTAAAGTAAAGTATTATTAAATGCCAACACGGAGCCTATTTTGGATCCGTGATACCAAATAGTTTCAATCCAGATCTGGGCGGATATTTTTTTTAAACAAAAAATTTGTGAGAAAAGTTTCCAAGTCTTAAAATCACCAACAAAGACAAGTCTGCTCGTGTCACTCAGGAATTCTTCTTACTTTGCACTTAAAGTCATATCAAAATAATGCTAGGAAACTCAAGATTAACTGCTTACCACATCTTTGCAATTAGTATGTCTCTTTTTCCGCTAACGGAGTGGGAAGCCGCACCATCATGAAAACAAATGCTTCAACAAAAGCCAAAATAGGATTTCAGCTAAATAAAGGGATAAGTGAATAAATTTGATATTATACAATTATTGACTTCAATGAGGTAGACATAAGGATTTATCTACCCAAAAAAGTGATAATTCACTGAGGCCGCCAGGCCGAGGTGAATATCACTTTTAAGGGTAGATAAATCCTCATGTCTACCGAAATTGAAGTCAATAACTGTTTTGTTATATGACTTTTCAACTTAGAATGAAAATGTTCTACTTTCACTTTTGTTGCTGAAGTCAACCTTCAACCTAAGGACTTTCTAACAAGTTTTATCAACTGTTATTAAAATATTTTAATGTAGTATTTTGCAATTTGAAACGTATATTAATTCTCTAAATGTGGAATGTAAAATTTAATCATAAAACTTTTTTTACATTTTGTTTATTCAAACAAAAATAAATGAACAAACAAAACATAACAAAACAGTTGTTAAAATTCATGAAAGTCTTTAATTTACCTGTTGGGATGTGAAACAGCAAATCATGTCAATTTCATGCAGCACATGCTAGTTTTATACTCATCATGCTATTTTTAGCTCTCTAGAGGGTGATATTGCAGAAGTGTCAAAAATATTAACTTCTGGAAACTAGTTTGAGCTGGATTTCATCCTATATCACCTTCTGAGCCAGTTTAGACCAGTTTTGAGGTAGACATAGAGATTTATGAAGACAAATTGGGCCAATCAGGAGACAGGATTCTCTCCAGTCATATAACAAAATAAATAATTTCCCCCTGTATCCCAAATAAATAACGACACTGACTGTCATTAGCCAAAAAACGTTAAAATGGCTATTGACAGTCAACTGTAAATAGCCAAGAAACGTTAAAATGGCTATTGACAGTCAACTGTAAATAGCCATTTTAACGTTTTTTGGCTATTTACAGTTGACTGTAAATAGCCATGTTAACGTTTTTTGGCTATTTACAGTTGACTGTAAATAGCCACTTCGAAATAATTATCGCCCACATTGGCATGCGCGGTGGCACAGCCTATCTGAGACATTTTTTGTCGTTTGGAGCAAGAGAAATAATCGCTCCGATTAACATGCGCGAAGGCACAGGCTAATAGGAGCCAGGATTTTTCACGATGGAGGCCTATATTTGGCTGCATGAGAACATATTTGGTATCATCATCGTTCAAGACTCTATCATATGTTTGGTCTCCGTCCCTACTAAACTCGGAATGTATTGGCCACTCTGAGTATGGCCTTATTACACAGTTTTACTTAGGGCCTGTTAAGCAAACAATTTTAGCGTAAAATTGTGATTACTTTCCTGTCCACCAATTAAAACGTGTGTTTTGGGTGTTTAAAAGAACCGTCTCATTGAGACGATTCCTTTGAGTACCCACAACACATGTTTTGGTTGGGAAATAGGGAAAACAATTTTCTGTTACAAACTTATCTGGTAACTGGTTTTAGCTTCTCTGCTTTACATTATTGGAAAAAAAAAAATAATCGCTTTGATGAAAAGGCGCGGTGGCACAACTTTATCTCAGTCAGGATTTTTTCACAGTTTATTGAAAATGTTTACTTGACTGCAGCCTTTTGGTACATCTGCATGTCGCCGCTAACATTTGATAACTATGGACACGCTATCGTAAGGTCGGTTTATTCTTATAACACTCAGGGCGGATATTATCCACTCTGAGTGCAACAAGTTTTTGGGATTTTATCTGGAGCAGTTTCGTCGTTACCAATATACTGTCGGCCGCAATATTCACAGAGCAATATATATTTAGTTGTTTAAAGTTTTATTTACATGGCTAGGGGGGGGGTGTCTGTTGACTGGTGTGGGATGGACAGGAGGATTTGTTGTTGCTAGTATGTGGTGGATGTTGCCTTTTTTTTATAGATCACGAATTAGTCAATATTGGGTGGTCGTAACTATTTATGTTGATGCTTTTAGTGTTTTCATTATTTTCTCTGTGAAACACGTCAGTTGCTTTAGAACCAAAGTGTTTGTGCTGTTCATTAGTTCATTCATCTTATATGTATTTGGATGATTTCTAAAGTAAGCTTTGGTATAGCTTTTTCTTTCGTCATTGAAAGAAGTGCACTTGAAAATGTAGTGGAACTCGTCTCCTATTTCGGATTTGCACAAGTGGCAGATTCTTTCACTTATGGGTATGTTACCCCATCGACCTACTTCGATTGGTAGGCGGTGGTTTCGAGTTCGGAATGCGGTAAGTATACGGCACTGTGAATTATTGAGAATGGAGAAGTATTTATTAATGCCATACTGGTTTTTGAATATTCTGTAGGTTATCCCGCTTGATGACGAATTTATCAAGGAGAACCAGTGTTGGAGGTACTGATCTTTTACTTTTTGTTTGAAAGATATACGGAACCAATCTTTGTTGGGACAGGACTGAGATAGCCAGACATTGGCATATCCGTTATGTGTTACAAGGTTTTTTATATTTTCTATCCACTTTGATTTGCATTTGCCTTGGTCGAACTGGATATGTAGGACTTTGTATATCATGCTGGATAGTCTATTGCTATCAAATTCCAGTAAATTTGTCCAAAATGATATGATCCTTGCTTGTATGTCGATCTTGAGGGGATCTGTTCCGGTTTCTCCGTAAACCATAAATGAAGGGGTAGATTTTTTCAGGTTAAGTATTAATTTCAGAAATTTTAGCTGAACTCTTTCTATGATGTCTAGATTTCCAAACCCCCATATCTCACAACCGTATAATAAAATTGGTTTTATAAGTTTATTAAATAAGTCTATTTGCATTTCGATCGGCAAATTCAGGACCCTAATTTTTCTAAGAAGGGAAAACATTGCGTGGTTAGCTTGTTCTGCAATGTGCTTTTTGCAGCTGAGATAGGAACCACTTTTTGCTAGGTATATGCCAAGATATTTGTATTCAGTTACAATTTCGATTTCTTTCCCTTTATATGTGAAGTGAAGGTTTTGTGCAGATCTTCCTGAGGTGAATATAAGAATTTTGGTTTTCGAGATGTTGACAGTTAGTTTCCATTGGTCACAGTATTGTTCAAATAGATTGAGCATATGCTGTAAATCGACTTGGTTGTTACTAAAGAAGACCGTATCATCTGCAAAGAGAATGACAAGTAATTTGATATAGGTATATATATTTTCAGAGTTTGCTTCGCAAACTATACCATTCGCACCATTTGACATGAGATAGTTTTCTAGGTCATTTAAGTATAATGAGAATAAGATTGGGGACAAGTTTTCCCCTTGTCTAACACCTTTACAACAGGGAAAGAAAGCTGAATTGCCATCTGGAGTGACTATCCTAGATTTTATGTTATTGTACATATTTTTTTTATCAAGTTAAGACATTTTCCATTTATATTATATTTTTGTAGTTTATACCATAGCCCGTCTCGCCAAACGTTGTCAAACGCCTGTTTGAAGTCTATGAAAGCACAAAACAGCTTGTTTTTAGTAGATTTTGACATTTCAAATAAACTTTGAAGAACAAATAAGTTATCTGAGGTTGACAAGCCTCTTCTAAATCCTGCTTGATTATGGCATATAATTTCGTATTTTTCGGTAAATTTATTTAGTCTGTTATTCAATATTGAGGTGAATAATTTTCCAAGGCAGCTCAGAAGGGTTATTGGTCGATAGTTTTCAGGTAGGTTTACACTTCCTTTGTTTTTGTAAATTGGGAGAATGTCCCCCACTGACCAGCTTTCTGGGACTATCCCAGTATCTAAAATAAGATTAAATAAACTAAAGTATATTGGTAGGAATAGGTTTATTGTGCTTTTTATATGCTCGTTAAGTACGTTGTCTGGTCCGGGACTTTTATTATTTTTTAATCTTTTTGTTGCTTTTAGGATTTCCTCATTTGAAATTTGTTGGTTTATTTCTTCGTTTATTTCATTTAAACTTTCGTGGTATTCTGTACTAAATGGCTCCTGATCGTTGTCATGACTGTTTAGATTCTTGAAAAAGTCATGTAGTTCCCCTATAGGAGGCAATGGTGTATTTCGTTTATCTACAGAGTTTATGATTTTCCAGAATTCTTTGGGATTAGATGTTTTTAAATTTCTTAGTCGGTCAACTCTTTGATTTTTGAATTTTGCTCTACTTTTTGAGATTTTGCATTTGTAGTCTTTGCTGACAGTTTTCAAGAGATTTTTGTAATAAGTGTTTTTGTGTTTGTTGTACAGTTTCCTTGTATAGTGATAAACATTTCGTGCCCTTTTGCACTCACTATCGAACCATTCTTTGTGTGTATTTTCGTCAGGTATTCTTTGTTGTTTTGTCCCAAACGTTACCTTCGCATTTTGCAAAAATAAATTTTCGATTTGGCTTATGACCTCATTGATATTTTCCTGGTTAGCATTTAATTGGGTTATATTTGTAAGTTGGTCTTGGATCTTTTGCATTTCGTTTTCGTCAATGTTTTCTACAAATGATTGGATTTTTTTCTCGTCCCATAGCTTGGGTTTGGAATTGAATTCATAAGTAGGTCTAGGTCCTATGCGTAGATGTTGTGTGCTGATTGATAAACTGACAGCGCAATGTGCATCAGATAGTATGCTTTCAAAGTCAGACACTTCAAGGGATTGTATGAATGGGAAATTGTTGACTGTAGAAATGAAGTAGTCAACAGTGCTCCTGTCTTTACATGTATTTTTTGGCAATGATTTGCTCGCTCCCAATCTCCCATTTAGAATAAAAATATTATTAGATTTACACAATTCTAATAGCTGTTGTCCATAGAAATTAATCGACAGATCGGCACTATTTCTTTGAAGAAGAATGTCGTATTTATCAAAATAATTTAGTACGAATAAATTTTCATTGTACAGGTCCTCATTACCATTGCTTTCGCTTATAAACTTGTCACATCTAACAAAATCGCATTTCAAACCAGTCCTAGAATTAAAATCGCCGAAAAGTAAGATGTTTCTGCTTTTGGACATATATTTATCAACTTCCTTTTGTATCTCGAGATACGGATCGTCGTGCGCATATTTAGACCGATACGGTGGGATATACACAATTCCACAGTGAAGGTCTTCGTTAGAGAGTATAATGTTTTTGGATATTGTTAACCACAAGATGAGTTTGCTTTCAAATTTGTGTACCGTAATAAACGGGGAAATTTCATTTTTAATTAAAAGGGTAATACCACCTGATCTGTATCTCGAGACTGATGTGCGATTGTTTGAGAAAACTTGAAAGCCTTGTATTTGCACATTGTCAACATCATCCAGTTTACTTTCTTGGATTCCTATAATATCATATTGCTCAATAAAACTAACAAATTCTGGGCACAATAATTTAGACTTTAGGCCACACACATTAATCGATAGGATTTGCATTTGCGTACGTTTATTTGTGTTTTGACTGGGGTATTGATCGTCCGTACAATTTGTCTGTATATTTTGAAGTAAGTTACCCTCGGCGCACCGCTAGAATGACCCGGAAGCTCCATCAGAACTAGGATTTGCTGGTGCATTCTCTGAGACAGAGTGTTCACTGGGATTATTACATGCGCCAAAACCAGTCTTATTGAGTTCACAATCTGGTGTTGATTTCGTCCCAAGAGTAGGCGCAGGTGCCTCTATATCCTGCGAATTGCTTGAGTGTGTCTCGCCTGAGACAGAAACGGTCGTCTCGTGGTCCATAGTAGGAGGTTCAGCAGAATCTGAAGCGGGAAAATGGTTGTTTGTATTTCCCACGTGCTTAATCGTGATTTCGGGATCGTCGTCGTTTATATCAGAATCTGAATAATCGCAGTGTTTTTTCAACAAGTCTGTGTCATCCAATGGCGATGATGCTGGGTGTTTTTTTGAAGCCGTTGTAGTTTGGTTATTGTGTCCCTTTGGCGTTTCGTTATACTCAGCAAGTGGTCCGAAAGGATTTGAAAGTGGAATTGAGAATTCTTCAGTTTTCTTTGTATTGTAGGTGCGTGGTTGTGTGCATGTTGACCTTCCTCTACTGCGGTAGAAAACACGCTCCCCACGATGTGCTGTACGGTCAGATTTTTGGTTTCCCCAGGCATTTATTTGATGTTTCCTTGTATTTGCTGTGCGTTTCCGCTCATAGGTCTCCACCGAATCTATCTGAACTTCTCTATTATTTATGAACAGTTTATCGCGTATCATTCTTACTTTGTCTTTGTTTTGCCTGGCTTCCTTTGCTACAGGATAGAGCAACTTTCTTTTTTCCTCTATTTCTCTGGGGAATTGTTCCCTTATTCCAAATTGTTTACCTCTTAGTGTTTCTCGAGCACGGGACCTTACGAATTCTCTATCTTTAAATTTTTCAAATTTAGCAATGATTGGTCGTGGATTTGTATCTTGGGTATCTCTGTGATAAGCTCCTAGTCTATGCACCCTATGAAAGTCAATTATTCTATAAATACCCATCTCTGTCTCTAAGAAATGTAAAAGTGTACGTTCTACATCCTCATACTCTTCATCTCCCTGTAGGGGAGTTTCACTTATACCCGTAAAAATCAAATTGTCACGCATGCTTCTGCACTGTATGTCTATCAGGGTGTTATCAGACTTATTTTGATTAGATTGTAGGGAGGACTGATCATTTTCCAATTTTTCTAGTCTTTTCGTAATATTATCAATGATCGAGTCGTTTGATTCTTGTTCTCGTCTTATTTCATCATACATATCGCTATATGTATCTATGCTGTGCTGGTATTCACTCATTGCTTGGTTTGTTTTGGTAAGGTCAGAATCTAGAACGACCATCTTCGCTTCGATTTGGGTAACACTGTTTTTTAGTGCATTTATTTCTGTCATTTGTTTTTCAATCTTTAACATCCTGGCATTTTGATTTTGTAGCATTGTATTTTGTGACTGCAATACATTGTCCATATGCTGCCATCTTGAGTTTTGGCTTGCTAATTGATTGTCTATATGTGAAAGTCTGGTATCCAGTTGATTGAAAAGCTGTGACAGCCAGGGTGGTGACGCATTTTCAGGGACAGGCGGGTTAATATTGGTACTGTTGGTACTCACTCTGCCATCAGGCCCAACCCCTTTACCATCTATGGTTCTGTTTACATCTACAGCCGGTGTTACTGTTCTTGGGGATATTGTTGTTGTGTATACATTTGTTGTAGGAGTAGGAATGTATTTACCTTGAGGTCCATTGAACCGCGACTCTTGTATGTACACGTCCGATGAAGTATGGGGATAGAGTTTATTAGGAGTCATATATAGCACTTTATTTGCATCTGACAAAACGTTTGATGTTTCCAGGACATTGTCCGGAGCAGTTTGAGCAGTTTGAGCTACATTCATACTAAATATCAACGGTTCTTGAACTAATGCAGGAACTTGGGTTGGTAGAGTTGTTGACATTGACATTGACATTGACGTGGGTGGGATATGTGTACCTCGACTCAGTAGTTTCAGTCCGTTTCTTTGTCTGATTTCAGCACTGAATTTCGAAATTTTCCAGCTTCCAACCTTTGCTTCAACAAAAGGAACCGTTTCAGCTACTTTGGCACAAAAAACAAGTATACCGACTTTCAACTATATTTATCACTTATAATTAAATTTTAATGAGGTGTGAAAATGGTGCGCAAATGATATGCAGAATCGTGAGCAAATGAACGAATCAAAGTGCGCAAAAGATATACTGAAGTGCGCAAATGAAAAGCGCCGGCGGCTACAAATAACTGAACTGTTCCACTAATCACTGATGATTTTCTATTGTTTGTTATTCTCTTTTTTACTTTATTTTCGTCTTTCACCCTGTACCCACTATAGATGTATGTTTTACTCTAGTTTAATAGCAGAATTTGGTGGGGCCTTTATTCCATAGGTGTGTTAGCATGATATGTTTCTGTGATTGGAAAAAGTGTTGCTGTAGATTCCCTGCTTGCAAACTTGGCTGATTTTCCATACGTTTTCAAAAGTATGTTTTCTGTATAATGCCATCCCCAATTATGCAGCTCGATACATTCACGGAAGGTACCAATATGATACAGACAAATTTGGTCTCAACGCGAGAAACCCTGTCTTCTGGGCTTGTGAACAATAAAGGCGCAGACCATCATGCGCACCCGAGTAGTCTAATCAGTTATTATTATTATTATTATTATTATGATGATGATCATGATGATGATGATGATGATGATTATTATTATGGTGGTGGTGGTGCTGCTGCTGCTGCTCCTGTTGCTGCGGCTGCTGATGATGATGATGATTATGGTGGTGGTGCTGCTGCTGCTGATGATGATAATGATTATGGTGGTGGTGCTGCTGCTGCTGCTGCTGCTGATGATGATGATGATGATAATGATTATGGTGGTGGTGCTGCTGCTAATGCTGCTGATGTTGTTGCTGCTGCTGATGATGATGGTGATGATGATGATGATGATTTTATGACTATTATTATCATTATTATTTTATTATTATTATTATTATTATTATTATTATTATTATTATTATTATTAATATTATTATTATTATTATTATTATTATTATTATTATTATTATTATTATTATTACCTACAGGAAACATGTCTGTACACTGCAACAATGAAAGATGCCGTGGACGATGGAACGACTCCGGAACATTTAAGTCTGCTAGAGAAGACCGTCACGTGCAAAGAACACACTCTTGTACTAAGGTGTAACACTGGTGGAAAGCTAGAAGAGGCGTCCAAAAGTAAACGATGCTATCGGAATATAGAAAATGACAGTGGCGTTGATACAGGATGGGCATGGGTGGTCATGGCGGCTTGTTTTGGTGGTCACACTATCTGCTCAGGACTTCTGTTTACTACCGGTCTCGTCCACATAGCACTGGCAAAGAAATTCCAGGCGGAGGAGTCAACAACAACGTGGGCTAGTGCAATCTTCATTGCAATGACATCGTTTGCAGGTACATACTCCTTAGGCCTCGATGTAATATAACATATCTCATGCTCAACTTAACATGCATTTTTCTGCTAATAAATGTTAAAATGCCAACAATTGTTGGCATTTTAGCATTTATTAGCAGGATAAAAACGGGCTGAATTTTTTTTCACATATGCCCGGTTAAGCGAATATTTTGAGAGTGAAAATGTGATTATTTTTTAGCCATCAGTTAAACATGTGTTTAGGGTGCTCAAAAGAACAGTCTCGTCGAGACGGTTCGGATGATACTGTTCTTTTGAGTACCCGCAAAATGTGTTTAGGTTTAGAAATAAGAAAATTCACTTTCAATTTCCCACACTTATCCGGAGGCCGGTTTCACCAAGAAGCTTTTATAAACGGTTGAAATTTCATGCTCAGTTGAGTTGAGCATGTAACAAGATGCATAAAGTTGAATGTGCCCGCGAGAGTTTGGTACTGACTTATCGTACTCAAACAAAAAAGAAACGTCCGATTTCTATGGTACTGTATCTTTTGATCCAGTTAAGATGTCGCAACAGAAATACAACCAAAATGTTTCCCAAACGGCAGACGCGCTAAAATTGGTAATGATTTGATTTTTATCTTCTTATCTGAAAGAGTTAATGAGCCTAATGTGAAAACAGCTTTTCCATTATCACCAGGAAGTCAATCATCAAAACGTGACATATTGTACGTTTAATGGCAGCCAGGAACGTCCAACGATGAAAATATCAACTAAAAATCCCAAGTCTGCTTCTTAAACGAGCGAAAATTGCAGTTCAAAACCTTTAATTTACCTTAAATTACCTCCCTTTGAATTAAACAAATAACTATTTAAGAACTTCCAAATCTCCTTAACTGAACATTATTTTGACACCGTTTTTTTCCCTTTTCTTTTGTTTGTATATGACAACAATTACAGAAAGAGAATAAAAAAAACTATGGCTGATAATGATCCAACATCTAATGCAGGCTTGGTAGCTTTGACATGTTCTAGGGGATTCGGATCAGTATTGTTTAGAAACCCTGTGGCTTTGTGATTTTCCAGGGGGTGGAGTCAAGACCTCCTGCCACCTCCCCCAGGGTCAGCGCATGCAACATTCATTGTTATTGACGGCGAAAGGGTAAAATGTTATGTACATGTTTCAGGACCTTTGTCCAGCTCTGTAGGAGACAGATTCGGCTGTAGAACCGCCGTTTGCATTTCCGGCTTGCTTTTGTCATCCGGGTATCTCATTTCGGCAGTAGCGCCAAATATAGAAACTTGCTTATTTTCCGTTGGGCTTCTTGCAGGTATGTATAACGGCAGGTACACTATTTCAATCATAGATTCAGATAAGGCGAATTTTTAGCATAAAAAGGTAATTATTTTCTTACCCATCAATTAAAACATGTGTTTGTGTGCTAAAAAGAACCGCCTCGTTGAGGCGGTTCTTTTGTGCACCCACAACATGTTTTGGTTGAGAAATAATAGTCCATTGTGATATTTAAATTGATTTATCATTTTAAAAATATCATTTATCTGGTAATCACATCTCGTAAATCGAAATAAACACCTTCAAGAGGTAAAATCCTGTGCAATAAAAGTAGTACCACTCATTATGGCTCTCTAGGGGTCATACTGGGCAGCTCAAAGGACAATCATAATGAGGTGATTATGACTTCCTTACAGGGGGCAATAAAGTGGTCTCATAAAGGGATTAGGTATTGTGATAAAATATTGATCTTTATCTTAGTGAAAGAAATTGTGTTGTATAAGTAAGTAAGTTTATTTCTACTTTAACCATAACATGGTCATGTGTAGTATATATATCAATACATAAATACAAAATTCATACACACAGCCGAAGGTCATGGATGTACTAACCCCCAAATTGCCAATCACAAAAAGGTTTAGCCTGTATTGCAGAACAACATGAACCCTGGTCTAGAAGCTCACTTCGGATCAGTCTGATCAGGGACCACACTGTTTGCTTTGATTATCAAATTTAGTAAAGTGCCTTCAAACATGTATATATCAAATACATATCTGTCATATCTATGATTCTACAGTAGCAAATGACACTTTTAGTACAAAAATATTATTGGCATGATGAGGATTGACATTTGATATGCGACAGGACTCCAGTTAAGAGTTCGTAACAGAAATTTAATTTTCCTATTTCTCAACCAAAACATATGTTGTGGGTACTCAAAAGAACCGTCTCAATGAGAAGGTTCCTTTGAGCACCCAAAACACAAGTTAAAACTGATGGGTAAGAAAATATTTACAATTTTACTCTGAAATCCTTGTTCATCCAAATCTATGTGCGAGCACACAAGCTGTTCATACTCAGTGCAACCATCTCTATGAGATTTTCCACTGGGCAGAAAAGCAAATGTTTCCCAATATAGATATGACGGACAACATAATATCCACAGCCATGCATATGATGCCATTACAATTTAGTGGGTTCAAATGGCTACATCCCCTCCAACAATTCAGAAAAACAGTGAGTGGGAGATACACATGTGACAAAAAAATAAAACATGAAAACATAACATATATAAGTGTTGTGCCTATTGACCATATCTAATCTTAAAAGCCTTGAAAATATATAATGAAAGATTACTTAATATTCTCTTATTTGTAGTTGACATTAATTCCTTAAGTTTTAATATATTAGGTCTTTTCCAATAATACCTTTTTATATACTGATTTCTTAAATCATTATACAAGCTACACTCCAACAAAAAATGAAATTCATCCTCAAGTTTGTTACATGTTAAACATTTTCTTTCATCTATCGGTATTCTATTTGGCCTAGCCCATCTTCCTACCTCAATTTCTAATCTATGTGATGAAGTTCTTAATTTTGTCATAGCAACTCTAAATTTTTTAACCTTAACAAAATCCAAGTAAAACTGATGTTCAAAAGAAGAAAATAATGAATAAAAGTTAGCTCGGCTTGATTCTGCAAGTCTGCTGGACCATTCTTGTGAAAAATTATCTAGTAACCTTTGTTTTAAAACACATAAAAACACATTCTTATTACCAACCCCCTGATTCACCCAAACTTCATAAAACCCCAGTGTTGATAGTAATTGCTTAACTCTAGATAGGTAAGGACTCTCTTCACGCCTACCAATCGCTCGAATGCTCAACATCTGGCTGAATATTAAAAACAACTACTCTATGAAGAAAAAGTAAAAATCGGGGAATGTCATGCAACAGCCTATGAATTCCTGCGTTTGTGGTATAAATACGAGCTAAGAAAGTATTCTCACTAGGTCATATTTACTTTTCGCGCGATAAACACGTTCCTGTCTAATTCTGGTACACCTATTTTACGCGAAATGTAAATTTGCCAAAACGAGAGAACTTTCTGACCTCAAATTTATAACACAAACGTAGGAATGCAAAGTCTGTTGCATGACATTCCCAGATTTTTGATTCTCTTCCTGTAGGAATTGTTTTTAATAATCAACCAGATGTTGAGCACTCGAGCGTTTGGTATGCGTGCTCTTAAGGCCCCTTTTGATTTTTGGGATACTAAAACTGTCCCTTATCAGTTAATCCTTTAATGATCTCTATTGGTCAGGAATATATGCCTTTAAAAGAAATGGTCCAAAATGATAATACTTCCTTAAAGTTAGTAGTTTTGATATATCACCATGATAGTTTAAAAATGATAAATCAATTACCAGGCTCAGTGCTCATGACCAAAGATGACGTTGTGATCTGGAAAAAAATGAAATAATTTTGAATTTTGAAATTGTAAAATCAATTACCAGGCTCAGTGCAGCAGGTATGACCAAAGATGACGTTGTGGTCTGGAAAAAAATGAAATAATTTTGAATTTTGAAATTGTGAAACGTAATTTTTCGCACCCAAAAAATCAATACTTAACTTAACTACAGTAAGGTAGAAATTCACTCTAAGGATGCAGGTAACTCCATTTTAAGTCATGAAATAAATGCTCTGGATTGTTTGTAACTGTAAAGAGGAATCCGCATCAGTTAGATTCTGATTGTGTGAAAGTCTAAGTAACCATTAGATGTAAACAGCCCAGTTTTCGCTGAGGGGCTTATGTTGCCGTTGCAGGTTGATGTAAAGTGAGTGAATAAGAAATGTGCGCAAAGGCGCAAAGGCTTGGGCATAAATATCCCACTGGGAAAAAGATCCACCCGACATGATTAATCATAAGAGCCGTGAAATGAGATTTCCAACAATGTGGTATGTGCCACCAGCTAAGTCTCAGACCAGCCTGCGCATACGCGCAGTCTGATCAGAGCCTTTGAATATTCTATGACTGTTAAGCTACTGACTGAACATCATTTGGAGTTTCTAAGCTTAAAGGAGGCTGCACAGGCTCGTCTGAGTCTACACTTGTCAAAATGTCACATTGTTGAAAATCACATGTCACGGCTCAAAAACGCTGATGAATGATAACAAGTACTATCTTTAAAAAGATAAGTTGAGATAGGGGGTGGAGAAAAACACAATTAATACTTTTTCAGAAGCTCGATATTCTATAAATACTATGGTCATTTTGACCACCACAGCAACATAATCGTTGCAGCATTGGGATTAGAAACTTTATTGCCAGTAAGAACTAATGGTAACAAAAGTAGTGCATACAACGCAATCGTAGAACATTGGAAACATGATCTGCCTTTCATTGAAAAAAAAAACATTGAATGTAACTGAGAGTCCGGATGTAGTGGTTTGGGAGGGGGTCTGTCGTTTTCTAATCATTAAATATTCAGCTCATTTTCGCTTATTGCATTAGTCAGTAACAAATTTAAATTGTTTCTTGGTTCGTTTGTTTAATTAGATTGTTTACGTCCCAGTCAACAATTGTCCAGATATGTTGGTATAGGTCTTCCTGGGTTTACCAGTACTAAGCAGGGATTAATGTCTCTTGCCCAAGGAAACATACAGTGCAATCAGAGAAGCTCGAAACCCGCACTCTTACGATCTCGAGTCAAGCAATCTGTAGTTCGCCCAAGATCTAATGGCTATATTTACATTTGTTTGTTCGTAAACATTGAAATCAAAACTTTCGGGTGGCATATTCAGAAGTCAAGCGTGGATTTGCAACTATTTGTTGTCTGCATGGATAGCTCAGTAGGTAGAATTGCTGCCAGCAGAAAATCCATTCCCTTCCCGTTATGCGCAGGCTCGAATCCCATGAATGCTTTAATTTTTTTTTGGTCATTTTTTCCTTTAATCATGTTCGGACAACAGTTTCAACATTTATACAAAATTGCCTTAAATTGGACACTAGCAAACACAAAAATACATATACGAGGTGCCACTGAATGCATCAACCCAATGGGGTATATTTGGGGGCGCATTGGCTCAGTGGTAGAGTGCTTGACTCAAGACCGAAGGGCCGCGTGTTCGAGCCTCACCGGTGTCACAGTGTTGTGGTCCTTGAGCAAGACATATTTATCCTAGCTTAGTACTGGTTCAACCCAGGAAGAACCGTCCCTGTTTAACTGAAAGATTGTTAATGGGACGTAAAGAATCAAATCAAACAAAACAAAACAATAGGGCATGGACTGTTTGTTGTCATAAAAGCAATATTCAACAACCGAAATGATTCAGAGTTTATTTTTGAACTATATTCAAAAAATTGTATCAATAAACAAATAAATGAAAATATAAAAAATCGAAGAAAGAAATCAAGTTACGGTGATGTGATTTGAACTAAAAAAAACCATGACAGTGTACAAGGTACAAATATCTCCTTGTGATCGGTATGTGCATATAACTTTTTTTTATAATAAAATACATGTATTGTTCTAAAAATAGTTAAATTAAAAATAACTTTGTTATTGGTAAATAAACTCAGAAAAACAATTGAAGGGTATTTAGATTCAGTTCCATCTCTAACATTCAATACAATAAAAACTTAACTAATTATGCATGTATTTCATAGTTCCAGACATCTGCTAGACTGGCCCCAGTCTCTAATGTCAATTTTTAGTAAAACTGATAATCTCTCTAAGATAGCAATTTATAAACTTTACTTGGAAGTAGAAGTTCTCGGCTTGGACATCAGAGACTGGTGAGTTAGAGTATTCATCAACCAACTCACAGGTCGATGCTGACAAAGTATTTATCACTTTTATTACCCTGACCTTTTTCAAGCGGTCAGTGTACTTTGGAACATTAACATGTGTTATCTAATACCACCTGCAGAAATTTATGACTACACTCATCTTCAAGCCTCTGTATCTTTCTTCAGTACCTGTCTGGGTAATTTTCATGCTTTTTTGTGTCTGTTGATTTTCTCAAAACATCCCTTTTTTAAAAAGTTCTTTCAAAAATAAAATGAAACAGTTTGGATCATGATCGGGCTCGATGATTTGTCAGGCCTGATCTGGGTTCAAACTGTTTTCCAAGGTATCAGCAGACGGCTCTGATTGACAGAATGCACACAAAACGTCCAAATTCAAAAACGCAGTTGTTTGGCATAATATATTGTGCAAATATTACTTTATATATTGTATATGACAGGATAAGCACCCATACCTGTTTTCTTGGTAATTGTTCATGCTTTTTGTCGTCTGCTGATTTGTCCTCAAAATATTTTTTTTTAAATAATTCTTTCAAACATAATACTATGTATCCCAATGTCAAACAATTTGTACCCTGATCAGGCTCGAATATTTGTCAAACCTGATCTGGATCCAAATTGTTAACCAAGGCTATCAGCAGACGGCACTGGTAGATAAAGAGTTAACCCTTAAAGCGCCAAGAAAAAAAATGCATCTGAAAATGTCGTCTGCTGAAGTCTTCTGCTGTAAATAATTGCCTGACATTACTGACAAATTAAGTATAGAAGCAAACAGCGTGGACCCAGAACACACTGCTCCTATAGGAGCAGTCTGATCTGGGTCCAAACTGTTTGTCACAGAGGCTTCTTAAACATTTCAGCAGACGAGAAAAGCAGATGACTTTTGTTGCGATTGGCGCATCAAGGGTAATATTAAACGCACACAAAAACTACAACTCCAAATTCAAAAAGATATGCTACACGTTGTAGCTGTGCATAATATTGTCCAAGCATTACTAGATATTATGTTTATGACCTACTTGATATGTAATTAATTTTTCATGCTTTTTGTCGTCCGCTGATTTTCTCAAACTATTTTTTTGGAAAAATGATTTCAATAATAATGTCAGAACTTCAAAAAGTTTAGATCCTGATCGGGCCCGATGATTTTGTCGGGCCTGATCTGGTTCTAAAAGGTTTGCCGCCGTCTACCCGCGCCTGGTTGAATTTCTTCACTTTGACATTCAAATCACATTGCGTCAACACCTCGGTGACGGGCATTGCAATGTTTTGATTTAATCTTTTAATAAAAAAAAACTTTTCAAAGATCAGATGTGTGTGCTGATTTTTCCTCAAAATATGATGTTTTTACATCTTTGTTTAACAATGTAAGTCTATATTGAGCATTTTCTATTTTCTCACCACAAACAATGCGCAAGAACTCTTTCGTAGATGGAGTTAAATGTATTCTTGTGAAAGTTTTAACAGGTGTCACTGTCTTATCCATTTTTATATTGACACACCCAATCAGCTGAAATTATATTTGACCCCCCACCATGTAAAAATCTCTATAAAATATGCGGAAAACAAATTGTGCTATCGCACAGGCTGATCAATGCCTTTGATTTGCACTACATACATACTATAATGTCCACAGTTGTTGTTTGAAGCCGAAATATCAAGTATCTTGCCAGTTCCCAGCAACGGTTTTCTTGTGACAAGGCGCCATCAACTTTATATGATTTTGTTTGATTTGATTCGTCCCATCAACAATCTTTCAGTTAAACAGGGACGGGTCTTCCTGGGTTGAACCAGTACTAAGTTAGGATAAATGTGTCTTGCTCAATGACCACAACGCAGGACGCCGGCGAGGCTCGAACCCGCGGCCCCTCGGTCTCGAGTAACTTTATATGATCAGAAAAAAATCCATTTATTACATTCATTAACCCTTTGTATTCCGGGAACCCCTGAAGGAAAACTTTTGGAAAAAGTGAAAACCAAGATGAAATGCAGCATAATACTGCATTCTCGAGACTGCATTTCATCAGGGTCTACACTGTTTGTAAGGTAAAAAAAGAAAACAATGTGTTTTTTTTTAAAATTATAATCTGGCATCCCTAAAACTATACAATGGACTATCCCAAGTTTATTGTATCAAACCAGACGGACTAATCCATTAGTATACAAAGGGTTAAAATTCAGTAAAGCAAATTACACTAGTAACTCCAGGTATGTAACTAATTGAGAAAAGAAGAATCCTTCAGAATCATATCAGTTTGTGAAATGTCTCTGCACACTTTCTCAGCAAACTAAATATTTACACACTGATCAAACTGACCACAAGGTAATAAATCTAATTATTCACAGGCCATTAGATGCTGATGCAGAGACACTTCCAGCAGAGTTTACTGTTAAACCATCAAACCAATTTATTGCATTAGATAACAGCTCAAGCTAACTCTCCAGTCCAGTTAATTTGACTATCAGAGAGGATAGAATTTTTAGATGATTTTTTTTTCATAGTAAATATTATTATAAATGTAATTATATATATTTACTGGACTGATGCCAGTCTAGACATCTGCAAACAAAATGGATGCTTTATTTCAGTCACGCTTCATTGGTTTAAGTACAGTACAACTCCAAATGGTTGAAGCAAAAATTGTAAGCGCTATTTTTTTGCTTGTGACTTTTGGGTAGAGTGGTGTGGTACTGTATCGTAACCAATATGACCCGTAAAATTTAATTAGCATTTTGGTGAATTACATAGTAATAGTTTTATCATTGACAATTATATTCCCAAATCTTATAGAGTCAAAATAATTTTAATATCCTTCATTGTTTTTTTCTGATTATAGACTGGATCCAGTCCTTAAAACAATTTTTCATCATTGTGTCATATCATATACTTGTAGCATGTCTTACTCTGATGGCTCTGTTTATTATGTAATAAATTTATCTGATGCATTTCCTGTCTTTTTAGACCATTAAAATGTTGATGTTACGGATGCATCATGCGAAATTATTTGATGTTCTGACGTCACTTCCCGTAAGCCAGTCAATATTACCTCGTGCCATGTGCTTTGCAACGTCACGTCCGGCAAACCATGCAATATGTAGTTTTATTGACTCGAGTGGATATGCATCTTGGCCAATCAGAAGATGTTTATTTATAGATTATATAATATATATATGTGTGTGTGTGTGTGTGTGTGTGTGTGTGTGTGTGTGTGTGTGTGTGTGTGTGTGTGTGTGTGTGTGTGTTACGTCGTTTTATCGTGTTTATGTTTTAACAACTACAGAATCTAGGGTGAAGGTTTGGCCTGCAAAATGTATCTAAGCCCCTAGGCATTGGCCAAGCACTGTTCGTTCTAAGGCGGCGATTCGGCTGTTGTATATTCGCTGTTTGTTCTTGTCTCCATTGTGTGTGGGGTTTCGCGTTTGGTTCCCTGTTGTGTGGTAGGATTCTTGGTGTCCTTTCTAGTTTAGCAATCATCTTGCTAAGGACCAGTTGCTTTACTTCAACCCATTTAAGCCGAATGGAATTTCCCAATCGTATCAATTGGACCAGTCCATTTCCGTTTTAAGGGTTGTTGTGTTATATTTTTCATTTTTATTACAATTTTAATAGAACATCCTGCAAGCAAACAGTGGAGACGCTGATCAGACGCCACGTTCTGTGGCGTCTGATCTGGGTCTGCACAGTTTGCATGGCCCACAAGAAGGACTCTAGGCTTAAATAGGTTTATTGTGGCTGTATACGTCTCTGTTCTTTACCTCTTCCATATGGTGTCATGCATGTGGGTTAGTCTACAGTCTGTGATTGCTGCATTTCCTGGCCATTTACTCATTTACTTCAGGCCTCGAGGTTATAAAACTTGAGCTCATTCTCAGACTCAAAATAAGGCGCAATGATTGGGTGCTTGTGGGCACGTGTCCGCAAGCAGCCAATGATTGCGCTTTATTTTGAGTCTGAGACTGTCTACGTTTCTCCTGGACTTCATCTTCTATATTATTTAACCCTTTTCCTCATAGAGACGCATTTTAACGCTTTTTTTGCAAACAGAGAAGACCCATATCAGGCAGAGCTGCCTGCTCAGGGTTTACTCTGTTTGCTCATGAAAATATGATATACGAGGGTCAGTCAATACTAACTGAGAGTTGATTCACATCTCTTACGTAGGCTTACGTACACTAGTGAAATTTGGAACATACATGCAATGAACTGTCCTGCGTAAGAATATGCTATATACAAGACCATACAAAGTACATATTGTTGTTGCTTAGCAACCGAAGAATGTGAAATAACGTCATGCGTTCACGCTGGAATATAGCGTTGCCATGGAAACACTATACAAAATTTAAGTTACACCAACTTGTGCATTTGTTGCAAATACAGTATGTGAATGTATTTCGTGAAATGCAACAACTGAGATTGAATGGTTGGAATTTTATTGCATAAATAAGGGGAAATTAACTAAATTTTCTGAAAATTTCACGCCAAAATATACCCCATCCACCAGTTACGGCTCATTTTAGAGCAATATTATCAAATAAGTATCATATCATATGACCATTTCATTGTATTTAGTAATTGGTTTTGACATCTGAATGCATATCTTGAATATTCCCAGGAATAAACGGTTGTCATAGCAACAAAATCTGGTCTTTTAGTTAAAATTGGAATTTCCATCGATTTTGGTTGCTAGGCAACGAACATTGCATGTATTGTATTTACTATCTATTACACTTCTTCTAAACATAACTAACACATTGTTTGATCCATTTTGAGAAATAAAAGGTCCGTTATTATACGGTTTTAGATTTGAAATGATTTTAGATTCATGGCTGCTTAGTCAGTAGTGTCGTCAGCGCGAACGCACATCGCTGAGAGACGGTCTTCAGTTGCCTAGCAACAGCGCATTGAAGATGATATAAGACGTCAACGTCTATATGTAATGAAGCCAGAAGGCTCTTTCTATATGTGCATAAAAGTTCAGCAAAAACTGCTGACCCAGTGAAAAGATATTAACCAACTCTCAGTAATTTTTGACTGACCCTCGTATCTGGGCCCGGAATCGCAATGCCTCCTTAAAGTTAAGGAAAACTTATGTTTAGGGTGCGAAAAATAACGTTTAAAACTGATTAAAAACAAAATAGTTTCATTTTTTCTGGAGATCACACTGATGTCTTTGACCATAAGTACCACATCGATCAAGGTAATTTATTTAGCATTTAATATAGCATTTTATTTAGCATTTAATATAGCATGTTGAAATATCAATACTTAACTTCAGTCTTGCATAACTTTAAAGAGGCATTGTAATTCCGGGCCCTGATCCTTTACTAGCGGACCTGACAAGTATTTGTTTGTATATATATACACTGATCAACAAAAAATTAGCACGGACTTTAATATGATGCCCCACTTTGAATGAACACGAAACATTTTATTTGATGTAATCAACATGTATGGGGATCTTAAATATTACAGACAAAAGGTAATCTGGTTAGGTGTCAGTGGGTTGGCGCACACTTTGATGTCATGGGCATGTAAAGGATACACATCTACATCGGAAAGTAAAACTTTTGATTCTAACGTAAAGCATAAGAACTCTTAATGATGAAAACCGTTAGAAACGTTTAAGTTTGATACCCGTTTATGCCACGTTTTACGTTCCATTATGACGTTAAAATGGCATTTTTCTAATTCTTGACTTTCCAGCGGACTGAATCAAGCGGTCAACACCCAGGTAAACCGCATGTCTAGATCTCGGAGGGTGTTGGCTATCGGAGGTAAACATTGCGATTATGGATGGACAGGGTCTGTATTTATCCATTTCTATTTCCTATAGAAAGTTTCTTGGAGACGAAAGCAGCAAACAGGTTGCTTCTGTATTGAATGATAAGGACTCGGAATGTGTTAAATGCTTTTGACCCATGTCCTTAGGACCCTGGGCGACTTTTCAAACGACGATTGTGAAATTTTCAATGAAAAAAAGCTATTCGTTTGATCATAGCTGGATTTACATCAACCTTTGACACAATTTGCTTGTGTCGCCACAATTCTATTTCATTCTCCTGCATGATTTATAAGACTCGTGTCTCAAAATGCTATTAAAACATCAATATTTGAAATTTGCTTACGTTGATATCGTTTTGATGGTTAGCAAAATGTTCAGAGGAAACTTGACAGCTGGCATGCTTGCTTTCGGAGTGACAGTGGTTTTGATTTCGGAGATTGATACAACTGCCTCACAATTAGTGCCTGAATCTAATATATTTGAAGCATGCCATGATACAAAAAACAAATATGTAATGCTACAAACGGAAGACTACCAGGGGGACGAAATACAGTAGGTAATTTGAGAGGTTTTACAGTTGTGATATGTTGTGAAAAGCGCTCATCTTCAGGCGATGTCATTATGCATGTTTTTTCAAGTGAGTCTGGGAAAACATATTTATTTAAATTCTGCACCTATACATTTTTGGTTAAACCAGTATGCTTGATATAGGAAGGGATATGATGGCTGGGTGGGGAAGGGGCGAGGGTATGGTCCCTGAAAGAAGGCAAGAAAATGTGCCATATCTATACTCATTATCTTACCTGGCAACGCAGTGTATTAACAACATGAACAGGGTTACAAAATGCAGGTTCACATTGAGGCGCATTTTGTTGTGTAAATGGAGTGTCAAAATGTGAGGAAACTGTTGGTTAAGATGCCACGTGTACATGATTAGTAAACCTTTGATCCAAAAATATATACACGTATGCCACCCAGACAATTGAAACACCCATAACCATCAGTCTACTAAATCGCCACAGAACACCCAAACGCACACAGTACACTGAAATACACAAACCAGCCAACCCATTGAAACTCCCAAACTCCCTAGGCAACTGATACACCAAAACCGCCCAGCCCAGGGAAGTAATCATACCGCTCAGTTCACTGAAATACCCTGATCAAATCCATTGAAACATGCAACTCACCTAGTCAACTGAAACACCCTTCTGTAGCACCGCCCTTTAGGATTCTATTCAATGAAACCAACTATATCAACAGTATACCCCACCAAACCGCACAAAAACAACAACAACAACAACAACAACACATGCAAAAAAGCCACCAAAAAAAAATTGAATGGGTTTCAACGGGGCTCTCTAGCTGGTCTCCAACCCCCCTGCCCCTCCCCACACCCCCTCCTCCGCCTTCCTTTCTTCCTTTTTTGCTATGCAACATCTAAAACATTTGAATGGCATTTCGCTGGCGGGTCGATAGTTTCTCGACGTTGTGTGCTAGCTGGGATAGGATGTATCCATGTATTGTACCGCCATCTAGTAGCTTTGCACTGATACGCTTTCTGAGGTTTTGTAAAACATTAGTGAGAAAAATGCACATAGTTATACAACAAAACATCTCATGCAATGTTTTTATTGTGGCTTAATCATGCGCGGATCCAGAAATTTTGTCAGACGAAGTCCAACCAAACTCTGACACACAGTTTTTATGGAGTGAGGAATCAAATTACCACTAAAGCGGATCATCATCAGCCCAACAGCAAAACGCTGGCGGGGCGATAATTACCCAATATTGGGTGATCGCTTGGTAGCTTTTGATTTTCCAGGAGATCTGGATCAGTATTGCTAAAGAGCCCCAAAGGTTTCCGATTTTCCAGGGAGGGGGCCAAGACCCTCTGCCATCCCCTCTCTGGATCGGCGCATCTTAATCTTAGTTGAATGCGCCGACATAACTGAAAATTTGTTGACTGGGATGTTAAGAATAAAATCAAACAAAATAAAAGAACCATAATAAAGAAACCTGTGCAGTTTGCATACGTTTTATAGCTGTACTCTTTGCGCCATTGCGACAGTAAAATAAAATACCACACGTATTTGAAAGCAATTTACCTTTTTGGTATGTTGTCAGATCATTCTTAAAAGTACTAGTATACATGTATTCACTGCATATTTGTATAGGTGGACAAAATAATCCATATAACAAATATCCGTAAAAATATTGAAGATCTTGCAGTTTCGGTGGTAATCTGTTCCGTTTTTTTTTTTTTTATCTTTTAACGTTTTTAAACTTTACATAGTAGTACAGGGCCCGGAAATACAATGCCTCCTTAAAGTTAAGGAAGACTTAAGTTAAGTATTGATATTTCAACATGCTAAATAAATTGCCTGGATATATGCAGTACTTGTGGTCAAAGATACCATTGTGATCTACAGAAAAATGAAACTATTTTGATTTTAATCAGTTTAAAACGTTATTTTTTGCATCCTGAAAAATCCATACTTAAAACCACCAGTTCACCAAGGATTGTTTTTTCCAATCGGCCCGATCTGGACCAGATTGTCCTCGATCAATCAATCTTTTAATCTGCCCGATGGTCGTCCTGAATCGCCTCCTATCACCCAACTTTTTTATGACCTGATTGAGTCCCGACTATACTAACGAATCAAGTCGACTTTTTTGCCAGCTAGGGAAATCCATGTACCAATAATCCGTGCCGGGGCTTGTTTTGCTCTTTAATTCGTTCTACCAGAGTACAGTAAAATGATATTACATTAAGTTGGATGCCAAGAGAAAATAATCCAAAAAGAAGTAATTTTGTGAGTCTTTAAAGGGCTATCAATTGTGTTTCGTTTCAGCACCTTTTTTTTTTTGAAAAGTGTCCATTTTTTAAAAAATGTAATTGGTTTATAATTCTCTGGTATTGGTATTAATTTTTAAATAGTGATTTTGAGTAAATATAAAACCATATCTTATTGTTGTATTTAGTAACTATCGATTCTTTGTGACACCCTTCGCAAGATCTTCGGCAGAGAGCTGCAGAAGGTATACGAAAGCTCCCGAGGGTAGAAGAGAGCTGCAGAGGGAATACGAAAGCTCCCGAGGGTCGAAGAAAGCTCCAAGGGTATACGAAAGCTCGACGGGTTTTGATCGGCTACTGTTTTTGAACATGTTTAAAAACAGAAGCCGATCACTTATTCGGTGCCAGACTCTCGTAGGACTGAGGCGATTGCGCCAGACCTTTCCAGACCTTCCCAGGTGGTTGTCCGCAAGTTTCCGAAAGTTTCGCAGATATGCGGCCGATCAACAAAAAATCTTTCAAAAATCGGGTACACTCGGGACCAAAATAATCCTTCGTGAAATAGGGGTATTACTCTGTAAGTCTTCCTTAACTTTAAGGAGGCAGTGTAATTCCGGGCCCAGGTCCTCATATTCCGGTAACAGCAGCCCAAGCCCCACAATGGCATCTTTTTAAACAATATTATTTGAGCCGTGACATGAGATTTCCAGCAATGTGGTAAGTGCGACCAGCAAAGGCTCAGGCAAGCCTGCGCATACGCGCAGTCTGATCAGAGCCGTTGCTTGTCACTTGAATTTTATATAAATATTAAGCTACTGAGCGAACATATTTTGGAGTTTCTAAGCTTAAAGAAGGCTACACAGGTTCGTCTGAGTCTATTCATGTCAAAATGCCACGTTGTTGGAATCACATGTCGCGGCTCATTTGTCATTCTATAAGAAGCAATAAAGATGAGTTGTATATCTTTAAGATATTTTTAAAACTTGTACACCGGATAAGCGGCAATCGAAAACGTTAATACTATCGACGAACGTAGATCTGGCGACAAATGGCAATCAAAAACACTGTTTCTAGCGAACATGTTATATATTTGTACTTATAAAAGCAGATAGCTTCCCATTTCTGTAAAATCGAATGTTTAATTAGACCTTTCTACATCTATTTGCAGTACGACTTTAAAGGTAACTTTTGATCTTTTAATTTTAGAACTAATGTTTCTATTTTTCAAGAACACAGTGAAAAAACTAAAATTCAGGTATACTTTTTACCAATTTCGTAAATCTTAACAAATTATCAGTATCAAAACAACAGCAATTATGTTAAAATTAACTGTCTATAATTATTGGAGGGACGCAAATAATTACCAACACACCTGTTTTTATAAGATAATTCACTTTTCCGTGCAGTTTTCAGCTATAGGGAATAGATTTATTGTGAAAACATAACTTAATTCTACTTTTACAAATGATTTTAAAAGAAAATAAAAAATTTCGAAAAATGTTCATAGTTGCAGACTTAGTCTCTTTAAATTTTCTTTAGTTCAATAAATGTACCTGGGTGACGTTCTTTTCAATCGGATTGTAAACTAGCTGTTACTCGTTTAGAGTTAGGGTACAATCTTTATTTAAAACAGATCAAGTTTAGTAGTTTTATAGTTGTGATGTTTGTTCTATCATCTATAATAGAGGCCCTCCCAGGAGGTACCTGCTCCCTTGTTCTTCTTAAATATTGAGTTGTCTCCATGTTTAATGTTTTATTTATTTTCCTGTTCTCTGACAATTTTATTCCCCTCAATTTGGCATTCACTCTAACTCGTGAAAGGGCCTCATTGTTAAAGCATACAGAGAACTCCTCTCTCAATTCCATGATAAAATGTTCCCTGCTAGCACGTTATCACAGTCCTTTACCATTGGATGACGTACTTGGAATTTGACAGAGGAGGACAGAACATGGGAGTCGAACACTCACTTCATTATATTGATATTTTAGTTAATTACCAAATACATTGTAGAGGGAGAGAGAGAGAGACAGAGACAGCAAAGACAGACAGAGGGAGAGAGATACAGAGACAGACAGAGAACGAGAGAGTAGAGGGAGTGCGAGTAGAGAAATAGAGAGTAGAGAAAGAGCGAATGGAGGAAGAGATAGTAGAGAAAGAGCGAGTAGAGAGAGTGCGAGAAGAGGGAGTGCGAGTAGAGGGGTGCGAAGAGTGGGAGTGGGAGTAGAGGGAGTGCGAGTAGAGAAGGAGTGCGAGTAGAGGAGTGCAAGTAGAGAAGGGGTGTGAGTAGAGAAGGAGTGCGAGTAGAGAAGGAGGGCGAATAAAGCAGAGAGAATGGAGAAGGGGTGCGAGTAGAGAAAGAGTGCAAGTAGAGAAAGAGAGAGTAGAGAAGGAGTGCGAGTAGAGAAAGAGTTCGAGTAGAGATGGAGTGCGAGTAGAGAAAGAGTTCGAGTAGAGAAGAGAGTAGAGAAGGAGTCCGAGTAGAGAAGGAGTGGGAAAAAAGAAAAAGAGAGTAGAAAAGGAGTGGGTGTAGAGGAGTGCTAGTTGAGAAAGAGAGAGTAAAGAAGGAGTGCGAGTAGAGAAAGAGAGTAGAGAAGGAGTGCTAGTAGAGAAAGAGAGAGTAGAGAAGAAGAGAGTAGAGAAGAGTATGAGTAGAGAAGGAGAGAGTAGAAAAGGAGTGCGAGTAGAGAAAGAGAGAGAAGAGAAGGAGTGCGAGTAGAGAAAGATAGAGTAGAGAAGAGGGTCTGGATGGGGTATAATGATTAGTGAATAATGGCCCTTTTTATAATGAAAAGTGAATGATGAGCCAAAAAAATAATGAATAGTAAATATTGAGGGCCTAGAAAATAATGAATAATCTTATTTTTTTTAATGAATTGAAGAAAAGATTAATGAATAGTGATTAATCAGATTTCTTTGTCACCTTTTTTATTGTTAATGAATAATTGGTCTTATTTTAATGAATAAGCCAAAAATTTAATGAGATAAAAATGGGCTAAATTTTTAATGAATAGTGAATACCAGACCCCCCATCCAGACCCTCAGAGCAGGAGTGCGGGTAGAGAATGAGTGCTAGTAGAGAAAGAGAGTGTATAGAAGGAGTGCGAGTAGAGAAAGATTCCGAGTAGAGAAAGAGAGAGTAGAGAAGAAGCGGAAGTAGGTAGAGAAGTGGTGTGAGTAGAGAAAGAGAAAGTAGGGAAGGTGTGCTAATAGAGAAAGAGAGAGTAGAGAAGGAGTGCGAGCAGAGAAAGAGAGAGTAGAGAAGGAGTACGAGTAGAGAAGGAGAGATTAGAGAAGGAGTGCGAGTAGAGAAGAAGTGCGAGTAGAGAAGGAGTGCGAGTAGAGAAAGAGAGAGTAGAGAAGGAGTGCGAGTAGAGAAGGAGTGCGAGTAGAGAAGGAGAAAGTAGAGAAGGAGTGCAAGCAGAGAAAGAGAGAGTAATGAAGGAGTAAGAGTAGAGAAATAGAGCGAGTAGAGAAAGAGAGAGTAGAGAAGGAGTGAGAGTAGAAAAAGAGAGCTTAGAGAAGAAGTGCGAGTAGAGAATAAGTGCTAGTAGAAAAAGAGAGTGTATTGAAGGAGTACAAGTAGAGAAAGGGTGAGAGAATAGTAAGAGAAAATAGAGAAGGAGCGGAGGGAGTAGAGAAAGAG
Source organism: Loripinus fragilis (assembly GCA_964019695.1). Lineage (NCBI taxonomy): Eukaryota > Metazoa > Mollusca > Bivalvia > Lucinida > Lucinidae > Loripinus > Loripinus fragilis. Next base: position 31,410,481 of record OZ026517.1, read on the forward strand.
TGCTTATAGAGAAAGAGAGAGTAGAGATGGAGTGCGAGTAGAGAAAGAGTGCGAGTAGAGAATGAGTGCTAGTGGAGAAAGAGAGAGAGTAGAGATGGAGTGCGAGTAGAGAAGGAGTGCGAGTAGAGAAAGAGAAGAGAAAGAGAGAGTAGAGAAGAAGAGCGAGAAGAGAAATTGTGCGAGTAGAGAAAGAGAAAGTAGAGAAGTTGTGCGAGTAGAAAAAGAGAGAGTACAGAAGGACTACGAGTAGAAAAAGAGAGAGTAGAGAAGGAGTGAGAATAGAGAAAGAGAGATTAGAGAAGGAGTGCGAGTAGAGAAGGAGAGATTAGAGAAGGAGTACTAGTAGAGAAGGAGTGCGAGTAGAGAAAGTAGAGATGGAGCGCGAGTAAGTAAAGAGAGAGAAGAGAAGGAGTGCGAGTAGAGAAGGAGTGCGAGTAGAGAAAGAGATAGTAGAGAACGAGTGCCAGTAGAGAAAGAGAGAGTAGAGAAAGAGTGCGAGTAGAGAAGGAGTGCTAGTAGAGAAAGAGAGAGTAGAGAAGGAGTGCGAGTAGAGAAAGAGAGAGTAGAGAAGGAGTGCGAGTAGAGAAAGAGAGGGTAGAGAAGGAGTGCGAGTAGAATAATAGTGTGAGTAGAGAAAGAGAGAGTAGAGAAAGAGAGAGTAGAGAAGGTGTGCGAGTAGAAAAGAAGTGCGAGTAGAGAGTAAAGTATAGGTAGAGTAGAGAGGAGTGCGAGTAGAGAATAAAGAAGAGAGAGAGAGAGAGAGAGAAAGAGACAAAGAGAGACAAAGAAGAGAGGCAGGCGTAGAGAGAGACATACAGAGTAGAGAGAGACAGACAGAGTAGAGAGGGACGAAGAGAGAGAGAGACATAGAGAGAGAGAGAGACAAAGGGAGAGAGAGAGACAAAGAGAATTAAGAGTAGAAAGAGACAAAGAGTAGAGAGAGAGAGAGAGAGAGAGAGAGAGAGAGAGAGAGGGCGTAGAGAGTGAGTAGATGGGGAAGAGAGAGCTGGTTGCTTTGTTTAGTTTGTCTTCCTGGTGTGTCGTGATGTTGTTTGGCTCTTCCTAACGGTTCCATGGGTTTGTCTGAAGTTTGTGATTGTGTTATTTCCTGATCATACTCACTATTTTTGTTGTATTTGCTGGGGGTTCGTGTTTAGCACTTCGTGTTAAATGCTTATATTGTGTCATTTCTAGTTTGGCAATACCCTCACTGAGATAAAGGGAGCTTAATGCTTTGCTTATTGTATTCTGACTTTTGAGCGTATTCCTTATTTGTCTGTGTTCCAGTGTCCCTGTCTCTTGGAGACATGTGTCTGTCTGGGATTGTGGCATTTCCTGGTCATTAACACTTGTTTTAATCCAAAGGCCGTTCTTTAAAGTGGGTTAACTTATGTTGTGTAAATGCGAAAACGCCTAGTTAAATTAATGCATCTAGTGAAGACTGATTAGGCCGTACAGGTGCTCGTCTAAACTTATAGTATACTTATTGCATTGCTACTTGATCCGTCACCTTCACAAAAAGGTATGTGTCCATTTCATAGTATAATGCTTTGGCATGTTATGTTACTGCCAGATCGTTTCTTTAATGTGATGCAAAGGGCTAAATAGATATGGTAGGCCAAATCAAACAAATCAAAATAATGCACAAAAACATCCAGTAAATTAATGTTGAACAAAAACTCTTAACAAATTGGTTTATTTAAGTTTGTTTCTCCTTTGATATGTTCCCCGCCAATCGAACCACTTGTTTTTGAAAGTGTTTGAGTGTTACACTTTTGTTTCCGTATGCGAGAGCTTGTTTAATGAACATAATCAATTTGCCCATCTCCGCAATTAATGTTAACATGCACATGCCTTCCCTCCGACAGCTACCCAACATACCTCCGAACGGAAAGCTACATATAAACATGGTACCACCGTCATAAAATTGCAAATAAATAAGTGTTTTACAAGTATTTTTAAATTGTATTTGACTGATTCATTCCAGAGAGAGGTTATACATTTCAGCGGTGGCTGTAAATCAAGTAAGAATAAAATAATAGATATGAATATTAACTGATGAATTCGAAATATTTCGTCCAAATTACTGCACTTCCGATTTCAAATGCGATTTAAAAGTAAGTAATGGTGCAAAGATCAGGAATCGATACAATCAAGTACCACACCTGACCCAGGATACCAATGGGAAAGTGACAAACTCACAGAAGACACCACAAACGAGAGCCAAGAGGTCAGCCCTTTCCCAGCAGGTGACCAAAAAGCACATATAAACAGACGCGCACAAAACATAGCAAACACAAGACAGAACAAAAACATAAAAGATCCACAAAAGAAGTACCGCCTTGGAACGGTCAGTAAAATATTTTACTGGAGGGCTTAAACCGGTTTAACGGCGCCAACCTCACCCTTAATTCAGATGTGGATCAAGACACATAGATATTTGGTTTGCATGAAAGACCCCTAACTTATCAATGCATCATCTCCTAAAACATATAAATCAAGATATAACAAGGAGATAAAGCAAGGATAAGGACTCAACAGTAAATTAAACTGAATACCGGAGCAAAAGAAATCCAACAGGTAAACCCCGGTGGGCCCGACAAACAGCCAAAGCATCAGGCCCCTACCATCTCATCAATAGATAAGTCTTTAAGTCGGAACCATCATAGAGTCTGAAGTCCGACCCACCGGCGTGCAATTAAAGAGGAAAGCAAAGTTGCCAACCGTGATTGGGTTGACTACCAAGCATGCAGTCTGTTGCAATACATTAATGTTATAGCCAATCTTTTTATAATGGGAAATTATTTTAATGAACTGCGCTGAAAAATTATTAGAGCCAACAATCTTCTTCAACTTATACACCAAGTCACCATAGAAATCAGGTTCCGAAAGTCCTTGGCGCAAGAGAGATTTAAGTCCAACTTGGAATTTAGAAATCAAATCATAGTATCGTCTATAAAATTTTGAAAATGTTTTGCGAAGTTTATGATACCGATAGCCTTGTTTAAGAAGTTTCTAAACTCGAACAGATTAAGTTCCAAAACATGTAATGTTTTCAGAGCTATCATCAGTCTGTATACTATCGACCTATATGTTGTTCTTATCCCTCAAAACGAATTTAAATGAAATACAATCGTCTCAATACAGACCACATGCAACCCAAAAATCCTTTGTTTACCTCCGGTAGCCAACATACTCCGAGATCTAGACATGCGGTTCACCTGAGTGGTCAAGTAACCTTTTTGATGCTAGAGTGGCACAAGAACCCAGAACATTTCTGTTAGTTAATCCTTTGAAAACGTTGATAGCGTTACCACCTACATTTAGCCTCAACTTCAGATTAACGTCAATTTTTTATGAATTAAATATCCAGGGACAAAATTTTATAAACTTGCCTTTTTGTACAAACCAATTATCTAAGTGTCTTGATCAACATCTGAATTAAGGGTGAGGATGGCTTAAGCCCTCCAGTAAAATATTTTGCTGACCGTTCCAAGGCGATACTTCTTTTGTGGATCTTATATGTTTTTTTCTGTCTTGTGTTTGCTATGCCTTTGTGCGCGTCTGTTTATATCTGCCTTGTGGTCACCTGCTGGGAAAAGGCTGCCCTCTTGGCTCTCGTTTGTGGTGTCTTACTGCTACTTTGTCACTTTCCCATTGGTATCCTGGGTCAGGTGTGGTACTTGATTGTATCGATTCCTGATCTTTGCACCCTTACTTACCCTAAGTTGTCTCCCGTTTGGTCTCCTTTCAGTTAAGCATGCCTACACAACGAAAACAGTACTGTTTATTTTTACTTAGATGTTCTCAAGACTCAACTTTTGCTTCAAATGCTCAATGGAGACGACCTTTATTTTTTTCAGAATGACTGATTCGACCAAGCTGGAAAACAAAATACTTTATAAATCGATGCTGTATCAATTTTGTATTGCCAATAATGCAGTTGAAACACGTTTTTGACCCCTCTCTTTTTTAAAGAAGTAGAAATGCAATTAAAGTAACGTTACACAAATGTTTTCCTCAACTTTATCACATATCAAACCATCATTTCAGCTAATAACTTGAAATCAATTGCTAAATCAAAAACAAATTATTTATCCGTGCTAAACTTTTGTTTGGCAGTATATGTACAAATATTTATTTATTCATAGTAGATGGAGCTTAGCAGGAATACTCATGAGGAAAAAGGTTAATTATTCGATCAGCCTACCTCAAAAATTCGGACTCTGATGTTTCGAAATACTCAATAATTCGAAATAAAATTTTGACACACTGGATTCAGTTTACGATCTAATCTAATAAATGTCTGTTTTATGGGCCGCGATGCGAGAAAACCTTTCTTCGGGGTTTCCGGCGAAGTGAGATTCAAACCAGCCTGCTTAGCTTTTGTTTGTTTGATTGATTTGGTTCTTTACGTCCCAGTCAACAATCTTTCTTAGCTATAAAGACAAGCTAGAAAATTGAAATTTTGCTTATAGCAAGTCAAGATATAATACTTTCCAATAAATGAATAATAAAGGCGATGACCAGACTGCGCGGGTGCGCAGGCTGGTCTGCACCTTTGTTGTTTGCAAACCCCCGAAGACGGGTTTTCTCGCGTCGAGGCCCATATCATGTGTTTTGGATGCGTAAAAGAAACACGTCTCATTGAGACAATGATGATAATCATGTTTCGGGGATATCTATGTTTATGTCTACTTCCCTATACTTCAAACTACTGATAATTCGAAATAAAAAATCCAGTCCCCGGGACTTTGAATTTACGAGATTCGACTGTATATTTTAAGCCTTTGTTGACCAAAATACTTTTCCATAGTGTTTGGTGCAGCTAGGTCAACATGGTGATTTTGTTCTCGCAAACAGTGCATACCCTTATTAAATACCGTGTTTAGTGGCATATATCTGGGTCTTCACTCTTTTGAAAACCATCCTCTTTAGAGTAGGTTAAAAGTGAATAGAAAGGCTCTCTTATGTCCAAATTATACGATAAGTACTTTTTAAATTACTTTTTTACACTTTCAGGCACTGGGGTGGGTATGGCGTATATAATGCTCTTCTCAGTCAACGCATACAACTTTCGCCTGAAACTGAACGTCGCTCAAGGGTTTTCAGTAGCCGGGTGTGGCTTCGGGATTCTGGTCATGCCACCGGTGGTGCAGATTGCATACGATACGTACGGGTACACTGGTCTCATGCTTATCCTTGCAGGAATTGTACTACAGCTAGTCGTGTTCGGAACATTGATGAGACCGTCAAAGTTAGAGCTAGAATCAATACGGGCACGAAAAGGAAATACAAACGATCAAAGAAACTGTGATATTGTGCGTGTTTTCCTGAAAGTATTAACAAAAAAAGCAACCATTTGTCTTTCACTTAGCATGATGTTATTTTGCGGTGGATTGTATACCGTAACGCTGCATTTGCCAAAATATGCCCAAGAAAACGGCTTTACAGCTATGCAGTCAGCTCTTTTTCTCTCTATCATTGGGGTTGTGACAATGATCGCGCGAATTTTAACAGGATTTCTAGCAAATCATCCGAATGTCAATGAGGTTTGGATTTATTCAGGATCTATTGGAGTGCTGTCCCTTGCCACTTTCATTGTTCCAAGCATGGCGCATGCGTATATTGGACACGTGTTGTATTCTGTGTTCATTGGAGTGTTTGGTGGTTGCCTTTATGTGGTTATAAACACAATAAACCGAACTTTTGTTGGAACACAGTATACTGCAGCTGCCTGTGCCGTGGAGTTTTGGTTCGGAGGAGTAGGATCAGTTGTTGTGTCAGTATTATCAGGTATGTTGTTTTATATACATGAGCCATGACTTGTGATTTCCAACAATGTGGTATTTTGACATGAGTAGACTCAGACAAGCCTGTGAAGTCTCCTTTGAAGCTTAGAAACTCCAAATGGTGTTCGGTTAGTAACTTAACACTCATAGAATATTCAAACGACTAGCAAATGCTCTGATCAGACTGCGCGTATGCGCAGGCTGATCTGAGGCTTTGCTGGTCGCAAATACCGCATTGTTGGAAACACATGTCGCTGCTCATATAGGGGATTTAACATGCGTGTTCATGTTTTATTGAATTCATTAAGCGAGTTGGGAAAAAGAGATAAAATGCGAGACTTGCCGAGCATTTTATCTCTTTTTCGCAATGACTTGAATAAATTCAATTACACAAGAGCACGAACGTTAGATTCTGCAATACTTTCTACCTTCATTAAGCTAATTTTTCTCCTTAAGACCTTTGTTTTGTCTATTTTTAGTGGCCGCTTAAGACAGGTTTTACTGTCGATGACTTTATAAAAAAACTGTATTAGTAATTTACCCTTTACATTCTTGAAATTGGTAAACATGCACTTTGGAAAACAGTGATGACCCAGATAAAATGCCACATAAGGTGGCAGTTCATCGGGACCTACACTGTTTGCTAAAATAATAGCAATATTGGGGGACAGGAATGTATTAAAGATTTGAAAGTTTACTTGCCATGCCTCGAAATACTAAATGGGCAAATCTATGCGTCTTGTGCATATGAGCCACGACGTGAGATTTCCAACAATATGGTATGTGCGACCAGCAAATGCTCAGACCAGCCTGCGCATTCGCGCAGTCTGATCAGAGCCTTTGCTAGTGGCTTGAATATTCTATAACTGTTAAGCTACTGACTGAACATCATTTGGAGTTTCTACGCTTAAAAGGAGGCTGCACATGCCGTCTGCGTCTACACTTGTCAAAATGCCACATTGTTGGAAATCATGTGTCGCGGCTCAAATTATTAGGATGAAAAAGGTTAACATGCATGTATGTCACGGTACATCTCAGAATTTCAAGTGTTTTCCATTTAGATAAGGCTAAAGGGACAAAAAGCTAAGCTAAAAAAAACACACTAATTTCTTTCAATTACAGGGTACATTTTGTCTTTCTCTGGAGAGTACAGTCATGTGGTTTACCTTGGGGGTAAGTCCTATTTTACTCCATACTTTATACATTGTTCACATGCGCATCTAATTAAGATTAAGAAGTATTCTATTGTACAGCCAAAATGCCCCATTTCAAATAAAAAAAAGTTTAAATAATCTTGTATCAAAGATGGATTCAAAGAATTCATGGCAATATACTTGTCTCTTTACCTGGTCGGGAGGCATACACGTGTATAACCGAATCAATTTAACAAGTTTGAAACAAAAGAGAATAAATAGAGGATCTTACACGAGTACTCATGTTTTATTAAATTTATTTAACCAGTTGAAGGAAAGAGATAAAATGCGAGGCTTGTCGAGCATTTTATCTCTTTTTCGCAACGTGTGTAATAAATGCAATAAAACAAGAGCACGAATGTTAGATACGAATGTTAGATTCTATTTATCATATGACATTAAGATTATTTTCAAATCTCATTTCTGGTATAAAACGTTATAATTTTGTCATTATGTACAAAACGTTGTTATGGACGTCATAACGTTACCCGTAAATCTGTAAAGCACTACTGGTTTATCGATTCTATTGTATGGCGTTCTTTCACTCCCAGACGCAACAGTCATAATTATGATTAATAATGTTAATCCTAAACGATAATAAGGAAAAAAAAACTCCTAGGCTAACACCTGAGATTTTATTACTTGTGGCATTATGGGGCAATCTACGTATTATAATGCCTCCAATGTTTACCGTCGTGAGTTGGCTCCCGGTACCGTTAGTTTAACAGGTGACAGGGCCCTGGGCGACGACAGTAAACATTGGGCTTACAGTAGCCCGTTGCGTGCACAATGTATGACGTAGATCATAACAACAACAATGGCGGATACCGTTTAAAAGCTGTCGATTCAGGTAAGACTCTTTGATATTTCCTTTAATACTGATCCGATTGGCGTTGGGTTTTAAGCAGATAACTCAGGGAAAAATGGCAGCAAGAGGTCCATTGTGTGCGTCTTACGGACAAAGATCTGGTTAAAAATTATTGACGAGCAAGCGAAAAACTTGCAATCTTTGTCAGAAAGTATCTAAAGATGAAAATGTTGGTATCATTTCTCTGGGGTATCTGCTTCAAACCCAACGCCAATCTGATCTGTATTAATAGTAATATCTAAGTAAGCCTTAACTGAATCGAGGGGTTTTGACAAGTATCCGCCATTTTTAATCCTCTAAAGTCACGTGATTCTCCACAACTCCGAACAAAAGTTGAACGTCTAGCCTCGCTGGACACGCCAGTTATGGTTTATTAGAGGTTTTTTGCGCAGATACTGTTACTGTCGTGCCAACTAAGAGCGACAGTGACGTAATATTTTGTTTACAATTGTTAAGTAAAAAACTTGTACACTCCTCTTGACCTAACGCGCGAATCGATAGATCACTTGTGGATTAATCCTATCCGCAGGATAGGATAGGATTAATACACAAGAGAATATTAACAGTTTTGCTTCTAAGTTTAGGTTATCAGGACCTTTGCTTATGTACAATGAAATTTGTCTGTAAGGTATTTGTTTATCAGTGTCTCTTTCTCTTGATGTCATAAGTTTGGCCTTTGATTTGTGACTGACATCATAGGGCCAGTTAAGCAAAAACGTTTAGCGTAAAATTGCGGTTATTTTCGTATCAATCAGTTAAACATGTGTTTTGGGGTGCTCAAAAGAACCTTCTGATAGAGACGGGGTTGCTTTTTTGAGTACCCACAATATGAGCCGCGACCTTAGACTTACAACACTGTAATACGTGCGACCAGCAAAGCCTCAGATCAGCCTGCGCATACGCATACTCTGATCAGAGCCTTTGCTTGTCGCTTGAATATTGTATTACTGATAGGCTACTGACTGAACAGCATTTGGAGTTTCTAAGCTTAACAGGAGGCTGCACAGACTTGTCTGAGTCTACACCTGTCAAAATGCTATATTGTTGGGAATCACATGGCACGGCTCATATGTTTTGGTTGAGAAATAAGAAAAATAATTTTCAGTCTTGGGGCCTGAATTTATTGTGACATTACCTGTAGTTATATTCTTTTTGTTTTCAGCATGCTGTATATTTCTTTCCGCGGTCACTGGAGGGATACCAGTATTTCTACGGAAACCTGTAGATGATCAGGTGCTTGAATTTCAAGTTCCTGGACAGGAACCCTTAGAAAATGGAGAAAGGAAACTCATCCCGTGCTGATAGCCTAGAACTACACTGACATGAGTGTGTTGGGTGGCGGATACTGAAACAAGAGTTCCCAATGATAAGCATTCTTTTGACCGAACATGAACAATACTTTTTTAGGACAAGCCACAATGAATAGATATTGGTTATGCATTTTACGACTAGCCACTAGCAAGCCACCATCAGACCGACATCTGTTTGAGTTTTTTTTTTTATAAAAAAACACAATTAAAAGGACACCACATTTTTATGACATACCACCATTGGACCAAAATTGATTGTGACATTTTAATGGCAAACCATCATTCATCATACTTGGTATGTATTTCACAGGCATATTGAAGATGTGCATGTGAATGCTTAATGTTGGAAAGCTATACTCAGAAAAACAATTGAGGGATATTTAGTTTCGGTCCCATCTCTAACATTCAATACAATAAAAACTAAACTAATTATGCATGCATTTCATAGTTCCAGATATCTACAATCAAAATGGATGCTTTATTTCAGTCACGCTAAAATGGTTTAAGTACAGCACACATCCAAATGGCGCAACCCTCTATACTCAAAAGTCACCCACGTTCAAAAATGATTAAAACCCATTTTTTCGTTTGCATTCCATAATGACTGGCTCCAAAGTCATTGCTGGCTCTCCCTCAAAAGTATGACACCTAATTTTGTAGCTGTTGGCAGTGTTTTACTGCAAATTTGTGGTCAAATTTGCCAGGGTATGCCATATATGTGCATTTTTGTTGAAGAAGTTGTCCCATTATTAGGAACAATGACCGAAAAATGGGTGTGAACATTTGTCTGTGGTCAGAATTAGAACATAAGCAATGACCTGGTTAAGGTTGCAGCAAAACATTTAAGCGCTAAATGTATTGCTTGTGAACTTTGAGTAGAGAGGGTTTGTACATTTGGTGTGGAACTGTATCGTAACCAATGACCTGTAAATTTCATTTTGCATTTTGGGAATTACATAGTGATAGTTCTATCAGATACAAACTTACTTTGTTTGAAAATTATATTCCCAAATGTTATATAGTCAAAAGAATTTTAATATCCTTCAATTGTTTTTCTGAGTAAATTTTTTGATAAATTTACACCATTTCTAACTTAAACAAAGTTGGACCACTGCATACGAGGGTCATTTTTTTATGTTCGTAGAATCGGGCTGTATCTCTACAAATATAGAATTTACGGTACCATAACTATATGTATTTTGAAAGGTCTAGCTCCTGTCGATCACTTAATATAAATTTTACATCATTAGCGCTTAGTTTGGCCAAGATATATAGCTTTGAATAGGGCGTAAAAAGGACACTGGCCGAAATCCGTGTCATTTTAACCACGCAGCCATTAGGAAATTAGACGATGTTAAGTTCCATTTGCTGTGGTGATATAAGCATTTTCAAGCCGATTTTTTCTTTGCACCATCAAATTAATTATTCAAACGCTAATCGTAGACAAATGCAGCAAAACTATAAGCATGTTGTTTGCTCTTCTTTAACAATTTTAAAACACCAATCAATATACCAAAATAATCACAGTGAAGTTTAAAGTAGTCACTGGTTTCGTCTATGAAGGTTCATAATAATTGTGAATTGCCTTAGGGTATTTACAATATTTGTGAATGCTTGGTTTGGGTAGGACGTAGGTGTTCAGCCAGGTGCGGTGTTGACATCTGTGATTGACATGTTTATGTTTTATAGGGAATTCTGACACCAGTTTGTTATTGTTTCTCAAATGTCATATTTATTAGCCTGTCAATTCTGATGGGATGTTTTAACACTTTCAAAAGGTCATGATGACAGATATTATTTAGTTTAGTAAAATTACATAAGCCCAATAAATTGATCATATCAATTCTGACATTGATTGGCAGGATTGCGCAATACATTTAATCATTTGACCTTTGGGGAATTGCGCAACTGGTGTGACTATGAGTTACTTTTGTATCTTCTGATTGGTTGATATAAATAGAAGCTTACCTATGTAGAGTGTGCTTTATAGTAAACTTCAAATATGATTGGTTAGTGATGATGTCATTAGGTGGCGCTGTGGTCAGTTTCTATCACGTGACTTCATGGTATATAAGATAAAACCCAGTGGCAGAGCTTCAGACTTTGGTTAACATTTGGACATAGACTTTGGTTAGACTTTAGAGAGATTTCGGAACTTTGGGTTATAGATAGTTTCTAGAAGTGTTTTGGTTAAACTTAAGGAGATTTAATAAAATTATAAAATTGTGAAAGTTGTTGCTGAAATTTACAAGACTTAAAAATTCTAAAGAGACTTTGAAAACACAACGCGAACTTGAAGCTTAGAATCAACTACTACGTTTGCATCTGGGACGTTTTTGGTGCCTAATAGACCAGGATGTCGAACTTTGTTTTCGTGGACACATTGTGAAGAACAGAGAAGAACAGGAACAGTTTGTGAACAAATTGTTATTGAAGAAATAGTTTACTAGTGATTGGTGGATTTTTCATGACACGGTAGGACTTGTCATTTAATTCTTATTTAAGTAACAGTCAGCTAACCATATTTAAAATCAATTACTATGAAAGGTTTGAATGACCCAGGTGTCGAGAATGTTTTCCAGCATTTGGCTGGGAAAATAACCGAGGTCTCATTTGCATTTAATGCTCAGGCTATCTCACAGTCTGTGCAATGTTTTAATTATAATCCAAATTGTTTCAGAGATTGGGTAATTCAAATGAAACTTGGCAATCTGTTGACTTATCGCTTTAGACAAACTTTTCCTTGTAGATTTTAGTGTAATTTCGAAAACTGTTTTTTTTTTGTTGTTTATTTTTTTTATTTCTGTATTTTTTATTTAAATAAAAAATTTATAGGAGAAAGATTAGAATTTGAAGGAAACTATGGCCCAGGCTTAATATTTTTTGAAGAGTTTAAAAAGAATAGTATTTATATAATGTGGGAATGACTTCAGACATAATTCAGATGTTTTGTCATATTGAGATGACATGGGGTGTTATGGAAGAGTTATTCTTCTCCCCTTTATTATTTATTTGTGGTACCATGTGGTACGTATCAGAATTATGATGGAGACATTGACATTTTTTTTAGAATTTTGCTTTATGTAAACTTAATTGGAATTGATTGGGTTTTCTTTCTAAAGTATTATGTTTTGTTTTTATGGCTATTGTTTAAATTCATGTCTTAACATTTATTTGAGAAAGTATAAAGTTATGATTATTTTTTTTCTTTTTAAATTTAAGAAAAGCTAATTTTGAAAGGTTTCCGAAAATGTTGAAGGTTTTATGAGTGTAAAATATGATGTTGGTTATGTGGATTGGGAATGTTTCAGTCATGGTTCAGATGTTTGTCATATTTTATATGGCGTTTGGCGTGGTTATAGAAGAGATTTGCCCTTCTCCCCTTTTATTTTATGTGTGGTACCCTTTGGTACGTATCTGGATAATGATGAAGACATTGACATTTTGGTGGAGCTTGCGTCATGTTTTTGTTAATCAGAATTAAATGGTTTGGTAATTAATAAGGTGTTTGAGTATTTAAATAATGCAGTAGGATTTTTTTTCAGTATTGTATACAATTAAATGTCATTTTGTTGTTTTTATGAGGTCTTCATTGTGAATCAGACTGTGGTCCATGTGTGAATGAATTTTGGGTTGTAAGGGTGTTGTGTATTTCCCTAACCCATGGGAGATTCTGATATTCACACTGCTTCATTGTCTGATAGATTTCTGAGGGTTTTCTAAAAATTGATAAAAAGATATTTTTTTTATTTGTATTTTTTTTATTTGAGAAGATGGATTTTAATGGATAAGATTCACAACAGTGATTTGGTTTTTATTTCCGTTAGACCAAAATTCAGGTTGTTAAAGTCTTGAAATGATCGGATTGAATACATTGATTGTGATTATTGGAAATTGAATAGAGTTATGGAGAAACTTAAGGTCTTCGATGATTTAGAAAAGCTATTTTGTATAGCTTGCAAGGTGATTTTCCTTGTGTTTGAGATGGAGGTGATGACCCCAGTTTACAGTTGGTAAATGTGAGGAGAACTTGCTTGAGGTCATGATGTTTTAGCAATTTGTATATGTGGCTTTTATTATAAAAGTCTTCAAGTTATTTTACTTGCAAATTGCTAAGTAGGTGGTTTACGCTACCAATTTATGGATTTTATTTTGTGTTGTTGAAACGGTGTTTACAACGTGGTTAAGCCTTCTTATTTTGTTTTAGGTATCAATTAGCTGTACCTCTTGTTTTGTAATGCATGAGATCATAATGTGTCTGAACCCTCGATTGCCAATTGTAGAGTTTTTACACTCAGGTGTGTGGATTATTGGAGCTTCTGATGGTTGTAATTTACCATTGTTTGCCAAGATAAGTCAGGCACTCAGAATGGGGTTGTGTATCCACCCCTTGGTGTGATAAGATTGAATATGACTTGAGGGGCTGCAAATGGTTATTTGTGTTTATCCCTATGTTGTGAGAAAAGGTTAGGGGTCATATCCGGGATGCTTGGGGTTCACTGTTTAAATTGAAAAATATAACACACTTTTCTCTTTGGGGAAATTTTACATCTAATTTCCCTTAACAGCAGGTCAATTTCTATTTGGTCATTTGTTGTAATGATTTTTGGCACATGTGTTTTTATTTTGATACTGCTTTTCATGTAAAAGAAATGCTTTCGTGAGAAAGTGAAAGCATATTTTGGTAAGAGGTTAGCTGATTGATGTAGCGATAAGAATGTTGTGACGAGTACCTTGTCAGTTGTTGAGAATGGGTTGGTGTCGTCAGAACATGACGAGATTGTTAGGAGCAAATCGGGAAGGTAGTCTTTTTCCGCACCAGACCAGAAGGAAGCAAGGGTGTTATTGGTCTCGTTGGAGAATATGAAGAATTAAGATGTATTTTGAAAGAGAGATGCCCATGAATAGCATGGAGACAATATGACTTAAGTGTACACGAAACTTAACTATGAGTCCATGGTAGTGCCATGGTGAGGATATGAAGATATGATGATAAGAAGATATGTAAATAGTTATTGATAAGGTGTGTAAGTCCAGTCATTCAATATGGAATTTGGTGGCTGGTGAAGATAAAACTATGCTAACTATGATGTGTACAAAATATCCACTGTAAAGACTGATTAAAAGGATGTATATGACTTTCAGATGTATAGGAAGGAATACAGTAAGGGACCTTTTCACCTTTAAGTATCATTGAGTTTACATGGAACATATTGACCTTTAAAATCTAACCAGCTTCCCAAAGTGATAACAGATAACAGGTCAAATCAGGATTTTGTTGACAGCTATGACAGTTGAAATGTTAAACAAAAGATGACATTTGCATGTTAAAATTTGAAAAAAATCCTGGAAGTGTTGACAAATTGGAGGTCAAATCTACCAGCTGATAACAGACAAGATGCTGTTGGCAGATATGGGGCTTATAAATACTGAAGTCGCAGCATGTTTTATCAAAATCACGAAATTACTTTTAACAAAAATATTAAGATATAGATAAGTTAAAGTGAAGAAGAAATTTAATATAAAATGGATACATGTAGAATCTTTGATGCTCAGCAATTGATGGAGCAATATGGACCAAAAGCCAAGTTTATTGTGTTGGATTTTCATGGTGCCGTGCAATTCCTGGAAAGGTGTATTGAGGACATTGACAACAAGATGATGAAATACTACACACCCATGGAAGAGACAGATGAGAGCGAGGTAGACAGTGCTGAGATTGATAACATTCTGGACGAAGTAGAGGGGTTAGAGAAGGATGGACGTTTGGTGTCAGTCAGAGAGAGTGAATCTGACTGGGTTTATAGTGAGATGGAGGACGTTGGATGCTATTTTACTGAAGATGATATTCCTTCAGATCTGGAGATGGGCGATGACGAAGTGTTTTATGCTGGAACGGGGGTACAGGAAGACCCAGTACAGATAGACTAGAAGGGACAGAGTTGAATTTTCTTGGTTGAGTGGATTTTTGGATTTAAACAAAATAGACTTGTGTGGGATATATATATGTGCGAAAAAAAAGAAACATATCAGGTCTTGAACTGAAAAATGTTTTACTTATCTGCATAAAATGTTCAATAAAAATAATGGAATTCAAAACAATCTTTTGAGTTGTTTCCGAGAAATTGTGGTTTATAAACGGTTTGTTTATAAGTTTGCTTGAATGTTGTACTACATATACTGAAAGAGTAAATGGTGTGAAATAAGCACATGAACGCATTCTAAACTCAATGAAAAAAGAAAACCATACACATAATGCACAAAGTTAAAGATACATTGCATGCTTAATCATAACAATAAAATATGTTCTTAAATGGGTATCCTTTGGAAGCAAAGAATGCATCAAAGAACTGAAACTAGAGTGTGCATATTTTCTGGGCCAGACTAGCTAGTTTCCGCCATTTAGGCCTTATCAGTGACCCTCAAATAGTTTCAAAGTTCAACAATAAAACCCATGATCTCAAAGGAAAAGATTTATTGGAGCTGTTTACTCAAACTTGATGTAGACCATTTAGGCATGTGATTGCAAAAGGGTACACTTACAGAAAACCTGATGGCACCCTGGAAAATTTGAGAGTAAACATCTCTGTTGTAAAGTGATGTTTTAAACAAGTAGCCCAATGGGCAACGATCGCTCACCATGGAGCCAGCATAATGTTTGGAGACACCATAATTTACGATGCTCAAAGGCAGGTAACTCTGGACTTGAAATAATGACAAAAAATTAATTCAAAAACATAAGATATTATGCCAGTTCTATTAATCTGCAAGTCTTAAAAGTTCTGATTAAAAATTGCAGAGAAACCCTGGTGAATGTATTATTTTCAGATGCTTAAGGGCAGCTAACTCCGTAGTCAGTGATGGGATCTGACCAAAATTCAAACTCGTCCATACTTTTATGTATGCCCTGGTAACCTACAAGAATGAAGAAAACCATATGAAAAATGAAGGCGCTAGAGTGGACACAATATTATATAGCTATATTTTAGATGCTCAAGGACAGCTAACTCTGTAGCTGGTGATTGGGTGTGTTCGAAAATCAAACTCATTCAAACTTTTATGGGTGTCCTTGTTACCTGCAAGAATGAGGAAGATCCATTCAAAAATGAAGGTGCTAGAGTGGTCACAACAGATCTCTCATTGTAAGTCTATGCAGATTTTTTATGATGCTCAAGGGAAGTTAACTCCACAGTCTGAGGTTGGTTCTACTCTAAATTCAAACTCATCCTAGCTTTAATGGTTGTCCTTGTTACATGCAAGAACGAAGAAGATCCAATCAAAAATGAAGGTGCTAGAGTGGTCACAACAATGCTACATTATCCATCAATTTTTAAGATGCTCAATGGCAGCTAACTCCTTAATAGGTGATGGGATCGTGATGAAATTCAAACTCATCCGAGCTTTAATAGTTGTCCTTCTTATCTGCAAGAATGAATATGATCTATTCAAATTTGAAAGCACTAGAGTGGTCACACCATTTCTTCCATTATAAGTCTATGGGGATTTTTTAAGACTCTCAAGGGCAGCTAACCCCAAAGTCCAAGGTCTGATCTGGCCAAATTTCCAACCCATCCAAGCTTTTATAGTTTACCTTTTTACCTGCAAGAATAAAGAAGATCCAATCAAAAATGATGGCGCTAGAGTGGTCACAACAATATCCATCAATTTTTAAGATGCTCAAGGGCAGCTAACTCCATAATAGGTAATGGGACCTTGACGAAATTCAAACTCATTCAAGCTTTTATAGCTGTCCTTGTTATCTGCAAGATTGAAGAAGTAATAAATTGAAATCACTGGAGTGGTCACAACAAATCTCCAATTATAAGTCTATGGGGATTTTCCAGACGCTAAACGGCAGCTAACTCTACAATTCAAGGTTTGATCTGGCCAAATTTTGAACCCATCGGAGCTTTTATGGTTGACCTTCTTACCTGCAAGAATGAAGAAGATCCAATTAAAAATGAAGGCGCTAGAGTGGTCACAAGACTATTTATTGATTTTTCAAACGCTCAAGGGCAGCTAACTCTAAATCTTGCCACAATTCAGACTCATCCAAGCTTTTATGGTAGGGCTAGTAACCTGCAAGAATGAAGAAGATCCATCCAAAACTGACTGCACTAGAGTGGTCACAATATTTCTCCCATTATAAGTCTATGGGGATTTTTCCAAACGCTCAAGGGCAGCTAACTCCACAATCCAAGGTCTGATCTGGCCGAAATTCGAACCCATCCGAGTTTTTATAGCTGTCCTTGTTACCTGCAAGAATGAAGAAGATCCAATCAAAAATGAAGGCACTAGATTGGTCACAAGACTATTTGTTGATTTTTCAGACGCTCAAGGGCAGCTAACTCCGAAGTCAGTTATGGAATCTTGCCAAAATTCAAACTCATCCAAGCTTTTATGGTAGGGCTTGTTACCTGCAAGATTGAAGACGATCCATCTAAAACTGACTGCACTAGAGTGGTCACAATATTTCTCCCATTATAAGTCTATGGGGATTTTTCCAGACGCTCAAGGGCAGCTAACTCATAAGTCCCTGGTCAAATCTTGCTGAATTTCAAACCCATTCGAGATGTTATAGTTGTTATCGTTACCTGCAAGAATTAAGAAGATCCAATCAAAAATGAAGGAGCTAGAGTGGTCACAAGGTTTTCCCCATTATAACCCTTTGGGATCTATCTGTTGCCATGGAAACCAGAGTTCTGATCCGATCTGGCCCAAAACCTTATGCAGCCAATCCCCCACCCCAATGATGCTCGAGATAAAATATGATTACGATCGTTTAGCCGGTCTCAAAGATGTTCATGTTTGAAAGTGTGCACGGACGGACGCACGGACGCACGGACTCACGGACGCCGGCTCGAGTCCCATACTATCAGCTCACCCTGAGCCTTCGGCTCTGGTGAGCTTAAAACTGATCTCGGCTATATTAATCATTTGGTTTAAGCATGATAAGCATAAAAGTCTTCGTTGTTTGATAATGAAACTTTCAAGTTTAGTTAGTGAACACTCTTAGAGCTTAAAGGAAGAAAATTGTTGCAAAACACGCGTTAAATGCGCGGGCTGTTAAAAGTACATATCAGTTTACAATCAATAAATATATAACTCATGAAACAAAACACCAAATGATAAAAATAAATTCTGGGAAAAACGAAGCTTTACAGAAAAAAACGACATGATAAGTCAAACTTGCAATGGGAACTTGCAGTAACAGATGAAGAATGCTATTTATTCGAGCAGTTATATGTCAGTATACAATTATTGACTTATGTTGAGGTAGACATGGAGTTTTATTGAACAGTAAACGTCATATTGACCGACGCATAGCGGAGGTCAATATGATTAAGTTAACTGTTCAATAACACTCCATGTCTACCGAAACATAAGTCAACAATTGCTTTATTATATAATAAATGTATGTTATACATTTCCTGCCATTTTAGACCATTAAAACGTTGACGTTACGGATGGATCATGCGAAATAAGTTGACGTTCTGACGTCACTTCCCGTAAGCCAGTCAATATTACCTCGTGCCGTGTGCTTTGCAACGTCACGTCCAGCCAACCATGCAATATGTAGTTTTATTGACTCGAGTGGATATGCATCTGGGCCAATCAGAAGATGTTTATTTATAGATTATATAATAAATTATTTTAAAGCATCTACAATTCTTAATAATTATATTGTCATGTGTATGTATTGATTGAAAATAGCAACAAACATGAACAAACCCCTACCCTAACCGTTATTAATATGGCCCACATTTGACCTCAGAACGACGAAACCTTGAGCGAGCCTATTGTCCTGCCAGCCAAGAGTGACAGTGGCGTCATATTTTGTTTACAAAGTTATCAAGACTTAGAATTGATAGATCACTTGTATATTAATCCTATCCGCAGGATAGGATTAATACACAAGTGATCTATCGATTCGCATTAGCTCAAATGAAGTGTACATGTTAGTATTTTACTTAGCAATTGTAAACAAAGTATTTCGTCACTGTCACTCTTGGCTGGCACGATAGTACCTTAAATCTGATGGCAAGTGAGTATGCATAAATCACAGACTGTATACTACATGTCCGCAAGCAGCCAATCATTGCGCTTTATTTTGAGTTTGAGACTGTACTCAAGTTTTATAACCTCGAGTCCCGTTTGTGTTATCTGCTGGTAGATTTACAAACAGTTTGCACTAAGATTAAGTCTGACATTTTGTCTGGTCCGATCTGGATCTAAACTGTTTGGCACTCTGATTACATTTATATGCTTATAATATTTGTAAACAGTTTGAAAATAGATCAGGCCTCGAGGATATAAAACTTGAGTTCATTCTCAGACTCAAAATAAAGTGCAATGATTGGCTGCTTGCGGACATGTGTCCGCAAACAGCCAATCATTGCGCTTTATTTTGAGTCTGAGAATGTACTCAAGCTTAATAACCTTGAGGCTAGGTCAGATATTTTACACTGACTATAGTTAACCTGTTTGACCTAGAAGCTGCAGGATCTGTAGCGTTACCTGTGGATACTTTCTCAGTGAATTCAAGCAATTCATGGTGGTCCCCTGTGAAATGTTAGTGTTATCAAATTAAAGACTAATTGCAGCAATTAATGGTAATATAGTTCTCAGTATAAAGAGCTACGTGCATTAAGAGGCTAATACCCCCTCCCCTATGCGGCAAAAATGTGAAAATTGTTTAGCTCTGCAACATTTAAAGGCTATTTAATGTACAGAAATGATGATGTTGTGGTGTTTGATTGAAAAATTCGTCCTTAAATTAAGTTTTGAAAAAGAGTACTTTTAACAAAATTCCATTTTTACATGAAGCGTTCCATGGAAATTTCTAGAAAGGGATTACTTCATTTTTATCAACACGCATCATCTTTGATGGGCAACCAAAGTAATCACAGGACAAACGGGTTTTGCCTTATTAATCCAGCTCTGGCTATGAATCAGACTTTGAGCGCATTTGTATTATAATCAATGGCAAGACACGTAGTGTTTCTTTAAATATTTTGTACAGTGTAGCTTGAAGGCTTATTCAATCTTGCCTTTGTAATCGCAAACTAAAAAGTCCCAAGATACTGAAAATGTGCAATTTTTCAAGTGAGGCTCATGATCTTTCTTACTCAGCAAGATGATGGTTAAACTAGGAAGGAGACCAAGAACCACACCAAAAGAAAAGGACCAACACAAAAAAAGCATACTCAATAGGAAATCAGAAAACCATTAGAAATTGTGGAAGATTGTAATTAGCATTCGAGTGTCACAAAGTAGACCCATGTGATCTTCAGTCGCCCAGAGATCAAATTTGAATAAAACTATGAACACAAATGATATTAACATCACCGCAAAATGTAAACATCCTTTAGTTAACTAGCTAAAAGGCACATAAAATTCAAATTAAACAAAGATGGCATTACGAAAACATCTTTGTAAAACAGATCCCCAAATTTCCATCAAAAATAAAGTTTAAAAGGAAGCTGGGGCTGGTATTGAAAGGATAATTTTAAATTTTTTCCATAATTCATACATTGTGGGTATATATCAGTATCGCTTCGGCAAACGATTATAATAAATAACCACAGTTTATAATTATACGAAGAAGGAAAATTTTAGGCTTCAAATTTCATTATCTGGTCTACTGTAAAAATTTACGTTCACAGATGTTTACGCAATGAAATAAGATAATCATGCTAATAAGCCATTTTATTTTAACAACATTGAAACCCTCTTTTAAAAGAGTTAAACTAACTTTTAAAGGGGTAAGTTTTGTATTCATATTTTGGTTCATAAACATTAATGGGTACTCGTTAGCATCTTTTCAATTAGGCAGTTCTAACGTGTACCCACAAATTATGTTTGGAACTGAAAGTAAAAAATATCACATTTTTCATCTGAAAATAATGATTATTGCAGCCTTAGAATTGCAGTAGATTATATAGACTTGTTAACATTATGTTAAGTAAAAAAAGTAGAAATCTAAATTTCGTATATATATATATATATATATATATATATATATAAAGTGCGGAAATACAATTTCACAAACATCATTGCTTTCGAGCTACACAGGATCAGAAACTGATGCAGATTCAGACAGTAGATATATACAGAGGGATATAATGAATCAACTGAGCCGATAGATGCTGTAAATATTTTGCCTCTAGCGAGATTCGAACCCACGACCTCGACAACACCGCCTAGCACTACACCAGACATTGACGCTACCAACTGCGCCACTGAGACATCCCCAAAAAAGCATGTTCAGGAAGCGCTGATATTGACGACGCCTGATGCAGTACATGTCGTATATTGGTTCCTTTTCAATGCATGGCATCTATTTCGTTCGCAAGTGAAAGCCTGATGGATCCAAGGATACAAGTGAAATTAGATAAATATCAGAAGTGCGGAAATACAATTTCACAAACATCATTGCTTTCGAGCTACACAGGATCAGAAACTGATGCAGATTCAGACAGTAGATAAATACAGAGGGATATAATGAATCAACTGAGCCGATAGATGCTGTAAATATTTTACCTCTAGCGAGATTCGAACCCACGACCTCGACAACACCGCCTAGCACTACACCAGACATTGACGCTACCAACTGCGCCACTGAGGCAGCGCTGATATTGACGACGCCTGATGCAGTACATGTCGTATATTGGTTCCTTTTCAATGCATGGCATCTATTTCGTTCGCAAGTGAAAGCCTGATGGATCCAAGGATACAAGTGAAATTAGATAAATATCAGAAGTGCGGAAATACAATTTCACAAACATCATTGCTTTCGAGCTATTTATCTACTGTCTGAATCTGCATCAGTTTCTGATCCTGTGTAGCTCGAAAGCAATGATGTTTGTGAAATTGTATTTCCGCACTTCTGATATTTATCTAATTTCACTTGTATCCTTGGATCCATCAGGCTTTCACTTGCGAACGAAATAGATGACATGCATTGAAAAGGAACCAATATACGACATGTACTGCATCAGGCGTCGTCAATATCAGCGCTTCCTGAACATCCTTTTTTGGGGATGTCTCAGTGGCGCAGTTGGTAGCGTCAATGTCTGGTGTAGTGCTAGGCGGTGTTGTCGAGGTCGTGGGTTCGAATCTCGCTAGAGGCAAAATATTTACAGCATCTATCGGCTCAGTTGATTCATTATATCCCTCTGTATATATATATATATATATATATATATATATATATATATATATATATATATATATATATATAAAACAACATTGCCTAATGTGGATAATAAATTAATAAAAGCAAACTTTAAAGATTTAGTAATTAACATCAATTTCATTCAGATATTTGAGATTAACAGGCATTATGAAATTAATGCTTCAATAGATGTTGTAACATGATATAAGGTACATTTTCCTGCTAAAATTCACTCTGACAATATTTTATATCTCCTTTCATTTGCTGGCATGCTTTGCTGATTTCATTGGTAAATTCTCAAATCCAAACCATAAAAAGACAACTCAAAGGTGTAAAAGTCTTTTGTTGTAGAATAAGACTAGCACATGTGAAATAGGACTTATGATCCTCGAAATAGCTTCCTATATATGTGTACAAGCTGGATTCAGATTATGACACAAAAATACATTTTTTTATGTTGAATGGCTAAGTAATAATGAGTTGCCAGTATTTAAATCAGATCACTAAAATTTCTATATCATTGTTTGTGCAATGGTAGCACAAGTTTTAAGCCTTTCGAATTATGTTCCCGCAAAGATGACACTTTTGAAAAACTTATGATGATTAAAAGTAATCATCACAGTAGATCTGTAAACAATTTAAAAATAGCTGACCAAATGAGCACAATATTAAAGTGCTAGAAAAATTCAATTTTACTGTATCTAACTATGTAGCATACCCATCATCTATAAAGTATGCAGGCAGATATGATGAATTAAAAAAATAAAAACACATTGGTATGAACTGTGCATTATGTACTATATTTTTTTTAACTTTTATAAGAATGTGAATAAAACTTCATAGCTGACTATTTTTCATTTACATGTATTTAAGAAACAGCAGTATAGGACATTGCATTATATATGAATAAAACTGCAAATACCCTACTCTCTTTATAACTTTAAAAGTGAGTACTAGTCCATATATAACATTATAATTTGATACGAACACTTCAAAGTAATCAATAATTATTTGATTACATGTCTAAAGTAATTGTGATTGTAATCATTACATTTCTACAGGCCCTGTAATTGTAATGTAATTGTTATCATCGATCAGTGAAAGTAACTGTATTGTATTTGAATACTTTACAATTTATTTGGCCCCAGGTCTGCTGATAGGATGTTATAATGCACTAAAATGCATATCTTTAGTCTGATCAGCCTAAGACATATTCACGGTTACTTTTAGAGTAGGCGTTTTTTCTTGACGTCAGTATAGAAAAACATCCTTGGATTGGCTAAAAAGTGAATATTGATAATATATCGATATATAATTGTATTTTTTTTAATATTCTGGTCTTCATCTTGCAGAAAAGAGCATAGCACTTAAGTCGGTGCTAGGGGTCGTTCTAGCACTTAAGTCGGTGCGAGGGGGCGTTCTAGCACTTAAGCGGGTGGTAGGGATGGTAAGAGATGCTGCACTTAAGTCAGTGCTAGGGGGCGTGAGAGATGCTGCACTTAAGTCGGTGCTAGGGGGCGTGAGGGATATTGCGCTTTTCATTTGTAGGGGGCGTGAGAGACGCTGCACTAAAGTCGGTGCTAGGGGGCGTGAGAAATGCTGCGCTTTTAATTGCTAGGGGGGGTGAGAGACGCTGCACTTAAGTCGATGCTAGGGGGGCGTGAGAGACGCTGCGCTTAAGTCGGTGCTAGGAGGCGTGAGAGATGTTGCACTTTTCATTAACTTTCAGGAACAGACTTATCCAAACCATTTTTTTTCTTCAAATTTTGATGGTTCCGTCTGTTTTGAAAGGATTCGTTAGTCATATTATTTAAACCAGCACTTAAGATCTTAAGATTTTGGTACCTATGAGCCACGACATGTGACGTCTGATCAGAGCATTTGCAAGTCGCTTAATTTTCTATGACTGTTGAGCTTCTGACCGAATATTGTTCAGAGTTTCTAAGCTTAAAAGGAGGCTGCACACCATCGTCTGAGTCTACACATGTCAAAATGCCACATTGTTGGAAATCACATGTCGTGGCACTTATCACATTGTGAAGTAGCCAAGGCTCCGATGAGCCTGCACATCTATGCAGTTTTGCCTGGGCCTTTGCTGCACATCAATGCAGTTTTGCCTGGGCCTTTGCTGCACATCTATGCAGTTTTGCCTGGGCCTTTGCTGCACATCCATGCTGTTTTGACTGAGCCGATGCTGCACATCCATGCAGTTTTGTCTGGGCCTTTGCTGCACATCCATGCAATTTTGTCTGAGCTTTTTTTGCACATCCATGCAGTTTTGTATGAGCCAATGCTGCACATCCATACAGTTTTGCCTGGGCTTTTGCTGCACATCCATGCAGTTTTGTCTGAGCCTTTGCTGCACATCCATGCAACTTTGTCTGAGCCTTTGCTGCACATCCATGCAGTTTTGTCTGAGCCTTTGCTGCACATCCATGCAGTTTTATCTGAGCCTTTGCTGCACATCCATGCAGTTTTGTCTGAGCCTTTGCTGCACATCCATGCAGTTTTGTCTGAGCCATTGCTGCACATCCATGTAGTTTTGTCTGAGCCTTTGCTGCACATCCAAGCAGTATTGTCTGAGCCATTGCTGCACATCCATGCAGTTTTGTCTGAGCCTTTGCTGCACATCCATGCAGTTTTGTCTGAGCCATTGCTGCACATCCATGCAATTTTGTCTGAGCCTTTGCTGCACATCCATGCAGTTTTGTCTGAGCCTTTGCTGCACATCCATGCAATTTTATCTGAGCCTTTGCTGCACATCCATGCAGTTTTGTCAGAGCCTTTGCTGCATATCCATGCAGTTTTGTCTGAGCCTTTGCTGCACATCCATGCAATTTTGTCTGAGCCATTGCTGCACATCCATGCAATTTTGTCTGAGCCATTTCTGCACATACATGCAATTTTGTCTGAGTCTTTGCTACACATCCATGCAGTTTTGTCTGCGCCTATGCTGCACATCAACGCAGTTTTGTCTGAGCCTTTGCTGCACATCAATGCAGTTTTGTCTGCGCCTTAGCTTCAAATCCATGCAGTTTTGTCTGAGCCTTTGCTACACATCCATGCAGTTTTGTCTGAGCCTTGCTGCACATCCTTGCAGTTTTGTCTGAGCCTTTGCTGCACATCCATGCAGTTTGTCTGAGCCATTGCTGCACATCCATGCAGTTTTGTCTGAGCCTTTGCTGCACATCCATGCAGTTTTGTCTGAGCCTTTGCTGCACATCCATGCAGTTTTGTCTGAGCCTTTGCTGCGCATCAAGCAGTTTTGTTTGAGCCTTTGCTATATGTTTTGGGTGTTCAAAAGAATCGTCTCATCAACACGGTTGTTTTGAGTACCCACAACATATGTTTTGGTTAAAAAATAAGAAAATTATTTTCTGGTACGCGCTCTTATCTGGAGGCCTGTACATACGCAAGGGATGAATTTGGTTAAGGCACAGACAAAATATTTAGCACTTTAACGTTTTTTGATACATCTGCATGTGTGTTAGGTTCCCGCATCATATGTACGGACTAATTTACTGATACCGGTACTTTAACCCCCCCCCCCCCCCATTCCACTGGACGGCGATTCGGCTACGATTCGAAATTTTGATCAAAATGACAAGAATCGTAGTAGAAAGGGCATGAAAGCAGAAGAAGCGCCTAGGTCGTAGTAGAAGCGTACCGAAATTTCAGATTCGATATAGAAATGATACAAAAGTGCAACGAAAGCGTAGCTCCATCGCCAAGGTCGTAGCAAGGTCGCACCTACATCGCTTTTAGCGTAGAATAAGCGTAACCAGATTTTCGTAGTGGGATCGCAGCAACAGCGTAACGGAAGCGTAGTAGAAGCGTAGTTGAAACGTACTGGAAGCGTCAAGTCCCCGAATCGTGTGGCTGTCTACGCTTTCATGGGGATTTGGAATAATTTAAGAGAAAATCCTAGATCGCCATGAGCGTAGCGGAATCGCCGTCCAGTGGAATGGGGGTTTTGCACTCTAGTAAACAGTGAGATTAATAATAATATTAGGTTCCCGCATCATATGTACGGACTCATTTACAAAAATCAGCACTTTACACTGTAGAAGAACAGTGAAATATTCAATGCTATCTAAATATCCACACAACTAAGAACACAAATATAAAACGTATCAAAATGTCTTTTAGTTCAGGCCTTGAAGAGAGTTCTCTCTGTTTAGTATCATCAACACTACTTTAATCCATTTAAATCAAATAGAATGTCCCACTCTTATCATGTGGACCAGTCCATTTCTGTTTGTAAGGGTTGTTTGGTGTCATTTTTTTAATTCGAATTTCAATAGAAAATTATGTATGCAAACAGTGAGGGCAATTATCAGCCCCCCCATTCCACAGCGTCTGATCTGGGTCTTCACTGTTTGCAAGGACGATGTTTTTATATCGGCTTATAATGATTATATTGGTGATAACAAATGTGACGGTATATGACAAAAATGATCATTTGTAACACGCCTTCACATGTAACATGTTTAAAAACATAAAACAAATATATACTCAACTACAAAAGAAACCCATCAGTCACTTCTCAGGGCAATTATGGAAAACAGAGATAAGAAATGAAAATATATTTATACCATATTCCTTAACAATCAGTTATGCATCAATTCATTGAATAATGAAAAAGATTTACTAAAATCCGTTCATGCTGTACGCCAGTGTATAGACAAGGGGTCATTTTCAAAAATGACAAGTTTTTCACTGGAGAATGAAAATCTCGATCTCGTCCAATTCAGTTCACTTGAATTAAATTCGTCAAAAACAGGCATGACTCTCTCCTGCAGCAATAACTGCCTCATAACGAGGTTGAATTGAAAGCACGTAACGTCGCACAACATTGTTGAGAATCCGAGCCCATTCTTAATGGAGAGCAACCTGAAGCTGTCGAAGATTCCGAGGTTGCACTGAACGATCATGGATGCATCGCAAGAGCTAATCCCACAGCTGCTCTATCGGATTGAGATCCCGGCTTACTAAACTATCGCGATTTGTTTTGGCTTCTACACACACTCGATGGCCTCGTCAGAGAGGGACATACCGCTTATTGGACGAAGCGAACTGATTTAGACGAGGACTTGAGTGAAAAACAATTGTCTGAAACTTGTCATTTTTAGAAATGACCCCTTATCTTTACCTTGGCGCACAGCATGAGCAGGTTAAAGTAAAACAGTTACATTATTCAATATTTTGATGCATAATTGATTGTTTAAGAATGTGGTATAAAATATATTTTCATTTCTTAATTATTTTTCCATAATTGCCCGAAAAAGTAACTGATGGGTTTCTTTTGTAGTTGAGTACATATTTACAAATATCAGCAATTCTTCATGACAGTTCCATGAACATGTTCTATGTATTATGTATATTCAAGGTTCTAACAATTAAGCTCAGAAGCCAGATAGCAAAATGCAAAAGGTGATTTGCTGCTGGCAATTCTAACGAACTCGAACGACTCCTCAAACCACCCCACAAGTCCGGAGCAAAATTATCGCGCCACTGTGCTACATGTACCCTTGTCCTGCTGAATATATTTATAGATGTTACTTTCCGCCAGTTTGGATTTATGTTTTCTTATTATTTTTTATTACAAGCCTGATAGATATCAGTTTGAAATACTGGTCAGATGGCGTCTTTAGTGGTCAGCTGATATGAATCTACAACTGATTCGTAAAATGATATCTCCCTATATTACAGGACTAAAACGAGTGGGTAAGTATAGATTACTCTTTATCCTCACGACCGTTGTGTTTCCACAGCCGCCTAACAAGACTAAAACGACTGGACCAGTATAGGGACCTCTTTATCCCCATGACCATTGTGTTTCCACAGCCGTCTAACAGGGCTAAAACGACTGGACCAATATAGGTTACTCTTTATCCCCATGACCATTGTGTTTCCACAGCCGCCTAACAGGTCTAAAACGACTGGACCAGTATAGGGAACTCTTTATGTCCATGACCATCGTGTTTCCACAGCCGCCTAACAGGACTAAAACGACTGGACCAGTATAGGGAACTCTTTATCCCCATGACCATTGTGTTTCCACAGCCGTCTAACAGGACTAAAACGACTGGACAAGTATAGGGAACTCTTTATCCCCATGACCATTGTGTTTCCACAGCCGCCTAACAGGACTTAAACGACTGGACCAGTATAGGGAACTCTTTATCCCCATGACCATTGTGTTTCCACAGCCGTCTAACAGGACTAAAACGACTGGACAAGTATAGGGAACTCTTTATCCCCATGACCATTGTGTTTCCACAGCCGCCTAACAGGACTAAAACGACTGGACCAGTATAGGGAACTCTTTATCCCCATGACCATTGTGTTTCCACAGCCGTCTAACAGGACTAAAACGACTGTACAAGTATAGGGAACTCTTTATCCCCATGACCATTGTGTTTCCACAGCCGCCTAACAGGACTCAAAACGACTGGACAAGTATAGGGTACTCTTTATCCCCATGACCATTGTGTTTCCACAGCCGCCTACAGGACTAAAACGACTGGACAAGTATAGGGTACTCTTTATCCCCATGACCATTGTGATTCCACAGCCGCCTAACAGGACTAAAACGACTGGACAAGTATAGGGAACTCTTTATCCCCATGACCATTGTGTTTCCACAGCCGCCTAACAGGGCTAAAACGACTGGACCAGTATAGGGACCTCTTTATCCCCATGACCATTGTGTTTCCACAGCCGCCTAACAGGACTAAAACGACTGGACAAGTATAGAGTACTCTTTATCCCCATGACCATTGTGTTTCCACAGCCGCCTAACAGGACTAAAACGACTGGACAAGTATAGGGAACTCTTTATCTCCATGACCATTGTGTTTCCACAGCCGTCAGACCTCTAGATGAGTTTATCAGGTTTTTTATCTTGCTACATGGTTTGTTTGTGAAATAACAATACTCCACCAACGCTGTGTGGATGCGCATGCATGTCCGAAACTTTACAGATCGCATGTACAGAAAAACATCAATCCCCTCTCCCTCTAGATAATTTAATTTTTCGAATGCTGGGTTATATTTCATGCTCTTATAGCGTCTCTTGATTTCTGTTCAAAATCAACTTTTCTGATAAAATATATCAGGGATACCACCCGAGTGTCAAAGAGTTTGGATCCAGATCAGGCCCGACGTTACGTTGGGCCTGGTCTGGGTCCAAACTATTTTTAAAGGTTTTTATGAGATGACACTAGCATACAAAACGTTTTTTCTACCAAACATCGTGTAAATACATCTTCAGAGTTCGTGGAACTTTATTTGTCTGCTAGTGAAATCTTGAATCTATCAATTTCTTCATTTTCTCTATACCCAACAAAAAGTGTACACGTGGATCTGTTGTACGCTATATTATTTGGAGTCTTGTGTATATCATTCTTTGTGAGAAGAATGGCTGATTTGGTAAAGTCACTTGAGTACACGTGTACTTCTGATGGCATTCTATTGCACACCAAGATGTTACCAAAATTATCCACAGTCATGCCATGGGGATCTTTACCTTTCATGTCAACAACTTTCAACAGCTCGCCATTGCTAGCATCCAGAAGAGTAAGTGATTCTCTGCTCCAGTCTGACACAATAACTGTATCCTTACCATCAGTCGTCTGTACCTTAACATCATATGGTTTGGCAAATAGTTGTTGACTATCAGGGTCTTTAGAAACTGACCATACCTCTTGCCCATCCAGGTTGATCAGTTTTACACTTTGTGGTTCATCAAATCTGGTAACAACTAATTTACCGTTATAACTGGTAATACCAACAACCCAGTAATTCAGTGATAAACTTTTCTGTATCGATACAGACGAAGGTTTTGTAATGTCCAGGAAGTGAAGTTTATTGTCAGCGGTGCTTACTATTGCTACCTTGTCCTCTGTTACTGTAACGCCATAGCAGCCAGTGGACAGTTTTACACGCGAGAGTAACTTTTCTGCTGAAAACACTTTAAGTACTTTGTTGGTCCTGTCAGAAACAACTAATATATCATTGTCTGTAGCGACCATTCCAGCTACCTCTGGTGTAGCTTTATCATCTGCTGTATCAATCATCAAAGGTGACATTTTCTTGACTCGTATGTGATCTATGTCAACTGTTTCAGTACCTGGGAGTTGTCTCCCCCTAATAAATGAACAAAGAGGAAAAACTAACTCCTCAACATCTTTATTGGAATCAATAGGTGTTAATATTTCCTTAACGGTTCCCAAGGATTCACAATTTAGAATATTGTTCATATCTTGACTTGAATCAAAGGTAAATTCTGATTTATTAGTTTGACTGACCAAATAATCTATATCTCGCTTGCATTTTTGTGTATTGTTGACAATTTGCTGCATCCTTATAAACATATTTTGATCAAATGTGGTAGATAGAGTTTTCTTTAAGTTGTCAATATTTTCTTGCAGGTATTCAATCTCTTCAGCCAATGTTGAAACTGTAGTTTCTAATTCTGAACGTCTCTTTTCACACTGCTTGGTAATTATTGATACCGACTTATCAAACATTTTGTTGGCCTTTGAAATCATCATATCTCTTGTACGTTCTGCTTCGTTTATCATTATGCTTTTCTCCTCTATCAAATATGTAGCGTTATCTTTTAACTCTGAACTTGTGTTTATCAAGTTAGTTTTTATTTCATCCACCACCAGCTGAAACCGTTTAATATCATCAGCACCAATATCTTTACAAAGACTTGATATCGTTTGAACATTACATCTTCTATGATCCTGTGTCGGACATTCGCTACAAATCATTTTATGATGATCCAGACAGTAGCGATCATTGGCTTTATCCTCGTGAAGTTTACACTCTGAATATTTTACAGGCTTCTCAGCAAATGATTTTGGCATCCGACTCCCGCGTTCTATTCTATGGTTAAGAAAACACAACAATTTCTTGTGAATGGCAACACAATTTGAACAAAGAAAGACATTACACTCTGAACAAAAGCCATTGACGCCGATCTTTGTTTTAGTGTCGTCATAACAATTCTCACACCAACGATCAATTACTTGGTCTGATGCTTGATCTATGTTCGCTAACTGACCGTCTACCACGTAAGAATCTTCAATAGAAGCTTCCGCCATCCTGAAATAATGAGAAATGGTAAGGTTAATCTCTCTCTCTCTCTCTCTCTCTCTCTCTCTCTCTCTCTCTCTCTCCAGACCTGCAATTAATCTCGATTGAGCCAACATATGATCGATATTTTGGTACGTATCACTTTGTTTTTGCAAACAGCGAAGCTCTTGCGGCACTTTGCGAAGACGTAGGCTTGTCTGAACCACCGATGGTCACCATCGGTGGCTTACACGAGCCTGCGTATCCGCAAAGCGTCACAATAGCTTCACTGTTTGTAAGTATAAAATATGGAAGTTGATAAAGGGGTTGATTAAATATTGCACCTCTAGTTCCAGTAGACTCGTACTGTTCTGCCAGTAAAGAGTGACAGTGATGTCTTGTTTTGTTTACAAAATTATCAAGGACGACTTAGAATCGATAAATCACTTGTGTATTAATCCTATCCACAGGATAGGATTAATACACACGTGATCTATCGATTCGCATTAGATATAGTGGAGTGTAAAGTTTGTGTTTTACTTAGCAATTGTAAATAAAGCACACGTCACTGTCATTCTTGGTTGGCACGACAATAGCTGTACAGGAACGTTTACGCATGCGGTAAATATAGTACAGGTAAATTGTGACCTCAGACGGATCAAAGATTGAACGAGTCTGCTTAGTGGCACGTTCAAGTCTACTAAGGTTGTAACGAATATTTCTCAAACAATACATACTGTTCGTGCTACATCTAAGATCATACTGAGCAGAAAAGCCAACTCTAAACTGTGTCTGTCGAAATAATTTTGGTCGACTTTGAATAAAAAGTGTCTGGATTATCAAATCTATACTGATGCACAGCATCGAGTAAGACAAAATAGGAGTGAGCTTTAATAATGATCTGGGCCCGGAATTACAATGCCTCCTTAGAGTTAAGGAAGACTTAAGCTAAGTATTGATTTTTCATGATGCGAAAATAACGTTTAAAACTGATTAAAACAAAAATAGTTTTAATTTTTCTGAAGATCAGAATGATATCTTTAACCACAAATACAACATCGATCCAGACAATTTATTTAGCATTTTATATAGCATGTTGAAATATCAATTCTTAAATTATAAGGAGGCATTGTAATTCCGGGCCCAGGGCCTTTGCTTGCCTCACATACCACATTGTTGACAATCTCAGGTTGCAGCTCATTTATAAATGCATACGCAGCTATCTAGTGGGACTAGAGGCTTAAACTTTGAACAGAGCTTCATCTACGTCAATACTTTGTGTGCGAACAGCGAAATCGCGGGCGAGACTGCACGGAGGCTCGTCTTATCTTTGGCTACTCGCCGATGTCTTTCATGTAAGTATCAAAATCTCATATACCCCGTCCCCAAGAATATCCTTACCTGTTCTATCTGTCCTGTATATCGTCTCTAAAGAGGTTTCAATATAATCAACTTACGTCAGGCCTTTATAAAGTTGTTTCATGAAATAACGTCACGTATCCGCCTTTCATTGACAATGATTTTGATCTAACCACTCAGCGGCTATAACTCGAGCAAAGAAGGCCGCGTTCGGACGAGTCTGTGCAATTCACATGATCGCTCGAGTCTTCTCTGGCCATCTACATCTATTTAATATCCACCGTTTTAATAAAATCTTGCTCGAATATATGTCAGGTCATACATATTATCAGCAAACATGATAAAGCTGTACAGTTCAGTGCTAAAATATTTTAATACAAAGTGAAACGTCAGAATATTTCTGATGGCTTAAGATTAGAAGTGGTGCATAATTATGTTGGTTGTGTTTCAGAGCTACGCATGCGCGTGGTCATTTTCGGCATAGTTGAAGATAAAAGTGAACCCTCTGTACACGGAGAAACCCCTTAACAGGTACTTAAATTACAAACAGTGAAAAACCAGATGAAATGCCGCATAACATAACGCGGCATTTCATCAAGGTCAACACTATTTGTAAAGGTTAACAAAAAGGTCTTAAGATAAATTTGAATATATAAACTTACACACCCACATATGTACAGTGGATCATCCCAAGGGTATTGTATAAAACCAGAAGGAAGAATCCATTAGTATACAAAGGGTTAAGATCATGTTCAGACACTCTATACACACTGGTATGTGCTCAAAACTATGGACGTTCTTGTGCGCTAGTTCAAGAGGTACCCAGTAAACGTGTAGCATGGCGTATCTATCAATCGTGCACTGGTTTGAACTCACTTCCGGTCAAGGAAAGAGTGCACAAATGGGCTATTATTTTCGCCAATAATGCACAGATTCGCTATATAGAATATTAAACTACTTCGACGACAGTAATCACATAATATATCCGTTATTGCACCTTTGAGTGATTTTCCAATATTTTACAACTATCTCACAATGTACAAAGTACACATGCATGCTGGTGCAATAAGAAAGTTATTGTAAGGGTGTGCATATTGACGGTAGATAATTCACTCGATAAAACTCGTGGATTACTTCCCGTATATACGCACAAACAAAACAGTAACTTACACATGAATCACTGCAGAATTAAAGATTAGGCACTTATTACCGCAGTATATAAAAAGTCCATAGAATATGAAACTTATTCAAACAAGAAAAAAACCTACAAAGAGAACTCAAAACCTGGAATATGATTTAAATGCAACGTAATCACAACATACGTATTTGTGAAGGAACCGGCTCATCTGCATTACTTATCGGCTACTGAAAACAGCCTTATGCGAGTTAAACAATTTTTAACAATAGCAAAATCTAGGGCGAAGATTTTGCCTAATGGCTTCAGCTGCTGTCCGTTCTAAAGCAGTGGTTCTGTCAATGTCATTGATTCACTGTTTATTGTTGCTCCCATTGTTTATGGGGGTTTTGTGTTTGGTCCTTGTTTTGTTATGCAAGACTTATTGTCCTTTAAATTTCTAGTTTTGCTATCATCTGCTGAGGCAAAGAGGGCTGGTTGCTTTACTTTAATTGTCTGCCTGATGTCTTGGCTCTTTTTCACTGTGCCTTGGGTTGGTATGCAGTTTGTGATTATGGAGTAACTTATTCATACTTACTTTAAAAAAATAGTTATATATGCCCCGAGGTTATAAAACAAACTTTTTTCATGCTCAACTCAACTGAGCTTGAAATTTCAATTGCTCATAAAACTAAAACATAGACAAATAAAGAAGTCTTGCTTTAAGTCTTAGATGTTGTATTTATCATGCTAATTAATGTTAAAATGCCAACAATTGTTTGCATTTTAACAATATTGAGCGGGATTTCCCATTTTATTGTGGGTAATAACTGTAGTATCAAGGAAGATTTATTTATGTCACCCCATGTTCAAACTTTGATCTCAGATAGGCAAACCAGCGAATTCAGGGAATTTATGACACTGGCCACTTAAGGTAGTACCTGACCTATCGATATGTTTTCTAATAGCTTTAAACTGATACTTTAGCACAAAAAATAAGGGCCTTTTTAAAAATTATCTGATTTTAAAACTTATAAAATCTGAATTTTTAAAAATCAGAAAAATCTCATATTTTAGGCAATTGAACAAGAAAAATAACATAATTTTGCAGAGCATACAACATACATTGTAACGACTCTGTGTGCATATCAACTGATTGTTCATAGTAGCATTTCCAGATGAAACACTCGTTAGTACCTTAAGCATCGAGGGAGGAAACCCACTGCAGTTTACTATTGTTTATTGTACTAGTTACCTAGTATCATGTCGATGTCGTCTGTTTGTCATTGAAAGATAGAAGTAGAGTACTGATACAAATTATATCTGTACAAAAAATAAAAAACTAAATGACATGGCCTTTATGTTATTGACTATATATCATATACAACTTACCTAAAGTTACGCAAACGGAGCTTGCAGTAGATATCACATGACTGATGATAGATGTCATCAGGACAGTGGCAGTATTGTATATCAATTACAATCCTACTTCCTGTCACAGAGCAAGGCTGAATATGTTAATCACATCAACAAGGGTCCTTTTCAACACAATTTTGCGTTTCCTGTTTAAAACACAGAGCACCAAAACAAACCTACTATTCATTAGTGTTAAATTAACATGATGATCAACTAGCTAGTCAGTGCACATCAACCATGCATGGTTGATCGCAATTACTGTAGACTTGATAATTTTTATACGGCAGTCCATGTACTTATGAATCATTTGTTTTGCAGAATTGCAAATTACCTCTGCAAGATTTTCCACATTATACCGGTTGAACTTACTTATTTTATTACCAGTATGCTAGCTATCATTGAACAAACACTCTGCTATCTTGGACTTGGGAACAAGCCGTTTCAGCAGCAATTGATGGTATTTTATACCACAATCACAACCAAAACACGGACACTTAAACGTTTTAAGGCTGACCAAACCCTAGGGTCATAGCAGTGAGTCTATTGTTATAGCCCTGCATATAGATATTGTTACGTGACGGAGTCGGCCGGGCCAGAATATAGCTGATACCACCCTTGGCAGACGTTGGTGTCTATAGAAAAATGAGCTGCTGCAGGAGGGTGCCAGTTGGATTCAACAGCTTCCACCACTTTTAGTATTTCAGGGACAATCACCACTTGTTAGGGTCACAAGACAATACAGGGCTATATATAATAAATGTTACTCCCTTTGGCACAAGATGGTGTGAGTGGAAATAAATCACTGCCACCACTTGTGCTGCCAGAAGTCCAGTTGGGCTGCCACCACTGGTAGCTCACTGACTGAACGTTCGTGAGAAAAAAATGTGGACTTCAGCAAAAAATGTAAATTAAAGGTAGTGAAATGAGTACCAAGTCATGGCTAACTTAATGCGGATTTATTAAGCTAAAATCAGTCAACAAAAATAAACTTTCTCGGTGCTGTACAATTAAAGAGTTGTTTTCTATTTATATAGATCCATAACACACTTGCACACTCCGGTAAGGTGAGGCGACGCGAAAAAGGGCTATTAAAAGGTGCACATGGATTTGTCCAATAAAATGTTGGGCTTTTGTGGGTCTAAAATCAGAGATCAATATTGACCAGATCAAGGGACAATAAACATGAAACAGGAATTTGACATAACAATTTAGAGGCTAAATCATTTTGACCTATGGATTGGAAAAAATCCAGGATCAAAAATTAGAACAATTTCTTTCTGAGAGAAAAAATACAATAATGCCTAAAATGCCATAATCACATGCTTGTAGTTATTCTACTGATGTGTTGAAAATTAAAGATTTATTTCAGACAAATGAAATAAAAAAAGTGCCTACAGATATAGATGTGCACTCAAAGAAGTGAAAATCTGAAGTCCACGTTCGTAGTTAGGCACTTTCCTTATATACCATACAGACCTACTTCCTTTCCTACAAACATACAGTGCGTGGGTCCCTACCGTGCAAAACTCGTGGAATCACGCGACCATTCCTCCCAAATGCCGTACATCACGTTGTAGGAAAGCAGCGAATTCAGCCATTCCGCCAAAATTATCAGGGGGTCATCATAGAAAATCGATGCTATCTCAACATTACTGAATTAAGTAAGGTATAAAATTATCCTAAAACCATAGCTAAATTATTTATCTAAAGTAATCTGTAGACTCTAAATATGGTAAAATTCGGATTGAAATGCGATTTGATGTGTATCTGACATGTAAATGTTTACAGAGCGTTAACGCAGCCTCACTTCAGTTATCTCCCAAAATTCAACACTCTCTACACAAACATGCAGTCACATGTCAACACTCACACTTTATGCAGCGACACTTATCGAAAAATACACCCTCCTTACAACAATTACGAGGCTGACAACCATCTGAAATGACAACGTGAGTGATGTAGTTTTTAACTAAACCACTGCTGCATAAATAATTATTGATTCTGCAGTAAAAACGATTGCTGTAGCTTTATGTAGATATATAAACAAACATTGTACATGAGATCAAGCTAACCGAGCTAAACGACCTCGCATAAAACCGAGTCATAACATTACCCCCTCCAAGTTTGTTAAAGTTCCAACTAACGAGCTTTCAATGAGGCAATGGAAATATCCAAACAATAAATAAGAATCACTCTGATCTCATGCACTTTACAACTATGTAAATAATCATGTGTAAACAACACATGGAGTCTGAAGTTGAAATAGCATAAACCGCGCGTAGTCTCATCTTACCTGACCAATCTTTCACACTTCATCTCATACAAATATTTACAATTACATATATGACTAGACTAGAAATAAAATAAGTGGCACTTCGGACAAATCAGTGATGAGCCAATCACTTATCAGACTTTATAGCTATCAATGCATGAGGAAAATAGATATTTAATGTACCCTACATAAGCTCACACGCAGCACACAAGTATAACTAAAAGGCCAGATGCATCTCACTTGTCTGTGTACAGCTCCACAAAGCATATCCATGAGATCATATAAGTCAATACAAAGATCCATGACTTAAAATTGCCAAAAGTGTAGTATGCCTTATATGTTTATGCCTTTTGCAAATGCATGTGTACAATATTAAACGTTAGTTTTAGACAAACGTGTATTTCTAATCATATAAGCTGCTTCGCATATATATTTTTAAGTGCATTGATGTGAATCATACATACATAAAACTTCCTTTATACACATTTGCATCAAAACTTATCCTGTACAGTTTGCTATAGAGATCAATTGACAATAATTTGGGAAACCCTGAAATGGACCAGACATGAGGCGAATTACTTTGAAAAGGAATGCATTAAACTACATTACTTGCCAAAAATGTACATTGAATTAGCAATACCATTACTTGATTTTGTAAAAGTACTGCATTGGATTAGCATTATTTGAGAAAGTAATGCATTGAATTAAGCAGTACATTCATCATGTGAAACAGAATCATACAAAACTGTAAACTCTATATATTGTCAATACAGTGCATAAAAGTGTGCATAAACATGTCAATTTCACATATAATTTCACGAATAAATATTTCATAACGATATTTAATTAAATCACATGAACCATGGGTAACAATGTACACATTTTGCACTGAATTTTGTATTTGTGTCAGTAACATTTTTGGAATTTCATAATTTTGGAAAAACATGTAAAACTCAGAAATTATTTGTACTTGGATCAAGCACAGCTCTTTTTTTTCAAGTGATCACTGGAAAGATCTCATTGATAGCTTTCAAAAACAGTTTTGTGGGATGGAAATTATAAACAATTGAAGTTTCCTGCCCTATATCTCTTGACTGGATAATCAAATCAACAAGGCACTGGCCACTCTCTTATATACATGTCAATTAATTTAGGACACCAATAACTTTACCCTGTAGCAAAACTGGTCCAAGAGACACACTGGCAGTGGTCAA
Source organism: Loripinus fragilis (assembly GCA_964019695.1). Classification (NCBI taxonomy): domain Eukaryota; kingdom Metazoa; phylum Mollusca; class Bivalvia; order Lucinida; family Lucinidae; genus Loripinus; species Loripinus fragilis. The sequence goes on from OZ026517.1 coordinate 31,449,283, forward strand.
ATGTCTAAAGGTGTGAACAGGACAATAGAGTGATAGTTAACATTTTCCAATAATTCTATTGTAATGAAGACATTGTTTCTTTAAAAATGGATTATGACAAAAGGACGTGTAACGGTTTGAGCGTTTTTTTGTGCCTCTGATCGATTTGGCTGGAATTTGAATATAAGGTAGTTTGATCTTTGCCCTTTCACATGAGCATGTTTTTAAGCTTACGACGGCATAAACAGTTACATAAATAAAGGTGTCTCACTAGTGTGTATAAACAGAGGTTTGTTGACCAATGTGGATATTACAAACGTTGCAATATGTAGACCGACCTCAAACATGACACTAAACATGCTTGTGTTTGTAAGCATCATGTCTATGTTGTGATTTGATCAAAAAGTACCACCATTAATTAAAAATTATGCTAAATCTTGGCTAATAACTTCGTTTAAGATTACTTTAATAAGGTTGTTTAGTTTATGTGTAATATATAATGATGATTTAAGGCTATGCATTGTTTTACCTTTTTCCCAGTTGATCCTCACCACAAACTAACCTATTTTGATCATTCATATAATTTGCTGGGCATGCACGCCAGCGTACATATGTTAAAAGCGGCATGTCATGCGCAAGCTTATTTTCTGGATTGGTTTTAGCATAACTGGCTGACCATGCATAGCTACTGAAATTATATTGAAAGCTTGGAAACGTATTGATATCCTTAGCCTAAATTAACCAATGGATACACACGTGAGTGTTGTCTATCTGTCTGCTCCGATCTGTCAATCCATCTGTATACCACACCTTTGTGTCTGTGACGTATCTTGTAAACATCTGGTTCGATTACAAAAGTAAGTCACATCAATGTGCACTTCTGTAAAATGTCGTGCAGAGTGAATATTTCAGGCGCTCCACTTTAAGACCATGATCATAACCGGCGGTCATAGGTTACATGTACAGAATGTGTGCCTGCTCCATATTATGTGCTCATCCGGGGTTTATATCCAACAGTCGTGATAGCTCTGTGGTTCTACATTGCTTACCTATTATGACCACTAGCTGTAGCTCAGTTGATAGAGTGCCTGACATGTGACTAAGAGATAGCAGTTTACAACTCTATGTTGTGTCAGTGAGCAAGACACTTCATATGTATTGCTTAGTACTTGTTTACGAGAAAAAAAGTCCTAGCATGACTGAAAAATGTTTAACTGTGACATAGAACATCAATTTAAACAAACACTTAGCCATGTTCCAAAGCATATGTGGCGGAGACATCTATTTCAATGATGAAAACTTACTTTATAGCAGGGATTTTGGAACCGTTTGACCAGCCTCCATTTTGTTTTGATAAGATGAATAAACAGAAGAGAGTCTTTTTATCACTGAACATTCAAGACATTTGTGTTTGCTGGTGCCAGTGATTATTTACCACTAGCGGATAAGTGTTTTATATATACACTGCATTTTCACAAGCTCTTCACAAGAGCGATACATATCGAGGTAACAAAGAGTTTAGCAGGGATATCGTGCATACTTTTGCATTTAACTTTTGACATTCAGGCCATTGACTAGTGTTTTTATATGCATTCTTCTATAAATAACATTGAATTGAAAGAACAGCTAAATCAAAGAATTCCATTGTTTCATTTGGCAACGTTATCTGCGCCACAAATATGCATGTTTACAAATGAGAAGTTACAAGCTTCAAACATTATAGCTACGTGTTTTAAAACATTTTAACTTAGATGGACAGTTACAATATATGTTGGTCGTATGCACTTATAGGCATCGCACCAGCTCCTTTTATTTGCAAATTCCCCTCACATAAATGATATTACCGGAACATTGACGCAGTTACCTATGTATTTCAAAATGGTGGAATATTAAATGGTTCCGATTTCTATGCTGTGATGTAGCTTGTTGTCTGTACTCGACAACTTATGAATCGTTGGCTGAATTTTAACTAGACTTGCACAGATACTTATTAGGAAAGCAAAAATGAACGATTAGATTTTGTGACCTTGACCTAGTTTTCAAGGATACCAGGGGACATATAAAATTGTCTGCACTCGACCTTCTAAACCAAAGACAATGTCCTGGATTTGACCACTGAAACTGATACAGATATATCATTGGGAGGACTTTTATTAATGATTAGATTTTGCTAACTGGCCCAATTTCCAAGGTCACTAGTGTCACGTAGAAAGTATATAGTGTGTGGGTGACATCTCAATCTAGTGTTATAAAGTTGTCATGTTTGCCTACCCTAGTATGGCTATATAAAACAGTGTCTACCATGAAATGCGAGAATACAAGTATTGATTAATTACCCCTCGTGCATCAAAGGATGATCACATAATTTTCAATTTTTGCCAATGCTATTTCAAAGCAACCAGTTATGTCGAAGCAAAAATGGTGGTGAGCTGTCTTCTTAAAAACATATCATGTCTAAGAACTCTCTAGAAACCAGCAGGGAGGCAAAAAAAATTATCTCTCTCTCTCTCTCTCTCTCGACTCGCCTTCACCGAAATATTGTTATGTTTGCATTTGCATATCGTCTCCTGTTCTCTTTATCTGACTGAATCACCCATTTGGGTTATAATTAGCTTAATAACTGTCTTTTCAATTGAAACCGTCTGTTAGTTGTTTGTTTTTGAAGGTAGTTGCAGAAGACTGTATGACGCCATATATTACGTCATGATACAATCACTTACTGCTTAATTTAATTGTACCAGGTCCTCCCTATATGGCTTTGCATTGTATCTCTTTTCTTTATACTGGTTTTTTGGTGTTTTGAAATGATTTACAAACTGCTGGACTCAACCCGAGCACACAACTACCACAGCGTGAGCTGTTCGTGTGAGCTGGACTTCGAGTTCACAGGGACTTTGAACATCTGGTACAGAAGTCAAGGTACTGAGAATTGTGAAATCGAGTTCTGGCTAGATGACCACTTTTGATCATGCAAGGAGAGTAAAGCCACCACATGCGTGACCCAATTGAGAAATAATATTACCTACTACAAGGTTAGAACTGACATACAAGAAGCTCCAGCCTGTCTGGGTCTACAGCCAACTAAGTTCTTGTATGGTGGTCTGAATAACAGCACTTTGTTTTATCACTGACCGGTAATAACAACTGTATATCTAGGTATTAATAGACTTTTCGCTTACTGTAAAGGCGGCAACTTTAATATTTATATCTAGGCGTGGTTCAGCTATTTCATCTGCTAAACAAGGGATTATTTGAGCCGAAATCCAGCATAAAGTACAATTTGTCCTGTGTGATCAGTAAAGCACATTCATGCAGTCTTATTTGAGCCTTAGTTTTCTGCCCGAGAAAACGTTGGACGCTTGGCTATCCATAGAGCACACACCAAAGGCTCTGATTAGACTGCGAAGATGCACAGGCTAATCAGTATTCGTCGATTGGCGCACATTCTATCTTTTACCCGATCATTTATAAAATTGGGGAAATAGGATGTATATAAATTATATAGGTACATGTATGACATACAATTCCTAACATCAGTTTTAACTGTCTTAACACTGTTAAGACAGTCATACATACTATACCTCACACTGTGGGATTGAATCTCACAGAACTTGTTTGGCCCTTCTGAAAGCCGATTCCCATAAGATTTTTAAATCTCACAGAATTTTCAGACTATCTAAAAGCACATTTTATAAAGAAATAAACCTTAAACACATTAAAATAAAAGCTTTTTGGTTATTTTTGGGGAATTCCAATTTCAAGAAAGTGATTTTGTGAAAATCTCAGAGAATTTTATCCTCACAGATTTCAGTCAACAGCCTATGGATAGTTAAAACTGGTGACAGGAATCGGTTTGTACATTTGCGTATTTGTCATCCGTATATCCAGCAGAATATTAACTCTTCACATGGTTGCTAATTTGTTGTATTTTGATATCAAAATCCATGTTTTCAACAAGAAAAAAAAAAATCCAGAAATGCAATAAGAGTGTCAAACAGTTATTCAGATAATCTTTACAAACAGTGTGGACCCAAATCACAAACGACGTCTTGTCGTGTGTGATTTGGGTCCACGCTGTTTGTAAAGATCTGCCTGTACATTTGTGTATTTACATCTGTATATCTAGCAGAATATGCCACGAGACCAACAACACCGCCACTGCCAACAACAAAAGCAATCATGCAATATTAACTCTTTTGTCATATTTTGACATAAAATCCATATTTTCAACAACAAAAAAATCAAAAGAAAACAAATCCAGGAATGCGATCAGTGTCAAACAATTTAGATAATCTTTACAAACAGTGTGGACCAAAATTACAAACGACGTCTTGTCGTGTGTGATTTGGGTCCACGCTGTTTGTAATGATCTGCCTGTACATTTGCGTATTTACATCCGTATATCCAGCAGAATATGCCACGAGACCAACAACACCACCACTACCAACAACAAAAGCAATCATGCAATATTAACTCTTTTGTCATATTTTGACATCAAATCCATGTTTTCCACAAGACAATAATCAAAAGAAAACAAATCCAGGAATGCGATTAGAGTGTCAAACAATTTAGATAATCTTTACAGACAATGTGGACCCAAAATACAAACGACGTCTTGTCGTGTGTGATTTGGGTCAATGCTGTTTGCAGGGTGCCAAGTGAAATTTGGTCCTTAAAATATAGGACCAACACCTAAAATATAGGATTGTCACTTCAGAAATATAGGAATATATAGGACAAAGAAAACATTACAAATTATATATTTAGCCACCTCCTCCACTCACTACACTCTATCCTTTTATTGAATAATCAACAAAACAAGCAGTTAACATTATTTCAACAAAAAGAGCAACCAACGAATGATTACAAGATAAAGTACGAAACATGCTGTCAGAAAGCAAAACTACTGAGTAGGCTGCCCAGTAACCTTTGGGGCTAAACAAAATACATGCAATTTGCAATTAAGCTTTGTTGACTAAAACACACAGTTTTTAGGATCAAAGCGTACCACGTCCAACTGTTTGAATTTTCCTTGCTTTCTGCACTCATCAAGGAAACATCTATTGTATATATGCCAACCATATTTACTAGATCTATGTTTTCCCATTCTTTTAAAAAGCACATATATTAACAAATGACACAACCATTGAGCTTTCAATACTTGGAAATAACACTGTACCTTGGCAGTACTAAACAAAGTTGCTTAGACAAATATGCTGCCTAGCACCTTCAACAAAATAAAAATTTACAGACAGTATATTAAATATAAAAAGAATACAGCATAATTACTATGTAACTCCCCAATCTTAGTTAGCACATGGTTATTTCAGTTTCACTCATAGCAATACAAAGTCAAATGCTGCTTATCTAATGACTCTTGTGCTTTTTAGAAGAAGTGCTTTGTTCAGTGGTTTTCCTCTTGTTCGTAGATGTCACCTGACCTTCTTTTACCCTCTAAATTTGTTCTCAAGAAGATTTCTTTTCTCGTTTTCAACCTGTTTCTGACCTTCTCTCACTTATCTACTTCCCTTCTTAATTTCTCAATTTTTGAAGTGGCTGTGGCTATCATCATTTGAGCTACACCTACACCTTTTAAGTCACCTTTCTTAACAGCCTTATTCAACTTTGAACTCCCATCCTTCAGCAAATCCTCAGATGTCACAAGCTTTGCTTGAATACCAGACTCTTTCTTTAATAGTGCTTTTTCCTTGTCTAGCAGAGATGTTCTTTTATCTTCCTCTTTCCTTTCTCTTTATAGTCTTTTCTTTTTAGCTTTCGCCTACATCTGTTGTTTCAGCTGTCTCTCGTTTTCTTTCTTGTTATTGTCTAGTATTTGTTTGTAGCTGGCATAATAATGTGAATTTAACAGCAGATGTTGTAGAATTATAAACTTACACCTTTCCATGTTTGAAATTAACAACATTTATTTTAAATAAGAATTCAACATTTCTTGCTTACCCTGGTGTATAGGAATATATAGGACTGTCTTCCAAATATAGGAATATATAGGAATATATAGGATTGTCTTCAAATATAGGAGTATATAGGAATATAAAGGACACTTGACACCCTGTGCTTGTAACAATTATCCAAATTGTTGGTCCTGATCTGGGCACATGCTATTTATAAATATTATCACGTGACGACACTGGCAGGTAATGCGCTTACATTATAACTAGTAACTTTAGTTTTAGCTTCTGGCAGTCTCAGTGTTACGTGCTTTCCTGCGCAGCTGTATGTCCCACCTTCAACAACAGCCAGTGGTGCAACCACGACCACAACTGCATCGACTAGTACTAGCTCAACGTCCGTTACCACAACACCAGCTGCGACCACGACCACAACTGCATCGACTAGTACTAGCACAACGACGTTACCACAACACCAGCTGCTACGACAGTGGCTGTGACGTCTACCACTAAAAGCTCTACTGCCACGTCGATTACTAGTTCAGCCACCGGCGACCAGCCTGCTAACTCTACAGGGTAAGTACAGATGAAGAATATGAGCAGTAGCCAAATCAGAGTCTAATGTCTTGTCCTGATCGTAGCTCAGTTGATACAAGGCCGAAATTTTGACTGAGAGGACGCAGGTTCCAACCCCATTATCATCGCGGTGTTGTCTTGTCCATGAACATAGTGTGTGTATGCTGACAGGGACATTCTATATCAACCTGATTGAATGACCTTGATGCATATTATGGCCTGTACGGTCCGGATGTATGGATATATACACCGCGTCAAAAGTTAAGCATCACTACTTTTGTAGCAAAATTGTTCAGAACACGGTTATTTGGTGTAAATGAACCTTATAATGAAAGATAAATGTATCATATAGGGATAAGATAGTGAAACAATCATGCTATTTTGCAAAAGTATGTGATCGTGAGTTCAACAAAAAGCATATAGGGGTCAGCTTATTTTCACTGCAACTATGTATACACCCATATAGGCTGACAATTTCGTATGAAGAGGACACAAATATTGTTTCAATATGCTGGGTATTACTTCTTGAAGATTCAAGGGCGACAGCAGCAAGTTTTCATAAGTCATGAAAACTCATGATTTTGTAACAAAATCTGAATATCACGTGTATTTTTAAATTTTCATTAATTATCTATGCAGAATTTCACAACAGATAAAGATTGTTCATGTTTAATAAAATTTCTTCACGGTAGTTTGAAAATTGTTTCAGCAAATTATAGGTGGTGCTTAATTTTTGACACCGTCTATATGAGCCGCATAAAACGTGAATATACAGAGTGAAGACTCAGCTTAGCCTGAGGTTCATATGACATCAGAATAAAATTGTGTTTGATTAAACAATCATGGCCTCAGCTGATGCAAATGTACCAATTGTTTCATTTTAGGGATGATTAAGCTTGATATAGAGTCACATGAAACATCTACAATGACTTCGTCATTCTTAATACCATTCAGGAATGTCCGCCACAATACGGGAATTGAATCATGGCTCGGGTGTATGTAAGGAGCATTACGCGTTGTACTATGTACCAAAAAGCTCCATTTTGTTTGCCGGAAATGGCGCAGTGAAAATTAGTTATGTAGCATGTGGGTTCAGCTCTATTAAAATCGCATTCTAATTATCCAAAAAGTTTAATCAGCAGAATAAATGAAGTTATGTTTTTTTTCAATAATCTGTCGCCATCACGATATTTTATTGAAAAAAAAAACATAACTTCATTTAAGCTGTTTGTTTTGCTGCAATCACATTTGTTATTGTGTTAACATTGTTTCTGTGATGTCAGCGTCACGTTATATACCGTCAGCATCACGTTATCACCCGCGTTATCAAAGTAGATCCTCGATTTACATCCGTGGTCTTTTCGCGGAATATTTGCAGAATTGGCCGAGGCAGTTCTGATTGTCTTAATACATGTAAGATTATAAGAATCCATGAAGAGTGTGAGGGTGGGATAGAAAAATCTGTCCAGAGGATCACAGATTTGCATCACGAGGCTTGCTGAGTGATGACAAACGGTGATCGCGAATGACGGATTTTTCTATCCCACCCTTGCACAAATAATGTATTATTTTCCTTGCTCACAATTGAATACCTATTTTTTTTTTGAAAAAACATGAAAAGGCTTCGAAAATCCTGAATACACTGAGATGCGACATGGTGACCTTTTTTAACATTACAATGACGTCATAGGATCGACGTGCGGTCAGCGTGCGGCTGGCGAGCAGCTGTTCGTTTTATATCTTCCCCACGGGCTGGTACGGATGTGCAAGAGAAGTTATCTCACATGTGTAGAAACAGCGGAATTCCTGATCTAGTGTGCGAATTTTTTTTTCTCTAAAGCATTGTATGTTTCATTCGTATGTTACAACGTCAAAGCTGAGGGATTTACTTCTATACACCATGTCCGGACGCTATAAAACTTTTACATGCTTAACTCACTTGTTATCTTGAAACATATCAAACTGGATAATTTGCTTTCTCAGAACAACATACAGTGATATTTGTTCTCGTCATGTATCCTTAAATTTCAACCATTGTTGGCATTTTAGAATTTATGGCCAGGCTCCAAGGTTATAAAACTTTTTTATGCTCAACTCAACTTAGCATGAAAGTTCAACTGCTCGTAAAACTAAAAAAACGAAAAATAAGGAATATTTTCTTGCTTTTTAAACTATCAGATTTTGTACCTATTTTGGTCTATTAAAAATTCAGGTGAAATTTTAGATAAACTTAAAGCTAGAGATTTCAATGCGACCAGTTTGTCTACTTATGATTTTTCTACTCTTTACTGACTACTTTACCTCATAATTTAATTAAAGATAAACTTATTGATCTTATTGAAAGAGCCTTCCAGAGAGAAGGCTCTTCTAACCTTGCATGTAATGACAGAAATGCATTTTTTACTTCAGAAAAACCTAAAAAATGTCATGCATGGTCGTGTCAAAATGTATGTGATGCGCTGACCTTTTTGTTGGACAACATTTTTATTCGATTTGGCACCAAGCTCTATAGACAAGTAGTTGGGATTCCTATGGACACTAATTGTGCTCCCCTGGTTGCAAATTTATTCCTGTTTTGTTATGAGAGGGACTTTATGATGTCTCTTTCTGATGATAAGCAGGCTGATGTTATTGATGCATTTAACACTACTTCAAGATATTTGGACGATATTTTAAATATTAATAATATTTATTTTAACAATATGGTTAGTCAAATATACCCTTCAGAGCTCCAACTGAATAAAGACAATGCCTCTGATACAAAAGCGGCATTTTTAGACTTGCATTTGTCAATTTCTAATGATATTGTTTCTACCAAAATTTATGATAAACGTGACGACTTTGATTTTGAGATTGTCAATTTCCCATTTTTAGATGGTGCTGTTCCTCGTTCTACATCCTATGGAGTCTATATCTCTCAACTCATTCGTTTTGCTAGAGAATCTAGCTATGTTGCTGACTTCAACACTCGTAATAAATTGTTAACTCAGAAACTTCTTAAACAAGGCTATCGGTATCATAAACTTCGCAATACATTTTCAAAATTTTATAGACGATACTATGATTTGATTTCTAAATTCAAAGTTGGACTTAAATCTCTCTTGCGCCAAGGACTTTTGGAACCTGATTTCCATGGTGACTTGGTGTAGAAGTTGAAGAAGATTGTTGGCTCTAATAATTTTTCAGCGCAGTTCATTAAAATAATTTCCCATTATAAAAAAAATGGCTATTACATTAATGTACTGCAGCAGACTGCATGCTTGGTAGTCAACCCAATCACGGTTGGCAACTTTGCTTTCCTCTTTAATTGCACGCCGGTGGGTCGGATTTCAGACTCTATGATGGTTCCGACTTAAAGACTTATCTATTGATGAGATGGTAGGGGCCTGATGCTTTGGCTGTTTGTCGGGCCCACCGGGGTTTACCTGTTGGATTTCTTTTGCTCCGGTATTCAGTTTAATTTACTGTTGAGTCCTTATCCTTGCTTTATCTCCTTGTTATATCTTGATTTATATGTTTTAGGAGATGATGCATTGATAAGTTAGGGGTCTTTCATGCAAACCAAATATCTATGTGTCTTGATCCACATCTGAATCAAGGGTGAGGTTGGCGCCGTTAAACCGATTTAAGCCCTCCAGTAAAATATTTTACTGACCGTTCCAAGGCGGTACTTCTTTTGTGGATCTTTTATGTTTTGTTCTGTATTGTGTTTGCTATGTCTTTGTGCGCATCTGTATATATGTGCTTTGTGGTCACCTGCTGGGAAAGGGCTGACCTCTTGGCTCTCGTTTGTGGTGTCTACTGTGAGTTTATCACTTTCCCATTGGTATCCTGGGTCAGGTGTGGTACTTGATTGTATCGATTCCTGATCTTTGCACCCTAACTTACTTTGTATTCATCATGTTAATTAATACTTTTAAACTCTCAGATGTTGTATTCATCATGCTAATAAATGATTTTAAACTCTCTAATGTTGTATTCATCAGTAATCATGTAAATAAATGCTTTTTTTAAACTCTCAGATGCTTTTTCATCATGCTAATAAATGCTTTTAAACTCTCAGATGTTGTATTCATCATGTTTATAAATGATTTTATCTCTCAGATGTTGTATTCATCATGGTAATAAATACTTTTAAACTCACAGATGCTGTATCCATCGTGTAAATAAATACATTTAAACTTTCAGATGTTGTATTTATCATGCTAGTAATTGCTTTTAAACCCTCAGATGTTGTAATCATCATGGTAATAAATGTTTTTAAACTCTCAGACGTTGAATTCATCATGGTAATAAATGCTTTTAAACTCTCAGATGTTGCATTTATCATGTTAATAAATACTTTTCAACTCTCAGATGTTGTATTTATCATGCTAGTAAATGCTTTTAAACCCTCAGATGTTGTAATCATCATGGTTATAAATATTTTTTTAACTCACAGATGTTGTATTTATCATGCTAATAAATGCTTTTAAACTCTCAGATGTTGTATTCATCATGTAAATATATGCTTTTTAACTCTCAGATATTGCATTCATCATGTTAATAAATGCGTTTATATTGTGCTCATCATGTTAATAAATGCTTTTAAACTCTCAGGTGTTGTATTTATCATGCTATTTAGCATTTCTGAGAATGATTTATTGCATGTTAATGTAAATTGAGCATGAAAACATTTTTATAGTCTTTGGACATGTTCTCAAAATATCACCTGTTTTCAGATCGTCTGCGTCTTCTACAACTGAAACTTCACAAAGTTCTGGAGGCGGAGGTGCGACAGATACAACGGATAGTACCACTCCAAGAGTAGCACAAGCTCTTGAGGATAATCAAACAGGTACTCGAATTATTGACAACGCCCATTGGCCAAGAAGGGGTGCTGAATCACAGGAGCTTAACGTTATTTCTATTCTATACTTAGTCCCCATGCGGAATTTCCTTTATACTGTAGGTATTACATTTAAATAGAACCATCTCTGAGGGATGGTTCTATTTCTGATGGATGGTTTTGTTACATATTTAAATTTCAACAGCCTATCTTACGACAGGAAGTAAGTAAAATATGTCTGGGAATACCCATCTGAACTTAATTCAAAGTACCTCAATATGACTTGGACTTAAGTTTACAGGGGCAGCTCCAGGATTTCTGGAACAGGCCTGGTTCATATGTATAAAGGTGTGGGGGTTCGCTTTGCTTATTTTATCTCGTTTTCTTAAATATCCCATGAAAATGAAATAATTTGGTCTCACTGACACCAAATAATTTCATTTGCATAGGATATTTAAAAACAGGGGCGGGAAGGGGGATCAAGCGAGACACCTCTGGATCCGCCACTGAGTACTATAAATACTTCGAGTTAGCAGATTCAGCCTGTATTTTTGTATTGACATATTAGATAATACAGCTACCGTATTCGGCCAAAGAAAAGCAAATGGTCATGTAACTGAAACCCTGAGTACTTTATGGACTGTTTACACTCTATCAGTTTTAGTCAAATCATTTTCAGTTTCATTATTGATATAGATTCATCCTAGGGATAAAAGTCTGTGTCGATCCCAATCAGTTGGCTTCTAAGGAACCAAATGATCAGGACCCACTTTTTTTCAAAAAGAAGCTATTGAATTTAGAATCAGTTATGTACACAGTGTGTTTAAGGTCGAAAGATGAGTTATCCATTTGGGATAAGGATCTCGGGGGTGGGGGGAACTTGAGGGTAATTTTGGTACGGGCGTGTGGCCCAGATTTTCGAAACCTACCACAATCATACGCCTTCGAAAAAGATACCTATTCATATACTTGACTAAACAAAATATTTACATATTCATCTACTGTTGGGAGCGCAGTGGCTCAGTGGTAGAGTGCTTGACATGAGACCGAGAGGCCGCGGTTTTGATCCTCACCGGCGTCACTGCGTTGTGGTCCTTAAGCAAGACACATTTATCGTAGCTTAGTAGTGGTTCAACCCAGGAAGGCTTGTCCCTATTTAACTAGACGATTGTTGATGGGACGTTAAGAATCAAATCCAACAAACAAACAAACAAAATCATACACTGTTCTTTGATTTTTATATACCCTCTTTGCTGCCTGTAAACAAAGTTTACAAATTAATATCACAATTTTGGTTTCTGAGCTGAATATCTGAACAAAAATATGAGTATTTTCAAACAGGGATGTCAAAAAATGGGACCATTCATATAACAATGATGAAAAACTGGGTCAGTCATATACTTTATCTTAGAGAAGGGGGGGGGGGGGCTTATCGTATACCTGGCAGCACTGAAAAAGGAGGCTATTCGCGCCGCACATCCGTACTATGTCATATATAGGTAGTTACCCCTTCCCCCCCCCCCCCCCCCCCGCACCAAGACAACGATTCACAGTTCACTGGAACAACAGCCAACGGAGTTTAGATTTTATTGAGTAAAGTCATAAGGCACAGCCACTGTTACTGCCGTTATATCAGATTTGTCTTTGGTTTAATTTTTGGCGTTTTTGTCTTTTCAGCGGCAATTGCAGGCGCAGTTGCGGGTGCTGTTCTTGGGTTAATCGTTATTGTAGTTATCATCGTGTGCATCATCTGTTTGGCTAGGTACGTATATGGATATTTATTCTTGCAATGGCTGTATGAAGCTTTTGCCACTTTTGCACAGTCACATCTTAACAGATATACATGTTTGTTATATGACTGGAGAGAATCCTGTCTCCTGATTGGCCCAACATGTCTTCATAAATCTCTATGTCTACCTCAAAACTGGTCTAAACTGGCTCAGAAGGTGATATAGGAAAAAATCCAGCTCAAACTAGTTTCCAGAATATTTTTGACACTTCTGCAACATCACCCTCTAGAGAGCTAAAAATAGCATGATGAGTATAAAACTAGCATGTGCTGCATGAAATTGACATGATTTGCTGTTTCATATCCCAACAGGTAAATTAAAGACTTTCATGAATTTTAACAACTGTTTTGTTATGTTTTGTTTGTTCATTTATTTTTGTTTGAATAACCAAAATGTAAAAAAAGTTTTATGATTAAATTTTACATTCCACATTTAGAGAATTAATGTACATTTCAAATTGCAAAATACTACATTAAAATATTTTAATAACATTTGATAAAACTTGTTAGAAAGTCCTTAGGTTGAGGGTTGACTTCAGCAACAAAAGTGAAAGTAGAACATTTTCATTCTAAGTTGAAAAGTCATATAACAAAACAGTTATTGACTTCAATTTCGGTAGACATGAGGATTTATCTACCCTTAAAAGTGATATTCACCTCGGCCTGGCGGCCTCAGTGAATTATCACTCTTTCGGGTAGATAAATCCTTATGTCTACCTCATTGAAGTCAATAATTGTATAATATTGTGAGTGGGTTATGGAAACACCAATGAAGATAATTTTACAGATTATTGTTGACTTTGTACGCAATAAAACTAAAATCCTTAACCCTGAAATGCTTAATAAATATACTCAATATCAGAGAAACGCATGCTTTTTCAGCATTTTTTTCATAGAAAACAATTTGGAACAAAATATCATCAAACGATAATTGCTAATCAATAACCAAATGCATCTGCTGTTAAATAAAATCTCACCAATTTATTGTACTTTAATCCAAATTTAAATGGGACCACTAGAGTTTTAAAGTTACTGTTGACGTTCTTAAGTACTTAGTATGCCCCCATTTGTATTTTAAACTGCAGTGTGTGTTTTCTCATTGAGCCGATTGGATGATTGTAATAGAATGCTTTGTCACTTAATTGGACACATGTCGGCTCAGTGAGAAAACGCTGTTTTTTCACCGAGGTATGAAATGTCGTTTAAACTACATCTAATATGCATGAAAAACGATATTTCATACCTCAGTGAAACGTAGTAAAAAACTTTCATTTCTTATAATTACAACGTCTCTCTTTATTCTTTCTCAATAATATTTTTAATTAAGTTTTTCTTTAAATTACGTTTCCAGTTAATAACGTTTCGCGCATTTAGACTATGACGTGCACTATGACGCGCACGTAGACATCACAACGTTAAAAAAAAGATGGCGACGAGATCCCATTAGATCGCTGATCGGCATGAATACTGTTAATTTAAGCGTTGTATGTAAGTTAATATTTGCTTTTTTACCTGAAAATATCGGTGTAAACGTAAAATAAAGTGTAAGTAGTTGCTGAATGTCCATTTCTCTTCATAGAAGCATTGCACAGTATCACAAAAGAAGTTCTGTGATTAATGTCTCCGCCCCTCATGAATACGAATGGGTGTTCATTGAAAAATGAAATGCAGGTCAATGCAATCAGATGATCGTTCTTGACAATTATGCCAAATAAAGCTTATTTAATTTGAAAGTGTCAAAATCGGAAGGCACAAAATATGGAATTTAGGCCCAAATTTGTGTTTCAGTGAGGTTATTTTAATTTCATTTGCCATGTTGAACGACAAAAAACGTCATTAGGAATAAGAAATGCTTGATATTCAGGGTGTGTCAGACTTCATACTCCATGACGACTATGGCATAACACTTTCATAGGTGGGTCAGCGCCTGATGTTTGTCTTTAGTTGGTACTGAGATTTGTCTTTATCCCTGACTGCCAGTGAGTTAAGAGCCATTTTCTTTGTGTCCTGGCAAATGTTTATATATTTGATTGTTTCCCCGTGGTAATACATTGGATAAGTAAGGAAGCCTCCATGGGAGCTTAACATTTGTTCTTGTTTGACACAGTAGAATCTAGAGCGAACATTTGATAGTAAAATAAACTTAAGCCCCCAGTGACTTTGGCTGAGCATTCTAAGGCGGTGGGTCTGTTTTTTGTTGCTCCATTGTTATGTGTGTGAGTGTGTGTGGGGCATATGGTTGATACATGTTTTGTTGTGCACTACTTAGTTCCTAGTTTTACAATAATCTCACTGGGAAAGAAAGAGAGCTAGTCGCTTTACTTTAATTCCATTTTAATGTCATTTGACAGTTAGTGTTCTGTGTGTCTTCCTCAAGGTATCTTGGGTTGGTCTACAGTGTGTGATTGTGGCATTTCCTAGTCAAGCTCACTTACTCTTTCATGTGATTTGCTCAGTTTAATAAAAAAAACACTGTTACCACCATCTGCATGTCTCTGTAGTAAGCTAAGAGAATAATGTTTTACCATGGTCATTCTGCTAATCTGATTAAAACCCAATCGAGCACGTATACGGTGCGATTGACATCAATAATCTAATTGCTTGTGTGAGAGTATCGCCTGTATTAGTTTATAAATAAAGAAGATAGAAATTGTAAGCTTTTTTATTTTATGAACAATAGAATGGAAACTGACTTACGTTTGAAAATAATTCAGAATTATATCTCATAAAAATTTAATACAGTGACATATTGCTAATCCGTTGTTTGAAAAATGGTAAATTTGCGACTTTCGTTTTTTGAAGTTTTCAGCTCAAACGTCTATACTATTTAAGTTCTGAGTCAGTTGTCTCTGAAAACAACCATGTTTTACCGGGAAACGTTGTTCTAATGTATTCCAAAATGTTTTTAAATCATAAATTCAAGTTGTCAAGAAAATGCCAAAACAAACCTGTATGCGTTACAAGATTCATTAGGTGTATATACATTTGACTATAGGCTAGGATTAAAGGGTTGAATAGACTTTCTTTTCTGTAAGATGAAACAAATGTTAAAAACGTATGCGTTTCTTTTGCTGTGGAATATATTTCACCACTGAAGGAAATTTAATGCACCCGCACATTTTGAGAAACAAAAATATAATGGCACACCTAAAATAATTGTCAATATGGGATGCTTAGAAAATTGACCATGCTCATCTCATATATTCCATTCTATTTTAGGATAATTGGAATTAGTCAATTATCTAAGAGGAACATTCTTTTCTAACTTTTGTATTTATGTTTTGTTAAATTCTGGTTATTATTTTACCATGCTCCATTATGTAATGAATGTAGTCTTTTAAAGATTGATATTACATATCGCTAAGATAATGGGGAGCAAAATTTGCCTATACAGCTTGGCGCATGACACTAATAACGTGAGTGGTGTATTTGAAATGGAAATATGGTTTATTGGTCAAAAACAAAGAAAAGATATGGCCAAACAAAATAGTTATTCTTGAGATAAAATCGAAAATAAGAACTGTATTTAATTGAAAACTACTAACGCATATTTACCATGATTAAAATAAACATTGTAATTTGAACCAGATACGTGTAAATTCTTATACCAATGACCTTTGACTACTGAACTAATTTTGTTTTCAGAAGGCGAAAAGAAAGGAAAATGAAGCAAGAAATAATATTTGGTCCACGAACTGTGAGGTACAATTCTACTACAGGTGGAGATGATGTACAAATAACTGAAAATGCTCAGTATGATGGCGAAAATCCAAGCGCAACTGTAAACCAACTTTTTATAGGTGGGATTCCTCCCACTCCAGGTGCAGGTGACAGTGATCTACCACGTTTTGAAGCGATGGAGGATAAACTAAGATATGCTGATATAGGGTCGTCTAATGCAACTAATTCTAAGGACGTGGAAGACACTGACACGGCTAAGTTTAGAAAAGGCAGTACTGACTCTGATAGAGTGGAATTGAAGCTAGATACTGACTATAGTGAGATAGATACAGGGATCTCTAACCCAGGATATGAGCCTGGCTACAAGCCATCCTATGCGGTTCCCTATGACAGTAAATTAGTTGCTAGTAATCATGATGATAGCAACAGGCCTATATCGGTATCTCCTTATGACTATATTGATCATGAAAAGCTAAAGGAAGGTGAAGAAATCCCATCTCCTAAGGGAGATTATGTAAGAATCCGAGATGATACTGAAGATCAAACAGATAATGAAACTGATGCTAGTAAGAGACTTGGTAGCGAGTCTAGTGCTGGAAGTCGAACTGCCAGTGAATCTGGTCAAGATATCAGCAGTGAAAAGGCTGATGCTACAAACACAGGGTATGCCAATGAAGCAAGCGGTGATTATCTAGCTGCGATGCATATGGACTATGATCAGGTGTAAATGTAAAATACACTTATACGAGTACTGTATTTACCCAAAATGTTACCACACAGGCAATTACTTCTTGCTTTATTTTTCCTAAAAGTTGGACAAGGCGGAAAGAGCTGTATTATAAAGCTGTTGGGCCAATGTAAAGGCGGCACCTCATAAGTGCGTAATTAGGACTGATCTACATTAGACAATGGTAAAAGCTGAAATTGAGGCGTGATCGTATTCGAAAGTAACTGTATTACGTTGCCCAATAACACCTCAGTACAGACACAAATGATATTATTTAACCCTTAAAACGCCAGCAAAAATGTCTGATTTTTGGTTTACGTACCTATAGAGGAAAACAGTGTGGCCCGAGATTATACTGCTTGCAGGAACCGTCTGATCTGGATCTGCACTTTTTGTCAAAGAGGCTTCAAAACATTTCTGCAGACGACGAATGCAGACGACTTGGTGCGATTGGCGCTTTAAGGGTTAATAATGAGTTCAGTGTATAAACGGTCAAGTTTTTCATGAAATACGCATGCAACAATTTATTAACTCTTTACCAAACCATAAATAAGACAACTGGGTTTCCATCTTTAGCAGATGAAATGTTCTAACGACGCCCATCTATTAATATTAAAATCATTGCCTTTAAAGTGACCCAAAAGCTCTATAGTATCATAAAAACAGGGCAAAATACAAAACTTATAAACACAGTGGAAGCAACAACCAAATATATTAACTTTTTTAATTTAGTTGCCTTATATGAAAATAAAAGTAAGTAAGAGTGCAAAGATCAGGAATCGATACAGTCAAGTACCACACCTGATCCAGGAGACCAATGGGAAAGTGACAAACTTACAATGAGACACCACAAACTAGAGCCAAGAGGCCAGCCCTTTCCCAGTGGGTTACCACAAGGTACAAATAAACAGACGTGCACAAAGGTATAACAAACACAAGACAGAAAAAAACCCATAAATGATCCACAAAAGAAGTACCGCCTTGGAACGGTCAGTAAAAATATTGTACTGGAGGGCTTAAACCGGTTTCACTGCGCCAACCTCCCCCTCAATTCAGATGTGGATCAAAACACATAGATATATGAATCCATCATTCCTAGCTGCTTGCATTTCTCGATGCAAAACATTGAAATGTCATGTGATCTAGTTCGCGCCTCTGGGTGGAGTAACGTCAATGGCAGCCAATAACCGACGTTCGTGTGACGTCATTCACGTATCATCACGACGTTTTGTTCGCAAGATTCGCTCCATGGCGCTTCCAACACCTCCGTTATAAATAAAATGTTTGCTTTTAATAGGATAACAAGCGGGGAAGATATTAAAGTAAATTTGATTGATAATATAGAATGTAAATATGAGGATTGAAATTCATATCTTAAGCTTGCATTGGATGATGAAAACCATTAGCTATTTAAATGTATGCGAAGCTCGCATACATTAAAAATGCTTATGTTTTTCATCATCCAATGAACTTTTGCAGACTTGTGGTCTCCTGCTTGTAAAGGCCGACCCAATGGCTCTCTTGTGCGTTGTGTTATCTTGTGTTTGTCTCCATCCCATATAGTTTTCTGGGTCAGGTGTGGTACTTGATCGTATAGACTCCTGATCGTTGCCCTCCCCTCTTCTTTGATTAGATGAATGAGTTCTTGAATTGTTACAATGTTACACAAACACTTGTTTTAACTAAATTACACACTTGGTATAGTCTGTCTGGGGGTGTTGGCGGGTTTTCTCTCCCAGATTTGGCTTTCATTCATTAAGATTATATTGAAAATTACGGTTGGATAAAATTTGAGTTATCCAATATGATAAATGTTTTGTTATATTGGATGGTTTATTGGCATTGAAATAAATGCCCTTTAGCAAACAGATACGATGATCATTGTTTTATTGTGTGACATGCTTGACAAAAAGGATTAGTTTTTGATTACAGTCATCATAATATTTCACTTTGATAGGTTTATCCATAAATATATATACATGTATACAAGTAAATAGGATTTTTGTACTTTTCTCACACGAGCAGCGAAGTTTTGTCTGAGCTTTCGATGCTCGCAACCGCTAGGTGATGACTCAAGCCATCATTGAGGACTTTTTGCACATGCCGCCATATAAGTGTACGTTATTTTCTTATTTCTTAACCAAAACATATGTTGAGATGGTTCTTTTGGGCACCCAAAACATATGTTTTACTTAATGGTTAAGCAAATAATTACAATTTTATCCTAAAACATTTGCCTATATAAGCCTATGCTCTTTATCCACTTCATAGTTATACATGAATGTTTCAAGAGTGAATTCACGCATACACATATGAATCCAATGAGCTGAACGGACCAATTGTGCTCATTTTTCATCTGGATAGGTTACTCGGGTGTGTTGATGCTTACGATATGTTTACATGCTATGTTAGAATGGATTCTCTTGTTGTTAACATGTTAACCTAAGAGTAATAAAGAATAAATGAAAAAAAAATGTTCAATTTTCAGTCGCAAGAAAATAGTATAAATTTTGATAGTTTTGTTTTGATTAGCTGGTTTGTTTGATTGATTGCCAGTTTGATTGTTTATCACTTTGTTTACCTGCACCAATGCAATACACATGTATGGATATTAAAATTGTATGCAGAATGATTTAGATGCAAATAAAGTTGTTTTTTTTTTAAAAAAAAAGCAGACTCCAACTCTCATTTCCATCCAAGAATATGAATCATTGACTTTCTGGACGGACGGTCGGGCCAACGAGACCAATTACAGCCATGATACCCGACATGTTTTTCAAAAAATGTGGATATAATCATATGCATGTTTTTTATAGTGGTACCAGACCAGCAGCATATATGCTACTGGTTGGCTGATACCAGCAAACGTGACTGTAGTACTGATATTATACTATACACAATTAGTTTAGCAATTTCTTGTGTTTCGCATCTTTTTGTGCTCATCTTTGTTCAATGTCGAACAATTTCATTTGCAATAACGAGAACAGGAGCTTAGGCAAATGAAACCACGAATTAACAGATGCCACCCTTTAAATAGGCATTTGGGGGGAGAGCAAGAATTGTAGGAGGAGTCAGTAAGCAAAATTCACATCCTTTGTAAGAATTGCTAAAATGAAAAGCATGTGATATTTCGCTTGGTGGTCTTTCATATTCCTCATGCATCATACGCCTATAAAAACTATTGGTTATGTGACAGATGTGAAAGAGATTTATGCTGAAAAAAAAAACAACTGCCACCAATGACGTCAAAACGTAGTGTAGGCATCATTTGATTAAACTTATAATGTTTAAAAAATGGTCTTTCAATTCAAAAGAGAATCAGTTTATGTAATAGTTATACCATGGGTTGTCCGCCTGTACGTGGAGATAATCCACGAGCTTTAGCGAGTGGATTATCTTACGTACAGGTGGATAAACATGGTATGACTATTTTATACCACCAACATCAGTGTAGACCTTGCGCATCACGAGATATTTCATGCTAAAGTTGGTAAAGGCTGTATAAAAGGATATCACAGGCTTACAATGTAACTTATCTTATGGTTGATTAAAACCTTAAGTTACTGAAAAATGGTGCGACGCATTTGCGAGATACATGTAACGGTGACGTTAGATTTTATATTTCGGCTCGTGCTCTGTAGCCGTGAAGAGGTTTTATACAACATTATTTGTCTGAATATGTTGGAAGGCATCAAACAATTTTACTTGTTAATGTGATTGAGGAAAAACCGACTAGTAATAACGTTTAAAGGCGATAACGTAAAAGCATTAATAGAAACGTCAAATTGTGAAAACTTGGTCCTTTATTTCTCTGAAAAATTCAGAAAATTGCAACATTTTGGTTTTCAGGTGACCAAACAATCGCTTGAAAATGGTTTTGGCGATCCAATTTTGTTCATAATTTGGTAATCCAAAATACGGAGAAAAGTTGATGACTGGTTTTGTTTGTTTGTTTGTTTGTTTGTTTTGTTGCTTTACGTCCCAAGTCAACAGCTATGGTCATTGCGGGACGGTCAGTTCACCTAACCACACTTTTTCCTGGGCAGGCTTGAACAAGCGGTTAACCAGTAATTCGTGCACGTACTTCGGGATCGAACTCGCGAGCCCTGGATCTGCAGTCAGACACGCATCTGTAGCCAGACACGTTACCGACTGCGCTACGCGGCCCGGCAGTTGATGACTGTTGTGAAATGGTTCAAAGAATGTTGATTTACTTACCAAACTTTATGAGAATTATAATCCAAAAAACTACTGCACATGTCCAAACTTGAAACGATGAATGAAAGTAAAACTAGACCAAGGTTAAGTAGCTTATTGCACGAAATCTGCAAGCTTTTACATCACCAGGTATTGTTATGATCCATTGAGACCGGATTAACCTCTTGCTATCGGCGGATATAGCTGAGTGTTTATCGGGTCTCAATTTGATATCGTATGAAACCCTTCCTTGGAGCGTCGAACACAACTAAGGCGTCTGCATTTTGCGTCTGGTGTGTTGTCATTGCCATTTCGGTCGAACGTTGTGGGCCCGTGTTGGGCTGCTTCTTTAGGAGCAGTCTGATTTGGCTCCGCATCGTTTGCAAATTTATGCCAATAATATTAGCAAGTATATGCGATAGACGTATGGGCGGAGGACTTTTCCAGATGCATTTTTCTGACGCTTTGTGGTTTAGGACTGTATGCATATAAGCAACGAAAACAACTAATTGTAAACATACTAGCTTCTTAAAACTTGTTGCCCTCTATTTATTATTGGAAAATCGATTCTCTTTGAATCGTTTCGCTGCCACCGAAATCATTGAAAATGACATTGTGTTGTATTTGCTCCTCATGTTGTTATATGTAGATGTAACCTGAGAGTAATAAAGTGAGTGAATGCATAAATGGCTTCCTCCAACGATCTGAAATACTCACTTTACCCGCCATAGTCTTAAAATTTAACGTCACTTTAGCACGGCCGCTACGTTTGGCAATTCTGTATTTTTAAATGGAAATTCTTGTCAGATATTCGACGCTTTATATTCATGACAGCAAATGAAACTTGAGAGCTGACGTGGATGGGCTCACCCATACAAAACAATTGCTAAACTTATTGTGCATAGTATATATCAAAAGACATATTTGTTATACCCGCATTATTGTAGAACAGGCACTGTGGGTCCACAATATGCTCCCCTGCACAATATGCTCCTTTTAGTAGCATATTGTGTACCCTGCATACACAATATGCTCCGCTGGAGCATTTTGTGTACCCTGCATACACAATATGCTACCAGAGGAGCATATTGTGTAGGGTCGGTACATATGTTATTTCAGTGGTCGTCCGAGGGTACACAATATGCTCTTCTTGAAAACATGTCTCGTGGTATTTGCCTTTCTTTCTAGCTGTCCTCTCGACATCCATCTGTCTATCTTACGAACCTTATGTCTAAAGCCATGCCCGCATCATAATTGTATTACGGTGGTCTTTAATCCCCATCAACAACATTTTGGAGACGTTGTCTCCAAATTTGGCTTCTTTCCCGACATGAAATCAACCTTTGGAAACCGTAGTAAGGAAAAATGGGGAAACGCCGGGGGTTCAATGAAGAAATGTAATGAACCTGTATGAGTCGAGGACACCATGGACATTCATGAATGCTATACCTGTTCCATTGGAATATATAATATGACTACCATTGTAGCCATATTGATATCCTTCAAAGACCATCTTTTCCCATCCCTACGTCAGATTGAATCTAAACTTGGTTTGAGGGATAGGAGCAACATGGACATTCAGAATTGCTTGAATCATTCGAATCTGATATCCAATTTGGCTCCCATGGCAACTATTTTGATTTTTTTCAAAAGGCATAGCTCTCCAAACCATACATGTATTTCATCTTATACTGAAACATGTTCGAAGGCATGGGGCTAACATGGGAATAGAGACTTTCTGAACGCGGTTAATTTAGGTATTGACCACAGAAACATACAATGTTCTGCACTGACACTTACAAGTAAGCTGGCACTCGCAAAGATATGAGACGATTCATTATAAAGGTGACGAATCTTTTATTGTATGTATGTTTTAAGATTATGATCAGAACTATACTGAGTAAACTTGAATAATGTATTTTGACAATTTGCCTCATACTGACAGTTTTATTGTGATGATTTAATGTATGCACTTACTTCATATCCTTCGGCGCAGTAGTTTCTTGCTCTACAAATTCTTAACATATAGCGCTATCTAACTTTGAATAGTATACCATCACAATGATTCTACCTAAGTACCATTATACTGAACCGTACCTACACAATACGCTTCCAATAAAATTAAACTACTAAGGTAGCGTATTTTGTACCTAGCATACACAATACGAGGGATGATCCTAAAGTTCTGATCGTTACCTTGTAGCTTTGTCCAGAGACATTTTTGAGAGACATATAATGTTCTATTCAAAAGAACAAGTTTTTATCTTTAAAATGATGCTAATATTTTCTCGCTGTGATGTTTCGTTTAACAAATATAGCACATTATATATGGTTAACTCCATACCACTGGCCTGTTTTCAAGTTATAGAATTATTATAATATTTGAATCTCAATCTTTCAATCCTGACATCTTTAGTACTACAAAATAAAACTGCTTTGGATTTTTACTTTTTCTTACTAAAGATGTCCATTCAAATGTTAGAATGGCGAAAGGTTGTTCTGATTCAATATTTTAAGCACAATGCCTAATTCTTTTGACGTCATTGAAATTTAAAACTACGTCATTTTGAATACATTAAAGAATTTTCATTTCAAAGAATATTCGATTTTTGTCGATCAATTTGGACTACAAACATGCCAAACCTAATATCGGCAAAATATTTAATGCCAATATAATTTTGATAACAAAATATCTTTATCTTAATTGGAATATTGTAAAAAGTTTTATTTTTTTACAAAAAAATGGTTGATTTTAGATAACAATGTTTCAAAATTGTAATTGGTTTCAGAGGGATGCTTTGTGCTCAGTTTAATCCCATATTTCATGATTTTACGATATAGCGCACCTTTGGACATTTGGTTGTGTTTTATTTTTAGGTATACAAATACAAATTTGTGTACCTTCGAATATTGACCTATTTTGTGGTCTCATTTGATATTCTTATGTGGGTTAATATCACTCTCCGGCAATACCGACTAGTCATAATTGCTTCAAACATAAGTCAGTTCATCATAGTTTGCATAAAAATTGTTTTAGCTTTAACACATCTGTTGTTACGACAGTATGGGCCGGTCAAAACTTAAAGTGGTCCAAAATTTGATAATAGCTGGCTGTTGCGTAGCCATACATTCAAGTGCCTAGGAAACCCAATTCATATAGAAAGTTCGCCATATGTGCAAAGCATATTTGCTTACCGATGAACATTAAGCAGACATTAACACGAATTGCTGCGACTGCTCTTGTCTAAATTATGAAGTCTCTAATATGCACAGTCTGCTTGATAGGTCAGTGCATTGAGGGTATGGCTGTTTCGGGGTAGATTTTCAGTCACTCCTTCAAGTTACATTAAACTTGTCAAAGCGGTGTATAGAAAAAGAATATAATATTATTTGGTACATTTTTCAGCCATACTGCATTGCTGGTTACAGAGATATCACACCAGGATCAAAACTTTAGGATCATCCCTCGTATGCTCCAATTATCATAATACTACTGAGGTAGCATATTGTGTACCTTACCTACACAATATGCTCCAATTATCATAATACTACCGAGGTAGCATATTGTGTGCCTTACCTACAGAATATGCTCCCATTATCAAATACCACCTGTACCTTACCTACACAATATGCTCCGAATATCATAATACTACTGAGGTAGCATATTGTGTACCTTACTTACACAATATGCTCCAATTATCATGATACTACCGAGGTAGCATATTGTGTACCCTAACTACACAATATGCTCCAATTATCATGATACTACCAAGGTAGCATATTTTGTACCTAACCAACACAATATGCGCCCATTACCAAAATGCTACCAAGGTAGCATATTGTGTACCTTACCTACACAATATGCTCCTATTATCATATTACTACCCCATTATCATACTACCAAGGTAGCATATTGTGTACCCTACCTACACAATATGCCCCATTATCATATTACTGCCAAATTAGCATACTTTGTACCCTACCTACACAATATACTCCAATTATAATAATAGTACTGGATACCATATCGTGTGCATTTCCTACACAATATGCTCCAAATATCATAATACTACTGAGGTAACATAGTGTGTACCTTACCTACACAATATGCTCGCATTATCATAATGCAAACGAGGTAGCATATTGTGTACCTCACCTACACAATATGCTCCGAATATCATAAAACTACTGAGGTAGCATATTGTGCACCTTACCTACACAATATGCTACCTTAGTAGTATTATGATATTTGAAGCATATTGTGTAGGTTAGGTACATAATATGCTACCTAGTAGTATTATGATAAATGGAGCATATTGTGTAGTTAATGCACACAATATGCTACCTTGGTAGTATTATGATATTGGGAGCATATTGTGTAGGTAAGGTGCACAATATGCTACCGTGGTAGTATTATGATAATCAGAGCAATTTATGTAGGTAAGTCACACAATATGCCACCTGAGTAGTATTATGATAATTAGAGCATATTGTGTAGGTAAGGTACACAAAATGGTACTTTGGTAGTATTATGATATTGGGAGCATATTGTGTAGGCAACGTACACAATATGCTACCTTGGTAGTATTATGATAATGGGAGCATATTGTGTAGGTAAGGTACACAATATGCTACCTTAGTAGTATTATGATAATGGGTGCATATTGGGTAGGTAAGATACACAATATGCTACCTCGGTAATATTATGATAATTAGCGCATATTGTGTAGGTAAGTACACAATATGCTTCCTTGGTTGTAGTATGATAATGGGAGCATATTGTGTAGGTAAGGTACACAATATGATACCTCGGTAGTATTATGATAATGGTAGCATATTGTGTAGGTAAGGTACACAATATGCTACCTTGGTAGTATTATGATAATGGGAGCATATTGTGTAAGTTAGTCACACAATATGCTACCTTAGTAGTTTTATGATATTTGGAGCATATTGGAGCATATTGTGTAGGTAAGATAAATAATATGCTACCTTAGTAGTATTATGCTATTTGGAGCATATTGTGTAAGTAAGGTACACAATATGCTACCTCGCTAGTATTATGATATTTAGATAAGGTACACAATATGCTTCCTACTTTTTTATGATAATGGGAGCATATTGTGTAGGTAAGGTACACAATATGCTTGCTACCTTGGTAGTATTATGAAAATGGAATAGTATTATGAGAATTTGAGCATATTGTGTAGGTTAAGGTACGCAATATGCTACCTTGGTGGTATGATAATGTAAGCAAATTATGTAGGTAAGGTATACAATATGCTGCGAGCATATTACGCACAACAGCAGATTTTCCTAACTTTTGATGTCCGATAACTGGTTTGTGCAGTCCGTAAACCCAATCAGTCAGACCACGTGATTGGCCACCTTAAAGTAAATCTACACTTTCCCCCCCTTTAATGTGATCTAGTGTGGGTGATATTTGACATTTGTACTTTCAGTGTGCTATAAACTCCAATCTGATCTTCAACATAATTGATTTCAATAAAAAATGTTTTATCTTTTGACCCACCCCCGAAGTCGCGGTGTGTCTTCTGGAACAATACTTGCTACCATTTTGCTTCATGCGTAAGTCCCTTCTATTTGATATGCAGCATGACCATATTCAATAAATGAATATTTGACCTCTTGCCACTACATGTACCCAAGGGGTTAGGGTGTATGTAAGGACAGAATGCTTGTTTTCAAGGTGCTCTACGAAACATGACTAATTTCAAGGTGAAAATGCGTTGACCTTTTGACCCCCTTCCTCAGTAGTCAATGGTGTCTCTGCGTGCTAAATTGCTGTCATGTGCTGTTCCCTTAGTTTTATATGCAGCATGACAATATTCAGAATAAGTTTCATTTTGGACTCGCCCCATCCCCTTAATCTACCCAGGGGATCGGACCCAGGCATCCAATCAAATATCCAGTCTGATATATTTCATATCTATTGTTGTTTTTTATCTGTCTGCATACAAAGTTTCGGTAATAATATTGAAAATTGACTAAGTTATTGCCAAATTAATGTATTTGACCTTTGACCCTGCCTAAAGATTCAAGTGGGCGGGGTATTTATTTTTACATTTACACCGTCATACTTATCTACAGGCTTTTTATACATAATAGCTTTGGGGAAATGTTTAGATCATTACTCTAAGAAAGCCATTACAACTTTTGCATTATAAGTGCCAGAGCAATTATGAGTTTATCAATTGATCTTGACGAAACTTATACGATATAGAACTGTCATGTGCGGATCCAGGCATTTTCGTCAGGGGGGGGGGTCCAGGTCAATCTGACAAAAAACCTCTGACAACCTTTTTTTTAGTCCTCAGCTTATTTTACAGTCGCAATTGGTTAATTTCAAAGAAAACTATCATTTTTCAAGGTTCCTGAGGGGGTCCAACATTCCCCAGGGGGGGGGGTCCAACTTTTTCCGGGGTGGGGGTTTCAGTTGCTTATTCCTATAGAAAATATATAACTTGTGATTTTCCGGGGGAGGTCCGGACCCCCTGCCCCCCCCCCCCCTCTGGATCCGCACTTGGGACTGTCCATGTTACTATCCATTCATGCAGAGGATGCACCAAAATTGACTAATAGGTACTTAGGTATGTTTCTGGAAGGACAGGTGGACAGACAGACAGACAGACAGACGGGTGCACAGACGGCCGACGCCAAAACAACATCCCTCCGACTTCATCGGGGGGAAACCAGTACTGAGCACAGGATATTTAGTGTCATGTTCAAGAACACAACGCAGTGCTTCAGGTAAGGCTCGAACCCACAACCCATCGATATCGGGTCAAGCACTCTACCACGACTGCGCTCCTCAGCTAGGGAGCATATTGTGTAGGTATGATACATGTCCTACACAATATGCTCCCGATTTAAGGGGGAGCATATTGTGTATGCAGGGTACACAATATGCACCTCGAGAGAGCATATTGTGTATGGAGCATTTTGTGGCTCTACAAGGCACTTTTGTACCTGTTTTTCTCTGTTTAAACTGCAATATGTGTAAATATGCAGCGTTCACCTTCAGAAAGGAAAAAGCGTATTACTTATTCAAAACAAGGTACGACCAGTACAGTGAGCCACTTTAGTTACGCACCAATTTTTCAGGGCCCACATGTTTTGACAAAAATGCTGGAATCGAACATTCTCTATGATAATTTATTTATTGACATTTTATCTGTTTGATAACATCGAAAAAAAAATATTGGATTCACTCATGCGAATCATTCTGCTACTCAAAGGCAATTTTGACAAATTTTGAAAAATGCACGTGCAAGCGGAACGTCTATATTTTCTATTTTTGTTTTGTGCTAGGCATTATCCATGGTGATCGTTGTGACAGAAAAACACCAAAAACAATTTATTTATTCAAGTAAAACCCCTTTTTTCGGTCGTTGAATTTAGTAACACCGTTACTTTTGGAAGAAATGGTCGTTTTAACGTCATATTGACGTCAGTTACAATAATCAAACACGGTTTTCTTCGCAAACTATTTTGTAATGAGTCACTTGTTGATATAGAAGTATCAAAACACTAAAACATCTTATCATTGACACGTCTTATAGCCTTGGTAGTAGTGACGTCATCACTAACGTCAACACCATGACGCCAATAAATCCATTAATTTTTTAACGAAAATAAACGGCGGACACATGGTTTTTAAAATGAAATCATAAAACAAGTGTTTTGATAACTAGTTTACTGAGAACCATACGAAATTTTAACTCACTTAAAAAATAGTACTAAAACCAACTTTTTTCAAACCTTGGTCAGCTGGGAACCAAAATAGTAAAACATTAAAAAAAACTATGAAGTTAACAATCACATTCCAGTCTTAGATATTGCCAAGAATAAATCGGCTCTTATATCTAGCATAGCAGAAATTCGACCCTGAAAAAAGTGCAATGTGATCTGAGTTTCAATTGAGATAATGCAATGTGAAATGGTGTTTTGAGGGTAGTGCACTTAAAAATCCATTTTCTCCTTTGTTTCTGATCTGATCACAATGAAATTTCAATGGCAAATGCAAATATAGATGCGCTTTACGTTGGTAGTCTCAGAATAGAAATATCACATTTATTTTCCGAGTAATTTTACATTTTATAAGTGGTGCGTAACTAAAGTGGCTCACTGTAAGCAAAACAAATCTTGTTAGAATTTAGTTTTTATAGCGTGATATTAACGACCACTCACCCTGCACTCGAAGAGCCAATGATAAGTCTACACTATAATAATCAAATTTAATTACTGAATGGAATTAAATTTTATTATTTGTTAAGGTCCATTGTAGTACAATGAAATCAGCAACCATTCCTAGTGTTTAAGCACCAGACTAACAGGAATGTCTTTTCTACCAGACACGTTAGTAGAGCAGACGACTGGCCAAAAGTCCTCTCCTTAAGGACTTTACTGGTCAGATCGGTGCAACATCTAGTGACATATATCAAAATGTTTGTTTGTATGTCC
Source organism: Loripinus fragilis (assembly GCA_964019695.1). NCBI lineage: Eukaryota > Metazoa > Mollusca > Bivalvia > Lucinida > Lucinidae > Loripinus > Loripinus fragilis. The sequence continues at coordinate 31,479,453 of OZ026517.1, forward strand.
AGCTTTATAATCCGGTTGATGACATCGTCGCTGATGAGTACTAACAGAGTTACGGCCCTTGAACCGTACATACCCATTATAACAGATTATTAGAATTTTGCATACAGTTGGCAGATAGCATTGCATTTATTTCTAATAAGCATACATAATTGAAATATTTTTATGATTTATATGGTATTAGATTAGAAAACAACATTGAAATATAGTTTCAGCATGTACGATACCTAAAGATGTGTTTGTCCGTGTGTCTTTTTGTAAATAGTGTCAATGTAAAAGGGCAATGCTAATATTTCATAAACACAATTTTTAACCATAACTTAGTTCAAAATGCAAGTTTCATCTCTTTTTTTTTATCAAGGTAAGCAACAGCATACACTTGTTTTAGGTCAAGCTTCAAATCAAGTTGTGACCTTTCACAAGGTCAAGGTTAAGGTCAAATAGGCATACCCCCCACAAATCACAAAAAAATGCGTATTTTATGTATATGTTTATTAGTAAAAGTATAGTTTGTGCCTGTTTGAAGTACTAGTCTTACATACTTAAATTCAACATATTCTTTGCCACCAAAGGGGAATAAATACCCCCAATCAAGCGAGGCGTGAGTTATTCCGCAACGGCCTCAGTTTGAATCACTTCAAGATGATAACCGCTTTATACTACCACATACGACTGGCCAGAATTCCTCTCCTTATGAACTTTGCTGGTAAGATTGTGCTAACATCAAGCGTCATATAATTATACCAAACTATTTGTCTGTATGTACGACTTCAGAATCCAGTTAATGACATCGTCGAAGATGAGTACTTACACAGTTAAGGCCCTTGAACCGTACACACACGTTATATATGATTATGCATATGCTGTATACAGTTGGTCTAGAGCATTGCATTTATTCATAAGGACACGTTAATACAATATTGTTATGACTTGTATGGTATTGGTTGGAAAACAACATTTAAAATAAATTATCAATACCAATGATACATGTACCAAAAGCTGTGTTTGTCCGTGTGTCTGTTTGCAAATAGTTTCAATGCAAAAGGAAAATGCAAACTTTTCATAATTTTTTTTCATCTCTATTGAAATAGTTCAATTGCCATATTTCGTCAATTTTTTTGCTACCAAAATAAGTAATAGTCTACACTCTTTGTATGTCAAAATTTATGTTATGACCTATTTAAATGTCAAGGGTCAAGGTCAAATAGACATATTTAAAATCTCAATATTTAGTACATGTATATTTTATAAGCCCACCTGAGTCATAAGCTCAAAGTGAGCTATTGTGATCGTTGTATGTCTGTTGTCCGTCGTGCGTCATCAACAATTGCTTCAAACGATATCTCAACCTAAAATAATGGCTTGAATTTAATCAAATTTGGCTGACAGGAATCGTCCTTATATGGCCCTCTCAAATAATTGATGAAATAGTATATCTAGATCACATGGGTAAAAATAGATTTTCGAAAAACTTTAAAAATCTTCTTGTCTGAAACCACAAGGCTGATAGCCTTGATATTTTGTGTAGGATTATCTAGTAGATATTTTTCTTTTTTGTTCAAATTATGCCCATGGGGCCACAAATTGTCCCGCATCTAGGTTCACATGTTTTACATAGGCCGTGGGTTGGTCTGCAGAGTGTGATTGTGGTATTTCCTGACCATACTCACTCGCTTTTTTTAAAATGGGAAACATGAAAAAATATTGTCTAAAACCATTTGAGCCTTGATATTAAATATGTAGCATCATCTAGTAGACCTCTACTAATTTTGTTAAAATTATGGTCCTAGGGCCAATTGTGGCCCCCTCCAGATTCACATGTTTTCCATAGGTTTATATAAGGTACACATAGCAAATCGTCTTGTCTGGAACCACTTGGCATACAGCCTTGATAATTGGTATTTGTATCATCTAGTAGACCCCTCCACCAGGTTTGTTAAAATTATGCCCATTTTGCCAAAATGGATCCATCCTGGGGGCCACGTATTTTACATAGGCTTTAATAGGGAAAGCATGAAACAATATTCACAGAGTTATAGCGTCACCTAGTGCTACTTTACCAAGTTTGTTCAAATTATGGCTCTTGGTTTTATATAGTTTTTACAGCAAATATGAAAAAAGATATTGTCTGAAACCACACGGCCCAACGCCATTATATTTAGTATGTAGCATCACAAAGTAGACCTCCATTGAGTCTGTTCAAATAATGGCCGTGCAGACAAAAACAAGCCACGAAGGCTATAAAGTTTATTTAAATAAAGCACAAAACCCTTCTTGTTTGACCCACAAGGCCTGGAGCTGCCAAGTTTATTCAAAAATGGCTCCACCCAGGGGAATCACATTTTTACATTGGCTTGTATAGTTAAAACATAAAAAAATCTTCTCTGGAACCACTTAAGTTCTAGAACAATGTAGTATCGTCCAGTGGTTCTCTTTTATTATGTTTAATTGTCGTCACCATTTTGGAATACAAACGCGAATAGCATCAAAGTACTGTGAGGTTTCCGTCCGAGGGACGTTTTTTTATGTGCGTAGAAAGGTAGATTTAATGAAAACGGCGAAAGTAAATGCATACATCATGCACATATTTGGAAAGATTGAGCTTTTATCTATACATGCAAGCTAAAATTACTTCAAAATGCATTACTTTAATGACTTCTAAGAGGCAAAGACATACCTATATATCGCACACTGGAAATATGGGTGAAATATGACATTTATGGACCTAGTCTCTGACAGAACGTTATACACAATTGCATGGAAATGGGCCCATAGCCATACACAGCTTCTGAAAATATGGCTGCAGATCAAGGATACCACGTGCTACAATATTATATAAACATTATAGCAAATGCGCAGCAATTATTGGATATGGAAGATTTGTTTTGAACCTCAGCAAATTGAACAGTAGGCATATAACTTTTTATTGTAAAAAGTTGACACAAATGGAAGTTGGAAACAGGCTTTTGAATGTGGCTTAATATGTTAGCTGTAAAGTAGTTTTATATTTTTTCTTGTTTATATGATAGATGGAAGTGTTATGGTAACTTTCATCCCAAAACAAGGTTAATACTATTGTTTTACTAGAAATGAACTGCAAAATAAATAGCCTAGGGGGTGCTAAATCCCTTATTTTTGTATATAAATGACGTCATGGAGCGTTACTATATTTAGAAAATACATTAAATCTGTTTTGTGCCTCTTAACAGGTTTTGAAATAACTGCAAAAAGAATATTATGCAGATCCGATTGTTATTGTGTTTTCTACGCTGGGTTGATTTACCCCACCCACTTTTTATAACATGGGGGTATGGCAGTACCGGAAGTTGCCAGTTACACGCTTAAATCGATACTCCAATATTACTGCTGACGCATGATTGAGTGTATCATGTGCTATGCAAAACCAAAAGAAATTTTTGAAATTTATTCACAATATTTATCTTAACAGATATAATAACTAGCACTTGTCTGTGATTATTTTGGTATATTGATGGGTGTTTTAAAATTGTTATATAAGAGCAAACAACATACTTATAGTTTTGCTGCACCTGTCTAAGATTAGCGTTTGAATAACTTATTTTGATGGTGCAAAGAAAAAATCGGCTTGAGAAATGCTTATATCACCATAGCGAATGGAACTTAACAGCGTCTAATTTCCTAATGGCTGCGTGGTTAAAATGACATTATTTCGGCCAGTGTCCTTTTTACGCCCTATTCAAAGCTATATATATATTGACCGAACTAAGCGCTAATGATGTAATATTTATATCAAGTGATAGACAGGAGCTAGACCTTTCAAAATATATATAGTTATGGTACCGTAAATTCTATTTTGTAGAGATATAGCCCGATTCTACGAACATAAAAAATGACCCTCGTATAAACGTTGCCATTAGAGAAACATCATACATACTGTATATGCTAAATTTTCTGAGAACTGGACAGGTTCAACATAATTTTGATTGTACTGTCATCACTACCAATGACTTGAGATTATACACATACAATATTTTGTCTACATCTTGGTGTGTTATAATCTAGATCTGATAGATAAAATGTCAATCATTTGCAGGCCCTGTTTATTTGGTGTATTTTAGAAACATGTTCTTGGAAAAATATGATTAATTTATAACTTCAATTGCAATAAGGTAATTGAAAGTGGTATGAAATTAAAGTACATTTATTTCTGAGTGAAAAAGACTAAAAACAGCTCATTGTTAATTTATAGAGCGGACTTTTGACGAGAAAATGTGAGTTAGTAAGGTTATCATTTGAGGTTAATGAAATAATCTGTAGGTTACAGTATGTCTTGCAGGGTCGTCCTGAAAAGGATGTTTAGCAAATAAATTTAGTTTATCTAAAGTGTAAGGGTACCTAAAACTAACAAGATACAAAAAAGCATTAGTTTTCCAAAGCATAGACGAAAATCTAAGCAAAGCAGGAAAATGATACATAATATCTGTATATAGAAAACTTAAAAGCTACATACTGTTTATATTTAGAATAGTCATCATTTCTGATGAAATATGAAGCCATTAAGATTGTCAGTATATTCGTACCTCACCCACTTTGTCAATGATCATTTACTCTGATTTGATGAAAGAATAAAATGCAGATACACATGTATGTTGGGTGATACAGGAAGACAAATGCAAACGTCATCAAATTATATTAAATGAAGGAAATTTCAATATTTCACCAATATTTTGGGACCATTGATTCATTTATTTATAAGGCCTATTATATTGATTTTTAATCTTAAAACGACGCAAAATCAAGGGCAATAATGCATGTTCCATGCAGTATTTTATATCGCTAAAGCAATACAAAAGACGCTGTAAAGATGTGTAAAACCAAATGTCTCATATATTCTATTTCAGTCAGATCCTCAGTAAGCAAGTTATTGGAGGAAAATTCGATTATAGATCAATTTTCTATGTGTGAGTCTTGCCATTAAGAGACAACAACTCGTGGTTCAAGAAATAGAAATATGTAGCAGAAACAAAGGGGTACATGCATTAAGGGGCTTTTTTTGCCCCCTCTAGAGCAAAAAACTGAAATTTCTGGGTCAGGTGTGGTACTTGATTGTATCGATTCCTGATCTTTGCACCCTTACTTACTTTCACCAATCTCATCCTAGTGTTTTGTTAGAAGTAGAGAAATTGCTATTTTATGCCAAATTTGAGGATTTTGGAGACCGATTTTTTAAGAATAAGATATCAGCACAAGCAAATACCAAAAAAAAAAAACTTTTAATATATTATGTGCCGTGATAATTCTCATCATGTGTTAAATTTTTTATTGGTATTTGCTTGTGCTCTATATTAATTCCTCTGTTACATGTCTCAAGTTTGCTCCAAAATGGCCATTTTCCTATTTTCAGCCAATTTTGGCGGCCATTTTTGTTACCATTGCAACCGTAAAAGTCGAATCAATACGAGAACTTTACACTTTGGCTATTGTTCTAATCAACTAATAAGAAGAAACTTGTGAAGAGCAAATTTTATTTATTGACCTCATAGGGGGGCCAAAATAGCCTCTTAATGCACGTACCCCTTTTGATCTGCAGTTTGGCATAGTATTGGTTCAGGATAGATTTAATCCTATTTAGAAAATAAGTGTTTAAATTTAACTTATTGAGCTATTATTATTTACTGCATTTTTCCATACAAAACAATGGTAAAATAATCAAGGGCAGTAACTCTTCCTAGAATATTTAGATAGTTTAATGCATTATAATTGTGTTTGACGTACTAAGTATATTAACCCCAGTAAGTTTCAGGTATAAATGGTAACATATATTCAAGTTATAAGGTAAATTGTGTTTAGCCTTGCAAGAGTTATGGTTATTGGTGCCACTAGTGACCTAAAATGATTTTCTTGGGTGTGCTTGACAATCTTAAGAAAGATCGTGTAAATGCACTTGCAATACAGTTACACTGTCAGAAATTATTCTCTTTGTATTTAGGCTATAAAAAATTTGGGTGATTTAATATTTTAAGACTTTTATCAATGTAAGCGTTTTCACCTCATCTTATAGATGGGTGGGGTATTTACATGCTAGTAGTTGTCCCAGAGCATTCTATTTGTAGAAATTACAATCTAGAAACCCTGTTGACATAACTGAGGCACTGATCTTTAAATTATTATTCATTTTTAAAGACATAAATCTAGCGGGCAGTTTCTTTAGTTGAAAGTTTCTAATATATGTTTATTCAAAGCAGCTGGGTTTTGAAATAGGATATAACTATAATATACGAAGAAAATAGTTCCAAACCCTTTTTCTCTGACTAAAACTAAATTTATTTACTTCTTCAAGTGCTGTCATGAATAGTGATGGCTATATTTATTTCCTGAATGCATGATTTTGATTATATTCCAAAACTGACACCCATAATCTCTCATAATATGATCAAAATGGGTGGAGGTATATCAAAGGGACTTAAATCGGTCAGTACTCAAATCAGCGGTGTCATCAACTGCTTCTATTTACTAGAGACTCTACATTTTTGTTTGGTACATGAACATCTTTATGACTCTAGATGTTAGCAAAATTTGACCAAGTTCACCCTCAAACAGCCCTGAGATCTGCAGTAGTAATAGGTGGGTGGGGTATTTACATGCTTAGTATTGTCCCCAAAGCATATCCGTATACAGAAATTGGAATCTAGAAACCCTGATAACATAGATAAAGAAGTGTGTGTTCTTTAAATTCTTAGTCATTTCTAAGGACATAACACTAATGGGCAGATTCTTAAATTGAAAGTTTCAAATATATTTTTATTCAGAGGAGTTTTGACACCAAATTTACTTTTAAAGACGAACAAAAAAGTTTGAAAGCCCATTGTTCTGACTAAAACTTAACTTTTCTACTTTTTCAAGTACCGTTATGAGCAATGATGGGCATATTGTTTTCTTACTGGATGTTTCATCTCAATTATTTAACAAACTAATGATCATAACCTCTTACAATATGATCAAAATGGGTGGGGTAATTCAAGGGGAGATAACTCGGTTAGTACTCAGAATCAGCGGTGTCATCAACTATTTCTATTAACTAGAGACTCTACATTTTTGCTAGGTATATGTACATGTATATAACACCAGATGTTAGCAAAATATGACCAAGGTCACCCTCAAACAGCCATGAGATCTGCAGTAGTAATAGGTGGGTGGGGTATTTACATGCTTATTATTGCTCCCAGAGCATTCCGTATACAGAAATTGGAATCTAGAAACCCTGATAATATAGATAAATAAGTGTTCTTTAAATTTTTAGTCATTTCTAAGGACATACCACTTATGGGCAGATTCTTAAATTAAAAGTTTCAAATATATTTTTATTCAATGGAGTTTTAACACATAATTTAACTTTATAAGACCAACAAAACAGTTCAAAAGCCCATTTCTCTAATCAAAACTTAACTTTTCTACTTTTTCAAGTACCTTTTTGAGTAATGATGGGTATATTTTTCTTCCTGGACGCTTCAACTCAATTATTTAACAAGCTAATGATCATAACCTCTTATAATATGATCAAAATGGGTGGGGTAATTCAAGGGGAGATAACTCGGTTAGTACTCAGAATCAGAGGTGTCATCAACTACTTTTAAAAACTAGAGACCACACTTTTTTATTTGGTATATAACACTAGATGTTGCAAAGATCTGACCAGTAGACTCCTCTGACAGCCTTGAGATCTGCAGTACTACGTCTTTTCTACTGCCACTAGCACACCGGGCATCTCTTTGAAGTTTCTAACTTTTCAAAGATATTTTACTGACAGTTAAATTAAGTGTTTTAAAGTCTTAAGTATAATTTGAAGTATATATGGATTTTTTCATCGTATTTGTCTTCCACACCCCCATTTAAGGAAGTTTGAAACGTGAAAAATTCAATTTACATTTTTTGCATTTTGCATTTTCGTTCTATAAAATAACTTTTTTGATTGCCAATATTATACACATATACGCTGTCTATGAGTACAAAAACAAATACAAGTACTCAAATTAAAATATTTCTTGTACAACGGCTACCACCAAAATAGGCATTTTAGTGGCCTTTACCTACTTTTATCGGTTGCTTAGCAAAATTATGCAAAACATTGAACAATATTGTTGCATTGTGAATGTTTGAATGCTGCTTTTATGTTCCCATGCATGTATTTGCCGAGTCCGTTACATTAGACTGAATCAAAGTGAAGTAATAAGAAATTAATTTCTAAATTTCTCTTAAATTTTTGCATTTTTAAAATTCGTGAACTTAACTTTGGCACATAAGTGTACACCCGGATCGGCATTCAATACCAAAAGGTATTTGTGTTAATGCTCTACGTCCCAGCCCCAGTTAACTATTTTTCAGTCATGTCAGGACGATTTCCTGTCTATCTGTGTTGAACGAGTATAGTGTATTACTCAAGGATCGAACTAGCGACGATATGAGCCACCGTGGTGTAGTGGATAAACCACTCGTCTTGACACAGGGGTCCTGAGTTCAATTTCCGGCTCCTCGAACCTGTCGGATGAGACGCTAAGCCGTGGCCCGTCTTCACATGATCTTAGGTGTTAGTGGGTCGATAAACACAAACGAACGAGTTAACTCACGCGAACCAGCGACCATTGGATATCAAGTCTAACATCCCACCACTGAGTCATCGTGCTCCTCACTGAAAGGTGCATCTGTGACGAAGAGATAGGACTTTACACAAGTGCATAAATGGTCTACCAAGGTACAATGATAGTAGTTTCCGTTTTGAAGAAGATTATCAAAAGCTATTATAGAACTTTTTGAGTACTGTAAAGGCGGAACCTCATGAATGCTTAATTAGGCCAGGGTCCGGAATTACAATGCCTCCTTAAGGTTAAGGAAGACTTAAGTTAAGTATTGATATTTCAACATGCTATATTAAATGTTAAACAACTTGCCTGGATCGATGCGGTACTTTTGGTCAAAGATATCATTGTGATCTTCAGAAAAAATGAAACTATTTTGATTTTAATCACTTGGAAACGTAAATTTTCGCACCCTGAAAAATTAAAACTTAACTTAGGCCTTCCTTAACTTTAAGGAGGCATTGTAATTCCGGGCCCTGGTCTACTTTAGACATAGGTAAAGCTGAAAATGAGGCGTGATTATATTCGAAAGTAACCGTATCATCTTGCGCCAGAACACCTCAGTAGAGACACAAAACATATGATTTAACCTTTAAGCAAAATATCTAAAATCTAAAATAATTCATTGTCGGTTACCATAAGAATAGAGGCAAACAGCGTGGATCCAGATCAGTCTTGCCTGGATCTACACTGTCTGTGGAAAAGGCTTCAAAAATTTCAGCAGAGGACAAATGCATCCGACCATTAAGGATCATTGTGAACTTAGTATTTACGGCCAGAATTTCATGCATGCACGCATTTTGCGCGGTTCAAACAACCTTTTTTAAAATAAAAAGAACCCGATATCCCTTCTTAAGCAGATGAAATAGCCGAACCACGCCAAGATATGAATATTTAAGTTACCGCCTTAACAGAGACCAAAAAGCTCTATTATACCGCTCCTCAATATGATAACATCTGTAACAATGCTGCTGAACGGGTAGTTAAGTCAAGTGACATGCCAGAAACATGCCAGGGTGGAATCATAAAGTTGCGTAGGTGTAATTTAATGAAAAAAAATGACAAAAAAATATTCCCAGAAATAAACATCCGAAAGCATCCGCGCAGTCTGTTCAGCGCCTTTGTTATTCGCTTATTGAAAAGTTTAATATCTAAACTTGCTACAAACGAAAATGCAATGTTTAGCTAGTCTCTGTAGCTGAGCAGGCTTGTTTGAGCATGGTTTCTCACGACGTGGCCCAAATGTAGACAGGGCGAGGAAATTCAATCACCAATGGAGCGAATCTATGACTAATCACCAAATGTCACTCAAGCAAATCAATCAATCAAAGCTAACTAGTGAATTGACAAGTGAAAATATTTCCTTATATTTTCCCATAGTCCAGCGGAAGATATTTTTCACACCTTTATTGACATAAAACATCAACAAACAAAAGTGACGAATGACAAAGCGTCTTGCCAAAACAATTTTGATATATATAGGAGACAACATTTTTGACATCTTCAATTCATTTTTGGACAATAGCGAAAATTTACTGCAGATTTTTACACGGGTGTATTGGGTATGTATACGTTTTATGCTTCACTGAAAGATATCGTGTTTCATCTTTTTTTAAAATCAGCAAATTTCTTGTCGCATCGCTGCGTCTCTTTTTATGGACCTTGCCGCGAGAAAACCTGACTTCGGGGTTTGCGATCAGTCGAGACTCAATCCAGCCTGCTACGCTACAGAGACTGTAATAAAGCACGTTGTAATAAAGCACTTTGTAATAAAGCATGTATCAAGATAAGCAGCTTGGATGCGCAGAGTAGTTTGCGCCTCAGTCACGACAACCAACCCATCTTCTTCATCGCATATACCAGTTGGATTCAACTTTCTACATTGTATTTCTTAATTTTGAAAGCAAAATTAGTAATTCTGGCAATGCTATTAGACGGGACACTCATTGAACTTTCCGACACTGATATCGGTTTTAATAGGATATCCTGCTGGACAGTTTAAAATAGTTTGTAATGAAGAAAAAAGTAACTTTCTCAACCTCAACACAGATTCTAGAATCAGTGTATGTGCCAGAGCACAGTATTAAAGGTATGTCAAAGGTAGAGATAAAGGCCATCGAATAGCATTTTCAGAATTTTTTAACTTTTGCATAGGTTATGAAAAATAAGGATTTTGCTGTATTTAATGTCCATCTCATTCATAGGAAACAGGTCCCTCTTCTTCATAATACAGTATTGATTTTATGCGATGAAGGAGATGGATTGGTGGCTGTGTCAGTTCAACTGTTGTTCTCATGCAATTCGCGGTGAGGTCCATATCATAATGCAATTATAAGCCTAGTTTCCTTTTTGAGGGACAAAGGCAAACAGTGGAGACCCAGTCCAGACGCCGCAGAATGCGGCGTCTGATCAGCGTCACCAATGTTTGCCTACAGAATCTTTTATCAAAATGTGAATAAAAATGAAAAAATACCACCCAACATCCCTTAAAACGGAAATGGACTGGTCAAATGGATAACAATGGAAAGATCCATTCGGCATAAATGGGTCAAAACCAGAGTCCATAAATGATGTGAATCGTGTCCTAGAGATGATTCATGCAGACTGGGAAAACCCAAGGCTTCAGGTTTCCAGATAAGAGTATGGGATTGAAAATTATTTTTCTTATTTTAAATGCAAACATATGTCGTGGGTACTCAAAAGAACCGTTGCGACGAGACGGAGCTCTTTAGCATCCAAAACGTTTTTATTGATGGGTGAGAATAAAATGACAATTTTAAATTTTGATTTTTCAATAAGTTGCTTACCCTTCTTACTCTGAAACTGTCATATGTTGATTATAGGGTAGACACTATTGTTGTGATTTTGTGTGTAAAAAGTAAACAACATAAAAATATGTAAAGGTACTTGCTAACAGGAGGTGAACAATGAATTGGTTGGATTATGCAGGAGTCAAGTTTGGCCGTCTGTACTAATGACAAACATTAAAGGTATATTATGTCGTTTTGAGATGCACTGTCTTAATGCAAGAATTCATTGAAATTCACAGGTATTAAAATTTCACAGTTGATGAATTAGCGAGTAAATTTTTTATTAAGTTTTGCGAAAAATATGTTAAAACTCATGTGAACTTATTTTATTTGCAGCTTGTTCAAGTTTAAAATGGGAAAGATGTATGTCATTGGATACGTGTTTGTACTGGGATATCTCCACGGTAAGATTACGTTCATTAATAATATCATTTGTAAACGAAAACTATGTTGGTCAGCCTGTGCATTCGTGCAGTCTATTCAACGTCGTTGTTTGCTGCTAAGAAAGTATCCACCCCCCAATTCTAGCTATATTCTGTGTAACTGAGCAGTGTAGTTTGAGCTAATGGTTAAAATGTTAAACTGTAATTGGGCCGGTACTGTGTACGTGATATCGGAACTTATCTCATTGGCGAGCAGTGCAGACTCGGAAGACCAAAATATGGATGTAGCAATCAGGAAAGTTCGGCGCATTTCGAGAATCGAATCAAGCCTCTGGTGTACGTAAGGCGCATTACGCGTAGTACTATGTTTATAAGGCGTGACTGACGAATGGAAAATAAGTTATTCAGCATGTGGGTTCAGCCCTATTAAAATCCATTAGTTTGATTACCTGGAACGTTTTATCAACAGTATAAATGAAGATTTTAGGGGTTTTTTTTTTTCAATAAAAAACTTCATTTCTAACCGTTTGTTTTGCTGCAATCACACTTGTTATTGTGTTGGCATGGTTTTTGTGACGTCAGCATCACGTTATGTAACGTCAGAGTCATGTTGTCAAAGTAGATCCTCGATGTACATCTGAGGTCTGATTCCACGGGATTCCACGGAATTGGCTGAGACAGTTCCGATTGATGGATGTATACTCAAACAAAAAAGTAACGTCCGATTTTCATGGTACTGTGTCTATCAATCCAGTTAAGATGTCGCAACAAAAGTACAACCAAAATGTTTATCAAACGTAGGACACACAAAAATTGGTAATTATTTGATTTAATCTTCTTACATGTATCATGAAGGGTTATTGGACCTTATGTGCACAGAGCTTTTTCCATTATCATCAGGAAGTAAATCATCAAAATGTGACACATTTTACGTTAAATGGCAGCCAGAAACGTCCGACGTTGAAAAAACATCTAAAAATTCCAAGTCTGCTTATTGGACGAGCGACATTGCAGTTCAAAACCTTTAATTTACGAAATTCACTGAAATAACCTCCCTTTAAATTAAACAAATAACAATTTAAGAACTTCCAAATCTCCTTAACATAACGTTATTTTGAGACCGTTTTTGTTTTAACGTGTTGTGTTTGTTTATGAAAACAATTACACAAAAGAGAACAACACAATCTTAGGCTGATGTCGGGCATCAAAGGTTTACTAAACTTGTGTTTTATACCCCACCCCACGGGTCTATGACAAAACATAGAACGACAAAACATAGAAAAGCAAAAATATAGAAAAGACATAATATAGAAAGACAAAACATCGAAAAAAAAGATCGAAAAAAGATCGAAAAAACTTCGAAATAACATCGAAAAAGTTAAGAAATATCGAAATTTTTATTTCAATCAATTTTACGACAAAACAATACATTTTGATATTTAAGGTCGCGAACATCGATTTGCGACCAAAAAAAGACTCCATAAGTTCTAGTTTCACTTTGATTGTGCAACATAGTTCAAAAGTTAGTAGCCCTCGAGGTACTCGATGCATGTATGTCCATTATTGGTCCTTAATTGAAACTCGGATACCACTTTCTTGAGCCTTTTCGCGCGCCCTACGGCATTGGAAGTCCTCAACCTAGGCCCTACTTTGTTTGAAGTCTAAGTTCGGAAAGCAACATCCAACACCGAGTCCAGGAAAAACAGTTTCGAAGTCAGATCTAAATGTTTGTATCTCAATGCCCATGCACAGAGATTCGTTCGAGTGAACGAATGTTCAAAGACGCATAGCAATCAACAAGCGATCGAGTAATTATCATTTTTAACACTTATTGTTCTATTATTGGTCGTTCTATTATTCGTCGATCTATTTGATGTCGCATCTATCTTTTGTCTCGTCTATTAATTGTCGCTTCTATCTTTTGTCTTTCTATGTTTTGTCGTACACAGCACCCCACACTGCAAAATCATCAGAAAATTTCCATTATCAATTGGTTTGATGCTGATTAGTCTTGATTAATTCTGCAATGCTTGTGATGACGAAAGAAATCAAATTTGTCCGATTCTGTTGATTATCAAAATACTGGACCAAAATGAATTTTCTGAGTGTTTTTACGCACGCTCGTGATCGATATTTTGTCAAGTCAGAGTATGTTAGAGATTAATGGCTGTGGTCGTTAAAGCAAAGCATACAGCTAGCAAGAATAACATCTATAGAGTTTGCTCTGTGATGTTTAAATGCGTTTAAAAATTCGGGCCTATGACGGAAACACAAGCTATTGATGTTGATTTTAAGGGTACCCGTGTTCGCTGCTTTGACAGCGGCTCTACTGATTATCAAATGAATTTATCTTAGTTGCAAAACGTTTCTAAATGATCACAGTTGGTAATGTGAAAATTTGAATGAAATGCGTTTGGAACTGACAGACATAAACGTCAAGCGGACATAACTTTATTGTTTCAGTATAGATGATGGTTCAAGACAAAAATTTAGACCTCTAGCATCGCTGGATACATTTACGTCAGCATTGGTATTTGGATAAGGATTTTGTTGCCTGCTTGTGCAATAAGTATCTGAACCGCGACATGTGATTTCCAACAATGTAGCATTTTGACAGGTGCAGACCTCCTTTTAAGCTTAGAAACTCCGAATAATGTTCGGTCAGTAGCTTAACACTCATAGAATATGCAAGCGACTAGCACATGCTCTGATCAGACTCCACGCGTTAGCAGGCTGATCTGAGCCTTTGCACATATCACACTGTTTGAAATCTCACGTGGCGGTTCATGTAAATATGTGCTGGCTCATTAATATCATTCACTTAATTGTCTAATAAAAGTTCTGTTCTCTCCTTCAGTGAATAGGATCCTGGTCATTCAACTTATACCGTTCAATACGTACGAAATATAGATCAAATTCTGGTCAGGATCTTTCCCATGCAATTCTTAAGTGTTTTTGGAACTCGGGATCTGTTCAATATCAGCTATTCTAGAGAGTTATAATTGGTTTCGAAATTTCTACACTTTGAAGAAATAGTTCGTGTTAAAATGGCTATTTGCTTTGAAATGATAGTGAGTGAAACATAAACCACAGTGCAGTTATTCAAAAATATGTCTTTTGTTGCCGATTTTCATTCGAAAGTTGAACTTTTACTGAGTTAATGGTGTTTTTGCGAACTGGGAAGCTCCCCTGTCACTTTTTAACGGCTATTCGGTCATTTCAGGAACAGTAACTCTTATTTAATTGTTTTCTATGAATGGACACTGCAAACCAGCGTGATGCGCGTATGAATATCGCTGTTAATCAGGTCAACCACGCCTCGTAGTGTATTCCAATGAATGGAAATAAGCCGTTTCATGATAAAACCTGCCTTTCAGAATTTTAAAAGACTACTCTGTTTAATACAGGGGCTATAGTATAGTTAGTTCTCAGAAATTTGATGTCGCAAGTTGAGCTATCATACCTTACATGTATAACCAACAGCAGTGTGCTGGTCATTGCATAAGGATATATCTCAGTCACGCATACATGTCATAAACTGAATGACCTGGCGCTTTCACATCGTTCCTTGATTAGATTTCTTGTAAATGCTTTAGTATTTGGGCCAGCTCATTTAATTTATCACACCCTTTAAACATGAAAGCGCAGCCATCCACTATATTTCGGTCTCTGTATTCTTCCTGCGTGTACGCTGTTCATATAAACATAAATGCGGCAGATACCGTAATGCATTTAACATGCGTGAAGTAATCATGCATGCACAGCCATCAAGTGGGTCTATGCACCTAATTTTCGGCCCATATGTTCGTCCAAATGGTGCCTGCTTAAGTCGTCTGCTGCACATAGTTGATAACTTTATTTGCTTATAATAGTACAGAGGCAAACTCCAAGTGTTCAAATGTTTAATAGAGTCGGATCTGGAATGCTCTCTTTTCAGTACATATTTTGCCCACAAACATTATTTGCCCGATTGTTGTTAGTTATTTCCCTGTAAGTGTTCTTGCTAGTATGCACGCATGTGCAGTCTGTTCTTGAGCTTTCGGTACTCGGCCTGGGTAGTGTTTAATGCAGACGGATCTTTGGAAATTTATATAAAAAATAAATAAATAAAAGAAAGTCAGCACCTATTTGTGTACACAATAATTATTTCAGAAAAGAGCCCAGTTTTGTTTGGTTATTTTGTACCAGTGAACGCTCTTGCGAGAATGCGCGCATGTACGATTTCGTGGAAAAATCAATGCAGTCGGAACTTTGGCAAGTTTATAAAACAATCAGATCCAATCAGAATATGCCGAAACGACCCATCCTAAAACCAGGCCGAAAACGACCCAGCCGAAACTACCCACGGCCGGAAACCTATGTTTAATGAATGTGCTACATCCGTTTTCCAGCGTCAAGGCAGTGACCGATATATAGGTCACTGGTCATTGTTACCACGTCGTGCAGCAGAACCCATAGCGGCTTCTTTGATCTTAAACATTGCTATCAGCGAGCCTCTGCTGATAACATAAGCAGAAAGTTTGGTCCCAGATCTGGTCCGACAAAGAGTTTAAAATTGATCAAACCTGACGGTTTTCCTGACTTCTTTTATCATACATTTGAATCTACATGTAAAAACAAAGGCGCCGATGGGACTGCGCGGGCGCTCAGAGTGGTCCCTGCTTTTAACAAAGTCGGGGTTCTCGCGGCTTAAAACATTATATAGGCGTCTGGTAAATAAAGCAAAGTTCGATAATCTCAAGGTCTATTCTGTTTTCAAAAAACAGAGCCAAAAACCATGCTCTATACAGTTAAAGGCCTAAACTTAAACGGTAAGATTTGCCTATGCGATACTGTCATATAAGATAACTACCTGGAGATAGTTTCATCACGGAGGGAGGTTCTATTGTTGTTTATGTAAAAAAATAATTGATTGATTGAGTGAATAATTGATTGATTGTGTTTGTGTACATCATTCGGTTTGTTGATACATGTACTCACATGTAGCTTGTGATGTAATGAAAGAACGAACTGTTTATCTGCTAAAGCCGAGTTCATTGATATGGCACTTAATGCCATATCTTTTCTTGTTTAAAGCTAGCCTTAGCTAGAGTATAAGCATGGCCAGATACCCGACTTATGTTTGTAATTCCATTGTTGTGCCACCTCTGTTAAATCTAGAATAGTATGCTTGTTTAGAACAGCAAAGGGATTAATGTTATTAAAGAACTGTCGCACGTGACTTAACCCTTAAAGCGCCAATCGCAACAAAAGTCGTCTGCTGAAATGTTTAATAAGCATCTATGACCTATAGGAGCAGATTGATCTGAGTCCACCTTGTTTGCTTCTATGCTTGAATTTGGTAGTAATGTTTGATAATTATTTGCAGCAAACGACTTCAGCATCAGCAGACGTCATTTTTCAGCTGTATTTTTTCTTGGCGCTTTAAGGGTTTATTTTTTAGGCGAAGTGTTGCATCTGAAACACTTTTTAGACGAATTGACGCTTAGACAAAATTGTCATACGGCGAAATTGATCGACTTTTCGGCGATATGGTTTAGACGAAAATGCTCTTTCGGCGAAATGGCAGTAGGCGAAATGACGTGATCATGCTTTGTTCGCCGTCATGAAAAAAATCGTCTTCTTCGATGCGAATATCAAGGCGCAGATCAGCATGTGCATCCACACAGTCTGATCCGCCGCTTGACTGTTCGCTACATTGATCATATATTACCAAAACTTACACGATGCATAATTCTAAGATTCTAGCTAGTCTATGTAGCTAAACAGACAGGTTTCCAAATTACAAAAAAATGAAACCGCTAAGTCATGTTATGTGATGTGGCTCCTGTTTTTGTGCAACATGACAATGGTTAAGCGAAAAAAAGTTCAGAAGTTTTGTCACACCTCTTTGGGACTTTTTTCAAACTCCTTGAGGGAAAATTAAAACGTGCTTTTACACAATGGCATGACATTTAATGACATTTTTTACCACAATGAAGCAGTATCATCTTTGTCACAAAAGTCGAAGACCGTGGTTGAACTTTTATTTGCTGGGTATTCATTACCTTTTCTATTCCAATTTCATTGATGCGAGATATATCACCTTTACGTTAACCGAAAGGAAAATATGGGCGAACATGCAAACCTATACCAACCAAGCCAAACGTGTGGTCATACAGTATATACAGTTATTCACACTATGCAAGGCGATAAAAGTCCAATTTCATGATAAAGATCCAACTGTCATTCCGCGAAAATGCACTCGACGTAAACAAGTCAAGAGTGAGTTGATTTTATTGAAAGATAGACATAGATAGATAGGTTTATTTCAAAATTCCAATAGGCTATAAAGCCCATGAGGATAAAACAAATACAATATTAACATGGTGATGATGGCAGACAGTACAAGCAAGAATGCAATGTGTAAATCAACAAACGTTTGAGTTCTTACAAAATCTTGACAGTTTACATTGCATTTTAGTTTTAACAACACATGGCAGAGAACATGCGGTGGCTAGCAATGTCCAGACACCATGTTCCCTGTCTCCTTTATATATATGATACTAAATTCACCACTGATAAGAACCAAAACAGTTATAAGCGTTTGCGATCGAGCACAACACCCAAAATGCTACTTATTTGATAATCAAATCATATTTTGTGGGTACTCAAAAGAACCGTCTCAATGGGACGTTTCTTTCGATGACACACACCTTATGTTATAACTAAAGAATACAACATATTGACTCGATTACACTGTTCTATTTTGTTTACCTTGACCTATGTTCTATGAAAATGGTCAAAGACGGAGAAGGTGTGTAATAAGTAGCCTTTCGCACGATACTTGTCTAAGCTTTAGTATGTGTCGAGTACGCCCTTCTACATAGAAGAACGCTCCCGAATAGAACATCATAAAGCATGTTAACAACTAAGCAGTGTCCCGAACCTAGCCTTAGCGAAAACGAAAAATAAAAGGCAGGGTTCCAGACAAATAATGTTAAGTATATATATATATGAACTATCACTATCCTTATTATATAACAACATAAATTTTATTAGACTTAAGCCTATACAGCTCATCGTCATATAACATATATACAATGCGTGACTTACATGCTCTCGTGAGAGTGACGTTATATTGATACTCTCAACCCCAAAGATACACAAACATGACAAAGGTGTCCGTTAGGTATTATAATACATGCACTCTATAGGTGCTAATCTCGTAATTATCATTCCACAAAGAACGTAGTTGAAATTGGTTGTAAAAGTGACCTGAATAGTTATGAATGAATTCCGCCTAACTTTAGCTTGTTGGATTAATAGGTCAGCTGTCTTGGATGATTTTTGGATTTCGTCCCAAAAGGGGACAGGCATAACAACTCATTCCGAACGCCTCACCCGAGACGTTTAGAATGACTTGTCATGCCTGTAGGCTTATGTTAGTTTACCAAGATGATTTAGAAGACGATTACGTGTAGCATAAAAGAAAGTGTTTGGAATATTTTTTTCTGGATTATTTAATCTATAGGGGTGATTTCCCTTTGACCTGGATCTGTTCGACATACAGGTAACCGACATCCATGGTTTATCTCTTTTCCTGCACTCACAGGAATCACCTCAGTATGTGATGATCTCGGTGAGTGCACGAGGAGCCATAAAGCATTTAGTATGGGAGATGTCAATTGACAATATGTTCCAAATACACACCAAAGCCGTCTCACTGAGGCGATTCTGATGTGTGCTTAGGGCATATGCCATAATAACGTTTATAATACATGTGTTTACTACGTGTGGTAGATAAGATATAGAGATATCCTCTGAGAATATGTTCCAAGCACACATCAAATCCGTCTCACCGAGGCGATTCTGATGTGTATTTAGGGCATAAACTATAATTACGTTTTATAATACATGTGTTTACTATGTGTGGTACAGTATAGCAATGTCCATCGATGTATCAAAATATAGTTTGTTTGTGGGTACTCATCAGAACCATCTCAATGAGGTGATCCTAATGTGTAACATAGCAATAGTTTTGAAATCTATTTTGGGTGGCAATTTGAAATAATTGCTTGAACGGGCCTATGCAAGATGCACAAATTTACACATTTATTCTGTCGTACATTTGTACGTCCCTTAAATATCGATTTTGACATTTGGGATATTTTGGCCAAGATCTGATCGCAACCTTATAGTGTACAAGATCACTACCCGATGTTGACGTCGTAAACGTAATTATATATACATATAGTTATGTCTTAATTATAAATTTTCATAGAAAAACACAAAAAATAATTCAGCGGTCGCCTGCCAATCAACTCAATCATATGTTGACAGTACTCAAAAGAACCGTCTCAATGAGCCGGTTCTTTTGGGCACCAAAACACATGTTAAAACTGATGGGAAAGAGAATATTTACCAATTTACTCCCAGAAATTATGTTTATTTAACCTGTGTTCCATATAATAGATCAGTGCGACATTTAAAAGCTAGATAGACATATACGCTCAAGTTTCGTAAAAGTTTAACCTTGGTGGTATTCAACAATTCGATAAATTTATACATTGATGGCCTCTTCCAATAATACTTTGGTATATACTTAGTTCTTAGCTCAATAAATATCTTACATTCAACCACGAAATGAAATTCGTCTTCTAAGACATTACAATGTACACATTTTCGATCGCTTATAGGAATACTGGTTGGCCTAGCCCATCTGCCCGATTCAATTGCTAACCTGTGTGATGACATCCTTAGTTTGCTCAGTGCTTGCATATATTTGAAAACATTAATCTGCTCCAAGTATGTTTGAAATTGAAATTGTGCTGCACTTTTATAAAAATTTGCTCTTGATGAGTTATTAAGTCTATCGTGCCAATTTTGCATAAAATTATCATGAAGCCTCTGCTTAAATACAGACAAAAACGCTCCTATATTTCCAACCCCTTGAGCTAACCAGACATTACGGAACCCTAATGAAGCTAATAAATCACGAACAAGTGATGCCCAATTGTCTTGTTTGGTAGCTCCTCAAGATCATTTAACATCATATTATATATAATTTTAGTATACTTATTTTCAGGTGTTTGTAATATTTTGAACCAATATTTAATGATGATAAAAACTCGTTTTGTGGCATAATTTTCTCTTCCCAGCTCCCCATATACAAAATCATTTTGTGTTGTTTTCTTAACCCCGAGTAGCTTTTTGCAGAATTGCATGTGTACCCTTTCAATTGCGTTTGCTTGACAAAATCCCCATACCTCACATGAATAATTTAAAATGGGTGATATAAGCTTATCAAAGAGTTCTAATTTATGTTTTGGTGCAACAAACGTAAACTTATAAAGGTACTTATTCAATTTAAATATGGCCTTTTGGGCTTGTCCTGCCAACGTGTTTTGCGCTTCTGAGAATGAACCCCCTGTAGTAAATACAATTCCTAAATATTTAAAAGTCTTAACTATTTCTATAACTTGATGCTCATACGTAAATACTAAATTTCTTGGTAGGGCGCCACCCTTTCTGAATATAAGAATGTTTGTCTTTGATGCATTGACTTTAAGTTTCCATCGTGTACAATAGTCTGATAATAAATTTAAACCTAATTGTAATTCTTCAGCATTATTAGCAAAAATAACTATATCATCAGCATATAATAGCATAAAAAGCTTAAACATATCTAAGTCGAGCCCCTCAAAATCAGAATGGATAAAATGATCCTCTATATCGTTCAAAAACAATGAAAATAGAAGGGGAGAGAGGCACTCGCCTTGCCTGACACCAAGTGCGCAAAAGAATTCATTACCTACCATGTTACACATCTTAACTCTAGATTTGACGTTCTGATACATTGACTTAATTATATTTAAAGTATTGCCTCTTAACCCTAGCTTTACTAACTTAAACCATAAATTATCCCGTACAACATAGTCAAAGGCTTTGGTAAAATCTATAAAACAGCAATACAACTTTTTTCCACGGTTAATAAAATGGGTTATCAAACTATGCAATACATAAATGTTGTCTACCGTGCTCATCCCAGGTCTAAATCCAGCTTGTGCCTCTATTAAAATGAAGTATTTCTCAGCCCACTCAGACAGTCTATTATTTATTGTTCGAGAAAAAAGTTTTCCTAGGGTACTCAAAAGCGTTATTCCTCTAAAATTTTCTACCTCGTTAATGCTTCCTTTTTTATGTAAGGGTATTATGTACCCTTCAGACCATTCTTCAGGAAAGTGACCCATTTCAAAAAGTTTATTAAAAAGGATTAATAAAGTCGTGCTTAATACTTCTTTACCATTAATGAAGAATTCATTTAGTAATTTATCTGGTCCTGCGGACTTATTTGTGCGCAACTGGGCGATAGCTTTCAAAATTTCTTGATGTGAAAAAGATAAGTTTAATTCTTCAAACATGACTGAGAATTCGTTTCTTTCATAGCGCTCGTTAAAGTATATAACATCCTCATCCGGGTTATAAAATCTATCTTCCGGGTTATTAACCGCACGAAAGTATTGTTCAAAAGACGAAAGGGGCACCGATGTACTTTTGATACCAGCTGATTCTTTTAAAAGATTCCAGTAAAGTCTAGCGTCCTTATACCTTGCATTTACGAAGCGTGATGTCCTTTCGCGGTCATATTCGTATCTGCATTTTCTAAGTATAGCCTTATATTCCGATCTTGCTTTGACCAAACCGATTCTGTTGACGTCATTTTTAGATAAACGATATCTACCTAACATACGCATAAAATAATATTTCTTTTCAGTGCATCTTTCGTCAAACCAAGGGGCTTCCTGCTTATTTGGGCATGATTGTTCCGAAATATTTGGCGGCTTACATGTTTCCTTATAAACTGGGGACGCTGCGTTCTCGATTATAGCATTGAAATCTGTTAAGCATTGGTTAATCTCCCCATTTTCGGTACAGTTCGGTATTCGGGCGTTTAATTCATTTAGCCTTTCGGTGGTAGCAGCAGATTTCAGCGAGTCCAAAAATTCTGTCTTAAATTCATGATTCCAAGCATACCTACCGGATACCTGATCAAAATTATCATCAGTAGCCTCCCTTACATCATGTATTTGAAAAGCCAAAGAAAAAGTCAGCAGACAATGATCCGATAAAATATTTGGTTCGTGCACCTTAAACTGAGTAATATTTGTGAATAGAACTTGAGTAGATAAAACATAGTCCACTACGCTTGAGCCCCTACTACCAACAAACGTGTATCGGCCAACCCCTTTATCTTCACCCACCCTCCCGTTCATGATCCGTAACCCAGTTTGCTTACAAAATTCAAGTAGCAACAGACCGTTGTTATTAACATGACCCCTATCTTCAGAAAAACGTGGTAAATAATTATCCGGGATATATTCATCTGGCAGAACTGACATGTGCACCGGGTCATCGTCCGTTACAAAATCGGGGTTAATAGACGTGCGTGCGTTCCAGTCTCCACATGCTAAAATACTGCAGTTATTCGACGAAATATTTTCGGTATGCGCCACTGAGTCTAATAACCTATCAAAAATATTGGATTCAACCATGGATTGTCGGCTACTGTCATCTGGGGTCACATAGCATAAACATACATAGAGGTCTTTTTCTGAAAAAAAAAACAGATTTACTAATTTTAATCCACAAAAAATCATCTTCACTTGTAAATACTAAAGTATCATTTGAAACGAAATTGTTTCTTAAATATAGGACAATACCACCAGAATTCCTACGGCTACCTTGTTTTATAAGTTTTCTGTTTAGGACAAAATATTCAAAATTATTTACAAAGAGCTCAGAATTTTCATCAGTCCAGCTTTCCGTGAATAAAACCACATCACTAGAATTAAAAATGTGCTGTAATTCAGGTGAATTCAGTTTATTTGTTCTTTTAGAAATTAAACCCTGTGCATTAAGCAATGAAAATCTCAGTGTCACCTTCTCCTCGTGACCCTAACACGATTCACCAGTACTGTTAGAGCTATTTTGATTGGGAAGGGGATAATGACAACGGTTCCCGCATGGTGCGTTTATGCGCATGCGTTATTTGCTTTTAAAATAGACAGCCAAAAAACCCAATGTCTATTAATAGCGCTTAACAAGATGCAGCTTTTAAAAAAGATAATACTTTATGTAGAGGTCATATTTTAAGATGCCTGAAATGAGGATGGATGCCTCTATGGAGGCTTAATGTAAATAATCGCACATCATTTCCCATGCGCGGATCCAGAAAGTTTTTTCAGAGGGGGTCCAACTTTGACTACGTATTTCTTTTGTTGATGATGGGAGAGATGATCCAAATACCAATATAAGCGGGCCATCATCGGCCCAGCAGCGGAACGCCATTTAAATGGCGTTTCGCTGGTGGGCCGACATTGAAAGTTTGCTTGGTAGCTGCGTGATTTTACAGGGGATCCGGACCAGTATAGTACAGAACCCTATATTTTTGTGATTTTTCAGGGGGGGGGGTCCGGACCCCCTGTCCCCCCCTCTGGATCCGCACATGTTTCCTACAATGTGCCCCCGACCTCAATCCTCCATTTAGACTCAAATCAGCCTGTGCGTATGTGCAGTTGTAAACGTATCAGCATATTTGCTATTTCCTTTATGAAGATGACATTCACAAGCGCTTATTTCTTTAACTATGATCAGACGATGGCTATCGCCTGCACATATATCATATAAGGCTAGCATGGAAACATGTCCTAATTCCTGTAATAGAATGAAGGCAAATGGATGGGCATGTTTCTCCTTTAATAAACGTACAACTATGTTCTGAAGTCGTTGTGAGGAGACGGTCAGAACTGGATGAGCGTATTTCTAAATCAGATATTGGTATTACCATATTCTAACTTGGATCACAGCTGGCTGATCATGCTCCTCATCAGGTAGATGTATAAACATCATCTTATCGATGTAATGAGACGACCATGTTCCTTATGAAATAGGGGTATAACCATGCTCCAAACATGGTCATGAGATTATCATAATGGACGGAGCATGTTTCTTACCATGCTCTGACCGCCGTCACGAAAAGATCACAACTGACGGTGCATGTTTCTTACCTGCTCTGTCCATTGTCATGAGACGATGACAACTGTCGGAGCAAGTTTCATACATAAATGATATATAACCACGCTCTGACCGTTGTCATGTCACGATGACAACTAACGGAGCATGTTTCATACCTTAGGGATGAATAACCATGCCCTGACCGTTGTCATGAGACGATGACAACTGACAAAGCATGTTTCATACCTTAGGGATGAATAACCATGCTCTGACCGGTGTCATGAGGCGATAACAACTGACGGAGCATGTTTCATACCTAAAGGATGAATAACCATGCTCTGACCGTTGTCATGAGGCGATGACAACTGATCGAGCATGTTTCATACCTTAGGGATGAATAACCATGCTCTGACCGTTGTTATGTCACGATGACAACTGACGAGGCATGTTTCATACCTTAGAGATGAATAACCATGCTCTGACCGTTGTCATGTCACGATGACAACTGTCGGAGCATGTTTCATACCTTGGAGATGAATAACCATGCTCTGACTGTTGTCATGAGACGATGACAACTGTCGGAGCATATTTCATACCTTAGAGATGAATAACCATGCTCTGACCGTTGTAATGTCACGATGACAACTGTCGGAGCATGTTTCATACCTTAGGGGTAAATAACCATGCTCTGACCGTTGTCATGTCACGATGACAACTAACGGAGCATGTTTCATACCTAAGAGATGAATAACTATGCTCTGACCGTTGTCATGTCACGATGACAACTGACGGAGCATTTTTCATACCTTAGGGATAAATAACCATGCTCTG
This sequence comes from Loripinus fragilis, assembly GCA_964019695.1. Classification (NCBI taxonomy): domain Eukaryota; kingdom Metazoa; phylum Mollusca; class Bivalvia; order Lucinida; family Lucinidae; genus Loripinus; species Loripinus fragilis. The sequence goes on from OZ026517.1 coordinate 31,505,082, forward strand.
ACCGTTGTCATGTCACGATGACAACTGTCTGAGCATGTTTCATACCTTTGAGATGAATAACCATGCTCTGACCGTTGTCATGAGGCGATGACAACTGACGGAGCATGGTTTATACCTTAGGGATATATTACCATGCTCTGACCGTTGTCACTAGATGATAACAACTGACGGAGCATGGTTCATATCTTAGGGATATATTACCATGCTCTGACCGTTGTCACTAGACGATAACAACTGACGGAGCATGGTTTATACCTTAGGGATATATTACTATGCTCTGACCGTTGTCACTAGACGATAACAACTGACGGAGCATGGATAATACCTCAGGGATATATTACCATGCTCTAACCGTTGTCACAAGATGAAAACAACTGACGGAGCATGGTTCATACCTTAGGATATATTACCATGCATTGACCGTTGTCATGAGACGATAACAACTGACGGAGCATAGTTCATACCTTAGGGATATATTACCATGCTCTGACTGTTGTCATGAGACGATTACTGCTTACGGAGCTTGGTTCATAACTTAGGGATATATAACCATGCTCTGACCGTTGTCATTAGACGATAACAACTATCTGATCATGGTTCATACCTAAAGGATATATTAACATGCTCTGGCCGTTGTAACTACATAATAACAACTGACGGAGCATGGTTCATACCTTACGAATATATTACCATGCTTTGACTGTTGTCACTAGATGATGACAGCTGACGGAGCATTCATACCTTAGGGATATATTTCCATGCTCTGACCGTTGTCACTAGGCGATAACAACTGACTTAGCATGGTTCATATCTTAGGGATATATTACCATGCTTTGACCGTTGTCACTAGATAATAACAACTGACGGAGCATGGTTCATACCTTAGGGATATATTACCATGCTTTGACCGTTGTCACTTGACGATAACAGCTCACGGAGCATCGTTCGTTTCGTAGGGATATATTACAATGCTCTGACAGTTTTCACCAGACTATAACAACTGACTTAGCATGGTTCATATCTTAGGGATATATTACCATGCTTTGACCGTTGTCACTAGATAATAACAACTGACGGAGCATGGTTCATACCTTAGGGATATATTACCATGCTCTGATCGTTGTCACTAGACGATAACAACTGACGGAGCATGGTTCATACCTTAGGGATATATTACCATGCTCTAACCGTTGTCACTAGACGATAACAACTGATGGAGCATGGCTCATACCTTAGGGATATATTACCATGCTCTTACTGTTGTCATGAGACAATAACAACTGACGGAGCATGGTTCATACATTAGGGATATATTACCATGCTCTGACCGTTGGCACTAGACGATAACAACTGACGGAGCATGGTTCATACCTTAGGGATATATTACCATGCTCTGACCTTTGTCACTTGAAGATAACAGCTTACAGAGCATCAGTTATTTCTCAGGGATATATAACCATGTTCTGACCGTTGTCATGAGACGATGACAATTGACGGAGCATGCTTCATACCTAAGGGATGAATAACCTTGCTACGACCATTGGCATGAGACAATGACAACTGACGGAGCATGTATCATACCTGACGAATACACTACCATGTTCTGATCGTTGTCATGAGACTATGACAGCTGACCGAGCATGTTTCATACTTGAGGGGGGTATCACCCTGCTCTGACCGTTGTCATTGGACGATGACAACTGACAGAGCATGTTGCATATCTTAGGGATGAGTAACCATGCTCTGTCCGTTGTCATGAGACAATAAAAACTGACGGAGCATGTTTCATACACGAGGGAGATAATACCATGCTCTGACCGTTGTCATAAGACGATAACAACTGACGGAGCATTCTTCATACTTGAGGGATATTTCAACATCCTCTGACCGTTGTCATGAGACGATGACAGCTGACGGAGCATGTTTCATACTTGAGGTATATTTCACCATGCTCTGACCGTTGTCATGAGACGATGACAACTGACGGATCATGTTTCATACCTAAGGGATGATTAACTATGCTCTTAGCGTTGTTATGAGACGATGACAACTGACAGAGCAGATTTCATACCTTAGGGATGTATAACCATGCTCTGTCCGTTGTCATTAGGTGATGACAACTGATTGAGCATGTTTCATACCTGATGAATACATCACCATGCTCTGACCCTTGTTATGAGACGATGACGACAGACGGAGCATGATTCATAACCTTAGGTATGAATAGCCATGCTCAGACCGTTGTTATTAGACCATGACAACTGACGGAGCTGTTTCATACATGAGGGATATATTACCATGCTCTGACCGTTGTCATGAGACGATGACAACTGACAGAGCATGATGCATATCTTAGGAGTGAATAACCATGCTCTGTCCGTTGTCATGAGACGATGAAAACTGACGGAGCATGTTTCATACCTGTGGAATACATTACTATGTTCTGACCGTTGTCATGAGACGATGGTAACTGACAGAGCATGATTCATACCTCAGGGATGAATAACCATGCTCTGACTGTTGTCATTAGACGATGACAACTAAGGGAGCCTGTTTCATGCTTTAAATACATTTCCATTCTCTGACAACTGTCATGAGACGGTGGCAACTGACGGAGCATGTTATATACCTGAGTGAATATCACAAATTTCTGCCGTTGTCATGAGATGATGGCAACTGACAAAGATTGACTCATACTTGATAGGGTATCATCATACTTTGACCGTTGTCATTAGACGATGAAAACCGACAGAAAATTTCATACCTTAGGGATGTATAACCAAGCTCTGACGATGACAACTGATGGGGCATATCTGATACTTGAGGGGGTATCACCTTGCTCTGACCGATGTCATTGGGCGATGACAACTGACAGAGCATATTGCATATATTTTGGATGAATAACCATGCTCTGTCCTTTATCATGAGACGATGAAAACTGATGGAGCATGCTTCATACCTGAGGAACACATTACCATTCTCCGACCGTTGCTATGAAACGATGACAACTGACGGAGCATGTTTCATGACTGAGAAATACATTGCCATCCCCTGACCGTTGTTATCAGACCATGCCCACTGGCAAAGCATGTTTCATACTTGAGGGCGTATCACCATGCTCTGCGCGGTGTCATGGGACGATGACAACTGACAGAGCATATTGCATATCTTAGTGATTAATAACCATGCTCTGTCTGTTGTAATGAGACGACGATAATTGACGGAACATGTTTCAAACATGAATGATATATTACCATAAACTAACCATTGTCATGAGACGATGACAACTGACGGAGCATGAATCATACCTTAGGAATATATTACCATGCTCTGGCCATTATCATGAGACGATGGTAACTGACAGAGCATGTTTCATACCTTAGGGATAAATAATTATGCTCTGGTCGTTGTTATGAGACGATGGCAACTGACAGAACTATTTCATACATGAATGATATATTACCATGCTCTGACCGTTGTCATAAGACGATGGCAACTGATGGAGCATGTTTCTTACTTGAGGGATATATATCACCATGCTCTGACCGTTTTAATGAGCCGATGACAACTGACAGAGCATGATTGATATCTTAGAGATATATTACCATGCTCTGACTGTTGTCATGAGATGATGACAACTGACGGAGCATGTTTCATACCTTAGGTATGTATAACCATGCTATGTCCGTTGTCATGAGACGATGACAACTGACAGAACATGTTTCAAAGATGAATGATATATTACCATGCTCTGACCGTTGTCATAAGACAATGACAACTGGCGGAGCATGTTTCATAACTTAGAGCATAACAATGCTCTGTATGTTGTCATGAGGCGATTACAACTGACGCAGATTGCTTCATAAATGAATGATATATTGCCGTGATCTGACCGTTGTCATGAGACGATGACAACTGACAGAACATGTTTGTTAAATGAATGGTATATTACCATGCTCTGACCGTTGTCATGAGACAATGACAACTGACTGAGCCTGTTTCATACCTTAGAGATAAATTACCATGCTCTGTCCGTTGTCATGAATGATAACTTAATAGTGACCTTGAGTGCATGTACCATCAATAGGAGGCCTTATAGTGACACTTGAATACATGCACCGTCACAATGAGTCTTCAAATTACCCCTGAGCACATGTACAATCACTTGGAGATTTCATAGTGACTCTTGAGTACATGTACCATCACAAGGAGGATCTATAGTGGCACTTGAGTGTTTGTATCATCATTAGGATGCTTGATTGTGACCCTTGAGTACCTATGTCTTCATTAAGTGGCTTTGTAGTGATCTTTGAGTACATCTACAACGACTAGGATGCTTAATAGTGACCGTTGAGCACATGTACCATCACTATGATGATTTATAGTCACTCTTGAGTAAATGTACCATCACAAAGATTCTTTATAGGGACCAATGAGTATATGTACCATTACAAGGGGCTTTCTAGTGACCATTGAGTACATGTATCATCACTAGAAGGCTTTATAGTGACTCTTGAGTACATGTACCATCACTAGGAGGCTTTATAGTGAACCTTGAGTATGCGTACCATCAATAGGAGGCTTTATAGTGTCTCTTGAGTACATGTACCATCACTTGGTGGCTTTACAGTGACACTTCAGTACATGTACTATCAAAAGGAGGCTTTATAATGACCCTTGAGTACATGTACCATAAGTAAGAGACTATATAGCGATTCTTGAGTACATGTATCATCACTAGAAGGCTTTAAAGTGGCTCTTGAGTACATGTACCATCACTAGGAGGTTTTATAGTGACCCTTGATTATCGGTACCATCACTAGGAGGCTTTATAGTGTCTCTTGAGTACATGTACCATCACTAGGAGACTTTATAGTGATCCTTGAGTGAATGTACCATCACTAGAAGGCTTGATAGTGACCATTGAGTACCTGTACCATCATAATGAGGCTTTATTATGACCCTTGAGTACATGTACCATCAGGAGGAGGCCGATTTATGCTACTTGAGTACATGTACCATCGCTAGGAGGCACTATAGTGACACTTTAGTACATTTACAATTACTAGTAGACGCTACAGTAACACTTGAGTTACGATTGGGTACATTTACAACCACTAGTAAACACTTTGTTTGCTTGATTTGATTATTTACGTCCCATCAACAATCTTTCAGTTTAACAGGAACGGGTCTTCCAGGGTTGAACCAGTACTAAGCTAGGATAAGTATGTCTTGCTCAAGGACCACAATGCAGTTACGCCAGTGAGGCTCGAACCCGCGGCCCCTCGGTCTCGAGTCAAGCACTCTACCACTGAGCCGCTGTGCTCCCGCTAGTAAGCACTAAAATCACATAAAAGTGTATGTACTTTCACCAGGAGGTGCTACAGCAACACTTGAGTTCTCTTATCTCCGCTCAGACGCACTACAGTGATATTTTAGTACATGCATCATCAATAAGAGGCACTACGGTGACACCTGAGTACGTGCATCGTTACTAAGAGGCACACTACATTGACACTTATACACATGTATCCTCACTAGTGTATCCTCACTAGGAGGCATTATAGTGGCACCTGACTACATGTACTATCATTAGACACTGACACTTCAGTACATTTACAATCGCAATTAGAGTCACACTTAAAACCTTGTATATTCACTAGGAGGTGCTGCAGTGACATTTGAGTATAGTACTCTAGCGCATCCTAGTGATGGACTATATACTCCCCATGTGTCACTGTAATGCCTCCTACAGAAGGTTTATGTACTCAAGTGTCACAGTAGTGGTGCCTCCTAATTATAAGACATATACTCGAGAGTCACTGCTTTGCCTCTTAGTGATGATGAATGTACTCAAGTGTCATCGTTGTGCCTCTTACACTATGAGACACTACAGTGACACCTTAGTTCATTTGACTTCGTTAGGAGGCACTACAGTTACACTTAAGTATATGCACCATCACCAGGATGCACTACAAGGACACTTAGGTACATATATCATCATTAAGAGGCACTACAGTCACACATACGTGTATTTACCACCACTAGACAGCACTACAGTGGCACTTGATTCACGACCTTCTTTAGGCGGCACTACGGTATCCCTTGAGTGCACATACCCTTACAAGGGTACACAACAGTGACGATTGAGAATTTGCATCATCACTAGGAGGACACTTGAGAACATATACCTCACATAGGAGGAACTTCAGTGACCCTTGGGTACATTTATAAACACTAGTAAGCATTACGCATACACTTGAGTGCATGTAACTTCACTAGGAGTGACATTTGAGTATAGTATTTATCACTAGGACACACTACAGTGACACTTGAGTACATATATTGTCACTAGGATGCACTACAGGGACACTTGAGTACAATTACCATCTCTAAGAGGGACTACATTGACCCCCTGAGTACATTCACCATCACTAGGAGGCATTACAATGACACTTGAGTACATTTACAATCATAAGTATACACTAGAGTGACACTTGAGTGCATGAACCTTCCTTTAGATGCAGTACAGTTAGAATTGGATATATTTACAATCAATAGTGGGCACTAAAATGACACTTGAGTGTATGCATTGTCACCAGGAGGTGCTACAGTAACACTTGATTGCAACTTTCTTCACTAAGGGCACTACATATACGTTTCAGAACATGCATCAACAGTAGGATGCACTACATTGACATTGGAGAAGATACATCATCACTAAAAACCACTGCAGTGACACTTGAGCACATGTATCTCACTATGGGCTTTACGTTGATATTCATGTACATATACTATCACTAGGAGGCACTACATTGACACATGACTATTTTAATCATCACAAGGAGGCACTACAAAGACAATTTAGTACATTTACAGTCATAACTTAGCACTACAGTGACAATTTTATATTAGTGCCTCCTAGTGCTGGTATATACGCTCACGTGCCACTGTAGTGCATCCTAGTAAAGATATGTGCACTCAAGTGTTACTGTAGCACATCCTAGTGAAGATATGTGCCCTCAAGTGCTACTGTAGCAAATCCTAGTGAAGGTGCATGCTCTCAAGTGTCACTGTAATGCCTCATATCGATGGTTATTGTAATCAAGTGTCACTATAGTGCCTCCTAGTGAAGGTTATATACTCAAGCGTATCTGTAGTACCTACTAGTGATGATACAAGCACCCAAACGTCATTGTGGTGGCTCGAGGTTAAAGTACGTTCACCCAAGTGTTTATGTGCTGCATAACTGTGAAGGTAGTGAAGATACATGTACTCAAGTGTCACTAAAGTGCCTCCTAGCAATGATAAATCTACTCAAAGATTACTGTAGTGCCTAATAATGATGGTGCATGTCACAAAAGTGCCATCTGGTGATGTTATACACACTCAAGTGTCACTGAAATACCTTCTAGCAAATGTAGATGTGCCCAAGTGTCACTGTAGTGCCTCCTTGGCAACTTGCATATACTCACGTGTCACTGTAGTGCCACATAGTGATGATAAACAAACTCAAGAGTAACTGAAATGTCTCCAAGTGAAGGTACATGTTCTGAGGTGTCAATGTAGCACCTCCTAGTGAAGAACATATGCCTAAGTGTTAATGTAGTGCCTCCTTGAGAAGATGCACATACTCTAGTGTCACTGTACTGCCACCTAGTGATGATATATATACTTGAGTGTCACTGTAGTGCCTCCTACGTGATTTGAGGTGGCACTGTGGTGCTCCTAGTGAAGGTACATGTGTCCAATTGTATCTTTAGTGCCTCTTAGTGAAGGTGCATGTATTGAAGTGTCACTGTAGTGTCACGTTGTGATGATATAAACACTCAGGTGCCACAAAGTAGTGTACCCTTGTGATGGTACGTGTACTAAAGTGCAATTGTAGGTGCTCGTAGTATAGGTACATGTACTCAAGTCCTATTATAGTGCCTCCTTTTGCTTTTTAATATATTCTAATGCCACTGTTGTGCCTCCTAGTTTTATAAACGCATTCAGCTATCGCTGTAGTACCACCTAGTGATGGTTTATACACTCAAGTGCCACAATAGTGCCTCCATGTGAAAGTGGACATGTTCTCGGGAATGCTCCTGTGGTACCTTCTTTTTTCGGTTTATGTAATCTATATCCATATGGTATGAAAAATTCTTTGTCAGTTGTCTTCATCTCATGACAACAGTCAGAGGAGGGTAATATATCATTCATGTATGAAACATGCTCCGTCAGTTGTCGTCATCACATGACAACGGTCAGAGTATGATTATACCCTCTCAAGAATGAGTCATGCTCAGTCAGTTGCCATCATCTCATGACAACGGCCAGAGCACGGTTATTCATCTCTAAGGTATGAAACATGCTCCGTCAGTTGTCATCGTCTCATGTCAACGGTGAGAGCATGGTAATATATCATATATCTTTAAAAACATGCCCCGCAAGTTGTCTTCGCCTCATGACAACGGACAAAGCATGGTTATACATCCCAAAGATATGAATCATGCCCCACAAGTTGTCTTCGTCTCATGACAACTGTAAGAGTATGATTACACCCCCTCAAGTATGAGTCATGCTCTGTCAGTTGCTATCATCTCATGACAACGGTCAGAGCGTGGTTATCTTTCTCTAAGGTATGTAACATGCTCTGTCAGGTCTCATCATCTTATGACAACGGTCAGAGCATGGAAATATACCACTCATGTATGAAACATGCTCCGTCAGGTGCCATCGTCTTATGACAACGGTCAGAGCATGGTAATAGATCCCTAAGGTATCAATCATGCTCCGTCAGTTGTCATCGTCTCATGACAACGGACAGAGCATGGCTATACATCCCAAAGGTATGAGACCTGCTCTGTCAGTTGTCTATGTCTCATCACAACGTTCAGAGCATGGTTATTTATCCCTAAGGTATGAACCATGGTCCGTCAGTTGTTATCGTCTCATGACAACGGTCAGAGCATGGTAATATATCCCTAAGGTATGAACCATGCTCCGTCAGTTGTTATCATCTAGTGACAACGGTCAGAGCATGGTAATATATCCCCAAGGTATGAAACCATGCTCCGTCAGTTGTTAGCATCTAGTGACAACGGTCAGAGCATGGTTATATATCCCTAAGGTATGAACCATGCTCCGTCAGTTGTTATCGTCTAGTGACAACGGTCAGAGCATGGTAATATATCCCTAAGGTATGAACCATGCTCCGTCAGTTGTCATCATCTACTGACAACGGTCAGAGCATGGTAATATATCCCTAAGGTATGAACCATGCTCTGTCAGTTGTTATCATCTAGTGTCAACGGTCAGAGTATGATTATTCATCCCTAAGGTATGAACCATGCTCCGTCAGTTGTTATCATCTAGTGACAACGGTCAGAGCATGGTTATATATCCCTAAGGTATAAACCATGCTCCGTCAGTTGTTATCGTCTAGTGACAACGGTCAGAGCATGGTAATATATCCCTTAGGTATGAACCATGCTCCGTTAGTTGTTATCGTCTAGTGACAACGGTCAGAGCATGGTAATATATCCCTAAGGTATGAACCATGCTCCGTCACTTTTTATCGTCTAGTGACAACGGTCAGAGCATGGTAATATATCCCTAAGGTATGAACCATGCTCCGTCAGTTGTATTCGTCTTATGACAACGGTCAGAGCATGGTAATCTATACCTAAGGTATGATCAATACTCCGTTAGTTGTTATCGTCTAGTGACAACGGTCAGAGCATGGTTATATATCCTATGGTATGAATCATGCTCCGTCAGTTGTTATCGTCTCATGACAACGGTCAGAGCATGGTAATATATCCCTATGGTATGAACCGTGCTCCGTCAGATGTTATCGTTTAGTGACAATGGTCAGAGCATGGTAATATTCCTAAGTTATGAACCATGCTCCGTTAGTTGTTATCATCTCATGACAGCGATCAGAGCATGTTAATATATCCCTAAAATATGAACCATGCTCCGTCAGTTGTTATTGTCTAGTGACAACGGTCAGAGCATGGTAATATATCCCTAAGTTATGAACCATGCCCCGTCAGTTGTTATCGTCTCATGACAACGGTCAGAGCATGGTATTATATCCCTAAGGTATGAAACATGCCCCGACAGTTGTCATCGTGAAATGACAACGGTCAGAGCATGGTTATTCATCCCTTAGGTATGAAACATGCTCCGTTAGTTGTCATCGCCTCTTGACAACGGTCAGAGCATGGTTATTCATCTCTAAGATATGAAACATGCTCCAACAGTTGTCATCGTGACATGACAACGGTCAGAGCATGGTTATTCATCTCTAAGATATGAAACATACTCCGACAGTTGTCATCGTGACATGACAACGGTCAGAGCATGGGTTTTCATCCCTAAGGTATGAAACATGCTCCGTTAGTTGTCATCGCCTCATGACAACGGTCAGAGCATGGTTATTCATCTCTAAGGTATGAAACATGCTCCGACAGTTGTCATCGTGACATGACAACGGTCAGAGAATGGTTATTCATCTCTAAGGTATGAAACATGCTCCGTCAGTTGTCATCGTCTCATGACAACGGTCAGAGCATGGTAATATATCCCTTAGGTATGAACCATGCTCCGTCAGTTGTTATCATCTAGTGTCAACGGTCAGAGTATGATTTTTCATCCCTAGGGTATGAACCATGCTCCATCAGTTGTTATAATCTAGTGACAACGGTCAGAGCATGGTTATATATCCCTAAGGTATAAACCATGCTCTGTCAGTTGTTATCGTCTAGTGACAACGGTCAGAGCATGGTAATATATCCCTTAGGTATGAACCATGCTCCGTTAGTTGTTATCGTCTAGTGACAACGGTCAGAGCATGGTAATATATCCCTAAGGTATGAACCATGCTCCGTCACTTTTTATCGTCTAGTGACAACGGTCAGAGCATGGTAATATATCCCTAAGGTATGAACCATGCTCCGTCAGTTGTATTCGTCTTATGACAACGGTCAGAGCATGGTAATCTATACCTAAGGTATGATCAATACTCCGTTAGTTGTTATCGTCTAGTGACAACGGTCAGAGCATGGTTATATATCCTATGGTATGAATCATGCTCCGTCAGTTGTTATCGTCTCATGACAACGGTCAGAGCATGGTAATATATCCCTATGGTATGAACCGTGCTCCGTCAGATGTTATCGTTTAGTGACAATGGTCAGAGCATGGTAATATTCCTAAGTTATGAACCATGCTCCGTTAGTTGTTATCATCTCATGACAGCGATCAGAGCATGTTAATATATCCCTAAAATATGAACCATGCTCCGTCAGTTGTTATTGTCTAGTGACAACGGTCAGAGCATGGTAATATATCCCTAAGTTATGAACCATGCCCCGTCAGTTGTTATCGTCTCATGACAACGGTCAGAGCATGGTATTATATCCCTAAGGTATGAAACATGCCCCGACAGTTGTCATCGTGAAATGACAACGGTCAGAGCATGGTTATTCATCCCTTAGGTATGAAACATGCTCCGTTAGTTGTCATCGCCTCTTGACAACGGTCAGAGCATGGTTATTCATCTCTAAGATATGAAACATGCTCCAACAGTTGTCATCGTGACATGACAACGGTCAGAGCATGGTTATTCATCTCTAAGATATGAAACATGCTCCGACAGTTGTCATCGTGACATGACAACGGTCAGAGCATGGGTTTTCATCCCTAAGGTATGAAACATGCTCCGTTAGTTGTCATCGCCTCATGACAACGGTCAGAGCATGGTTATTCATCTCTAAGGTATGAAACATGCTCCGACAGTTGTCATCGTGACATGACAACGGTCAGAGAATGGTTATTCATCTCTAAGGTATGAAACATGCTCCGTCAGTTGTCATCGTCTCATGACAACGGTCAGAGCATGGTAATATATCCCTTAGGTATGAACCATGCTCCGTCAGTTGTTATCATCTAGTGTCAACGGTCAGAGTATGATTTTTCATCCCTAGGGTATGAACCATGCTCCATCAGTTGTTATAATCTAGTGACAACGGTCAGAGCATGGTTATATATCCCTAAGGTATGAACCATCGTCCGTCAGTTGTTATCGTCTCATGACAACGATCAGAGCATGGTAATATATCCCTAAGGTATGAACCATGCTCCGTCACTAGTTATCGTCTCATGACAATGGTCAGAGCATGGTAATATATCCCTAAGGTATGAACCATGCTTCGCCAGTTGTCATCATCTAGTGACAACGGTCAGAGCATGATAATATATCCCTTATGTATGAACCATGCTCCGTCAGTTGTTATCATCTAGTGACAACGGTCAGGGCACGGTTATATATGCCTAAGGTATGAACCATGGTCCGTCAGTTGTTATCGTCTCATGACAAGGGCCAGAGCATGGTAATATATCCCTTAGGTATTAACCATGCTCCGTCAGATGTTTGTTATCGTCTAGTGACAACGGTCAGAGCATGGTAATATATCCCTAAGGTATGAACCATGCTCCGTCAGTTGTTATCATCTAGTGACAACGGTCAGATTATGGTAATATATCCCTAAGGCATGATCCATGCTCCGTCAGTTGTTATCGTCTAGTGACAACGGTCAAAGCATGGTAATATATCCCTAAGATATGATGCATGCTCCGTAACTTGTTATCGTCTAGTGACAACGGTCAGAGCATGGTAATAATTCCCTAAGGTATAAACTATGCTCCGTCAGTTGTATTCGTCACATGACAACGGTCAGAGCATGGTAATCTATACCTCAGGTATGATCAATACTCCGTCAGTTGTTATCATCTAGTGACAACTGTCAGAGCATGGTTATATATCCTATGGTATGAAACATGCTCCGTCAGTTGTTATCATCTAGTGACAACGGTCAGAGCATGGTAATATATCCCCAAGGTATGAACCATGCTCCGTCAGTTGTTATCATCTCATGACAACGGTCAGAGCATGGTAATATATCCCTAAGGTATGAACCATGCTCCGTCAGTTGTTATCATCTAGTGACAACGGTCAGAGCAGTGTAATATATCCTCAAGGTATGAACCTTAGTTGTTAGCATCTAGTGACAACGGTCAGAGCATGGTTTTATATCCCTAAGGTATGAACCATGCTCCGTCAGTTGTCATCATCTACTGACAACGGTCAGAGCATGGTAATATATCCCTAAGGTATGAACCATGCTCCGTCAGTTGTCATCATCTACTGACAACGGTCAGAGCATGGTAATATATCCCTAAGGTATGAACCATGCTCCGTCAGTTGTTATCATCTAGTGTCAATGGTCAGAGTATGATTATTCATCCCTAAGGTATGAACCATGCTCCGTCAGTTGTTATCATCTAGTGACAACAGTCAGAGCATGGTTATATATCCCTAAGGTATGAACCATGCATCGTCAGTTGTTTTCGTCTAGCGACAACGGTCAGAGCATGGTAATATATCCCTAAGGTATGAACCATGCTCCGTCAGTTGTCATCATCTAGTGACAACGGTCAGAGCATGATAATATATCCCTTATGTATGAACCATGCTCCGTCAGTTGTTATCATCTAGTGACAACGGTCAGGTCACGGTTATATATCCATAAGGTATGAACCATGGTCCGTCAGTTGTTATCGTCTCATGACAACGGTCAGAGCATGGTAATATATCCCTAAGGTATGAACCATGCTCCGTCAGTTGTTTGTTATCGTCTAGTGACAACGGTCAGAGCATGGTAATATATCCCTAAGGTATGAACCATGCACCGTCAGTTGTTATCATCTAGTGACAACGGTCAGAGCATGGTAATATATCCCTAAGGTATGAACCATGCTCCGTCAGTTGTTATCGTCTAGTGACAACGGTAAAAGCATTGTAATATATCCCTAAGGTATGAAACCTTGCTCCATCAGTTGTAAGCATCTAGTGACAACGGTCAGAGCATGGATATATATCTCTAAGGTATGAACCATGCTCCGTCAGTTGTTATCGACTAGTGACAACGGTCAGAGCATGGTAATATATCCCTTAGATATGAACCATGCTCCGTCAGTTGTTATCATCTCATGACAGCGGTCAGAGCATGGTTATTCATCTCTAAGGTATGAAACATGCTCCGACAGTTGACATCGTCTCATGACAACGGTCAGAGCATGGTTATTCATCTCTAAGGTATGAAACATGCTCAGACAGTTGTCATCGTGACATGACAACGGTCAGAGCATGGTTATTCATCTCTAAGGTATGAAACATGCTCCGTCAGTTGTCATCGTCTAATGACAACGGTCAGAGCATGGTTATTCATCTCTAAGGTATGAAACATGCTCCGACAGTTGTCATCGTGTCATGTCAACGGTCAGAGCATGGTTATTCATCTCTAAGGTATGAAACATGCTCCGTCAGTTGTCATCGCCTCATGACAACGGTCAGAGCAGGGTTATTCTTCTCTAAGGTATGAAACAAGCTCAGACAGTTGTCATCGTGACATGACAACGGCCAGAGCATGGTTATTTATCCCTAAGGTATGAAACATGCTCCGAGAGTTGTCATCGTGACATGACAACGGTCAGAGCATAGTTATTCATCTCTAAGATATGAGTCATGCTCCGACAGTTGTCATCGTGACATGACAACGGTCAGAGCATGGTTATTTATCCCTAAGGTATGAAACATGCTCCGACAGTTGTCATCGTGACATGACAACGGTCAGAGCATGGTTATTCATCTCTGAGGTTTGAAACATGCTCCCACAGTTGTCATCGTCTCATGACAACGGTCAGAGCATTGTTATTCATCTCTAAGGTATGAAACATGCTCCGACAGTTGTCATCGTGACATGACAACGGTCAGAGCATGGTTATTCATCTCTAAGGTATGAAACAAGCCTCGTCAGTTGTCATCGTCTCATGACAACGGTCAGAGCATGGTTATTTATCCCTAAGGTATAAAACATGCTCGGTCAGTTGTCATCGCCTCATGACAACGGTCAGAGCATGGTTATTCATCCCTTAGGTATGAAACATGCTCCGTCAGTTGTAATCGCCTCATGACAACGTTCAGAGCATGGTTATTCATCCCTAAGGTATGAAACATGCTCAGTCAGTTGTCATCGTCTCATGACAACGGTCAGAGCATGGTTATTCATCCCTAAGGTATGAAACATGCTCCGTTAGTTGTCATCGTGACATGACAACGGTCAGAGCATGGTTATATATCATTTATGTATGAAACTTGCTCCGACAGTTGTCATTGTCTCATGACAATGGACAGAGCAGGTAAGAAACATGCACCGTCAGTTGTGATCTTTTCGTGACGACGGTCAGAGCATGGTTATACCTCATTCAGGTAAGAAACATGCTCCGTCCATTATGATCATCTCATGACCATGTTCGGAGCATGGTTATACCCCTATTTCATAAGGAACATGGTCGTCTCATTACATCGGTAAGATAATGTTTATACATCTACCTGATGAGGAGCATGATCAGCCAGCTGTGATCGTAGTTAGAATATGGCAATACCAATATCTGATTTAGAAATATGCTCATCCAGTTCTGACCGTCTCCTCACAACGACTTCAGAACATAGTTGTACGTTTATTAAAGGAGAAACATGCCCATCCATTTGCCTTCATTCTATTACAGGAATTAGGACATGTTTCCATGCTAGCCTTATATGATATATGTGCAGGCGATAGCCATCGTCTGATCATAGTTAAAGAAATTAGCGCTTGTGAATGTCATCTTCATAAAGGAAATAGCAAATATGCTGATACGTTTACAACTGCACATACGCACAGGCTGATCTGAGTCTAAATGGAGGATTGAGGTCGGGGGCACATTGTAGGAAACATGTGCGGATCCAGAGGGGGGGACAGGGGGTCCGGACCCCCCCTGAAAAATCACAAAAATATAGGGTTTCTGTACTACACTGGTCCGGATCCCCTGTAAAATCACACAGCTACCAAGCAAACTTTCAATGTTGGGCCACCAACGGCCCGCCAGCGAAACGCCATTGAAATTGCGTTCCGCTGCTGGGTCGATGATGGCCGGCTTATATTGGTATTTGGATCATCTCTCCCATCATCAACAAAAGAAATACGTAGTCAAAGTTGGACCCCCTCTGAAAAAACTTTCTGGATCCGCGCATGGGAAATGATGTGCGATTATTTACATTAAGCCTCCATAGAGGCATCCATCCTCATTTCAGGCATCTTACATAAAGTATTATCTTTTTTAAAAGCTGCATCTTATTAAGCGCTATTAATAGACATTGGGTTTTTTGGCTGTCTATTTTAAAAACAAATGACGCATGCGCAGAAACGCACCATGCGGGGACCGTTGTCATTATCCCCTTCCCATTTTGATTCGGTAAATCCATGCTTTCGTTATTTTTAGCACTCTGGCTGAGGAGTCACGTGTCAAGTTATTTTCGCAGATAGGTTGGCTATTTTTAGCTTTGGAATTTACACCGTTACCTGTGCTGGTTCCACACTTCCTGCCTGAATTGTCCTTCGATGCTGACTTAGATTGAGCACGCCGGAAACCACGCTGCATAGGGCGTGATTCACGAACTGGAATTCCCGATGTTGGTGTCACATTGTCAGTATCTAGAGCGCTTATTTCTGGATTAAAAGGCCTGAAAAGTTGATTTTGAGGCCGTGAATGGTTCACTGGATTTGTAATAGTTTCTTTGTCACTTTCAGAGGGTAAGTTTTTCAACGTAGAGTTATGTGTTACGGTGTGAGACTCGGTGAAATCCATGTCAACAATACTTTCGTTCTGAACAATGTTTGATGTACCGTTAGAATTTGGTTTTGCTGGGACACCTACCAGTGATGCCGTGTCTACTGAAAACGTTTCTTCCGTGTCCGACTCGTCTTGTACACTGTAAACACACGGCAGTGGCTCATGTATGTCAAAGTGAAAACGTGGCTCATTAATATGGGAGAAATCACCCATCCTATCGCCCTTCAGTGCCTCGTGCCAGTCGGGGAACTCATTACGCACTAACTTTCCATCAACTAAGAGCTTTGCAGGATAGATAATCTGACATTTGGCCCTGGGGTTTCTTTCCTTAATGAATTTGACTTCACTCCATAACCGTTTACGTGCAACGTTTATTTCTTTAGGTAAATCACGGTCTACACTGTATGGAGTACCCTTTAACAAGTGCGCATTGCTCATAATGGCTTCTGTGTCACAAAAGTCTCTAAAGTTTACTATGATCGCCCTTTTCCGGAGTGCTGTCCCTAATCTCACAGGACCGAGCCGGTGTGCCCTGGTCAAATACATCCTGTCGGCATCAAGATCGAGCTCGTTTTTGATAAACTGTCTTATCAAGTCAAAGCAGTTTTCACTGTAATTTTCTACCAACCCCCAGAATATTAGGTTGTTCCGACGTGAGCGAGCTTCGATGTCTATAGATTTATAGGCTAACGTCTTTAACATATCAGTGTTTCTATTTGTAGTTTTGACGACCTCAGTCACCTTTTCCCCAACATTCTTAAAACAGCTTTGAAAAGACAACATACCTCGATATGATTTCTCCTGATTACTCCGAATACACATAAGTTCATCGAAAATGATACTTAATTTGTCCTCAACACCACTCAACATAAAAATTGATCTCTGTTCACTATCAGTGCCACTACCACTGCCTGTATTAGTCCGTCGGCGTTTACCCGCCATTTGATATCCATCGCGGGTCATATCCCTCACTTTGTCGGCGATAAATCTATTTTCCGTCGGCAACGTATAATCAGCGTTTTCCCACATGTTTGGCGTAATTTGGCGTAATTTCAAGCATCAACTGATAACTTAGTCCTTTATGATCATGTTGGTATCAAAAACATAACAATCTAGTCATTATTTCTTAAGTAAATTAATTTATTTTCGTGCGCGGTACAACAACAGAGCCGCACTGTCCGCCATCTTGAATTACATATCGCAAGTATCGCTGTGGACCATGGCAGCCAATCAAAGGTGCAAAAATCGCATTCTTTTGATCGTCGCCGTCAAAATGTCCCTCGAAAACATACTTCCCCATATGATAATTATTACATTTTCTTTGTGGCAGACTAGAAGCTAAGTATACCTAGCGTCTTACCACACAAATCGTTAAATGCATTGTGTCTTTGATTAGATACGCAACGAACTCTGGAGTAGCACTGGGCAGGGTTTTGAAGATAAAATGTCTAACAGCATCCATTTTTCGATGATAAATAGCACAGCGAACGAATTTCGTCAGTGATGACATTATCAGTGGCGAAAAATCGTTCGCTATGTCATTTATCATCGATTTTTTTTATCTTCGAAACGCTATACATGTGTTTTGTGCAGGTTGAAACCCCGGGGGGGGGGGGTACTCTCATTTTTTCTTCATACATAGGCTTGGGCCCAGCATCTACAGTTCACCCCCCAAAAAATATCAGGAATTCAAGCACCTCAAAAAATATTTGAAATTTTACCAACCCAAAAAAATATTCTCCATTCTGTACCTTGACCTTACGAAAAGACCCTTAAATGCATAGAAATGACCCCTAAATATAGTGTGCGGGACGGATTTTATGCAATAACCAGGGTTATTCCATATTTATGTTGCAAATTCTTAACACCTTAGAAACTTACTGCAATCTTTGGGTACCATATTTTAGGTGCCTATAAAAGAAAATCATGCATCTCTGAACATGTTTACCACACCGTACCCATGAATGTAAACGATAATTACCCTGTAATTCATAATGTTGTATTCAATGCAAATGCTGTGTAAATATTTGCTTTCAGAAATGTACAGTAGAAAAAAATACGAGGCAGTGACGAATCCAGAGGGTTTCAGGGGTTTCGCTCGAACCCCCCCCCCCCCCCCCCCCCAGTTTTTAAATATCCCATGAACATGAAATAATTTGGTCTCATTTTTAGATATTCCATGAACATGAAATAATTTGGCCTCAATTGAGACCAAATTATTTCATTTTCATGGGATATTTAAGAAAAATGATTTACACTCAGCAAAGCGAACCCCCTCTTTAACACATCTGAACTCCCTTTACATATATCCTGGATCCGCCCCTGACTTGGTTTGGATTCAAATTGTTAGTTTAAACATTATTTTATTTCGAAATTACATAGCATAAGTAAATAATACATTATTATATATGAGCACATGACATTCAAATTGTTATATTTACTTTTCCAAAGCAAGCCTTTCATGAATCTTTAGATTTTTGCAACCGTTCATAGCCTCATGAATTACATAATTTGATTGACAGCTGCCAAGCTCACACGCCCGTGCAATACGCTTCAAACATCGAATTCATTCGCCAGAAGTGACACTGGTGTTGTGATTGACAGCAAGCCACACCCGAATCGCACGTGCAAAACAAGCTTCGTGTCTGCTCCATTTGCTGTCCGTGCTCAGGCTGGTTATTCCGCTTTTCTGTTTTACACTCCGACAAAACCGTTAATACGATTTCATTTTAAATAACAAAACTGTTTTGTTTCCTAAATTATAAATAACTTTTAAAATTTAGGTATTTATAATAAAATGTAAATATAAGCAATACATTCAATTTTTGGAATATTCATGGAATCATGAATATTCGGGTCTCCTGCAAAGTCAGTGAAGCCTGAATGGCTCTCTGTTAACTTTGCAAGAGACCCGAAGTATTCATGATCCAATTAACATTCCAAAAATTGAATTAATTTCTTTAATAAACGTATTTTGATTCAGAGGGCTAGAATACTAAGAAACAGACACTATCAAAACATGCGGAATTATCCACCATAAAGAGTTAACAATATTACCTGTCTTTTACATCATTGGTCAACAGTGAGTATTGCTCCGATGCAGCAGCCTACAGGGAAACACCATGTAAGTATACCTCACCACCTAAAGCGCCAATCATGCCTTTTCTGTCTGCTGAATTGTTTTAAAAGCCTCTTCGACAAACCGTGTAGATCCGGATCAGATTGCTCCCCCGTAGGAGCAGTCTGATCTGGATCCAACCTGCTTGCCTCTTTACTTACATAATTCAATAAAGTTAGCCAATAGCAGATGACTTTAGCAGATGATCTTTTCTAATAAGCCTTTTGCTGGCAATTAAAGCATTTGTATGTCCACTTTTACTTTTGAGTAAACTGGGTAGCTTATGGGGCGTGGTTTAACCCCTTAAAGCGCCGCTTAACTTGGCCAATATTGTTGGTGCTTTAAGTGATCAAATAAGGTTTAATATTTTATATGGATCATCAAGCCTTATTATCACAGAAACTTAAATAACTATATTACTAAATCTCGTCTACAGCTGTCAAGATCGACCCTTTCCCCTTGACCATTGTCTTCCTGATCACAGAATTATCCGTTTTTAAAAACACTGTTATTTTCCACTAGATGCTTGTAAATAAATGCCCGTTCAACGTGCGCACTGCAGCTTGGCAGGATCAAATTGGGGAGGAGTGTATTACATTTAGTATCCAGGGGCGGATCCAGGATTTCTGGAAAGGGGGTTAATATGTATAAAGGTGTGGGGATTTCGCTCTGCTGATTTTATCTCATTTTTTCTTAAATACGAGGGTCAGTCAAAATAACTGAGCCCTACCTCATAACATTTGAATCAAGTAAAATGTACATATAATCAGATATTTCGTTGCAGTTATATGTCATCTATTCAATCACCTAATTCATTTCTGTTGGTAGGCTTTTTGTACTGGTTGCTAGGCAACAGCATATTACCTGTCAAATGGGTGAGTTCACGCTGTAATACATCTAAATCAAAAAGTTGCTATGGAAACAATAATGTTAAAGTAAGGCTTTATTCACTGTTGTTTGATATTTATATCCTGTACCTATTCAGTGTCAAATAACAGAAACTTACTGACCCTAAATAGATGCTGGGGTAATTTGATTTGAATTTATCAAATTTTAACGTGCCTGAAGTCCTATAATTTACCCCACCCACATTCATATTGACACAATTTTGGTAGAAAACATGAAATACAAAATGTACTAGTCTATCAATGCTTTAACAGTACTGCTTACACAACTAAACCCTCAGACATATTAAGTTCCTTGTTTAAAATACACGATTCTGTTTCCATGGCAACACAATCCTCTTGTAGTTGAAAATTTATGGTATTTTGATGTTTCTTGTTGCTAGCCAACGCATACAATCAGTGTTCATATAAACGTTAACAAACCAATAACCAATGAAATGCAATATGATACATGTATATGTTATTCAAATAAAGGTGAAATATGTCTTTCACAAAAACTATCAAGAACACAAGCCTTTTAATGATAGGTAATACCTTTATATACTAGCGACTCCTAAATGCGTACTGTTGCAAACAGTGAAGACCCAGATCGAATGTCACCTTAAATGCCGATTAAGGCGGTATTTCATCAGGGTCTACACTATTTGCCAAGACTAAAACATCCTCATAGAAAGAAATACAGTTTTTATGTGACACCTCGATATTTGCAATGGACCGCCCAATGTTTAGTGTATCAAACCAGAAGGAAGAATCCATCATTGGCATAGCTTCCATTACGCGATATACGCACGTGCATAATAAAATAGTAACGCTCAAGGGAGCTCATCTAATGTGATAAAAGTGATTTCGCATACCACAAGGAACTGCTCTTAAAGGAATGAATTCGCTCCCTCTGGGAGTAAATTCTTTCCTATATTGAAAAGAGACATAATTGTAGAGGACCAATGCCTGATACAGTAGTCTCCCTTTGATGTGCGTGACTTTCTGTGTTCTGGCTACGCCATTGCATACCTTATCTATTTTCAGCTATAAACATCTGCAAGGACCGCACCATAACAGGAGATTCGAGTGGCTATATTTATCTCGACTCCTCCGGGGCCCAAAACTACCAGAACGTGAGTCGAACTACCAGAACGTGAGTTGTACTTGTCGGTTGCAGCTCAGTATCACAGGTACCTTAAACATCATATACCGGAGCGAGGGGAGGACAACTGTGGCATACAATTCCGCGTTGGCAATTATGGTTGGTCGTGTGAAGGTCAGATTACATCTTCGATCGTGAGCCAACAGGCAAATAATATAACCTACGTCAAGACAAGAAGTGACGTCAGAGACCCACCTGCTTGTATAGGATTCAAACCAGGTATACTTTGGAAGCTCTCTTATTTGACCACATTGGGCCTCGTCGCGAGAAAACCTGACTTTGTTGCAAGTGAACAACAAAGGCAGAGACCAGCCTGTACGTCCGCGTAGTCTAATCAGTAACATTGTCATTTTGCTTATTGGAAAGTATGGCATCTAATCTAAACATGCCTAAGGCAAAAGAGCAACGCGCGTTAAGAGGCTATTTTGGCCCTGTATGAGGCGAAAAAATAAAAGTTGCTTTCACCAAATTCGTCTTATCAGTTTATTAGAACAATAGGCCAATGGCTTAAGTCTGGAAATAATTTGACTTTTACCATTGCTATGGTAACAAAACTGGCCGCCAAAATAGGTTGAAAATAGGAAATTGACCATTTTGGAACAAATTGAGACATTTGACAGAGTATTTAACATTGAGCACAAGCAAAAACGAAAAATATATTTTAGCAGATAATTTGAATTATCACGGCAAACACCTTAGGAAAAGTTTTTTTCGGTATTTAATTGTGCTGATACCTAATTCTTAAAAAATCGGTTTCCTAAAGCCTTGGTCCAAATTGGGAATTTTTCTATTTTAAGCCTATTTTGGCGGCCATTTTTGTTAGTATGGCAACAGTTAAAGTTGAACAAATGCCAGACTTTTACACATAGTTTATTCTTCTAAACAACCCATCCGAAGAAATTGGTGCAAAACAACTTTCAGTTTTTGGCTCCAGAGGGGACAAGAATAGCCTCTTAATGCACGTACCTCTTTCTAGCTAGTGTATGTAGCTGAGTCGGTTGATTTGAAAGCTGCACAATCGAATTTTCCTCACGAAGAGACCCATGTATCAATGTTAACCCTTTACCTCATAGAGAAGCCTTTTGATAATTTTACAAACAAACAGACAGACCAAGATCAGGCAGCTCTTGCAAGATTTGCCTGATCAGGGTCTACTCTGTTTGATAATGGGAATATGATTAGATATGATCCTACACTAGTGGACCTGAAAAGTAATTTCTTTAATATATGTTCAAAGGTGATAGTGTATCTATATAATTATTCATAGTGGGTGGAGCTTAGCATGAAAATTCACGAAGAAACGGGTTAACATACCCTATTCGACATTATAAGAGCACACGCCTTTAAATTAAAGAGCACACTGGCTGTATTGTTTGTTTTCATGAATCCGAGCTTCAAAATTTTAGCCAATCCACTTGTACTATTTCCCTAGCAATATGCAATCATTGTATAGATGAAAACAACAGTTTAGATTATAATCAGCTGACTTTTGATCTAATTGATTTTTCAGGATGTTTAAGTATACTGACGGGAGAAGTAATGGATGCCATAGTTGACGGGCATAAGAAACGCTACATGCAGTTTTCGATAAATTACTTGGAAGGAAATAAAATTAGTTACTGCAGTTAAATATTCATGTTTATTACCCAACCGTCTATATACGGAGTAGTTGTCTGTTTTTTGCTATGTCATGAATCAGTGAACTATTCCACAAGTCAATTAATTCGACTATTGACTGACACTTTACCACGGCCTGGTTACCAGCTTCCCTGTTAAAAACACACAGGTGCTTATCGACATGCGCGACAGCGATGTGCCTACGGTTCGTTTATGAAAGGAGACATATATGCAACAATGGTGAAAATAAGGCATGGTTTGGCAACTTTAAACTCCAATAACTCTGTTGTTTATGGTCAGAAACAGAAAGTGTGGGTACTCGTTTTCTTAGTTAGAACGAGCGGAACATTTTGAGACCAAAATTGAGCAAATATGGTGAAATTTTCTGTTTTGCAACAAAACCGCATCGTCTAACTCCATGCAAGAAACGCTGCTAAGTATTTCATCAAATGGGTTGGGTAATAATACAGTTATTTCATGCCTGTTTGTAGTATAGTCAAACTATTACCTCTCGGTACCGTGGACAGGCTGATGCTCTATTGCATTCGCCCTTCGGCCTCGTGCAATTGTGCATCAGGTCGTCCATGGCACCTCGGGGCAATAGTTTTGACTATACCACAAAAAGGCATGAAATAACTGTATAATATTAGCCAACATGCCTGGTAAACAAACGTCGATAAATTCAAATAACCCCAATGCTTTACTCAAGGTTCTGGTCATGGTAAGCTCGTGTTTTTGAACCTCTATTGTAGCGTTTCTTTTGCCCGTCAGTATATTTGGATCAAATTATGCACAGTGCGCTAGCAAGATAATTCGAATTATGTACATAGACTATTAGTGCTCTTGCAAGATAGTTCGAATCATGTACATAGTGTCCCTGCAAATTATTTAGAATTATGTGCATAGTGCGCTTGCAAGTAAGTTCGAATTATGTACATAGTGCGCTTGCAAGATAGTTTGAATTATGTACATAATGCCCTTGATTGTTTGTTTGAATTATGTACATAGTGCGCTTGCAAGTTAGATTGAATTATGTACATAGTGCGCTTGCAAGTTAGTTTGAATTATGAACATAGTGCGCTTGCAAGTTAGTTTGAATTATGTACATAGTGTGCTTGCAAGTTAGTTTGAATTATGTACATAGTGTCCTTGCAATTTAGTTTGAATTATGCACATAATGCGCTGCAAGTTAGTTTGAATTATGCACTAAGTGCGTTAGCAAATTAGTTTGAATTATGTTAGTTCGAAATATGAACAAAGTGCCATTGCAAGTTTGATTGAATAATGTACATAGTGCGCTTGCAAGTTAGTTTGAATTATGTACATAGTGCACTTGCAAGTTAGTTCGAATTATGTATATAGTAAGTTAGTTTGATTATATACAAAGTGCCCTTGCAAGTCGGTTGGAATTATGTACAAAGTGCGCTTGCAAGTTAGTTTGAATTATGCACTTAGTGCGCTTGCAAGTTAGTTTGAATTATGCTCGTAATGCGCTTACAAGTTAGTTTGAATACCGTATTCAGGCATAGTTGTCAATGAAATGGGTATTTGCAAACGCTTCAGATTCCATGTGACGTCACAAATCACACATAAATCTCTATAACGGCGTAAAATGTAAAAACAAAATAAATTTTGCACATATATCATATTTTATCACATGACGTCGCGCCTGGCAGTAATATAACGACATGCAAAAAAATCGATAAACCACTAGTTGTTTACAGATTTCGTAACGTAACGTTATGACGATCATTATAACATTTTGCAGAAGATGACAAAATCTTCACGTTTTCACGCTCAAAACGCGATTTTTAAGTATTTTTAATGTCATGTGATAAATAAAATTTAATATTGGTGCCCCTGTGTTATTGAATTTATTAAATTCGTTGCAAAAATGATGAAATGCTCGGCAAGCCTCGTATTTTATCACTTTTCACCCAACTCATTTTGTAATATACTTTTAAATATTGCAGTCGGATAATTGTAGTTCATGTTCGTGCAACTGTTTTTTTTTAAAATTTCACCTAGCGTGTCACAATATTGCAAACGGTATTAATCCAGGAAGTAACTCTAAAAAGACTGACAAGCATGCTGCGGATTGCTCAAGTGCTGTATGTTGGGGCGTAAAGTGATCTATGTGAGGTGTATAAATTGTTCATGCAACAATGTGGCCAAAGGTATCCGTCTCCTTGATAAAAAGCATTTTTGTTTATATATAGGAAAATTTCAGGCATGTAAGGGCTTTTGAAAGATATATCCCCTTACTGGACTATATAATTATGTTTTGATTTGTGCCAATGCTTTGATAAAATGAGACTGTTTACCTTGCATTTTGAAGCTTTTATGAATCTTCAGCTTTTAAAGCATACCATCCAGCGTCATAAAGTAGGGTAATAACACTACTAGAGAAACAAAAATATGTTCATGGTTCTCTTTTCTAGCTTTCAGCACTATACAAATTACCTGTTTACCAATCCCAATTACCACGACAACAACTTCTACAACACCAAGTACAACAACTACTTCTACAACAACGACTACAACGTCAAAAACAACGACTACGCCTACGACAAATACGACCACACCTACCACAACTACGACCACGCCTACCACAACTACGACCACACCTACTACAACTACGACCACACCTACCACAACTACGACCACACCTACTACAACTACGACCACACCTACCACAACTTCGACCACACCTACAACATCTACGACCACACCTACTACAACTTTGACCAAACCCACCAGAACTACGACCACACGAACGACCACACCTACCACAACTAAGACCACACCTACCACAACTACGACCACACCTACAACAACTACGACCACACCTACCACAACTACGACCACACCTACCACAACTACGACCACACCTACAACATCAACGACCACACCTACTACAACTTTGACCAAACCCACCAGAACAACGACCACACGAACGACCACACCTGCCACAACTACGACTACGACCACGCCTACTACAACTACCACTACACCTACCACAACTACGACCACTCCTACTACAACTAGGACCACTCCTTCCACAACTACTACTGCTTCAACCTCAACTACGACCACGCCTACCACATCAACGATCACACCCACAACTATGACCACGCCTACCACAACATCGACAATACCAACTACAAGAAGAACGACCAGGCCTATAACGACGACCACGCCGACCACAACAACGACCACGCCTACCACAATAACGACCACGCCTACCACAATAACGACCACGCCTACTTCAACAACTACACTTACTCAAACAACGACGACCACAACGACCACGCCTACCACTACACCAACAGTCGAAACTACATCGACTGTAAGTGCCAGTAATGGAACCACACAAAGGTAAGTTATCTTTCCTTTCTTTTATATTGCTAAAGAACACCATCAAATTGCATTAATCCAACTAAATATGCTGGGATTTACATGAACATATCAAAATATAATTCATATAAGGAACATGGTCACTTTAGATAATGTTATCGGGTTGTTGCGAACAGAGCCAGTTTATGCCCCCTTTTCTAGTATATTTGTTACCATCCCTCATATATAATCAACAGGGCTCGGAATTACAATGCCTCCTTAAAGTTAAGCAAGACTTAAGTTAAGTATTGATATTTCGACATGCTATATTAAATGTTAAATAAATTGCCTGGATCGATGCGGTACTAGTGGTCAAAGATATCATCGTGATCTTCAGAAAAATGAAACTATTTTGATTTTAATCAATTTGAAACGTTATGTTTCGCATCTTGAAAAATCAATATTTAACTTTCGTCTTCCTAAACGTTAAGGTGGTATTGTAATTCCGGGCCCAGTCCAATAACTGATAACTTAAATTACTGAGAAGAAAATATAGTCTAGTTCATTTGAGATACTGGAAGTAAGAAAGACAACAAGGATAAGGAATAGATACAATCAATACCATACCTGCCCCAGGATACCAAATGGGAAAGTAACCAAATCACATTTAACATCACAAACAATACCCAAGATGTCAGCCATTTCCCTTCAGGTGACCACAAGGCAGAAATAAACTGACGCAAAAGCATGACAAGCACAAGACATAAATAATACAAATGATCCACAAAAGTCGACTGTGTTTGGATATATATCTGTATAAAGGTTCTATGGAGTTAAATCACATGGTCATATACAGAAAGTGTTGAGGTACTTCATAATTTTGTAATTAAATACACTTTTTTACATTTCCAGGTCTTCGTCCTTAACAGAATCCGTCAGTCCTCTGGTTGCAGCAGTAGAAGATAATGACACAGGTTGGTATAATTATTTTTTTAGTTACCTCTCATATTAGCTGTATTGCTTCACGTTGCCTGATAAACATGGTCTCTCTCACAGCATTCACCTCAGCAGGTCATGATGACGTTGCACTTTTTGAATGACGCCGCTAATGAAGATGAATCAATACAAAAATCGAAAATTACGTCATAATCGCTAGCTTGAAGAGAGGAACAATGGATAAACTGATAAATATATCTTGCTATGTGTAAAAATCGACTAGTATGATGAATGTCAAGAGTTTGATCCAGACTTGGTGTTGTAAATTAGATAAGTGAATCTCACGACTTGTGTTGGACTATTCAAAATAACATGTTAAAAATGAAGCAGAAAAAATACCATAAAACGACTAACCTTGGATCCTAAAGAGAATTTGCACACTGCCTAAATATGGCTCTACCGCTCTTTATGTACAGTATTACTGCTCAGCATCATAGTTTTAAAGCCCTTTCCCCTTTCTAGTGGAAAAATGCCCTCATAAGAAATCAAAGTATGAGGAATTCGTTTTAATGTGCTTAAAGACATATGCCGCTATTTCCAATGCGCACCTTTCCCGCGTCTGCAAACGGGGAAAGTTGTCTGGGTCCTGTCTTTCGACCATTAACAGATTTGGATCAACTCAGCTTTCCAATATTCTT
The DNA here is from genome assembly GCA_964019695.1 of Loripinus fragilis. NCBI lineage: Eukaryota > Metazoa > Mollusca > Bivalvia > Lucinida > Lucinidae > Loripinus > Loripinus fragilis. The sequence goes on from OZ026517.1 coordinate 31,533,561, forward strand.
AAGTCATATCAGTGTTTCAACATTTTCTTGACAAAATAATTAAAGTGTGTCTGAAATATCAATTGGCATCTTTTCAGAACTGATCGTCTCAGCACTAAAGACAGATAAATATAGCTCAGTCGAATTAAACGACGTACACAATTACCCTGGTTACGAATATGATAGTGGCCGAGTCTCTACTATTTGTATGGTCATTTGAAGCGGCGCATGACCTGACCTTGTGGCATAGTGCCTAGCGTGTCTGGCTACAAAGCCAGAGGACCAGGATCGATCCCCGGATGCGCACATATTTCAGTTGGTTTTTTCTTTCTTTTTTAACATTTTAATGCTAAATTGTTTCATATACTAGTAAAATGGCATCATCAAAACGACCAAAATGGCCATTTCTGAACTTTTTATATTGAATTACGCATGAAACCTATCGGTGTGGGGTTAAAATTGGCCCTCTAGAAAGAGAATTAGTTCGGTAACACCAGATGTTTATTATTTTTTCTGAAAGGTATTATAATAGTCCATGAATTAAAAATAAATTTTTAAGATTTTCAACATCATATTTAAATACATGATTTATTCTAAAAACAAGTTCCAATTTTCGACGAATTGCCAAAATATATCATGCAGTATCTTGCCACAGCATGGGATAACAAGTAAAATTGCACATGTTCTAAAAGGTTTGAGGTCATGGGCAGTAATTTAAGTTAAAAGAAAGAAGCTGGCTGAAGATTTAAACAACCGTTTAGCTCGATAATTAGAACTAGTGTTATTTTTTTATATTTTTAGAAAATTGGTCAAATGCTGAAAACTTCAATATGATATTCTGAAAAATAAGCACGGCGACATATCCTTTTTATTTCATAAATGTATGCAAAGTATTTAAAATATTTCAACTTGGGAAGTATTAAGTAGCATAGGTCCTTAAGGCGTTTATGTCATGCTTATACTAGTAGTATCCAAATTTTCATGTTAAGCCTTATGGAAATACCATAAGGATCAGCATGCAATTGACAATGCGTTACCATCGCTGATATATTAAATTAGATTATGTTATCATTTGTAAGAGGCAGAGTTGTCGGCCTGTATACTTCTACTACGACCTCGTGGATTATCTCCAATTACAGGCGGACAAACAGCATGCCTGTTACATAATTCTTCCAGTGAGTATAGTTCTACTGTCCTGCCAGCCAAGAGTGACAGTTACATCATGTTTTGTTTACAAAGTAATCAGGGATTTATATACGATAGATCACTTGTGTATAAATCGTAGGATGAATACACAAGTGATCTATTGATTTGCATTAGCTCAAGTGGAGTGAACTTGTAAGTTTTACTTTTACAATAATTATTGTAAACAAAATATTACGTCACTGTCACTCTTTGTTGGCACAACAGTAAAGCCATGTACCTGTTTTTACTACCTTTTTTATATTTCAGCGGCTCTAGTCGGGGGTATTGCTGATGGCATAGTTGGTCTCGCTGTCCTGATCGCTGTTGTTGTATGTCTGATATGTTACACAGGGTAAGTGAATTATAGTTCGCTCATTTGCTGAGGCCTTCAAACCGTAGGATACAACATTATCTATCTATGCGTGGCAATCATTACCCAGGAAACACCATGATCATAGAATATCGCCAGACAACGGCTTCTAAAGGAATAACCACAGAAGCACATAAACATTTCATGCCAATGAAAAACAACTCGAGGTTAGCCATCAATTTGGTTTTCATCCAAGGTGCATACCAAACTGCACAAAAACTTGTTCATTTCTACCTGCCAGTCTCACTAAAATATAAGATACGTGTAGATTATTATGAGAAAAAATAAGGTGATAAACACTCACTCATTAAAAAGCGCATGTTGTTGGTGCACAATTATATTGCTTCTTTTATTGGTAGTGAACGTTTACATTGGCTCATGAGATTTCGGTACCTATCGCATACGTAAAACTACTCTTTAAACAAGCATACTCAGTCTGTTATCTGTTGAAGCCTAAAGTATAATATTCAGTCTGAACCTTAATCTGCTGCCAAACTGTGTGTATATGAGCAGCTTAAACTCTTCAATTTAATTCAAATTAGCAAGTATTTCGAACAATGGAGATTCGAATTATCTAGGTTTAATGTACAAACATGCAATATGTATTTAATTCTATTTCATCGTATTTTTAATTTTCCACAGAAGGAGAAAAGAAAAAAGCAAGGAACAAGACAGTGAACGTTGGCCTCGGTCTGTCAGATATAATTCCTCTGATGATGTCCAAATAAGTGAAAATGCCTTATATGACAGACAGCAACCTAGTACAGCGATGAACCAGCTTTTCATTGGTGGTTTACCAGGTACACTTGACACTGCTCTGCCTCGTTTGGAAATACCGGAAATGGAACCAGAATATGCAAGAATTGACGGATCTCCAACATTTGATAGTAGAAACAGCAAGAAGCCAAAGTTAACAACATTTAGACCAGCAAGTAGTGTTTCAGATACAGTGGAATTAACTGGTGATAATGAATATCATGAGATAGGTAGTGCAATTTCTAATCCTGGATACAATCCAAATAACGACATGCCATATGACAATAAAACTATTACTGGAACTTGTGTCCATGGTGATAAGACTGAATCTGGTTCCGTGTCTCCGTATGATTATATTGATCTCAGTAAATTAGAACGTGATGACGAGGATACCAAATCATTCAAAGGAAGCTATACATATTTAAAAGTTATAAATAACCCAGGTGGTGACAGTGCTACTACGGATAGGAATACACATGAATATGGCAATCAGTTTGCTACTGGATATACCGGATATGCTAACGACCCAAGCAGAGAATATGCAAATGCAAGACGCAATGATTATCTAAGTCCTTCACATGTAGCACATTTTCGAAAGCACTAGTTAATGGTCTATTGAAGTTGACACCTGATATCAAAATAACACCACGTTTAGAGGATAACTGTATTCAAAGTCTTCATTTGGGGAGGTATATTGTCTGTATCTACAAGTGAGACTGGTAGGCTATTGTAAGGGATGCACAAGTTTATTCGTAATTGTTCGTACCTTTTCCTAAGTTATCTTGTCTTTTCTTATTAGGATAGTATACAGTATCTTTCTCACAAAAAGCGCGATGCTAGCCCATGTAAAGTTATAATATAAACAAGATGTTTCATGTTTGTGTTCAACAAAACCTATACTGCTTTTGACCAAATAACCAAGTCCAAATTGCGCAGGTTGAACTGTAATTTTGCGTTCTTATGTTTGTACCATTTCCCTGTTACAACGTTGATTTCATGATCCAATGGCAGATCCATATATATTTTTATATATGTATTATTGTTGTATTGTTTTCGAAAACATTACAATTTTGAAATCATTGTGTTCAATTGTTTTATTCCACATTTCAGCTAACAATACAAAATACAATGAGGATGCGTTTTACCCTTATCCCGTCACTAATTTTTTTTCTTGTCGTCCGTTTTTACATCTGCTGCATATATTCAAATGCCCTTTGGTCTACATTGTTCATGAAAGCAAACAATTTGAACCTGATCAGACTGCTCCCAATAGGTCCATATCGTTTTGCTTTATAAAGAACATATTAAGCAGATGGGATTAGCAGACGACAAAAGTCGTGAGTGGCGGGCTAAGGAATAAGACAAGTCAATGTCTGGTTATTTTGTGAACAGTGAGTATATGATTCAGCCATTGGAAATCAGAGAACAGCATTCACCATTTCAGTCGGGCATTAGGGTTGATACATTTCTCATGAAACTACTGTCCTGCCAGCCAAGAGTGACAGTGACGTCATGTTTTGTTTACAGTTGTGAAGTAAACCATTTACATGTACGCTCCACTCGAGCTATTGCGAATCGATAGATCACTTGTGTACTAATCCTATCCTGCGGATAGGATTAATACACAAGTGATTTATCGATTCTAAGTCCTGATAAGTTTGTAAACAAAACATGATGCCACTGTCACTCTTGGCTGGCAGGACAGTAGCTAGTCTGGTCCAGGAAATTTGCTCACTGTACATTTTCAGTTTTGTTGTGCATTATTTGCTTCCAAAAGATAAGTTTCAAAGACCCTATCTATCAAGTTATAAATTTATTCTTAAATGGGTATAATTTGGAAGCAAATAATGTACCAAAGAACTGAAACCAGAGTGTGCATATTTTCTGGGCCAGACTAGCTAGTTTCGGCCATTTAGGCCTCCTTAGTGACCCTCTATTAGTTTCAAAGTTCCACAATGAAACCCATGATCCCAAAGGACAAGAAAGTAAAATCTACACTATAGTGAAAAACTGTTTCATCCTCAAATCGATCTAGCATGGAATTAATCCTGCCCATAAATGTTAAAATGCCAACAATTGCTGGCATTATAACAATTATAAGAAGTATAAATACAATATCCGAATTTTTGAAGCAAACTAAAGCTATTTTCAGTAATTTAGTGTTATGATAATTTGAAATTCATGCTTAGCTGAGTTGCTCATGACCAAAATATACCTTAAGACCAAGCCTGCTGTTGTCCAATTTTGTAGGGTTCTTTCACTTTCCAATGCATCAGGATATATTTTTATAAGTAAACACAAATCCATATTTGATCTTTCTTTTTTTTTCAATCAAAAATGAATCTCTTTTATCAAACATAATCATAATATTGTTTCATCGTGAGACTATGGTACTACTCACAATTGTGTTAACCCTTTCCTGTCAGTCACAACTTTTGTCGTCTGCTTTCGTTCGTCTGCTTATGTCCTATTGTAGCCTATATAACAAACAATATAGACTTGATCGGACTGCTCCTAAGAGAGCAGTTAGGTGATCAGGGTTAAAATTGTTTGCTTCCTTGATATAATCTAGTCTGAGGTGCACTTTCAGAATACATGCAGCAGATGTAAAAGCAGACAGGACAAACGAATAATAGTGGGATAAGGGTTAGCAGTTTTTAAAGATTAATAACTTTCTTTAGACAAAACAAAAGAAACATTTTTTCTACACTGACCCAAAATGAAAACTTTACATAGTATTCAAAAGTATATATTTTGATGATAAATTAAGTTTCAGGGTTAATTTTTTCGGTCATGGCTTCTTCAATGCCTTATCGATGTCTCTGAAAAAAATCTTGGATGTAAAACATAAATTGCATCATTTTTATGAATGGATCAATTCAGAGGGGTCAAAATGAAAAATTCTAAAAACAATTAAACCAGTCACACAGATTTTTGAAACAAGAAATTACTGACTGCGTGCTTTAAGTGATGTTAAAAAGATCATCAGTAACCAGTGTGACCTTCATTTTTACGAATGCTTAGCAGAATACGCCGCCTCATTGAATTTACGTAACGTTGTATGGGCACGTAAGGGATACGTATGAAATGCTAACAGAGGTGCATATTGGAGTCATTTAACGCATCCATTCGATGATTGGACCTGACCCTCTATCCCAATTTATCCTATACATGTTCTATGGGGTTCATATCCGGGGATGAAGCAGGTCAAGACAAGAGGTTGACGTAATTTTTAGCATGGAATTGTGTGGTTATTTACGTGTAGTGTGAGGCCTTGCATTGTCATGCTGGAAAATGCCAGGCCGTTATTTTGCACGAAATGACTAATTATCTTTAGAGCATGAACCCCGTAAAGACGAGCAATAATGATTTCCGTTTAAAACGATTACGTGGGTGAGTTAACGTGTTTACGCGATACGGACGTAACGTCGTTACACTTGCGCGACCAGGTCTTTGCACGAGCTCTGACCTACCCAGATCTGTTGTACCGGTTCATAAGATAATGAGTAGTCGGTCTAGAGCACACAAATTAATGCGCGATATCATTTACCGTAGACCCAGCCTTGAGCCCGCCAATGAAGTGGTTTCTTAGATCTTTTGAAAGACGTGCCGTCACTAAATCGAAGCGGTTTGTAATAATAAGTTATTTTTTATTACCAGGACTCAGCTGTAAATGTTTTCATGACAGTTTTAAAGCTTTTAATGACCAACCTATTCCTCAGCACGTGCAACGTAAGGAACACGTTTTTCAGGCGTTGATACTTGAATAGACCTGGGATTTGAATAAAAATTGCATAATCGTTGTCTGCGACGAAGTCTCGATAAGCATGCATAAATCTTACAACGACATGTATACTAACAAAACATTTATTCAAAGAAATATAGTGTAAAGTTTTCATTTTGGGTCAGTGTATATACATCTAAATAGCTAAATCAATGCTTACGCTTATGAACGGTGAAATTATTATATGAGCCAGCACAGGATAGATAGTATGGTAGGGTACTTATCATGATTATGACGTCGCGTCTGGAAGTAAAATAACGCCATGTAATAAAATAAATAAACCACTAGTGGTTTTCAGATTTTGGAGAATAGTTATGACGTCCACTACAACGACAATATGACGATTTGACGTAGGAAATGAGATTTCAAAGTAACCTTAATTTCATATGATAAATATAATCTACATTCGTGCTCCTGTATTATTACAATGTTAAAAACTCGTTTTGAAAAAAAATAGAATGCTCGGAAAGTATCGTATTTTATCTCTTTCCCCAACTCAATTAATAAATTCAATTCAATAAAACATGAAAACTCATGTAAGATCCTCTATTCATCACATACTGTAAATTCAGAAAGTTTTGCAAGTTTTTTTCTCAATATTTCGCTAAAATAAAACTCTCGCAAAATGGCGAAATCAGTCTGCTATTCATTCGTGTTCCAGTCGCGTCTTGTAGCGTTATTCGCGAAAATAAAACCCTCGCAAATATTTCTGAATTTACAGTATGCGCAAACGCCTCTTTTAAACAACCATGCTGGCATATTGTGCTAGGTACTTTATCAGGACAAACAACTTTAAGTTGAGGCGCGACATGAGATTTCCAACAATGTGGTATGTGCGACCAACAAAGCCTCAGATTAGCCTGCGCATACGCGCAGTCTGATCAGAGCCTTTGATGGTCGCTTGAGTTTGCTATGACTGTTAAACTACTGTCCGAACATCATTTGGCGCTTCTAAGCTTAAAATGAGGCTGCATAGGCTCGTCCAACTCTACACTTGTCCAAATACCACATTGTTGGAAATCACTTGTCGCGGTTCATTTATTTATGTAGTCTCGTGAATGGTTACGGACCAACCAAGAGTGACAGTGACGAAATATTTTATTTACAATTGTTAGTAGAACATTAACTTGCATACTTCATTTCAGCAGACCACTTGTGTATTTATCCTATCATGCGGATAGGATTAATACACAATTGATCTATAGATTATAAGTTCATGATAAATTTTAAACTAACATTACGTCACTGTCACTCTTCGCTGGCAGGACAGTACAATAATAATTCTATCTTGACCCGTCTGTTTCGTTCCAAACGGAGCAATACCATTGAGCCTACGGGAATAAAATTGCCAGCTTAAGAGTTGTTCATGCTGCCAAAAGCTTGGCAATAACCGTTCTATTTCTCTACTGTTTGTGTGCGAACAAAACAGGCTCTGGTGAGACTGCATTCTGCGCCTCCGATGCTCAATTAGCGATAAACATCCTAAATTCACTGGCTAGCTAACACGTGAATATCGATATTATTTGATCATGCTTGATTGTAAGCATTTTTAAAAGATGGGAATACTAGAGATTACCACGGATCATACACCCATGAGATTACCGAACCATTTCATGATTATTTAGAGGTCATAAAAGCTGTCATTATGCCGCGTGGAGTTGGTTGTACTACTCCACATACATCGATATATAATTGTATTTTTTTAATATTCTGGTCTAGCACTTAAGATGGGAATACTAGATATTACCGACCCATTGCATGATTATTAAGAGGTCATAAAAGGCGTCATTGTGCCGCGTGGAGTTGGTAGTCCTTCTGCCCATACATCGATAGAGTTGGTAGTACTTCGCCTCATACACTGATATATTATTGTACTGGTCTAGCACTTAAGATAGGAATAATAGAGACTACCGATCCATTTCATGATTATTTAGAGGTCATAAAAGCTATCATTGTGCCACGTAGAGTCGGTAGTCCTTCTCCCCATACATCAATATATTATTGTTGTTTGTTAATATTCTAGTCTAGCATTTAAGATAGGAATACTGGAGATTACCGATGCATTTCATGATCATTGAGAGGTCATGAAAGCTGTCATTGTGCCGCGTGAAGTTGGTAGTACTACTCCCCATACATCGATATATTATTGTATTTTCTAAATATCTTGGTCTAGCACTTAAGTCGGTGCTAGGGAGCGTAAGATATGCTGCACATTTCATTACCTGACATGAACAGACTTATCGATACCATTTTTTTTTTGGTTTTCAAATTTTGATGATTCCATCTGTTTCGAAAGGATTCGTTTTTTTCCATATTATTTAAACCAACACATGAGATTTTGGTACTTATGAACCCGATATGTGATTTCAAACAATGTAGTCTGCGCGACCAGCAAAGGCTCAGACCAGCCTGCGTATACGCACAGTCTGATTAGAGCCTTTGCAAGTCAGTTATTAATATTCTATGATTGTTAAGCCAATTGACTGAACATTATTTGGTGTTTCTAAGCTTAAAATGAAGCTGCACAGCCTGGTCTGAGTCTACATAAGTCTTTTCAATATGTCTACATTGTTGGAAACCACATATCGTGGCTCTTATCACATTGTCATGTAGCCAAGGCTCTGATGAGCCTGCACATCGATGCTGTTTTGTCTGAGCCTATGCTGCACATCCATGCAGTTTTGTCTGAGCCTTTGCTGCACATCCATGCATTTTTGTCTGAACCTTTGCTGCACAGCCATGCAGCTTGGTCTATGCCATTGCTGCACATCCATGCAGTTTTGTCTGAGCCTTTCCTGCACATCCATGCAGTTTTGTCTGAGCCTTTCCTGCACATCCATGCAGTTTTGTCTGAGCCTTTGCTGCACATCCTTGCAGTTTTGTCTGAGCCTTTCCTGCACATCCATGCAGTTTTGTCTGAGCTTTTCCTGCACATCCATGCAGTTGTGTCTGAGCCTTTGCTGCACAACAGTGCAGTTTTGTCTGAACCATGGATGCACATCCATGCAGTTTTGTCTGAGCCCTCGCTGCACATCCATGCAGTTTTGTCTGAGCCTTTCCTGCACATCCATGCAGTTTTGTCTGAGCCTTTCCTGCACATCCATGCAGTTTTGTCTGAGCCTTTGCTGCACAACAGTGCAGTTTTGTCTGAACCATGGATGCACATCCATGCAGTTTTGTCTGAGCCCTCGCTGCACATCCATTCAGTTTTGTCTGAGCCTTTGCTGCACATCCATTCAGTTTTGTCTGAGCCTTTCCTGCACATCCATGCAGTTGTGTCTGAGCCTTTCCTGCACATCCATGCAGTTTTGTCTAAGCCTTTGCTGCACATCCATGCAGTTTTGTCTGAGCCTTTCCTGCACATCCATGCAGTTTTGTCTGAGCTTTTGATGCACATGGATGCAGTTTTATCTGAGCCTTTGCTGCACATCCATGCAGATTTGTCTGAGCCATTGCTGCACATCCATGCAGTTTCGTCTGAGCCTTTGCTGCACAACAATGCAGTTTTGTCTGAACCATGGATGCACATCCATGCAGTTTTGTCTGAGCCTTCGCTTCACATCCATGCAGTTTTGTCTGAGCCTTTGCTGCACATCCATGCAGTATTGTCGGAACCATGGATGCACATCCATGCAGTTTTGTCTAAGCTTTTGCTGCACAACCATGCAGTTTTGTTTGATCCTTTGCTGCACATCCATGCGGTTTTGTCTGAGCCTTTGCTGCACATCCATGCAGTTTTTTCCTGAGCCTTTGATGCACATCCATGCAATTTTGTCTGAGATTGCTGCACATCCATGCAGTTTTGTCTGAATCTTTGCTGCATATCCATGCAATTTCGTCTGAGCCTTTGCTACACATCTATGCAGTTTTGTCTGAGCCTTTGCTGCACATCCATTCAGTTTTGTCTGAGCCTTTGCTGCTCACATACATAGGGCCAGCTAAGCAACTTTTGAACGTAAAATTGTGATCATTTTCTTACCTATCAGTTTAAACATATGTTTTGAGTGCTACACAGAACCGTCCCATCGAGACGCTTCTTTTAAGTACCCACAACATATGTTTTTGGTTGAGAGATAAGAAAAATATATTTCTGGTACGCACTCTTATCTGGAGGCCTGCACATACACAAGGGATGGATGTTCATTAAGGCACAGACAAAATAATTAGTACTTTAACGTTACTTGTACATACATAAAACAAACTGTACACAAACAATTAAAAAAAGATTTAAATGTGGGAAGTATTACCCGCAATTGCCCTTAAGGCACAGACAAAAAGTTAGCACTTTAACGTTTCTTGATACGTCTTCATGTGCGTTAGGTTTCTGAATTACAGAAATCGGCGCTTTGCACTGTATATTAAATCTTAAAGTTTGCACAATGATATCTAAATATCTACACAACTAAGAACCCAAAGATAAAACATATATCATGTCTTTTAGTTCAGGCCTTAAACAGAGTTCGAGTTCTCTCTGTTTAGTACATGTATCACCAACATTACGTTAAATCCATTTAAACCAAATGGAATATCACACTCTTATCAAGTGAACAAGTTCATTTCTGTTTAAGGGCTGTTTGGTGGTATTTTTCAGTTCGAATTTCAATATTAAATTATGTATGCAAACAGTGAATGCATTTATCAGACGCCCCCCCCCCCCCGCTCCGCGGCGTTTGATGTGGGTCTTCACTGTTTACTTGTATCTAACAAAAAGGACGCTAGGCTTATATAGGCTTATAATGATTACATGTATATTAGTGAAAAAATGAAATTACAGTATATGACAAAACTGATTATTTGGAACAGGCCTTTATATGTATCATGTTTAAAAACATATGATATATACTATGGAAGGGTATCGGGCTCATAATTCAAATACGCATTATACCTTATGCCTGATTCCATTTACGGGTTATGGATGTGTATTTTTATCACAAAGAGTCTGTCAGTTGTATGCATTTTACGTTCTACAAAATGATCGTGGTGATAATTCCATTTGGGTGTTCTGTATCCCTAATCCCTAATTATGCTTTAACACAAAGTGCCTCTCCGTAATATGCATTTTACGTTCTATGAAAAGGGTCGAGGCGATAATTCCATTTGGTTATTTCTATAAAAATATAACAGTGACTGCATTTCTGTAATTCGGAATTCGCTTTCTACAGAATGGCTTTCCATATTCTGGTTCACCTGAACTTGCGTTTTCCGGTAAACCTGTTTTTGCCAAACCGCAATCCGCTTAAGTCTATCTCGACTACGCAACTAAATTACTAGCTTCACTAAAAATTGCTAAACGCAAAATTACAATAATGAAAATAATAAATAATTATGCAGTAGAATTCTTCTCTACTTTTTGTCCCTCATTTTATGAAAAAAAAAAAACAAAAAAAAACACGCGAGACGATTGTCTGCGCATGTCTATACTATCCAGGATTTGAAAAATGCGCCCTATCGGAAGATAATGCACGCTCCCTTTCACGGAGCCTTTGACGGAGCGCAGTTGCTCAGTGGTAAAGTGCTGACTCGAGTCTGAAGGGTTGCTGGTTCGAGCCTCACTGGCGTCACTGCGTTGTATCCTTGAGCAAGACACATTGATCATTGCTTAGTACTGGTTCAACCCAGGAAGACCCGTCCGACATAACTGAAAAATTGTTGACTGGGACGTAAGTAATCAAATCAAACAAACAAACAAAAAAGCCTTTGACGACCTATGGAATATTGCGGTCAACCAATGCGACGATAACCGGTGCTATCCGAATTTGAATGGAGACCTCGGAAAGTGTCCGATGAATCCCGGTTCTACTCTACATGTATGACACGCGCGAAAATATTCAGTAAGCCAAGCAAACACGAAACAAAAAATAAATAAATAAACTAAAACAGCAACATAAAACACGAGATGACTTACTATTACTTTATACTATCAATGACTCTCTATTCCCTGGTAGACACTGAAAATTCAACGTACACCATAAAAACGTCTTTTGTTGTTTACAACTGGGAAGCCATTGGAACAACAGTTTTGATGTTTTTGCAGCATGCATTAACATTCGCTACATCCCGAGAGAGATGAAGCCCGTACGTGGTTGTCAACATCTTCCGTTGGTTTCCAAATCATGCACGGCTGCCATCATTTTATAAATTTCCTATTGGAGAAAAAAAAATATGCATAGGCTAGATCTACCAAATAGTGTGATATTACTTCTTACAGGGCCGTCGTCGGCTTTTGAAAAGTGGTACGGCCATGGAACGTCGTAGCCGTTTTTCTGAGTGTCGAAGGCATGAGTGGGGTGGGGGGGGGGGGTACGAGAGGTGGATGACCCCTCTTGTTAGTGGGTGTGGGGGAGGCCCCAAGAAAATTATCTAATTCAAGATGTCTGTAGAAGCGATTCTAATGCATTTTGAGGCATTTTTTTTTCTTGTCATACCAAGCTTATTTTACAAGGATTAGCTGCATTTCAGATGCTAACGACAGCTTTTTGAACCCCCCACCAGCAATGTATTAACAACTGTTTTGACCCCTCGGTGGGTCTCATCAAGCGATGGCATCAAACTTGACAGTTTGCTAGTAATTCTGATACAGATATCTGTTGTTGTTTTAGTTGTTGTTGTTTTTTTGTTTGTTTTTTTGTGTTTTTTGTGTTTTTTGTGTGTGTTTTTTTTTTTTTTTTTTTGGGGGGGGGGGGGGGGGTTGTTGTTTTGATTTGTTCAGTTCTATACATACATGATCATACTTTTCCAGGCCTCTAGAAAAGAGAGCGTAATTAAAAATAAGTTTCCTATTTCTCAACTAAAACATATGTTGTGGGCACTCAAAGAACTGTCTCAATGAGACGGTTCTTTTGAGCACCCAAAACATATGTTTAAATCTTTACTAAAACATATGTTGTGGACCTGGTTGTGGATACTCAAAAGAACCGTCTCGATGAGAACGATTCTTTTGAGCACCGAAAACAAATGTTAAAACTGATGGATAAGAAAATATTCATAATATTACGCTGTAAAATTTTGCTTATCTAGACATATACATGTCCGAGTTAATATAAATCAAGCTAAAAAGGTCAAGAGAAAAATGAAAAAATGACCCAGACAAAAAGGCATATTCAGCCTAAAATAAGTGGTCCGGCTAAAACCTTTTTTGGCGAAAAAAAGTGGTCCGGCCGTACCGCCGACGACGGCCTTGTCATAACTGTTGAGGCCCTCCCGGAGAGGGGAATGAGGGGGGTACCTGTTCCTTTGTTCCCTGAAATAAATCGTTTGTTCCCCTGCTCCCAAAAAATCGAAAACTTGCTTTCTTATGTTTCCTGTTCCCCAATATTGTCTTTGTTCCCCTCAAAATTGGCCTTTGTTCCCCTTAAATTAATGTCCTTTTCCCCCTGTTCCCCAAAACTCACGGGAGGGCCTCATTGTTACAACCTATGTCTTGACGAAAACTATAATTTTCCAAGGTTCCAGCTCCACATTTTTATACACATGATCCCCCTTTCCAGAAATCCTGGACCCACCCCTGACTGACGAGGAATATTCATCTACCTAAGAGGCTAAGACAACGGATCAAGAACCGCTACTGGCTGTTCAGAGACTAGCGGATAGCCGCACTGCCCAGCAGTATTCTTGTCATCATTTATAGCAGCATAGGCGTCTCATACTTGTACAGCGTATTGTGTTCAGTCATAAATCGATTTGCGACAACATGAAAAGCCGAAATAAGACTTTGTTGTCAATAATTATTGAAACGCGCATTGCAAGAAAGCAAATAACAGCTATTTAGAGAGATAAGAAACTTTGAAAGAGCTAATTTCGCGGATTGAGAAAACCCATAAAGCACATAACATAATGACTAAATGGCATCAAGCGTAAAGGCATTTTGTAGAATGAAGAATGCATATCGCTGAAACGCACTGTCTGTTATAGCAAATAAGAAATACACATTACTGGAATGGAATTATGACAGGAAATTGGGGGTACAAAACACCCAAATGGAAGTATTACCACGATCATTTTGTAGAATGTAAACTGCATACAACTGATAGACACTTTGTGGTAAAGCATAATAAACATCCATAACACGTGAATGGAATCAGGTATAAGGCACAATGCGTATTTGAATTATGAGCCCGATACCCTTCCATAATATACAACATATTTACAGATATCAGCACTAGTTCATGACAGTTTCATGCACATGTACTATATATAATATTCAAAGATCTAACAATCAAGCCCAGAAGCTAGATGAGTAGACTTACTAAGAAAAATGCAAAAAGTGATTTGCTGCTGGCTATTCTGACAAACCCCAAACCACCCTACAAGTCAAGTCCGGAGTATAATTATTATCGCGCCACTGTGCGTCACATGAGTATTTACCCTTGCCCTGCTGATTAGATTTATATTTGTTATCTTCTTCCAACTTGGATGTATAATGTCCATACTATTCATTACAAGCAGGATGGATATCAGTTTGGAATACTGGTCAGGTGGCGTCTTTAGGGACCAGCTGATATGAACCTACAAATGATAAGTAAAAGGATATCTTCCCATATAACAGGACTCAAACGACTGGACAAGTATAGGGAATTCTTTATCCCCATGACCAGTGTGTTTCCACAGCCGTCAGACCTCTAGATGAGTTTATCAACTATTTTATCTTGCTACATAGTTTATTTGTGAAACAGCAAAACTCCACCAAGGCTGTGTGGATGCGCAGGCATGTCCGATACTTTACAGATCGCATGTGCGGAAAAACATCAATCTCATCTCCAGATTATTTAGATTTGTGCATGCAGGGTTAAATTTCATGCTCTTATAGCGCCTGTTGATTTCTGTTCAAAATCAACTTTTCTGAAAAAAATATATCAGGGATACCACCCGAGTGTCAAACAGTTTGGATCCAGATCAGGCCCGACGAAACGTCACACCTCTAGATGAATTTATCAGGTATTTTAACAACAATACTCCACCAACGCTGTTTGGGTGCGCAGGCATGTCCGATACTTCACAGATCGCATGTGCGGAAAAACACCAATCTCATCTCCAGATTATTTAACTTTTTGCATGCTGTGTTATATTTCATGCTTGATTTCTCTTCAAAATCAGCTTTACTGAAAATGTATACCAGGGATACCACTCGAGTATCAAACAGTTTGAATCCAGATCAGGCCCGACGTTACGTCGGGCCTGATCTGGGTCCAAACTATTTTTAAAGGTTTTTATCAGATGACATTAGCATGCAAAACGTTTTTTCTACCAAGCGTCGTGTAAATGCATCTTCAGAGTTCGTGGAACTTTATTTGTCTGCTAGTGAGATCTTGAATCTATCAATTTCTTTATTATCTTTATACCCAACAAAAAGTGTACACGTGGATCTGTTGTACGCTAGATTTGATGGATTCTTGTGTATATCATTCTTTGTGAGAAAAATGGCTGATTTGGTAAAGTCACTTGAGTACACGTGTACTTCTGATGCCGAAATATAGCACACGAAGATGTTGCCAAACTTATCCACAGTCATGCCATGGGGACCATAATCTTTGGTGTCAACAACATTTAACAGCTCGCCATTTCTAGCATCCAGAAGAGTAAGTGTTTCTCTGCCCCAGTCTGACACTATAACTGTATCTTTACCATCAATCGACTGTACCACAACATCATATGGGTTGGCAATTAGTTGTTGACTATCAGGGCCTTTAGAAACTGACCATACCTCTTGTCCATCCATGTTGATCAGTTTTACACTTTGTGGTTCATCAAATCTGGTAACAACTAATTTATCGTTATAACTGGTAATACCCCTGACCCAGTAATTCAGCGTTAAAGATTTCTGTATAGATACAGACGAGGGCTCTGTAATATCGAGGAAGTGAAGTTTCTTGTCAAAGGTGCAAACTATTGCTACCTTGTCCTCTGTTACTGTAAAACCATAGCAGCAATCGGACAGTTTTACACTCGAGAGTAACTTGTCTGCTGAAAACACTTTAAGTACTTTGTTTCTCCTGTCAGAAACAACTAATATATCATTGTCTGTAGCGACCATTCCAGCTACATCTGGTGTAGCTTTATCATCTGCTGTATTAATCATCAAATGTGACATTTTCTTGGCTTGTATGTGATCTATGTCAACTGTTTCAGTACCTGGGAGTTGTCTCCCCCTAATAAATGAACAAAGAGGAAAAACTAACTCCTCAACATCTTTATTGAAATCAATAGGTGTTAATATTTCCTTAACGGTTCCCAAGGATTCACAATTTAGAAAAGTGTTCATATCTTTACTTGAATCAAAGGTAAATTCTGATTTATTAGTTTGAATGATCAAATAATCTATATCTCGCTTGCATTTTTGTGTATTGTTGACAATCTGCTGCATCTTTATAAACATATTTTGATCAAATGTGGTAGATAGAGTTTTGTTTAAGTTGTCAATATTTTCTTGCAGGTATTCAATCTCTTCCGCCAATGTTGAAACTGTAGTGTCTATCTCAGAACGTCTCTTTTCACACTGCTCGGTAATTATTGATACCGACTTATCAAACAATTCGTTGGCCTTTAAAATCATCATATCTCGTGTACGTTCTGCTTCTTTTATAAGTATGCTTTTCTCCTCTATCAAATATGTAGCGTTATCTTTTAACTCTGAACTTGTGTTTATCAAGTTAGTTTTTATTTCATCCACCGTCATCTGAAAGCGTTTAATATCATCAGTACCAATATCTTTACAAAGACTTGATATCGTTTGAACATTACATCTTCTATGATCCTGTGCCAAACATTCGCTACATATCATTTTATGATGATCCAGACAGTAGCGATCATTGGCTTTATCCTCGTGAAGTTTACACTCTGAATATTTTACAGGCTTCTCAGCAAATGATTTGGGCATTCGAGTCCCGCGTACAATTCTATGGTTTAGAAAACACATCAATTTCTTGTGAATGGCAACACAATTTGAACAAAGAAAGACATTACACTCTGAACAAAAGCCATTGACGCCGATCTTTGTTCTAGTGTCGTCATAACAATTCTCACACCAGCGATCAATTACTTGGTCTGATGCTTGATCTATGATCGCTAACTGACCGTCTACCACGTAAGAATCTTCAATAGAAGCTTCCGCCATCCTGTAATAATGAGAAAAAATGTAAGGTTGTTTTCTCTCTCTCTAATTTATCTCGATTGAGCCAACATATGATATTTTGGTACGTATCACTTTGTTTTTGCGAACAGCGAAGCTCTTGCGACACTTTGCGAAGACGCAGGCTTGTCTGAGCCACCGATGGTCACCATCAGTGACTTAGGCGAGCCGGCGTATCAGCAAAGTGTCACAATAGCTTCACTGTTTGCAAGTATAAAATATGGAAGTAGGTAAAGGGGCTAATTAAATATTACACCTCTAGTTTCAGTAGACTCGTACTGTCCTGCCAGTAAAGAGTGACAGTGACGTCTTGTTTTGTTCACAAAGTTATCAAGGACTTAGAATCGATAGATCACTTGTGTATTAATCCTATCCGCAGGATAGGATTAATACAGACGTGATCTATCGATTCGCATTAGCTTTAGTGGAGTGTAAAGTTTATGTTTTACTTAACAATTGTAAATAAAACACACGTCACTGTCACTCTTGGTTGGCACGACAATAGCTCTACAGGAACGTTTACGCATGCGGTAAATATAGTACAGGTAAATAGTGACCTCAGACGGATCAAAGATTGAATGAGTCTACTTAATGACACGTGAAAGTCTACTCAGGTTGCAACGAATATTTCTCAAGCAATACATACTGTTCGTGCTACATCTAAGATCATACTGAGCAGAAAAGCCAACTCTAAACTGTGTCTGTCGAAATAATTTTGGTCGACTTTGAATAAAAAGAGTCTGGATTATCAAAACTATACTGATGCACAACATCGAGTCAGACAAAATAGGAGTGAGCTTTAATAATGATCTGGGCGTTTGCTTGTCTCACATACCACATTGTTGGAAATCTCAGGTTGCAGCTCATTTATAAATGCTTACGCAGCTATCTAGTGGGACTAGAGGCTTAAACTTTGAACAAAGCTTCATCTACGTCAATACTTTGTGTGCGAGCAGTGAAATTTCGGGCGAGACTGCGCGGAGGCTCGTCTGATCCTTGGCTACTCGCCGATGTGTTACATGTAAGTATCAAAATCTCATATACCCCGTCCCCCAAAATATCCCTACCTGTCCTGCCTGTCCTTTATATCGTCTCTGAAGAGGTTTCAATACCCCGTCTCGCTGATATATCAACTTTATAAAGTTGTTTCACGAGACAACGTCACGTATTCGCCTTTCATTGACGATTGGAGCAACTAACTATCCGATGATTTTGATCTAACCACTCAGCGGCTATAACTCGAGCAATGAAGGCCGCATTCGGACGAGTCTGTGCGATGCACATGATCGCCCGAGTCTTATCTGGTCACTTACATGTATTTAATACTCACCGTTTTAATAAAATCTTGCTCGAATGAATGTCAGGTCATAGATATTATCAAACAATCAATGCAGTATAAAGCTGTACAGTTGAGTGCTAAAATATTTTAATACAAAGTGAAACATCCGAATATTTCTGATGGCTAAAGATTAGGAGTGGTGCATAATTATTCTGGTTGTGTGACTGAGCTACGCATGCGCGTGGTCATTTTCGGCCTACTTGAAGACAAAAGTGAACCTTTTGTATACGGGAAACTCCTAAACAGGTATTTTATTTACAAACAGTGAAGACCAGATGAAATGCCACACAATGCGGTATTTCATCAATGTTTACACTGTTTGTAAAGGTTAAAAAAAGATTTTCAGAAAAAAATAGATATTTTTTTTGAAAATATAACCTGACACCCCCAGATATGTACAATGGATCATCCCAAGTGTATTGTATTAACCCAGAAGGAAGAATCAATTAGTATACAAAGGGTTAAGATCATGTTCAGACACTCATTGCACGCTGGTATGTGCTCAAAACGGTGAACGTTCTCATGCGCTTGTTCAAAAGGTACCCAGTTTTGCATAAACAGGTAGCATGGTGTATCTATCAATCGTGCACTGGTTTGTATTCACTTCCGGTCAAGGAAAGTATGCCGCTGCACAGTGTACAAGTGGGCTAATATTTTCGCCAATTATTCAGAGATTCACTATATAGAATATTAAACTAATACCTAAATATAGTCACAATATATGAAAACAATTATCTATCCATTATAGCATCTTTGAGTGGTTTTCCAATATTTACATCGTACGAAGTGCACATGCATGATGGTGCAATAAGAAAGTTATTATATGGGTGTGCATGCATATTGACGGTAGATAATTCACTCGCTAAAGCCCGTGGATTATCTTCCCGTTTATATAACCATAGACCCTACAGTAACTTACACATGAACCACTGCAGAATTAAAGATTATGGGCACTTATTACTGCAGTATAAAATAAGTCAATGCAAACTCCTGCACAGAATATGAAAGTATTTCGAACAAGAAAAAAATCTAGAAAGTGAACTCAAAACCTGGAATAAGTTAAAACATGGTTGATTTAAATGCGACGAAACCACAACATACGTATTTGTGAAGGAACTGTCTCATGTGCATTGCGAGTTAAACAATTTTAACAATATCCGAATCTAGGGCGAAGATTTAGCGCTGGTAAAATGAATTTAACCCCCAGTGACTTCAGCTGCCGACCGTCCTAATGCAGTCATTCTGTCATTGTCATTGATTCACTTTTAATTGTTGCTCCCATTGTTTGTGTCTTTTTTTGTGTTTGGTGTTTGTTTTGTTATGCAAGACTTATTGTCCTTTAAATTTCTAGTGTTGCAATCATCTGCTGAGGCAAAGAGGGCTGGGTTGCTTTACTTAAATTGTCTGCCTGATGTCTTGGCTCTTGTTCACTGTGCCTTGGGTTGGTATGCAGTTTGATATTATGGTGTTACCTGTCCATACTTACTTTTTTTTTAAAAAAAATAGTTTTACAGGCCCCGAGGTTATAAAACTTTTTTATGCACAATTCAACTAAGCACGTAATTTCAACTGCTCAGTCATAAAAACTAAAATACAGACAAATAAAGAAGTGTCTTGCTTTAAGGCTCTAAGATGTTGTATTTATCATGCTAATAAATGTTAAAATGCCAACAATTGTTGCATTTTAACATTTGTGAGCAGGATGAATTTCGTGCTTAGCTGAGTTGAGTATGAAAAAAGTTTTATAACCTCGGGCCAGGATCGTTCTCAATAACGCTCTCCACAACAAATTCACAAATGGTTCCACTACGCCAAACAAAATGGCCACCAGAAGTAGTGAGCTTAGAAATACCTTTAAATAACATCCCCTCCCACCAGGACTTTAAATAACGTCCCCTCCCACCTGGACCTTAAATAACATCCCCTCCCACCTGGACCTTAAATAACATCCCCTCCCACCTGGACCTTAAATAACATCCCCTCCCACCTGGACCTTAAATAACGTCCCCTCCCACCTGGACCTTAAATTACATCTGCTCCCACCTGGACCTTAAATAACATACCCTTCCACCTTGACCTTAAATAACATCGCCTCCCACCTGGACCTTAAATAACATCCCCTCCCACCTGGACCTTAAATAACATCCCCTCCCACCTGGACCTTAAATAACATCGCCTCCCACCTAGACCTTAAATAACATCGCCTCCCACCTAGACCTTAAATAACATCGCCTCCCACCTAGACCTTAAATAACATCCCCTCCCACCTGGACCTAAAATAACATCCCCTCCCACCTGGACCTTAAATAACGTCCCCTCCCACCTGGACCTTAACTAACATCCCCTCCCACCTAGACCCTAAATAACATCCCCCCACCTGGACCTTAAATAACGTCCCCTCCCACCTGGACCTTAAATAACATCCCCTCCCACCTGGACCTTAAATAA
The DNA here is from genome assembly GCA_964019695.1 of Loripinus fragilis. NCBI lineage: Eukaryota > Metazoa > Mollusca > Bivalvia > Lucinida > Lucinidae > Loripinus > Loripinus fragilis. The sequence continues at coordinate 31,554,547 of OZ026517.1, forward strand.
CATCCCCTCCCACCTGGACAAATGGTCAAAATTTAAAATAATATCACAGAAATGTTCCTCATAATATATTCTAGCCCTGACATCTAGCACAATTGCACAAATGGTTCTGCTCTGTTGAAGAAATAGCTACCAGAGCTAAAATAGAAATATCTTTAAACAACTCATCCTCCTTAATCACTAGCTCAAATTCAAGATCATATCATAGAAATGTTCCACATTCTGCCCTCTCTAAAACATGCACAAATGGTTCTGCTTCACTGAACAAAATGGCCACCATAGCTATAAAAAGTATAATCATCTTTAAATGACATCTCGATCTGAGACACTGGTCCAATTTCAAAATAATTTCACAGAAATGTTCCTCATAATGACCCCTACCAAAATAGCACAGAAGGTTCTGCTTTGCTAACAAAATGTCCGACAGAGCTACAAAATGAAATAACTTTAAATTACATTTCCTCTTAAAAACGCTGGTTCAAATTCAAAACATGATTTCAAAGAAACGTTCCTAATATTGTCTTTTACCAAATTTGCACAAATCGTTTCGCTCTGCTGATCTTAATGGACACCAGTCAGAGCTTAAATAGAAATATAAACACCATCTTCAGAACCATTGGTCGTAATTCAAATCATTTCAAAGAAATGTTTGGAATTTTGCCCTCTACCAAAATTTCACAAACAGTTCTGATACGCTTAACAAAAAGGCCACGAACTAAGACTATAATCTTATAACGACATCTGCGTCTGAACCACTGGTCCATATTCAAAAAAATTGAACAATCATCGGAGAGGGCCATATAAGGGACATTGTTGACATGTTTGGTCAAAATCCAGCCAGCCTTTTAACGCAGTGGTTCAGTGGTAGAGCGCTTGACTCGAGACCGAAGGGCCGCGGGTTCTAGCCTCACCGGCGTCACTGCGTTGTGGTCCTTGAGCAAGACACATTTATCCTAGCTTAGTACTGGTTCAACCCAGGAAGACCCGTCCCTATATAACTGAAAGATTGTTTATGGAACGTAAAGAATCAAATCAAACGAAACATCTTACCAATGTTACACTTAATATGTAACATTATTAAGAATCTTAATTCATACAGAAGAGAAACCCAATGGCAAGTCAATTCATACAGGAGAAGAACCTTATATCTATGATTTTTTAATTGTAAGTCTCATTAAAAACGGGTTCACAAGAATTACCCCCTGTCAAACCTATTGATTAAAATTAACTTGTTTGGTCGCAGAGAACTCTTGGCTCAAAGGTATTTCTAATCTAATGCTTAAATCTTCTCTGTTTATCCTGTTCTGTAAAACTGACGCTGATTTCCATCAAATAACAGTATTTATATATTTATACACTTAAACTGGCTGTGTGTTCTAGGCATACAGCTTCGTTCCTGGACCTCACTTATTCATGTGGAACACTGTTCTATGATATCTTTGATAAGACTCTGTTACACTTTATCCTGGTCATGGTACAAAAAATGTGGTTACTCTAGTTCAGTTGGGATGTAAAGTAAATGCTTGGTCTTCTTGTTTTCACACATTAATTGTTCTGATATTATGTTTCTTGAACAATATCATGCAGGACTGGAAGTGTAACACATTGTCTTGGCCCAATAGTGCCATGACATAGATCCATGACCTACGTCATTTCTGACCATAGAATAATTTGAAATTGGCTAAACATATCTTTCTATAAGAAAAGTGGAAGTAGATTTAAAAACTACCATATTCTGTCGAGTTATTGATTCATTTCAACAACAAAAATAATTTTGGCTAAAACTGACCTATACCCATAAGAGGAAGGCAATGACAACGTTACCGGTTATGGATATTCATGAAGTTTGGCTCAGATCAGCAGGATATATATAGCTTGTTTTTGTGATAAAATGATATCTTGAGAAAGACTAAAACAAATCTATCTTTTGAATTGAATGTTGAATGTAGTGTCAATTTTTGACAAAAAATATTGAAATTTTATAATCACTTCTTTAGAAAACGTAAACCATAATCTATCCAAATGGTTTCTTGTTATTAATTTAATGCCTATGGTATTTTGAAGTCAATCTAGATGACAAATTATAGGAACAAACAAAACTATAGATTTAGGACATAGAAATTTAGAGACAGGTACGACCTCAAAGGTAGAGTAAGCTAGGGTTGCCTCCTAAGCCTTATTCTTAACTATCTAAATCGATAAATACACTTTCATAGTTTGTATATAATAAGTTATCAATATGCACAGCTTAAAGAAAATCCACGCGTGGGCACAGATGTAAGTACCCCTTTCGATTTTCTTGATAGTCAATGTAGCTGAGCAGTCTAGTTTGAACCCCACTTTCTAGGAAACCCTAAAGACAGGTTTCCTCGCGACGAAGCCCATTTAGTTCACATCAATACTTAATCAAACGCGTTATCTAGTCACATATTATTGACTTCTAGAATAAACATATACATTTCCCATTTTATTTTGGGTTTTGAGTGGTAACTGTAGTATCAAGGAAGTTCCCCATGTTTAAATTTTGATAGGTAAACAAGTAACTTCAGAGAATTTATGACAATGGCTACTTAAGATAGACATGTTTTCTAATCGCTTAAAACTAATAATTTAGCACAACAAAACGCAACCTAAAGGGCACTTTTAAAGGTTTTTTGATTTAAAAAATTATAAAAATCTGAATATGTAAAAACTCAAATAAATCACATATTTAAGACAATTGAATAAGAAAAATAACATATTTTACAGAGCGTGCAACAGACATTGAAACAACGCTGTGTACATATCAACTCAGATCGTTTATGAAAGTAAGTGAGGGTGCAAAAATCAGGAATCAATACAATCAAGTACCAAACCTGACCCAGGATACCACATGGGAAAATGACACAGTCACAGTTAGATTTCACAAACAAGAGGCAAGAGGTCAGCCCTTTCCCAGCAGGTGACCGCAAGGCAGCAATTTACAGACGCAAAAGCATGGCAAACACAAGATATAAATAACATAAAAAGATCCACAAAAGAAGTACCGCCTTGGAACGGTCAGTAAAATATTTTACTGGAGTGCTTAAACCAGTTTCACATCGCCAGCCTCGCCGTTTATTCTGATAAGGATCAAAACACATTTGGGAAAGTGACAAAACACAACTACAAAAACGTCACCCTATAGGTCAGCCCTTTCCCAGCCGGTGACAAGGAACAGACATGACAGCACAACACACACCAACATGAAGCATATCTAACAAAACAGGATCCACATAAGAAGTACCGCCCCCTAACGGTCAGTAAAAATACTTTTACTGGGGGGGGGGGGGGCTCAATTCGGTTTCACGGCGCCAACCTCACCCTTAGTTCAGATAAGGATCAAGACACATAGATGTTTGGTTTGCATGAAAGACCCAAACGTATCCATGCATCATCTCCAAGAACATAATTATATGAGTCATTCAACGAAAGGTGAATAATTCCTGTCCCTGGACTTATTTTTCTAAATGAGTTAAGGGTTAACCACTTATATTTGCCTAACACTTCGCAAATGGTGATGGTTGAACTTCAGTTTTACATAAAATGCTTGTATAAACAAAACAAACAGAGGCATTACATGAGTCTTTGGTAGAAATTTACCAATTCCATAAGAATCTAAATACTTTTGGTTTCCTTTTGAAGCTGTGTAATGTTTGCTTTGGTATGTCCCTCAGTTTGTGTCATCCCTGTTACCACAATAGCAGTTATAGATTTACAAAATTACTACCCATGAAAATAACATTGCACTGCTCTTTTTTGAGGTTAGGAGTGTCAATTTAAAGAACAACAACAGTAAAGTATTTACAAAAAGCTTGCTAAGAGGTGATTATGAAACCATTTACTAAAGTAGGTATTGCGTCAGACGGTAATCTGTAATCCCTGTTACCCATATTTCTATAAATTTATATGCTGCAAACAAATTAAAATCCAAAAATTAAATAAGTATGATTTGCCTAAATATTATTGTGTCGAGACAGCAAAGCAAGTGTGTGTGTGCATACTTTTTGTAATCCCTGTTACTACCATCCCTGTTACTCACCACTAAAAACAACACTTACCCTTTAAATATGATTAATATGTAAAATATGAAAGGTTGGTGTGTTCGACCATTCATATTACTTTCATATATTAGGCTAATGTCAACATGCTGTGTCTGTAAAACAGTAAAAGTGAGCCCTTTGAACACTTTTCATTTAACTTCACTCAAGGTCAATGTCAAACTTCAATATCATGGGATCTACTCAGCAATTTTGTGTACACTTAATATCTTCTGAACCCTTTGAACGATTTACAATTTAGTTCGCCCAAATGTTCCTTTCAGTGAGGCGGTGTTCAGAACCCATAAACCGGGTCTGCAGACTCAATGTCAAGGTCAATTAAACGTAATGGGATTTACCCTTCAATTTCGTGTCCACTCCATATCTCATGAACCCTTTGATCGTTAAACTTCACTCAAACAATCCGATCATTGGGGCGATGTGCAGAGCCCATGACTCGGCTACCTTCGCTCAAGGTCAAACTTCAAGGTTTTTGGGATGCATAGGGGAAAAATCAAAACATCTGAAATCACACAACCTATTTTCTTGGTACATGATATGTAGCACTGTCTTGAGGACCTTTACGAACGTTGTAAAAATTATGTAAATGGGATCAAAATGTGCATGCCTCAGGGGATTACATGTTTTAAACATGCAACATGTTTTACATATGCATACATAGGGACAACTTAAAAACGTTCTAGTCTGTAACCACTATGCCTAAACCCTCAATATTTAGCATATAGCATCTATCAGCTCTACCAAGTTTGTTCGAATTGTGGCCCTAGGGCAATAAAGGTCCTGCTCTGTGAAAATATTATTTTATTTGCTTTAGATATGCATTGATTTCACTGCTAAGTATGAAATAATTGATTATATTATTAGTAACAAAAATATTTTCAGCTTAAAGGTCTATAAAAGATATTTTAATACACTGACCCAAAATGAAAACTTTACACTTTATTTATTTAATAACTGTTTTGTTAGTATACATGTCGTTGTAAGATTTACGCATGCTTATCGAGACTAGGTCGCAGATAACGATTATGCAATTTTTATTCAAATCCCAGGCCTATCCAAGCGTCAACGCCTGAAAAACGTGATCCTTACCTTGCACGTGCTGAGGAACACACGGTTCATTAACAACTTTAAAACCGACAAGAAAACATTTGCAGCTGAGTACTGGTAATAAAAATAATTCATTGTTACAAAACGCTTCCATTTAGTGACGGTACGTCTTTCAAAAGATCAAAGAAACCAAGTTTTTGGCGTGCTCAAGGCGGGGTCTACGGTAATGATATCGCGCATCATTTTGGCTGCTCTATACAGACTATTTATTATCTTATGATCCTGTACAACAGAACTGGGTATGTCAGAGTTCGTGCAAGACCTGGTCACGCACGTGTGACGACGTTACGTTCTTATCGCGTTAACACGTTAACTCACCCACGTAATCGTTTTAAACGACAACAATTATTGCTCGTCTTTACGGGGTTCATGCACATAAGATAATTAGTCATTTCGTGGAAAATAACGGACCTGGCATGTTCCAGCATAACAATTCAAGGCCTCACACAACACGTAAATAACCACACAATTCCATGCTAAAAATAACGTCAACCGCTTGCCTTGGCCTGCTTCATCCACGGCCATGAACCCCATAGAACACGTATAGGATGAATTGGGTACGATGGGCAGGTCCAATCATCAAATGGGTGCGCTAAATGACTCCAATATGCACCTCTGTTAGCATTACATACGTATCCCTAACGTGCTCATACAACGTTACGTAAATTCAATGAAGTGACTTATTCTGCTAAGCATTCGTAAAAATGGAGGTCACACTGGTTACTGATGATCTTTTTAACATCACTTAAAGCACGCAGTCAGAAATTTCTTGTTTCCAAAATCTGTGTGACTGGAATACTTGTTTTTAGAAATTTTTATTTTGACCCCTCTCAACTGAATTATTCATAAAAATTATGCAATTTTTGATTTTCATCCAATAATTTTTTAGAGACATCGATAAGGCATTGAAAATTCGATGGCCGAAAAAATTTACCCCGAAACTTAATTTATCATCAAAATATATACTTTTGAATACTATGTAAAGTTTTCATTTTGGGTCAGTGTATGTAAACAGAAAAAAAACTTTGATAATAATTTTGTTAAGGAAAAAGGTTTCTTGTCGTGGTAACAGGGATGCCATTTTAAACAAGGGAAGCCATCGCGGTAAGCCAACACATGTATATTATGTGAATTCTCTAGTCTAGATGAATGGTTTATTGCTAATAATTGTTCAGAGTTGAAATAAGAATACAAACAAGTATCCCAATGCGCGACGATCCCTTACCTGGGAGCCAGCATGATGTTTGGAGATACCATTATTTATGTAGCTCAAATGCAGGTTAGTCTGAACTTTAAACAGTGACCAGGAACTAATACAAAACCATAAGATATTACGCCAGTCCTGGTTATCTGCAAGTATTAAAAGATCTGAATAAAAATGGTGAAAGTACATTTTCAGATGCTCAAGGGTAGCTAACTCTGTAGTCAGTGATGGGATCTGACCAGTCCTAACTTTAATGTATGCCCTGATAACCTACAAGGATAAGAAATCAAATGACAGATTCAGGCGCTAGAGCGGTAACAACATTGTATAGCTATATTTAGACGCTCAAGTACAGCTAATTCTGTAATTGGTGGTCGGGTGTGGCGGATAATCCAACTCATTCAAGCTTTTATGGATGCCCTTCTTACCTGCAAAACTATGGAAGATCCATTCAAAAATGAAGGTGCTAGAGTGGTCACAAAAGACGTCCAATTGTAAGCCTATGCAGATTATTTTATGATGTCCAGGGGAAATTAACTCAACAGCCTGAGTTTATTTTCACTAAAAGTTCAATCTCATCCAAGTTTTCATGCTTGGCCTTGTTACCTGAAAGAATGAGAAAGATCTAATCAAAATTGAAGGCGTTAGAGTGGTCACAACATTATCCATCATTGTTTAAGATGCTCAGTGCGGGGGGGGGGGGGGGGGCTAACTCAATAATAGGTGAAGGTATCTTGACGAAATTCAAACTGATTCAAGCTTTTATATTTTTCCTTCTTATCTACAAGAATAAAGGAGATCCATACAAAATTGAAAGCAGTAGAGTGGTCACAATATTTCCCTCATTATAAGTCTATGGAGATTTTGCAGACGCTCAAGGGCAGCTAACTCCACAGTCCAAGGTCCGATCTGGCCAATTCTGAACCCATCTGAGAATTTATGGATGTCCTTGTTGCCTCCAAGAATAAAGAAGAGCCAATCAAAACTGAAGACACTGGAGTGATCACAACATTTCTCCCATTATAAGTCTATGAGGATTTTTCAGGGTTCTCGAGGGCAGCTAACTTCTAAGTCTCTGGTCGGATCCTGCAGAATTTCAAACCATCCAAGCTTTTATGGTTGTACTTGTAACTTAAAAGATTGAAGACTATCCAATCAAGAGCGGTCACAACATTATCCATCAATTTTTAAGATGCTCAAGGGGAGCAAATTCTATAACAGGTGATGGGATCTTGGCGAAATTCAAACGCATAAAAGCTTTTATAGTTGTCATTTTTATCTGCAAGAATGAAGAACCATTTAAATTAAAAGTACTAGAGTGGTCTAAACATTTCTCCCATTTAACGTCTATGGGGATTTTTCTAGTCGCCCAAGGGCAGGTAACTTCTAAGTCGATGGTCAGATCCTGCTGAATTTAGAACTTATCCGAAATTGTATAAGTGTCCGTGTTGTCTATTTCTTATTTGCTGCAACATAAGATATATCTCAGCAAGCGAAGTACCGTACCTACAAATCTCCAAACATTGGGTCCAGGACATGTGCGACTGGTTAACTGACTAAGTGTTATATATATAATAGGTGGAAAAATTATAAGACCATTTTATCAGGAACACTGAGCTGGGCACTAGCAGAAAGAAAGTAATCTTTCGAATAAAGTCAAGTTACTGTCACCTGGTCTACACCAGGCTTGTTTTTACATTTAAGCCAATGTGCAGTCAAGACACTTGGGTTTTTCGTATTAGATCTGTGCCATACAAGTAAGGAGTTTATTCCATTTCTTTTCAAAAGAATCCATTTTTATTGTTTATTTTTTACATGTATTGTTCGTTCAAAACTATCATCTTAAAGTATCCTTCGAATCCTACAATACTAAGCTTTTTTTTGTGCCAAACTTGCTTTTCTAAATATAATATTTTGCAGAAACTGTTATGAAATGTATCAATGTCTGGGATCATGCAGAAAATATAATTGTCTTAAAGTCGAGTTCTAAACTAATATTGGCATTATTGTGTAACCATGTTTTCAGCTCTTTCAAAAAGTCTTTACCTTTTCGTAACTGAAAATAAGTGCGTGCTACTTTCACTCTCTTTTTTACAGTTATACTTATCAGTTTCTATTCGTTTGATTTTATAGAGAAACCTATTTGTCGCAAGTATTCTATTTAAAATCTATTATTGAAAATCTAAAAGTTTAACCTCCTTTATAAAGTTTAGTTTTTTTATTATACATTTTCCATTCTTCGATAGTTAAGTCGTTTATTTCTTGCAACCATTTTACTGGAATAGTCGTTTCGTCCACCGGGATAAGTGTGCCATATATATCTCTACACCCTCGTCTATTTTTTTAAAACAAAAATATTACAAAGCAGATCATTTGCACATTAATCTTGAACTTTGCACATTTATCGGGTTCAACATTTATAATTTCTTTCCAAGGTTTAGGTATTTTTTAGAAGTCGGGTGTAGTCTAAGTATGTTCCTTTTATATTATGTTTACGGTTTAACTCTACGAAATCACAAAACATACAATTTTTGTTGATAATGTTCATTATGTTTCTAATACCTTTATCATACCTCTTTCAGAATTATTCAAATGGTTTTTGTCCAATGCTTATCTAGGTTACACAGGCTAAAAATAGATTTCTAAGATGAAAACTTAAAATATTTCTTCTCTGAAACCACATGGCCTAGATCTTTTGATATTTGGTATGTAGCGTCACCTAGTGGACATTCAACAAGTTTATTCAAATTATGCCCCTGGGGCAATAATGGCACCGCCCTGGGGGTCACATATTTTACAAATGCTAATATTGTGAAAACATGAAAAATCTTCTTGTCTGAAACCATAAGGCCTAGAGAATTGATTTTTGGTATGTAGCATCACCTAGTAAACTTCAAATAAGCTAGTTCAAATTATACCCCTGGGGCCGAAATTGGCCCCGCCCCGGGATTCACATATTTTACAAAGGCTTATATAGGGAAAAACATGAAAAATCTTCTTGTCTGAAACCATAAGGCCTAGAGCCTTGATATTTGGCATGTAGCATCACCTAGTAAACCTCTACCTTTTGTTTTCAAATTATGCCCCTGGTGCCAAAAATTGTCCCACCGCGGGGATCATACGTGTTACATAGGCTTATATATGGAAAAACATGAATATATTTTTTTTTGCTGAAACCATAAGGCATAGAGCCTTGATATTTGGTATGAAGCATCACCTAGTAGACCTCTACCCAGTTTATTCAAATTTTGCCCCTGGCGCAAAAATCGGTCCTACCCCAGGTGTCACTCCAGCTTTCAACAGATACCTATATGTTAGTGTTAAACAAAACTCAGGTGAGCAATTTTGGGCCCTTGGCCCTCTTGTTTGAAATCACTATAGATTCAGGTCAGCTGTCTTCTGACAAAGTCAAGTGATCTGGGGCCACATTTGTTTCCACGCCACTTGGAAATGCATGCTTACAACTGTAATGCTGCAGGTTAACGGGATAAAAACTGGGGAGGAGTGTAGCTTGACAAGGTCCGATGGTTATGCAGGGATGTCCTTAACAACATTTCCTGTCGTAAAACTCTAAGCTTTATTCGCAAAGTGAAGTGTCCCTTTTATGACCGCTCTCGGTCATGTCAAAAATCATAAATGCCGCAAGGTAAACACTTTGCGGGATTTACTATTTCTTCTCTCTTAATTTTGAATTATGGCCACTCTCAATCATGTTTGTCTATGTCAAAACGTATTTATGCCTCGCGGTAAAAAGTTTTCGAGGAACACTTACCATGCTTCGGGATTTTAGACTATATACGTGTAAAAAGGAAGTTCATTTTGAGAAAAAATGCACGTTTCCTTCTCTCTTGGTTTGGAATTAGCTGGTATCGAGCACAATGTACAAGCTAGAAATATTCAAATCAGTCTGCACATCAGAACAGTCTGATCAAAGTCTCAGTTTCCGAGCCATTTCCTGCCTATAGACCGCCCATCGAAGAGTGCTCAGACTGCGGGGATGGGTACACATGTCAACTTGTACCTATTGCTGGACACAGGCTCAAATATAATAGTTGAATTTTTGACATAAACAGTGCATTGCTGCGGACATGTATATTATAGTCCGACCAGTTAAGAGAGACTGGGCGGTTCTTAGCAAAGACACACCCGTGGACATTTCCATTTCAAAATCGGTAAGACCAAGTGTATTTATTCACCTGTGAAAAGCTTTACAGCTGTATACCTGCACATACCTGTAGTAGTTTTGAGCCCATTGTGAGAAAAAGGCATCTCGAATTAATTTTGATAACAAGGAGACTGACTAGTCTAGATATATGCGCTCTGACAATGTTTCGAAATTTTAACTATTCAAATTGTGATACTGTATAAGAAAATAAAATATTGGTCCTCAATGAAAAATTAATACTATGAATTGGTCAGCACACGGGGTGATGGTTCTTATTACATCGGCGTATGGCGGAGGCTCCGAAGAGCATGACCTCGCCAGGGCTTTCGCTTCTCACATTAACAAAGTATGCAAGTTGAAGAAGACTCCAAACAACTTTTAGACATCTAGTCTCTCTGGAGACGCAAGAATGAGCGATAATTAGAGGCTTTTTCGGATATGTGATAAGACCAAATCTCATGTTTGTATGCGCTTTTCTCATGATCTCATTGTCATGGCTGATAATCTAATGCCATACTCGACTGAAAACGTGGTCCGGTGATCGTCGGCCTGTCGACGACAGCCTTGCTGAAGGAATAGCATATTGCAGATGTTGAACTAACGCCGCATCTACCTCGGCATCCCCACTGAGATCATCATTCCGTGGGCCCGATGTAATAATGCCATCTGGGTAGCATGACAGTATACTTTTTTCTCAAGATTTCAAGATAAAACTCCCCTGGACAACGCATTCAACTGAGGAAAGTTGCAAACAAGAAAAAAATTAGGTTTGTCCCCTACATTCAGAATTATTTTTTTCTCGCGGTACATGTAGTTCTGTTAGATATGAACTAGAAGTCAGATTTTTTATACCTATAAAACTTTTTCGCGATAATAACGAGAGTACTTTTTTTTCGATAATGGACACAAAATTATGGCGATAATAGTGGGTGGATTTTTCGTGGATTCTGGCGATAAATAGAATATGCGTGAAGTTAGCTAGTCAATCAACAATCGACATTCAATGTCGAGCTAGACAATCGACATTCAGCTCAACATTCAATGTCTAGCTAGACAATCGACATTCAGCTTAACATTCAATGTCTAGCTAGACAATCGACATTCAGCTCAACATCCAATATCTAGCTACACAATCGACAATCAGCTCAAGATTCAATGTCTAGCTAGACAATCGTCATTCAGCTCAACATTCAATGTCTAGCTCGACAATCGACATTTGGCTCAACATTTAATGTCTACCTAGACAATCAACATTCGGCTCAACATTCAATGTCTAGCTCGACAATCAACATTCAGCTCAACATTCAAATTTATAGCTAGACAATCGACATTCAAATCAACATTTGAGTTACGAGAGTCTCCAACCTTCTGACCCAAATTTGTCGAATGTTGAGCTAGACAATCGACATCCAGCTCAACATTCAATGTCTAGCTCGACAATCAACATTCAGCTCAACATTCGAGTTAGCAATGCGTCCGAACTTCTGATGCCGAATCTTGGCAAATGTTGAGCTAGACAATCGACATTCGGCTTAACATTCAATGTCTAGCTCGACAATCGACATCGGCTCAACATTGAATGTCTAGCTAGACAATCGACATTCGGCTCAACATTCAATGTCTAGCTAGACAATCAACATTCAGCTCAACATTCGAGTTAGCAATGCGTTCGAACTTCTGGAGCCGAGTCTTGGCGAATGTTGAGCTAGACAATCGTCATTCGGCTCAACATTCAATGTCTAGCTCGACAATAGACATTCAGCTCAACATTCGAGTTAGCAATGTGTCCGAACTTCTGAAGCCAAATCTTGGCGAATATTGAGCTAGACAATCGACATTCGGCTCAACATTCAATGTCTAGCTCGAAAATCGACATTCGGCTCAACATTCAATGTATAGCTAGACAATCAATATTAGTAGTAATGGGGGGCACTATGGGGACCGGGACTTTTTATCCTGAAAAAAAAACTAAGTTCTTTTCAGGCTTAAAAGTCCCGGTCCCCATAGTGCCCCCCATTACTACTAATATTCAGCTAAACATTTGAGCTAGCAATGCGTCTGAACTTCTAAAGCCGAATCTAGGCGAATGTTGAGCTAGACAATCAACATTCGGCTCAACATTCAATGTCTAGCTCGACAATCAACATTCAGCTCAACAATCAATGTCTAGCTCGCGCTACACGTGTAGCGAACATGTTGCAGGGAAGTGGATGAAAGTCTTGACTAATATTTAGTCCAAGAAGGTAAATAGCTGTGCATGTTGGACTGCAAAACATTTTCAAAATTGTATAGACGATACTTTGATTTGATTTCTAAATTCCAAGTTGGACTTAAATCTCTCTTGCGCCAAGGACTTTCGGAACCTGATTTCTATGGTGACTTGGTGTATAAGTTGAAGAAGATTGTTGGCTCTAATAATTTTTCAGCGCAGTTCATTAAAATAATTTCCCATTATAAAAAGATTGGCTATAACATTAATGTATTGCAACAGACTACATGCTTGGTAGTCAACCCAATCACAGTTGGCAACTTTGCTTTCCTCTTTAATTGCACGCCGGTGGGTCGGACTTCAGACTCTATGATGGTTCCGATTTAAAGACTTATCTATTGATGAGATGGTAGGGGCCTGATGCTTTGGCTGTTTGTCCGGCCCACCGGGGTTTACCTGTTGGATTTCTTTTGCTCCGGTATTCAGTTTAATTTACTGTTGAGTCCTTATCCTTGCTTTATCTCCTTGTTATATCTTGATTTATATGTTTTAGGAGATGATGCATTGATAAGTTAGGGGTCTTTCATGCAAACCAAATATCTATGTGTCTTGATCCACATCTGAATTAAGGGTGAGGTTGGCGCCGTTTAACCGGTTTAAGCCCTCCAGTAAAATATTTTACTGACCGTTCCAAGGCGGTACTTCTTTTGTGGATCTTTTATGTTTTTGTTCTGTCTTGTGTTTGCTATGTTTTGTGCGCGTCTGTTTATATGTGCTTCGTGGTCACCTGCTGGGAAAGGGCTGACCTCTTGGCTCTCGTTTGTGGTGTCTTCTGTGAGTTTGTCACTTTCCCATTGGTATCCTGGGTCAGGTGTGGTACTTGATTGTATCGATTCCTGATCTTTGCAACCTTACTTACTTTGCAGACCTGAATAGTTTGTGGGTACTCATTGGAATGTCTCATTGAGTTGGGTTGATACCGCATAACTGAACTGCTTAGGCTATTCCTTTATTTCCAATTGAACTATTTATATGAATGAATCAAAATATATATTTTGCATGCACTGGTCCAGTACTTTTCGTTAAGAGGCAGGGGTGACAGTATACCCTGAGGCCATATCAGTTGCTCGTCTATGGAAGTATTTATGGGATTTCACATACTAAAATATAGGGTCAAACATGATTTTCTATGCATTAATATCTGTGGTGCTGAAAACTGATCGTGTTTGTTTGTTTGTTTGATTTGATTCTTTACGTCCCATCAACAATCTTTCAGTTATAAAGGGACGGTCTTCCTGGGTTGAACCAGTACTAAGCTAGGATTAATATTCTTGCTCAAGGACACAACACAGTGACACCGGTGAGGCTCGAACCCGTGGCGCTTCGGTCTCGAGTCAAGCACTCTACCACTGAGCCACTGCACTCCCAACTGAGCGAGTAAAGTAAAGGTTTTGACAACACACAGCAGCCTAGAAGATGTGAATGTAGCAGTAAAGCATGTTTCATTGTAATGATCAAATTATATATGAATTCATTTTTTGCTGGAAAAAATTGGAAAAAAAAGCATTTTGAAAATTTCAGTTTTTGTAGTCTTAGCGCACAAGAGCATGAGAAATGCACAAAAACACGAGGAACGTGTAGCTTTTTAAAACGAGCAAAAAACAGAGCAAATTTTACGCCATTCTGACGTAACTAAAATAGGTTCACATCTATGCATATTACTTTTGATGACGTCATTTTTGTGATGTTCCAGAAACTGAATTATAATAAGGATCAGCCTGTGATTTGCCTTGTTGATACATTAGTTTGTGCCAGTTAAGACGTTACTTTTATATTGTGCAACACAGTTTTTTTATTCATTGATATTTATTAACTTATAGTACTGAATTATTCAACTCAAAATATAAGAAAAGGAACAATATAAAGCATATGTAGTAAAAACATGCATTTACTCTGCAATAAAACTGTCTTAACCAGACCGTGACTATATCAAAGTCCAGGCTGTGACATTGTCTTAAACAGATAGTGACATCAAAATTCTGATCGCTGTCCAAACCGTCACAATTCTGTAAAACATGCAGCGGTAATATTGGTGTTGCTTTTTTCAGTTAGGAACGGTAAAAAAGTAATAAATTCGAAGTGGGAAACACATGGGACAGTTTTCAAACAATTAAAGCTTATATTTGACATTTATAGCTGATAAAATTATAAATAAGTTCACTGTCTCCTTCTGTTATCTGAATTGTTTTGTGACGACCTCTAGGCGAAAATTCAAAAATCGTTGTGACGGAGTTGGGCACCAGTGAGAATGCTAGCTATCATTAAATCACTGGTGCCCAACTCCGTCACAACGATTTTCGGATTTTTGCTGATCCGTCACGAATTCTCACTTACAACTGTGACGAAATTTTTAAGACAACATCACGGACCTTAAGCAAAAATATGCCAGGACACGCATAAGATCAAAATAATTATGGTAAGTCATTTCTTTTTATTCCTTATCGTCAATATCGTTTTAAAAATGATAACGGAGAGCACACCAATAATATTCATAGCTATTTACTCAGCAACTACGATATCATCGTGTTTATTGGCATTACAGTTTCCTAGGCGTTTTCATAAGTAGGATTAGTAAAATAAGAATAATTTAACCTGGAAGCATGATTCTATAGATTCATAAAATAGTTATATTAAATATCTTGTGCATATCTGTTGTACAATCGCATAAAATAACAAAACAAAAAAATGTCAGGGTTTGGTTGATACAATGTCACGGTTTTGAAAACGATTCTAATGGAGCTGTCACGGTTTATTTAAGACACTTTTAAAACTGCCTAATATTAATTTTCATTGTAACCTTATCAAACAACATTAAAATGAACACTGTTTGGTCCAACTTTAATCTGACAGCTTGACTAGTTCTTTGAATATGGAAAACAGAAAGTGTCTGCATAAATGCACAACAACTGAGTATATCTAGGAAACCTCACAATCACTGACGGCAGACCAACTCACTGTATCGTGAGAAAGAGACGTAGCACACGGACAACCACAATACAATTAAACTAAAGCAACCAGCTATCACTAGCTATATAATTTCTAAAATAGACCCACACCAAGAACTACACTACAAAACAAGTTACAAACACAAATCCGTCAAATGGGAGCAACATCTAACAATGGATAAACAATAACAGAATAACCACCTTTAAACTAACAGCAGCTAAGCCCATTGGGAGAAGGTGGCTATTGTACTATCCAAATCGTCACAAACAAATCGTTCAGCTGGTATGCAGGCTTCCTAACTTTTGCAATGCATCATTAAAGAAAAAATTTCTTTCATACTTATATAAAAAAAAAAAAATAAAAGGACGCACAATTCACTGACAATTTGAGATAAGGAAAACCAATAGTTAAGCCATAATGGACACAGCTAAAGACAACATTCAGGTACCAACCCACCCATGAAAGGTTTGAGTTGAATTTGCTATTGTGCTTGAATACTGACCAATCATACTATTCAAGAAGAATTAAATGAATCAATGAGAAATATATTCTTAGAGAAGGGTTTTCAAATTTTCAAATCATGAGATTCACATGTGGTTTGAACATGTGCTTAAGCTTAAAATGAGCCCTGAATTATTTGCAAAATGCTGTATACCAAACGTTCTTGACCTAAATGATCATTTTGCAGATGTTTTTCGTTCACAAAAAAAATGTTGAGTATGGTTATGGCGTTGTGATGACGTTATGGCATTGTAAAGTTAACAGCTGATGTCATACTGCTTAGGGAAATCCACCAGGGATTAACCACCTACACGAAAGTTATTCCTAGGATTTTCCCCACATTCAGACACGCAAGCCTATGTATAGGTACAAATGTAGCAATATAATGTATAGAAGCCGTTTCTGCTCATAATAATTTCTGCCTATAGCCATTTTCAGCCTATAACCAAATGGCATATACAAGTTCGGCCCACAGAGTAAAGAAGTATAATTAGTGTATTTGTCTATACCTGGTATAATTATAATTAGGATGGTTTAAGTGTAATTAGCAATGTGTTATTAATTAAGCGGAAGGGACAGTTCTAATTTATTAAAATAGTTTGTATGCAAGAAGAATTCATCGCATATGCAAACAGCGAAGGCTTAGACGAACATATGCATTTGCGCACTCTCTCCAGAGCCTTTGCTGCTAATACAAATATTCAGTTTAACTCTTGCAACTGGGGAAAATATATGCATGCATTTTAAGATTATTAACATTATTAAGCACTAACGAATTCTCCCTGCTGTGTTGATCAAATAAGCTTGGTGGGACCCATGAGAAGCAGTATAGACCCAAATGAAATATTGCATGATAGGTACTCAGTGATTGCAGAACTACACATAAAGGCGTCACTAGTCAATATAAAGTGTTAACCCATATGAGGGGCATCAGCAAACATTGCAAAATCAGATCAGATGCCACAAAACGCGGCGTCTGATCAGGTTGTCCACTGTTTGCAAACATAAGTTTCTAAGAATATGGAATACACTGAAAGAAATATATCACCCAAGAACACTAAGATTGGAATTGTGGGTAGTGAACAGCAAAGGCGCAGACCAGCATGCACACCTGAGCAGTCTGATCAGAGCCTTCGTGTTTTACTTATTGAAAAGTAGCATGTCTAGATTAGCTACAAGCACAATTTCAACTTTCTAGCTAGTCTCTGAGTTTAACTCAGATTTGACATAATTTATGGGACGAAGATGCTATGGGCCGAAATTGATATAGGCCGAAATTGACATGGGCCAATTTTGTTATGGGCTGAAATTACCTGGAACCATTGTATTGTAGTGATTAACCATTAGCCTTTTCAACCAGTGACTGCAGGTTTGATCCCAGGCTTTTCCAGCATGTCAAATGGGACTTTAAACCATGACCTCATCTCGATATGACCTTAGGTGTTGGAGGGACATTAAAAACTCAAACACATATGCACCAAAATCTATACAAATCCCAAAGCGAAATAAATTATTTCAGACCATCAGAGCTGAAGTTTCTAATCTTGAAATATTCGAGTTGATCAGATAGGCTCCAGAAACAAGCGGGGTCACTCCATAACAAATGTTTTATAAGGTAGTGTACTCCATATGAGGGGCAGACTTTCCATTGTCTTGGTAAAGAATCTCATAACGTCTCATGGAATTCTATGCAACAGTTCAAAAAGATGCAGTCACGAATGGGCAAACGGTGCTGATGGGCGGAGGCCACACTCCAATATATCAAGTGCAAAATTGTGTTTGGAAAAAGGAAAAAATAGGAATGTAAATGGAATGTAAATGGAACGGACTGGTGAGTTGTTTTTTCAACTACACTTTTCATGAGAAGCGCGTGATTCAATTTCAATCTCACTTTCCAACTTATGAATGGTATGAGCAGAAACTATAAACTACTACACATGCAGTATACATTCAGTACTCTAACAGTTTATTAACAGTTAACTACTACCACAATAACTGCCACATCGAAATAAATATTGCATAAAAGTTAGTCAGAGTGAAAGTGTAGGATCAAGATGGCGAGCAGCTGTGTTGATGACCGAATATGCGACAGCGGTAGCGAGTACGGGGATGCTGAGGATACTATAAATACCAGCCAATACTCATTGACACCCAGCGACAAGAAACGCAAGGGCTCCCCGCTAGCTGACAACCCCATTAAGAAAATTAATTCACTTCCTGACATCAGCAAGCTGGTTGGAAAAGAAAAAAAGAAAGCTCCGCCAAAATCCTTCTCGGAAAATCTTAAACTGTCACTTCATGACCCTACCTTAAATCAAACAATCAGTCCAGTGTTATGTGAGATGCTCACACCCCTCATACAAGAGACAATAAGATACTCTATTGATTCTGCCATACTGGGTCTGAAAGAGACTATCCTACAGCCGATACTGGACAATAACCAGAAACTACAAGACAGTATCAACAAGCAAAATATTAAGATTGAGCAACAGAGAAATATAATAATAGAGCAAGGGAAAGAACTCAGTGTAAACAAAGACATAATTACTGAGCTTGAAGCCGAAAACCGTTTACTAAGTGCTGAGATTGATGATCTGAAAATAGGGTTAAATGATCTGGAGCAGTACGGGAGACGTAACTCACTCCGATTCCACAACTTAGATATGGACCTAAGTCTGAAGGAAGGTGAAATGATCCATAGTCTGGCGGGGTTCATCAATAATACCATTCTGACCAATGAGGAGAAAATTAGTGACAATGACATCGAAAGGTGTCACCCTATTGGTAAAAAAGTGGGGACGAGGAAACCCCAAATTATTGTGAAGTTTACTAGTTATAAAACTAGAGCAAAGGTGTTTGCAAACAAAACAAAATTGAAGGGTCATCCCAATAAAACATTCCTAACAGAGGATCTGACATCAAAAAATCACTCAGTGATCAAGTCTCTACTCGAGCTTAGGAAAGCTAAGAGAATAAACAGTTTTTGGACAAGAAATGGTAAAATTGTTGCCAAAGTCTCCACAGAAGTGGCACTAGTTACCCTTGACTTTACAGATGACATATCACAGAAGCTTGGCATCAGGGATAGTGACGAGTAATATTAATGCAAATCACAGCTGAATGGCCAGACCAACGTTGATACAATGTAGTAGACATTGAATCAACGTCGAACTGACAATGTTGTGACTATCCTTGACGTCAGACTCTGTTTACCAAACTTCGCCGCCAAAATCATTGTTGATCCTATTCTATTACCAAAACGTTTTGATTACCTCTTTGTAGGCTGCATAAATCACAAAGTGTTCTCTCTGACCTTAAATCATGTTTTGGCTTAATAAAATAAATTTCGAGTAAACAGTACGGATCCATATCAGGCCCGTCCTTTTGGTGGGACTGACAAGGAACCGAATCGGGCTATAGTTCATAAAAAGCTATCAGTAGACGTTACATGCAGATACCGACGAGGGCCTAGTGTCCTTTTTACGGGACATACACAAACAGTGCACATCCAGATCAGATGCCGCAATATGCGGCATCTGATCAGGGTCCCCACTGTATTGGTCTACTCAGATTTGATTTGAATTAAAAACGACAAATACCACTCAACCACCCTTTAAAAGGAAATGGATTCTACTAGTTAATAAGCACTCTATCGGATGGATTTACACAAGGCTTTTTTGTTAAATTGGACTCGTGACGGATTAAAAGGGAACTCTCCCATACTAACAATTAGTTGAATGGAAAAAGTGTGAATCCTGACTGGCATGCTCAAATGAAGCCGGCTATTCTGGATCTACATTGTTTTTTCAAAGCTGAGTAATCAAGATCAGCATGGCAAGGGTCAATTTATAAATACGTTACTGGATTCTTTGCTTGTTGGGAGTCCCTAAAGGTGTACTTTAGGCAAACAGCGAAGACCCAGATGAAATGCTGCAGGGTGCGGAATTTCATCAGGGCCTGCACTGTTTGACGAGATAAAGGAAAATATATAGATACTGATGGGAATTTCTACGGGCTGCCCCTCAAGCAAAAAAATGGACAATGCCGTCCTTACTGCATACTGTCCAGTGACAGTTTTGTTTTTGTTTTTTGTCGTTTTTTGTTGTTGTTGTTGTTGTTTTTTTTTTGTTTTTTTTTTCTTCATGTGAACTGGCCCCGAGGTTATGGGAAATTCTCGTGCTCGGCTCAACTGAGCACAAGATTTAACTGCTCATAAACACTAAAATACTGACAAATAAAAAAGTGTCTTGCTTTGGGTCTCTCGGATGCTATGTTTATCGTGCTGGTATGTGTTAAAATGCCAACAATTGTTGGCATTTTAATATTTATCAGCAAGATAAATTTCGTGCGCAGTTGAGTTGAGTATGAGAAGAGTTTTATAACCCCAGGGCCTGTGCTCTGAGTTTCTAACACGCTGTCAGTCCAATCGTCGTATTATTGTGCTATTGGGTCGCTGTATGTTCAGCAAGTATAGGCGTGGCCCGGCTATTGTATATGTTCATAAAGAAAGCTGTCAGAATAATAGACCAGACCTAAATATGTGTTCACGAGGTTGCCACCCATTCAGTGACCCCATGGCTCAATGATGCCTTGTTACATGTACCTTTATCAAAATTTACATGTGTATCACCCTCAAGTTGAGTCACTGTCCGCCCATTATGCTTGGACGTAAATGTTCACTGTTCTTACGCAAATAAGTAGTGGTACGACAATCTGAGTCCCACGGTTTGTTACCTTATTGGTTTCGATTTCGGATAAGGTACAAACATAAAGGGACAATATTACTAAACAGTGTAGTATGAGCACAATCACATGTTCCACATTGTTGACGGGACAAATCATTGAATAATTTGATCGGACTGTTTTATCCAACCAAACCCCTGATCTCGACATTCACTGTCGCTCACTTTGCATTTTCCTCTCTCATATCCATCACGGATATACCAATTATCTCAGTTTGGGTGTACAAAGGAATTATCTCATCGAGATGATTCTTTTGAGTACCTATACTGAGCAACAATATACTCATTCGAACATTATTCAGCAAACTAGTGAAGACCTAGATCGAGCTGGTACGTCAAACATCTTGATTTTGGTACTCTCTGGATTTTAATGGTCGAAATGTACAGATAAGCAAAAATTTTAAATGTCGATCTTTCAATATATGCTTTTTCTTGTCGGTGTTCACAAGAATCACCTCAATGAGAGGGCTCTCTTGAGTACCTACAAGTTATATTTCGGCTCTCAGCATCTGGGTCACCCCACTAAGTATGCAGCAAAATGTATAGTATTGCTAAACTACTGACCGGGGCGAAAAGCGACGGCTCTGATTAGACAGCGTATAAGCGCAGACTAACCATAGCTGTGGCAAGACGCAGCAGAAAGTTCTAATTCCATTGAAATGGAGAAAACCTATTTGGTATTAGTTAGACATATAGTATTTTAGCCATACCGTTTTTCTGTGTACTATATTCCAAAAAGTCTTCTTGTTGTTGTTTTCCTCCAATTAGAATTCACCTGTCATACTCTATGAATGGAATACACACACCAATGTGTCTATTTTCTTGAATCCATTTTTGGGTCATAAGGTGATAATTGTCATATATCCATAATCATAATTATAAAACTCAAAATGACCGCTCACTGAGATGGTTGCTTTGAGTACACACAACATTTAGGCTCTGAGTTATCGATTTTCTTACTGCACAATATTTATCTGGAGGCTCATATGACTGTAAATTATGCACGGGTAGCCCGTGGAAGTATAGAAAGGCTAAAGTAAAGAGGTATAATTTTTTTTTATTGGTATGACACTTAAAATACGATTGTTCTATCCACTTGCACTGAGAATTTATACTTTTCAAGTTCTAGTATAGTTCAAAGAAGCAATAGATCTATTATGAGGTATTTTTTAGAAACATAAAAGAAAACAAAATAAAAACTAGCACAAAAACACCGTTGCATTGGCGTCGAAGCGACGTCACCGCGTCACCTCGACGTCGACGCATCGTCAGATTGGCGTTATAATTTTATTTTGCAACTTGTTTCTGTTTCTGTACTGACGAAGACTCAAAATCAGATCTAAACTTATCTTTTGAAATGTTTGGGTAAAAATTCAAGTTTAAAAAAAACAGAACTTTAAACATGTGTGTTCCTTTCGACGCAATTATGAGTGATACATATACGGGGTATTGTAGTCGGAAGATGAGTTGATAGTGACGTCAGAGAATGTTACACATCTTCAAACCTCACCAATCAGTCTAATTTATGTCATCTCTTCTCTCAATTTATCTTTTATCCTTTTGGAAGAAAGTTTAGGGGGTAAATATTTTAACTAGATATTTTTTACTCAAAGTATACGACATGCAGTGGCACGGAGTCTCCGACATTGCGGTGCTGGGGCAGGGGGGGGGCACGGTTAGGCCGACGGGGAAGTGAAGCCTGGACAGCGCCTACACAGGTCAATTTTAACACTAAAACATATACAGCGATTGATTTATATAGGAAGGCCGGTCCGTGTCTGCGCTGGTCTGGCGCCCGTATGTTGGAGACCTCGTGTCGGGGTAAATAGATTTGTAAGTATTTAATACACATTGAATGCACGATTAAACTTAGGGCGCACAAAGGGTAAATTCCAATCTCGGGCGGCTGGAGTATTAGTAGCACGTGGTGGTTTGTTATTGATGATGATCTAAACCTCGTATTATCCACATTGAATTGAAATCTGTAAAAATACGACCGTTATTCCACCCGAGTGTTACGAGATGGTTTCGTCCAATCCGCTATCCGCCGGAGATCGGCGTTTACCTATGAGCGCCAAGCTAACGGGAAAATATATTATTTTTCATAAAAAAACTCAATTCACGCTCCAAGCACAACCACATGCATATATGTGAGTAAGAATGCATATGTTTTTTGAGATCATCTTTTGTACAGTTTCATTATATTTGTACAATTTAATAGTTATTATCTTTTTTTTGTATATCGAATACTCCGTATGTCTGTTTCAATTGAAGGGTGCACTAGGTCGAGAGGGGCTGGAATTCAGACTCGCTGCTGATACGCCAACTCATATTACAACAGGGTATAAATCCTAAATGGGTAATGGGGTAGATCAGTGGCGTGTCAGTATCGGTCTGTTTGACAGCAGGGTTTGCGTCTGCAGACAGAGGGTGAAGGTTACTTTTTCATGGTATTTTACTTTTCAGTACTTTGTTTTTATTCTAAGCGGATTCAATTATGCGGCGAGATTGCTGTCTTGGTCTTTGAAGGACCTCGTAAACTACTTGGACTTTAAGCTTGTACTGCTCTTTCTTATTTTAGAAGCAGGGGACGTAGAGAAGAATCCGGGTCCAAACACAACCGAACATTCACTCTCACTTATTCATAGTAACATCAGAAGTATACGAAACAAATTTGACTTCATAACTGAATATTTTTTAGATTTTGATATTTTATGTTTCACGGAAACTCACCTTGATGTCAATATTTTATCAGACTCTCTAATCTTAACTGATAAATTTGATGCTCCGTACCGAAAGGATAGATCAAATCATTGAGGAGGGTTATTGGTTTATTTGTCTCATGAGCTGGTCCACAAACGCAGACTTGATCTAGAGGGCTATTGGAATGAATCCATATGGGCAGAAATTAAGGTACATAGGCAAGTCTACTTAATAGGAACGTTTTACAGTCCCCGTACATCTGATGCGAATTTCTTTGATTCTTTAAATAAAAATATCGAAAAGGCTTTAGATATTACAAACAATCTAGTTATTGTGGGGGGCATGAATGAAGACCTTTTAAACCCTAACGTACACAACTTGAAAGATATACTGATCCTAAACTCTCTTAATAATGTTATTTCTGAACCCACAAGACAACATGCTCTGATAGATCCCATCATTATTCACAACGACATGTCTTTTCTACATCAAGGCATCCTAGAAATTCCACCTGAAATTAGTGATCATAGTGCTACATATCTTTATCTTCCGTCTCAATACCCTCTGCATAGATCATTCACTCGTAAGGTCTGGTTATATAAAAATGCAAACTTTGAATTGCTCAATAACAAAATACTCCAATTTGACTGGAAATGTTTGAATCTGGGCTCTGTAAATGACGCAAGTACTCTTTTTAATAATATTTTCATTGAATTTGTAAAAGTTTGCATACCTAGTAAAACTATCCTTGTCCGAGAAGATGACAAACCATGGTTTGACTCTGAGATTCGACGATATACACAGAAAAGAGATAGGCAAAAAAAGAAAGCAGTTAAAACAGGTAATATAACAGACTGGATTAAATACAAACGTCTTCGTAACAAAGTTAACA
This sequence comes from Loripinus fragilis, assembly GCA_964019695.1. NCBI lineage: Eukaryota > Metazoa > Mollusca > Bivalvia > Lucinida > Lucinidae > Loripinus > Loripinus fragilis. The sequence continues at coordinate 31,579,152 of OZ026517.1, forward strand.
ATCAAAGAAAACAAGCCAAAGAATCTCTCTATAACAACTTAGAATTAATTATTACAGATTTCGAAAATAATGACAAAAGGAAAATTTGGAAAGTTATTAGACATTTTGTCAAAACCAACAGTTCATCTTCAGCTATCCCTCCTCTCTCTTCTACCCTTCCTTCGGGTGAAAGACAATGGGCATTCAGTGATGAAGAAAAAGCAGACTGTCTAAATGATTACTTTGTCTCTATTTCTACTGTTAATGATGAAAACACTGTACTACCTCCTTTTGAAAAACTTACAAACAATTCACTCTCAACAGTAAACTGCACTGAAAATGAGATTGAAAATCTAATAAATGTTTTGAATATAAACAAGGCAAGTGGCGACGACAGAATTAGTCATAGGATGCTTAAAGGAGTCTCTAAATCTATCTCAAAACCCCTTTCTATTCTCATGAACAGATCATTTAATGAAGGTATCTTTCCTGAGGCATGGAAAATAGCCAATGTTATACCGATTTTTAAAAAAAGGTGATAAATCTCTTCCTTCAAATTATCGACCTGTAGCACTCTTAAGTTGTCTTGGTAAACTACAAGAAAGAATTGTTTTCAAGAATTTGTACAATTTTTTAATTGATAACAACTTGTTATATAAATACCAGTCAGGATTTCTTCCTAACCATTCTACAGTTTTCCAACTGATTGATATATACCATAATATTTGCCAAGCTTTTGACAATAACCTGTTTTCCTGTATAGTTTTCTGTGATGTGTCTAAGGCTTTTGATAGAGTCTGGCATCGAGGTCTGCTATTTAAGTTAAGGCAAAATGGTATTGATGGTAAGTTGCTCCAGTGGTTAAATAGCTATCTAACTAATAGAAAACAAAAAGTTACCCTCAAGTCCTGTGCTTCGACTTTAAAGTCCATCCTTGCAGGAGTCCCTCAGGGATCAGTACTTGGACCCCTGTTATTTCTAGTATATATCAATGATATTGCAAAGCAGCTGCTTAGTTTAACACGATTATTCGCTGACGACAGTTCTTTATTCTATGCTGCAGCACGTCTTTCAGACATAGCAGGTATTATAAATCATGATCTCATTATGCTTTCTAATTGGGCCATACAATGGTTAGTCAAATTTAACCCTTTTAAAACTGAAGCAGTTCTATTTACTCTTAAATATTTTGAAGCTTTTCCTCAATTAATATTTGATAACACTCCAATAAAATTTGTCGAAGATCACAAACATCTGGGCATAACTTTCAGCCAAAACGGCCAGTGGCACACACATATTGAACAGATTGCAAATACAGCGTCGAAAATATTAGGCATAATGCGCAAACTCAAATACACTCTGAGCAGAAATGCATTAAATCAAATTTATTTATACCATTTATTACCCATCATAGAGTATGCATCATTAGTTTGGGATGGCTGCACACAACAAGACTCGAACACTCTACAAAAGATACAAAATGAAGCAGCTCGTATTGTTACTGGACTAACCAGATCGGTATCTCTGATCAAATTATATAATGAATGTGGATGAACCAATCTATCAGTAAGGAGACACCAACAAAAACTGCATTTTATGTATAAAGTAAATAATGGACTGGTTCCATCATATATTACTGATTTATTTCCCCCATTAGTAAGTGAAATTTCGGGGTATCCCCTCAGAAACAACAACAACTTCTCTACACCGTTTACTCGGACTAATATATCACTAAGATCATGTATCCCATCAGCCATCAGAATGTGGAACACTCTTGACGAAGGCCTAAAAAATCAGCCAACAATATCTTTCTTTAAGAACAACCTGCAAATTACTACTTTCTCTAAATTAAAAGTACCTAACTACTTCACTTCAGGAAACTGATATCTATCAGTAATACATGCTCGAATAAGAAACAATTGTAGCAATCTGAATAATGATTTATTTATCAATCATCTTCGTGAAAATCCTCTCTGTAATTGGTGCAATGAAATAGAGGATAGCGAACACTACTTCTTTCATTGCAACAATTACAGAGATGAGCGTCATCTATTTTTCGAAGCTGCAAGAGACTTTCAACCACTTACCACACAATTATTGTTATACGGAAATGAAATAGTTGACAATACACTTAATTCAGCATTATTTAGAGCAGTACATGATTATATAAAGAGCACTAAACGTTTTGACAATACATAAACATACTTTTTCTTTTTGACTTGGAAATTTTAATGTATTTATCTCACTTTTTGCTATACACAATTTTCTATATATCGGTGGAGCAGGCCTTCTCCTTTGGACCGGTGGACCCAACAACTGGATGAACATTGACATGGAGTATTCGATCATTGTAATAACTTCTCAAGAGTGTGGAAAAAATACATCAGACACATATCAGATAATTAAAGACAAGCGGTATGGTTGTCGATCCACTAGGATGGGCAGATATATTTTTTGCCTTTAAGAATCTGAATGATGCTAACCTACACTCAAAACGCACTCTAAACAGTTATTTATATGTTTTTTTATTTATTTATATTTATTCATTTATATATTTATCTATTTATTCTTTATGTTTTTGTATAGTTGACAATATGTTTTGTAGCCATGTTTACATGTTTTGATTGATCTGTATATGTAGGGGGAGGGTCGTAACTAATGTTGCGAGAACTTGTGACCCAACCCCATTGCTGTAATTTGTGGCAATAAAATATGTATAAACTGAAATCCAATATATCATCTCACTTTTTCGACAGGGGATAAAATCCATACATTTTAAAAAAATAGTGCAACTTTACATCCAATATGGTGGCAGCTGAACTGCCACTGTTACTGGTGTAACCTTTCTACTGCTTTAAAATTTATGTTCTGTTAGATCGTCCCAGTCCAGAGATTACTACAACAATAACAGGTAGAAATAATTTACATGATGCCGCCCTAGCTTTGCTTTCTTATTTGGATAATTGTTTGTGTACAATTATTTCTAAATTGTACCATGGAAACCACCATATTAATTGTTCCATTATCGGCTAATTACCAAAAGTATCCAATGAGTATGATCAGGAAATACCAAAATTACAAACTACAGACAAACCCATGGCACCGTGAGGAAGAGCCACACAACAATCACGAGACACAAGTAATACAAACTAAGCAAAGCAACCAGCTCTCTCTTCCCCATCAAGATGATTGCAAAACTAGACATAAAGTAACGTACAACAAAACATAGAACAATTACAGACTCCCACAATGGGAGTAACAATAAACAACAAGTCAACAACAACCTTAGAACGGACAGCAGCCTAAGCGACCGGGGGCTTAAATGCATTTTACTGGGGCCCAATCTTTGCCCTAGATTCTGCTGTTGCTGAAGTACAAGAAATTTTCAGCTCGCATTGAAGCCTTCTACATTTGCAATGTATCATCAAGGAGAAACACTCTAATCAAATTAACACACTATGATGAAACAAAGAAAATGGCTCACGACTCACAGATAGTCAGAGTTAAAGAAAACCTCAAGTAAAGCCACAGTGGGTCCAGCTACAGATAAGCATCAGGCACCAACCCACCGATTAGAGCTTTATGTCAGAGCCGTCATAGAATCTGAGGCCCGACCCACGATCGTGCAATTAATGAGGAAACCATAGCTATAAACCGTGATTGGGTATAAAACCAGGCATGCAGACTGCCGCATTACATCCAAGTTATATCCAACCTTTATATAACGTTTGACAATCTTGAAGAATTGATCACTTAAATTAGGTTTTCAAACAATTCATTTAAATTTATAAACAAAATCACCATATAATATAGGTTCTGATATGCCTTGTTGCAGAAGAGTTTTTAACCCAAAGTTGTATTTAACAATTAACTTTGATTTTTCTGTGGTAGAATTTAGAAAATGCTTTTCGAATTTTATGATATCTACAACCTTGTTGTAATAACGTAGCAGTTAAAAATAAGTTTCTGTTGTTGAAGTCATCAGCTTTAGAACACACTCTTGCAAACAAATAAGCTGAGAAATATATACGCCACTGAAAGGGGGGGGAGGAACATCTCAATCAAGAAATGGGAAACTTACTATTTCAAAATTAAAATCATCTGTATTATTTAATTGTTATTCAGCCTTGATAAGTTAACCCTTAGAGCGCCTGCAAAAATGCATCTGAAAATGTTATCTGCTGCATATATCTACTAACATTACTGACTGATACAAGTTGTAGACGCAGTCTGATCTAAGTCTACCCTGCTTGAGCAAAATAATTTTAAACACCAAGAGCAGACAACATTTGTTGTAATTGGCGTTTAAATGGTTAATTTATTTTTTGACCCCAAAACACACAATACTTTGAATCTCAAGTCCTGGCAATTTCATCTCCCGCAAGTTTTAGAAATCAGGACAACTCGATTTGTGAGAAATTGGTACTTCGCGTATATTTGTGAGCAGCCAAGTATCAGACAAGTCAGCCCAAAAAGTGCAGGCTAGCTAGAACCAGTATATAATCTGATTTTTCTTCAGGGAATAGGAAATAACAAAATACATTGTGAACTAAGTGTTACTTTACATCCAATGTGGTGGCAGCTGAACAGCCACTGCTATTGGTGTAGCGAACGTGTTGCATGATAGTAGATGAAGGTTCAGACTAACACTTACCTCCAGAAGATATACAAGTCCATTAAAATAGTTATTTCACTATGCAATATTTCAAAAGATTTTTCACATTTTTTAAAATACATTAATGGTCTGTGTTTTACCATACATGTGATTAAATTCTCATGCCATTTTGTTTCTAATCAGACAACATTTGTATATGAATAGTAAATAAATTCCAATGAAAACACAATAACATATTTAATTACATTCTATTAGAAACTTTACTACATACCTGTACGCCTACATCAATAAGTCAGTATTCGTTGCACCTCCATTTGCTTAATAAGATCTGCAATACTACTTGGTATTGAATTGTTAAGTTATTCCATGGCGTTCAGTGCTACACTATACCACGCTTCACATACCGGCGTCTACATCTCTTTTTAAACATGGCAGTTGGTTACCAATATCTTTTTTCATTATATTCCAAACTTCCTCAATGGAATTCATTTCTGGCGAATTCCCTGACCATTTCAGAATGGGTATTTCGTTACATTCTAGGCATGTTCTAGCTCTTTTAGAGTTATGACATGGCGCAGGATCATGCATTAAGATATATCCCTTCTGTGGGAACACAACGCATTCACATTAGTCTGTATTATACAGTCACAACAATCGACGCCATTGTCGTGTTTGGCGCAAACAGAATGTGAAATATAATGCTAAGTGTATTCAGACTACTGTAAAATTGCCAGCAAGTGTACAAGTCTAGTGAGCCATTAGCATCAGAGGCCTGTCTCTTCAGTGAAATGTGAATGGTAACATGGAGAGTGCAAAATACAAGAGTGATCTTATTCATGATATTGAAATGACATGTGAATGCGTTGTGTTTCTACAGAAGGGATATATTTTTTATGCATGATCTCGCGCCATGCCATACCTCTAAAAGTACTAGAATATTCCTAGGCTGTAAAGGAATACTCTTTCTGGAATGACCAGTGAATTCGCCGGACATGAATCCCATCGAAAACGTTTGGAATATAATGAAGAAAAAGATTGGTAACCAATGCCATGTAAAATAGAAGAGATGTGGAAGCGAGTATGTAAAGCGTGGTATAGTGTAGCACTGAACGTCCTGGAGACCTTAACAATTCAATGCCAAGGAGACTTGCAGATCTTATTGAAGCAAATGGAAATGCAACGAAATACCGACTTTATGATGTAGGCGTACAATGTTGTCGTGTTATCGTTGGAATGTATTTAAAGTAATGTTGTTGTGTTTTTCAATGAAATGTATTTGGTATTTTTATACAACTGCTGTCTAATTATACATTGATATGATTTATAGAAACAAAATGGCATGGTAATTTAATTACATGTATGGTAACAGAGACCATTAATGTGTAATAAAAATGTGAAAAAAAAAACTTTTGAAATATTGCGTAGTGAAATAACTTTTTAATAGACCTGTATATAGCTGTGTATGAAGTCTTAAAGTTGGACCTGTAGACCAGTCTGTTTGTGGGTATTCATTGGATGGTCTCAATGAGTTTAGATACCCATGAAAAGTGTAACTGCTCAGGCTATTCCTTTATTTTCAAGTTGAAATATTTATTGGAATGACTCACATGCATGAATCCAGAAATTTTCGTCAGGAGGGTGGGATGGCAGTATTCGATGAGGAAGTTTGTATGGGAATTTACACGAAGTATAATAATATAGGTATCAAGCATGATTTTCTATACATTAACCTCTGTTGGACGCCAAGAGCATCGTTGAAACCTGAGCATGAAAATTGAGGGTTTTGACAACCCATAGGGGCCTAGAAGATGTTAATGTAGAAGGAAAGCACGTTTCACCGCTATTATCAGATTATTGCATAAAGGCATTTTTGCTGGGATTTTTTGGACAAAAAGTTTTGAAATTTTTATTTTGTGTATAGCGAAAATATGCACAAAAACACGAGAAAAACGCCTAATCCAGAGCAAATTTTACGCCATTTTAACGTCACTTAATTATGTTCATCTCTTTGCACGTTTCTTTTGATGACGTCATTTTTGTGATGGCTCAGAAACCACATGATAATTAAAATTCCAAAAATAACAAAAAAAAAAAGATTACCAACGGCATGCGACCGGCCTTGTTTGATGCATTAGTTTATGCTAATTAGGACGTTACTTTTGTTATTTCATGCGACACAGCTTTTTATGCAATAATATGTATTGACTCATAATACTGGGTTTTTGAATTCAAAACTATGAGTTAAAGAGCAATATAAAGCTTATGTAGTGAAAAATGCATTTACCTGGCATTTTACCCGTCTCAACCAAGCTGTGAAATTGTCTTAAACAGACGGTGACACCCAAACTCTGATCTCTGTCCAAACTGACACAATTCTGTGCAAATGCAGTGATTATGATTGTGTTGCTATTTTCAGTTAGAAACGATAAACAACTTAGAAACTCGAAGTGGTAAATACATCTGTCAGTTTTCAAACAATTAAAACACATATTTGACCTTTATAAATCATAAAAAGGTTAAATAAATTATTGACGTTTTCCGTTTTCCGAATTGTTTCGCGACGACCTATCAGCGAAAATCCGAAAATCGTTGTGACGGAGTTGGGCACCAGTGTAAATAAACACTCTGCTATCTTGGACTTGGGAACAAGCCGTTTCAGCAGCAATTGACAGCATGTTATACCTCAATCAGAACCAAAACACGGACACTTTAACGTTTTAAGGCTGGCCAAACCCTAGATTCGTAGCAATGAGCCTATTGTTATATCCCTGCATTTAGATTTTGTTACGTTACGGAGTCATAATTTAATAAACTTTCTCCTATCTTGGACTTGGGAACAAGCCGTTTCAGCAGCAATTGACAGCATGTTATACCACAATCACAACCAAAACACGGACACTTTAACGTTTTAAGGCTGGCCAAACCCTAGGGTTATAGCAATGAGCCTATTGTTATATCTCTGGCTTTAAATATTATTACGTGAAGCACAGGTCACACATTCACGGATCACCTCGCCGGTTCTACTACGGATTAAATCTCAGGGATGATTCAGGAAATGCCAATTTCCGTAGACCGATATGGATGCACTATATACGTTTGATTTTGTACTACTACGTATGATAACGGATGCAATAGGGAAAGCTTCGGATCAATACGGATTGCCACGAATGATGCCGGACTGTATCCGTGGCTAACCCGGCGTCCAGTCCGTGAATGTGTGACCTGGGCATGACGGAGTCAGCTGGACTAGAATATAGCTGATACCACCTTTGGCATGAGTTGGTGTCGGTAAAAATTTAGCTGCCACCACTTGTGCTGTGGGAGGGTGTCAGTTGGATTCAACAGCTTCCACCACTTTTTGTATTTCAGGGACAATCACTACTTGTCACAAGACAATACAGGGCTATATCTGTTACTCCCTTTGGCACAAGATGGAGTGAGTGGAAATAAATCACTGCCACCACTTGTGCTACCAGAAGTCCGGTTTGGCTGCCACCACTGCCGGTGGTAGCGTTCAGTGACAAATGCCGTTAACCTCTCAACAGATCCAGAGTTCAGTCAGCTCACTGACTGAACGTTAGTGAGACGAAAAATGTGGACGTCAGCAAACAAATGTAAATTTAAGGAAAAGAAATGAAATGAGTATCAAGTCATGGCTAACTTAATGCGGATTTATTAAGCTAAAATCAGTCAACACAAATAAACTTTCTCAGTGCTATACAATTAAAGAGTTGTTATCAATTTATACAGTTCCATACACACTTGCACACTCTGGTAAGGTGAGATGACGCAAAAAAGGGCTATTAAAAAGTGCACTTGGACTTTCCCAATAAAATGCTTAGCTTTTGTGGGTCTAAAATCAGAGATCAATATTGGCCAGATCAAGGGACAATAAACATGAAACAAGAATTTGACACTACAATTTAGGGGTTATGTCCCTTTGACATATAGACTGGAAAAAAGGAATCCAAATATTTTTTTCTGAGAGAAAAAAAATACTAAAATGCCACGATCATATGCTTGTAGTTATTCTACTGATGTGTTGCAAATTAAAGATTTGGTTAAGACAAATAGAATAAACAAATAAAAATAAACAAAAATGCCTACAGAGATAGATGTGCACTCAAAGAAGTGAAAACCTTAAGTCCACGTTCGTAGGTCGGCACTTTCCTTATATACCATACAGACCTACTTCTTTTCCTACAGACATACAGTGCTTGGGTGCCTGCCGTGCAATATTCGTAGGATCACGCGACCCTTCCTCCCAAGTGCCGTATGATGGGAAGTCAAAAGGGATCACCTGAGATGACGTATTGAGCACATGACTAATCAGACTTTAGAGAGGCATTAAGACATATATAACCTCAACGGGCGGGATGCCCAGCAGCTATGGAGGGCATGTGATCCCTTCCGCAGCTAGCAGGTGAATAGAATGACAGTTAAACATCACACTTATTACAGGTAAGTGCTCGTTTAACTTCCAATTTTATCTCCCTGCAAGCCAAATGCCAAAGGGAATCCTATGAGATTTTAGAGTCAATGTGTCAATGCTTAATTAAACAAAAGTTCTATATAATTACTTGAATGCTTAGCAAAGGTCACATAAAGAACTGTCTATGTATATGAAATATAACACCAATTTTCCCTTTTTATTTTGTGTTGGAATGACCTGTACCAAGATTCGCAACAAACGTACCTTTATAATACTTAACCAACCTTAAAATGATAGAGTTGATAGCTTTGGAAACTCATCTATCCATAGTTGGCCCGGTTGTAGAACTTCTGGGTGTGCACTGTTTCCACCAATTGTCAGTTTTGAATAATATTTACAGGAACATGAATCTCCACAGTCGCAACTCTAGTACTATTTGAAAAACGAAGGGATATGTATCTATCCCTGCATACATAGCACTTGGCTTTATCCATTGTGGAAAAGTATATTTTGAATGATACAATTATCAAACTGATCATAAAACTTCTCAACTTCCGTGTTTTCTGTAATTTTAAAACATTCAACATCCGCGCATCAATATCCTTATGGTAGAGCAAAAACTAGAGAAAATTGACCGATAACCCCTCCCCATCAGTAAAATGGAAAATGATTGTATGAATGATGTGACAAGATGTTGAAGTTTCTTGGATCGCCGGAATTACTTTTGCAAAGAGAGGCAGTGGTGTTAAAATTTGGCAAAAACTTCGTTTTTAGAAGTGAAATTGCGAATTTCTGAAATTCATTTGCAGCAACAGATACATGACACCAGCAAAGAATGACTGAAAAATGATTATTGAGTCTTATATAAGTCCACTCTGGTTTTATTATGATGTCAAAACCGGAACTTTAATGTCCTAATTTTTGGGTGAAAATCGGTGTTTTATAAATTTTAACACGAATTTTTGTAATCTGGCTGATAAAGTTTTAAATTTAGAGCTGTTATTTAATTTGTTTCAAATCTGATGCTGAATTATTCAACTTATATATATCTCTGTCGTGTATAGTAAAAAAAAACACCAAAATATTTTCGTTTTTACCTCTAAATCCGGCATTTTGATTTTCAGGTATATTTTGTGAAATGCATGTATTGCTCTTACTTGTATATCAGGACATTGCCATATTAAGAAAATGACGTACATATAGTGAACATTTCAAATGGAAACAGCATTTTTCATGTACTATCATATCATTTCAAGTAATGACATAGTAAAAAGAGGACCAAGTGACCCTGGATCACTCACCTGAGTTTTGTTTTAAACGTCTTATCTATTGGTATCTATTGGAAACTGACCACGCTCCTGATGACCTGTCTTGTGGTCCATGTTCAGTCCCAGGGTCATAATTGGAACTTATTTAAATATTGTCTACCAGATGATGCTACATACGAAATATCAGGGCTCTAGGCCTGGTGGTTTCAGACAAGAAGATTTTTTTTTTATGTTTTCACTATATGTTAGTCAATGTAAAAAGAATGTATGGCCAGGAAATGCCACACGCACAAACTGCATACAAACCCACGGCACCAAGAGGAAGAGTCAAAGAACAATACCAGCCTAATAAACTCTGTGACCTCCAGGGCAATGCCATTCTGACCACAGAACCATAATTTGAACAAACTTGGTAGAGAACCACATATCAAATGTCAAGCCTTTTAGTATCTGACAAGAATGTGTTTTAATATGTTCTCTATATAAACTATAGATAAAACCTTCATCCCCGAGGCGGCCTCATTTTCTGCCACAGGGTCATAATTTTCAACAAACTTAGTAAGTCTACTAGATGGTGCCACATGCCAAATATAGACTCTTGGTTCTGTGGTTTCAGAATAGACTATTTTAAGTGTTCCATATATAAGCCCATGTAAAACATGTTACCTCAGGGTAGGGCAAGTTTTGGCACAAGGGCCATTATGTGAACAAACTGAGTAGAGGTATACTAGGTGATGCTGCATAACAAATATCAATGTTCTATGCCTTGTGGTGTCAGACAAGAAGATTTTCCCAATCGATTCCTATACTGAACATGCGAGCTCGCAGGCGGGTCCACTTAATAGTCCCTTGCTCCAAATTGAATAAAATTGGTAGAGAAATACTAGCTGATGTTACATACCAAATATAAAGGTACTAGGCATTGTCGTTTCAGACAAGAAGATTTGGTTTGTTTTTCCAATATAAAAGTAAAACAGAGAGCAAAACCCAGAAATCAATACAATCAAGTACCACAACTGACCCGAGATACCATACGGGACAGTGACAAAATACAAGAAAACACCACGCACAAGAGAGCCAAGATATCCGCCCTTTCCTAGCAGGTGATCACATGCCTATGTAAAGTATGCCACCTCCAAGAATGTACCATTGAAACCACAGGGCTTTTATTTGAACAAACTTCGTGGAGGTCTACTAGGTTATGCTACATACCAAATATTAAAAGTCTGGGCACTGTGATTTCAAACAAGAAGATTTTCATTTTGAAAATCTATTTTAGCCCATGTGACCTAGATATGCAATTGACTTAACTATTTGAACAATTCTTTAAGAGGGTCATATAAGAATCATTCCTGCAAAGTTTGGTTAAAATCTAGCTAGTAATTTAGGAGGAGATTGTGCCATCATAAGCCCATAGACAGCCAGTGGCCCAAATATGATCATTTATACATCTCTTCCAAAACAGAATGCATTACATGCCGTATATGCAGAGTTTAAATGTCTACATTTTGGTTTATGAGTAGTCATCAGCAGATTAACTGCTAAGGGAAATATTATTTCATGTCTATAGCTTATAAGTGTATTTCAATATCTCACTGGACTAAGGGAGCTCCAAGAGGGATCTAACCGCCTATATAGGTTCACTAAGATTAATATAAATATTTTATCAGAAAAAAGCTAAAATCTTTAAGGACCTCTTTATTATCCCATTCAGGGAATTCATAATCCACTATTTGGTCTGCCTCGCATAGAACCTAGGAGAGTCATAAACATAATAATATTTAGTACCACTTTGAGGGTTTAAATGTAGATTTTTAAGCAGTTTGACCTTGAACTTTGATACAAAGGTCATATCAGCAGTCAGAAGCTATTATTGACAAAAAAACACCTTAGACAATCAGTGCGCAAAATATGAACCATCTACAACAAAACATGTTAGAGATATTGCTTTACAATCCATACAACCAGCTTCAAATTATTTTGAAAATTAAGGCTGAAATATCATATTTGCAATTATTCTAAAAAAATATTAAGCACCTCTGTCAAAAACATTTCACTGTAAGACAGATTCTTATTAATATTTGACTCCAGGACCATAACAGTGATATGTGACGTACTTTGTAATTTACACATCATAAGCAATAATTGTGCTAAGTATGAACACCATTGGTCAAAAATGAAGGAGGAGTTCGCATAACAGACCATAAACTGATTGTAAGTATATTTGACCTTGTCTTTTGACACTAATGTCAAAGCGGCGATAAGAAACCGTCGTTGTTATCTACACCCCATTGACAATCATTGTGCCATATATGAACACTCTGGGTCGTAGAAATGAAAAAGTTCATAGTAAGTAAGGGTGCAAAGATCAGGAATCGATACAATTAAGTACCACGCCTGACCCAGGATACCAATGGGAAAGTGACAAACTCACAGTAGACACCACAAACGAGAGCCAAGAGGTCAGCCCTTTCCCAGCAGGTGACCACAAAGCACATATAAACAGACGCGAACAAAGACATAGCAAACACAAGACAGAACAAAAACATAAAAGATCCACAAAAGAAGTACCGCCTTGGAACGGTCAGTAAAATATTTTACTGGAGGGCTTAAACCGGTTTAACGGTGCCAACCCCACCCTTAATTCAGATGTGGATCAAGACACATAGATATTTGGTTTGCATGAAAGACCCTAACTTATCATTGCATCATCTCCTAAAACATATAAATCAAGATATAACAAGGAGGTAAAGCACGGATAAGGACTCAACAGTAAATTAAACTGAATACCGGAGCAAAAGAAATCCAACAGGTAAACCCCGGTGGGCCCGACAAACAGCCAAAGCATCAGGCCCCTACCATCTCATCAATAGATAAGTCTTCAAGTCGGAACCATCATAGAGTCTGAAGTCCGACCCACCGGCGTGCAATTAAAGAGGAAAGCAAAGTTGCCAACCGTGATTGGGCTGACTACCAAGCATGCAGTCTATTGCAATACATTAATGTTATAGCCAATCTTTTTATAATGGGAAATTATTTTAATGAACTGCGCTGAAAAATTATTAGAGCCAACAATCTTCTTCAACTTATACACCAAGTCACTATAGAAATCAGGTTCCGAAAGTCCTTGGCGCAAGAGAGATTTAAGTCCAACTTGGAATTTAGAAATTAAATCATAGTATCGTCCATAAAATTTTGAAAATTTTTGCGAAGTTTATGATACCGATAGCCTTGTTTAAGAAGTTTCTGAGTTAACAATTTATTGCGAGTGTTGAAGTCAGCAACATAGCTAGATGCTCTAGCAAAACGAATGAGTTGAGAGATATAGACTCCATAGGATGTAGAACGAGGAACATCACCATCTAAAAATGGGAAATTGACAATTTCAAAATCAAAGTCGTCACGTTTATCATAAATTTTGGTAGAAACAATATCATGTTATGAGTCGTATTACAGCCTTTGTCTTAATTTGACCTTGACCTTTAACTCCGGTATTATATTGATAAGTTGAAATACAATACCATTGGCAAATATGAACATCGAGGCATAAAGTTAAATGGCAAGTTCTTGTTATAGCACTTACATAGTTACTCTTTAAAACAGATTTAGGAGGACAATTGGTGATGCACAAACTCCATGCTGCTACTAATACCCAAAGGCAAAATCTATATTTTTAATTAGTTGATGGATAAAAGACCATACTTGATTTGGAATGGTACGCACTGACAATATGTGTAAAACGTAGTCAAACGATTAAAATAAATGTAATCATGGTACTAAATAATGATGTCAAAAGGATAAATCTGCAGGTACTTTCATTCTGCATATATGGGCCAGGATATGGTGAAAGGTACCCTAAAGTCGCTATAATCAAAATCAAGCTAATGTTACATCTGCAAAGTATTACATGTTTAGAGCATTTCTGAAAATTTGAGGTTTGGAATGTGACGTCATTTATGACCTGAACCGTATGATGACGTCAGAGTGCTGGTCTATATTCGTTTGTTGATTATTGCATGCTCAGCATAAAAATCAAGCAAATAGAAAGTTGTCTCAAGTCTTTACATATTTTAATGAAAATGCAGATGAAAATGCAGATGAAGTTACATGAATTTATATCTTCTAGATCGTATTATAGACATTCAAAATGACCCATTTGTAGGTGTCGTGATCTAAGTGTTCACATGGCAACGACCCTTATAGAAAACTTTAAAAAAGTATAATCAGAAACTTTTCTTATTTTGATGGTATCAAAGTTTAAAAGCATTTTCATGGAAATATCAAGGTATGTAAGTTTAAGTATTTTTCAAATGTCTCTTACGTAATAATTAATTGGATTCCTTAAGGTCTCTTTTGTCAGATCCGCGTCCTTATGTATTACATCAAAATAGGCCTAACTGTTTTAATGCATAGCTTATCTGGTTAAATATACACCCCTAATGCTTTAAAATTTTGATATTATTTGCATTTCTTTTCACCGTGCCAACTATTGCTTATTTTAGATGTTATATATGATTCTTTGAATGAGGGTGCCTTTTTTCGAAGCCTAATAAAAAGGCACTGCCCCTGTTTCGAAAAGTAATTCCAGTGGTTCCATAATGTTAAGTTATAAAACTTTCCATTGATATATCACAATGCTATTTTACAAGTAGGGAGAGGTTCCACTTCAACTGAGCGACTTATAATTTGCCAGATTTTTCCTCGATCAATAGGTTATTTAGAGAAAACATTAAAAAATATTCTTGCCAGAAAACAAAATGCCCCAAAGTTTTGATATTTGGTATGTAACATCACCTGGTGGTACTCTACAGAGTTTGCTTAAATTGTGGTTATGTGGTCAAAATGGCCTCATACTGGATGTCGCAGAGCTAATATCGACTTATAAATTGAAACGTACAAAAACCACTAGGTCTAGATCCCTGATGTCACCCAGTGGATAGACCATATTTAAATTTGCTCCAAATATAGCTCTGGCGACCAAAATGGCACCATCAAGGGTTCACAAGAGCATGGTCAGTTTTTAATAGATACATTAAGATAAAAGGTTTTAAACAAAAACTCAGGTGAGCGATCTAGGGTCACTTGGTCCTCTTTTTGTGTGTCAATACTTGATAGGCTATCACAGAATATGATAAATGATGTTTCCATTTGATATGTTTACTATATGTACGTCATTTGTATAATATGACAATGCCCTGTTATCTATAAAACAACAAAATAGGCATTTCCAAAAATATACCTAAATATAAAAATGTCAGTTTTCGAGGCAAAAAACGAAAATATTTTGGAAGGTTTTATAAGTAAACACGACAGGATATATGTAAGTTGAATAATGCAGCATCAAATTTAAAACAAGATAAATAAAAACTATAAATTTAAAAAACTTTACCTGTCCGATTACAAAAAAATTGATTAATTTTTATAAAAATACTGATTTTCACCCCAAAATAAAGACATTTCATTTCTGACTTTGACTTCATGATAAAGTCAGGTCAGGATTATATAAAACTCAATGATCATTTTTCTTTGCCGGTGTTGTGTATCTGTTGCTGCAAATGGATTTCAGAAATTCGCAATTTCCCTTCTAAAAATGAAGTTTTTGCCAAATTTTAACACCATTGTCCCTCTTTGAAAAAGTAATTCCGGCGATTCAAGAAACTTCAACATCTTGCCAATCAAGTCATGCAATCGTTTTCCATTTTACAGATGGGGAGGGGTTCCGCCTTAAATAAGCGACTTTTTGCTAGTTTTTTGCTCTACCATTAGTATATAGTTCCAACACAAAAGCTTTAGAATGGATAATTATGACTAGATGATTTCAGTAAATCTTATAATCTTACAATAACTGATTCAGTTCTAAATTTCTATATTTTCATACCAATTAAGTAAAGAACCCAGCGTCAAATAACTTTATTAACATAATATGTAACAGAGTCTGCTCTCTATTGTCATAAACATTAACTCAATTCCCACCAAAACAAAGCTAACGCTTCGAATAATGATGTCTGGATTCCCTTTTGAACATTTATTGTAAATTGAAAAACCATCGTTGCAAAATTAACCTACAGTTTTCATTCAAAACACAACAGCATCATGTATCTCGTAGTTGACTTAAATTGTTTATTTCTCAATTCCCAGATTTGAGAAAAATGGAGGAGCATGAAATACTCACAGTATACTAGTTACCATTTAACTATAATCCGAGCATTCCCTTATACAGAATGATGATAATCATGAGAGTTCTGACAGCAATGAACAAAACTATCATACTTCATTTTAAATGCTTCTTCAAAACTGTTATTATTGTTGTTACACTACATATGTTTTCCATTTATCAAATCAACCCAGAATGCATAAATCATGTCGAAGAGTCAAACGTCAGAGGGACCAGGCCGCGTAGCACAGTTGGTAACGTGTCTGGCAACAGGTGCGAGTCTGACTGCAGATCCAGGGGTCGCGAGTTTGATCCTGGCCTGGTCCCATACTTTCATGGAGATTGATCATGAAAAAATTTCTAAGGTCATTCTCCTCCCTTCTGCTGATTCATTCAAGAAGGGTTGTTGTCAGTTACAAGCGAAATTATGTGCACGAAGTACTGGTTAACTGCTTGTTCAAGCTTGCCCAGGAAAAAGTATGATTAGGTGAACTGACCGTCCCGCCATGACTATAGCTGTTGACTTTGGACGTAAAGCAACAAAACAAACAAACAAACAAACAAAAGTCAGAGGCCCTACCTGTCCATCAGTTGAGAAAACTCAAACATCTCGAGCTTCCATATTCGGGAACAGTCCGATACAGCACTGTGATATCTAATGTCCAGGTCACACATTCACGGACTGGACGCCGGATTAGCCACGGATACAATCCGACATCATTCGTGGCAATCCGTATTGGTCCTCCGTAGCTTTCCGTATTGTTTCCGTAATCATAAGTAGAAGTGCGTAATCATACGTATATTGTGCATCCTTAATGCCCCAGTCACACACACACTTACAGACTCTGCGGATGATACGTAAAGCCCATCGCATTGATCCGTGCATTCCGTAACTATTCGTAACTATACGTATATCATCCGCAGAGTCCGTAACAGTTCGTATCTTATCCGCAAGACCCGTTCCATCCGCGCCCAAATTTTGAAAAATATCAAAAAAGTTCTGCGGATGAACAAAACGCAATAATACGTAATAGCTCTAGGCATTCATACGTATGTATAAGTATCTTATCCGTATCTTATCCGTAACTAAACGTATCAAAACCTATCACTCCGCAAACGACCCAGAGTTGCGGACTGATACGGTTTGATACGGTTTTATTCGGATCGTTACCTTTAGTAACGGTTAGTTACTATCTCGTTCAGCGAAATGTTACAGACGGTTACTTTCAGAAGCGTTCCAATACGGACAGATACCTATTTATGCAGATCGTTGCGGACAATTTTGAATAGTTGCTTTCGAATATGGATAAATACGTATTGTTACGACCTCTTGCGTTCGATAATCATGTATACTTAGCATTCTTGGAAGGTTTTAAGAACTATTTGTTTATTATTAAGTATTGAGATCAAATCAGTTATTTATTCCATGCGAGCTGAACATTTCTTGTACTTCAACAACAGCAGAATCTAGGGCGAAGATTTGGTACCAGTTAAATGCATTTAAGCCCCTGATGGCTTAGGCTGCTGTCCGTTCTAAGGCGGTGGTTATGTTGTTGTTGACTTGTTGTTTATTGTTACTCCCATTGTGGGAATCTGTAATTGTTCTATGTTTGTTGTATGTTACTTTATGTCCCTTCTAGTTTTGCAAT
Source organism: Loripinus fragilis (assembly GCA_964019695.1). Lineage (NCBI taxonomy): Eukaryota > Metazoa > Mollusca > Bivalvia > Lucinida > Lucinidae > Loripinus > Loripinus fragilis. The sequence continues at coordinate 31,597,249 of OZ026517.1, forward strand.
CATCTTGATGGGGAAGAGAGAGCTGGTTGCTTTCCTGGTTTGTCTTTCTGGAGTCTTGTGATGGTTGTGTGATTGTTGTGTGGCTCTTCCTCGCGGTGCCATGGGTTTGTCTGCAGTTTGTGTTTGTGGTATTTCCTGATCATACTCACTATTTTTACAGCCATGAATAATGAACAAAGACTGTTTATGCTGAGATTAAGCCAGTCCAACATGAATGAGTATGGCGATGAAGTGGTCAGTAACCCTACGGCAGCTGAAGGGTGGAAGGAGATTGCTGCAAGCCACTCCAGCCGATGGAATTTTCATCATGTACTAGGTGCCTTGGATGGCAAGCACATTCCAATACGGTGTCCTGCCAATGGAGGGTCCCAGTTCTATAACTATAAGGGGTAACATTCAATTGTGCTCCTTGCGCTCGTTAACGCAAACCACAGGTTTACGTGGGTGCAAGTTGGAGCCCCAGGAGCAGTTTCTGATGCCCAGCTGTGGAATGAGTCGACATTGCGAGACGCAGTCATAACCAACTCCATCGATATCCCACAACAGGAACCTCTGCCAGGTGACGACCGGCCCATATCGTATTTCATAATCGGGGACAACGCATTTGCTCTCAATGAGTTGATGATGAAGTCGTTCGCTGAAGCACCTCTTGAACAGGACGAGCGTGTCTTCAGTTATCGCCTTACACGCGCCAGACGATGCGTTGAGAATGCCTTTGGCATACTGGCCAATCGCTGGGGTTGCCTACTCACAACCCTTCGACAAGCGCCGCAGAATGTAGATATCATGCGTGTATTACACTTCAGAATATGCTGAGGACGGCGGGTGCAGATGGTGCTGGATGCTGGAGTTGGCATACATGTACGTATATGTAGGTATCTATTCGCATGTACTCGTAACTAAAGGTAATAGAAGGTAATGCAAGGGAAGTAGTCCGTATCTATTGGTATCTGTCCGCATTGTGTAGGATCAAAGTAACGCATCTAACCGTTGACGTTCGCATTTATCCTCAACCATCCGTAACTACCCACAACTACCCGCAACTATAGGTAACTGCGGCTCAGGAAATTAGGCCACGCCCTCAATTTTTCAACGGACGACTGCGGTTTGATCCGTAACTCTCCGTCAAAGAACGTAACTGTGTGTGTGACGGGGGCATAACGGACTACGGAAATTGTCATTTCCTGGGTCATCCGTGAGATTTAATCGGTAGTTGAACAGGCGAGGAGATCCGTGAATGTGTGACCTGGGCATAAAATGAAAGTTTTCGGTAACTCACTATGTGTTATCTCAACGAGTATCCACGTTCGCTTAAATGGCAATATTTGCATCAATTTTCACTGATTTGACGAATCTGTCTAAATACAAATTCGTCATATAAATGTTGGTGATTCTTAGTTGGCAATCCGAATAGAAAAAAGATGCATATTTTTGGTTTTGTTGGCATATTTGAGTACATTTGTTAGACCACTTTAAACTCAATATTTAGCATGTATTCACAGCCTTAGGGGTAGATGCTAAGTCTGAATTTGCAAATGAAGGCCAGAAATTAGGTCTAAGGTCATTGAGTGCAAAAACGAGAAAATAAGTACAACTGTAGAACAAATTTATCTTTTATATGTAAACATTTTTATTTCAAGCCAAATTTTGTATGCTTATAGTTATAAGTCTGAAAAACATTGACAAAATGTTTTTATGACTAAATGTTCATATGTCGACTTTAAAATGGGGTCAAAGCTCATCAAGTGCAATAATCGGAGCATTTTTACAAACAGTGTTTCTTTTTTTCTCTGGTCCAACAAAAAGATGTTTTTTAAACTCTAAAAAGGGTAGAAGTCTTTCAGAAGGCTTGAATTAACATGTATATTATTAAATGAACCCCTTTGAAAGCATCTTTTTATGGATTTTACAAAGACAAACATCATAAGCTTTGTGCAATTATGACGGAAATTCTCACTCATTTGGGCTAAACTGAGATATATGGGCCACTTTGAGAGTTTGCTGCACCTCTCAGAAAGTAAAACTTTTTTTCAGTTTGGGACATGTCTTGGTGCATTAGAAGCCCATACTTTAACAATTTTTTTCTGTGGTCATTTTTCTATCAATCACCTGTAATCAACGTTACCCTACTGACATTGAATATAACAGTGCACACAATACAAGTAAGTAAGGGTGCAAAGATCAGGAATCGATACAATCAAGTACCATACCTGACCTTGGATACCAATGGGAAAGTGACAAACTCACAGTTAGACACAAAGGCTAATGTTGATTTATTTTAATAGTATAAGTGAATCAGTTTAAGCATTTAATGTTTAAACTAGACATAAAAAACAATTGCATACATCTGTGATATGTATTTCTGCTCGTCAGCGATACTTATATTACATTTTATACTAAATTGCAGATAATGACTTTACAAATTACATGTATTAGAATAAACCATGATACATGACCTGAAATATACATGATGTTGTTCTATATTCTAATTGAAAATGGTCATATTCATATATTTGAAGTTGTTTATAACTTTTAACTTGCAATGAAGTAAATATTTAAATATGCAAATTAGTATGTAATTTGTACCAGCTCCAGCATGTAATGCAGAGCTACTTACAGATTCATTTTTCTATTGCATTGCATTGAAATTGGCTAAATATCTTTCATAATGAAATAAAAATAAAACTATATTAACAATAATGGATCATAAATTGCTACACATATATTAATGAGGTAACGCAGGTAACAAAAGGTGCCTTACATAAATGGATAAAGGTAGTAAATTGTTGTTAGGCTTATATCAAATTTGGGTCTCTCTTATTATATTCTGCAGCAATTCTGATAGAGACTATTCTGTTTGTTAATTATCTTATACTAAGGTTGGTGGAGGTAAGGTTACCTGAGCCATGTAGCAGTCTTGTAAATCATCTGAACATATTTCATGGTAACAAAAACAGCAAATCATTCGAGCGTTACTGATACTTTATTCTAAAGATCAGTTGACTGTTTGATTCTGAAGCATAAACCCAAACATTACTCCCAAAATTCACTAGTATGGTTTGCATCTCTGAAACTCACAGATTAAACTGAATATTGAAGAAGTAGTCACACGCAGCTGATTTCTTGGTTTTTCTTATTCACAAGGTAGTCTGTTTTTAGTTTTGTTTATGCACTATTTGATTTTGTTGAGCTATTTGTAACCCTGGTACATATATATTTCCTATGAAAAGTGAGTTATGGTATGCTTGTTGGTTTTAAAAGGTTTACTTAATTAGGCTTATTGTGACAGTTTTAAATATATATGCAAAACCATCAAAAATGTATAAAACATAGCTGACAACAGCTTGCAGAAAGCATTTTAAGCATAAACTTGCTCACTCTTGTACTTATATCCTAACACTATTTGAAGACTGTCTTGTATATAGTGAAAGGGAAGTAATTCAGTTTTATTTCAAGAGTAATGCCATATTAAAACTACACATTTAGAGTAAGTTACCAGTCACAAGTGCTATCCAATCTGATATATTGCACGTGTATCTACAAGCAGTAGATGTATACATTAATGTAAGTCACCTACCCTATATGCAATCGATCCCTGTCTCAGCAAATGGTCATGGTTAACAGATAGATTCTACGCCAGAACAGGCGAGTTAACTACCTTAGGATCTTATATACATCAAGCAAATCAGAGATGTTAAACCAACTGATTATGCCAGTAAATGTACATATTAGGACACATTTACTCTTAATACTAAGAAATGACCCCAAACTGATGGAAACTATGAACACAATCAAATCATCAGGTGCTCCAATATGGTGAATGCCTCTGTTCCCAAGAAGTCACCAGGAATCTGTTTTGGGGAAATTTAATTTGGAATAAAACTTGCATTGGCATTTTACAGTTAGGAAGAATTACATAAAGAAAGACATGCCAATAACCTCATAGCATTTGATCTCTGTCATCATTGCAAAAAAAAAATAATAAGCAAAATATGTTTAATACTGACACTTAGAATTGAATTTATCGACAATGAAACAATTACAATGTATAAAAAGTTGCGCTGTGAAAGACATAGACATATATTTTATGGTATCTTAAAATTAGAGGTTACCTTTAATATCATATCTATACTGCTTCAATATTATGGATGAAAATAGTCCGAGAGCCCGTAATAGGTTTAATCAAGTGGTTGAGGCCAAAAGGTTTGAATGTGTGTTCTTATGTAGAAAGGTGTGCTGAATTCAAAAATCAAACTCTTAAAAAATGGGCTGGTACGCAAAAATGCTATGTGCAACGGAATACCCCAGGGGTAGGAAATTTTTCAAATTAGCACTGAAATGGGGTACCCTATACCACAGAATCTAATTTGACCTACCTTGCATCCCAAGGACAATTTTTCATTGGTGCCAAATGCATGAATGATAAAACAATGTTTCAATGTAAGAATTGCATTATGGGTTACCATGGTAACCATGCAATTTTGCAAGACCCAAATGTGTTTATTTTTCAGAAACGTTGTTTTCTCGTTCATGGGGTCCAAGAAACCATTTGGCACCAATGCAAAATTGTCCTTGGGATGCAAGGTAGGTCAAATTAGATTCTGTGGTATAGGATATCCCATTTCAGTGCTAAATTCAGATTTGCCTACCCCCCGGGGTATTCCGTTGCGCATAGCATTTTTGTGTACTAGCTGATTTTTTAAGAGTTTGATTTTTGAATTCAGCAAATTTTTCTACATAAGAACACACCTTCAAACCTTTTGGCCTCAACCACTTGATTAAACCTATTACAGGCTCTCGGACTAAAACGTTTACACAAGCAGCCTGATTTCAAAGAAATGCTGTTTTGAATCAACATCATTTCATTAATATGTGCAAATGAAAGGACATACCCTACAATTAAATGTTAAAAGTTATATGGAAGATTACCCTTAATGTCAGGGCTATTTCCATGATATACCCCACAAAAAGTTAACAATGTTTTCACTGGATCGTCATAATTAGAAATGTACCTGTATATTAGCTCTATGTTATGTATGTTAATATCTGCTAACATGCCGATGTTAAGACCAATGTGAGGATATTTTCTTCCAGTTTTTGGTATTTACCATATTATATCATCGTTTCAACAAGCCTGATGTTTTATGAAAGGATGGCTTGGTCCTTGTGTTTTCGGGAAGCTATGCTTAGTATATGAATTTAGCAGGTAGTTGCCTTGTAAAAAGTGTTTTACAATTACTCATAGATGGGAACAAACACAACAAATGTGTGAAATGAGAAAAAAGAAATATATTTTAGTCCTATAAGCATGAGATTATGGGCAAGTCCTTCATGAAAGCTGTAGCTAGAAACATATACCTTTGAGAAATGACTCAATTTCAGATGGTAAAAGGTAACGCCAGTAACAACTTAAACACATCTTATGTTGAAAAGGATAGATAAATGCATAAAATGACGTATTCATACAAAGCATTAAGCAAAAGAAATTATTTATTTTAAATGAAATGGTTATTCTTAGTTGTATTACATTTTAATTGATTTTGTACAGTAACATATTTTACATTCCTATTATGAATATTTGATCCCGGGAAACTTAGTAAATCATTGCTTTCCAAACATGATAGACTCACACCTAGCGGATAGCAATAAAAATTTCTTCCGTTAGGGTAGAAGGGAACTTAAAATTTGAATTTTGCCCCTATAGAAATAAAATATTGCTACAATTTTCACCGATTTTTCACTTAAACGACCTTCGATCCAAACACACATAATGCATTGATGATGCTGTTTATTTATATAGCATGGCTGTATTATACAAAAAAAATGTTGCATTACTTTTAATCATAAGTTTGGATACCTTATTGATTAAACGCTAAAATCGGACGTACCCAGCTAGCAGAAAAACGTTTTGAAAATGTTTTAAAAACGTTATAGATAACGTAACATAACGTTTTTATGGGACATCTGAATGACGTTAAAATGGCAAGTTTTTTGTACGGCCGAATAACGTTTTATAAAGACGTTATGGAAACGTTATATAATGTTCTTATAACGTTAGTGTTTTGTCTTTTAAAAACATTATTGAAAAATTTTCCAGGACATTCTGAGGATGTCTTTATATTTAAATACGCAGGTAGAACATGCAGAGTCTGCTTATGAAGCAAACATTTAAAACAAAATACATCCAACATGTTAGCGGTATATTAACATCTTTAAAACAAGTCCAATTTGGTTATGTAAAGGAAACTCTCCTCCAAACTATCAATACTGTGTCAGTCTTTGTTCTCAAAACCACGTGCTTAAATTGGTGGGAAACAGCAATGGGTGGATTCGGATACAAAACATATGATAAATTGGGATAAACTGGAGTGTGTGTACAAAACGTGTTTATCACGTATTTATCACAATAGCAAATCAAATCAGAATACGAATAATGAATAAGTTTCTGCTACTTAAAACACATTTGAAAAAATGCGAAACTCAGATATGGTTAGTCAAGAACGTCTTTGGACGTCAATATGACGTTTGTTTTCTTGATAAAACACTATTAATGACCCCTTCCGTGCAAATAAACTCGTTTCTAAATGATTTTAGATTTTTGTTATACATCAGAATATTGTTCTAATCATTGTTTAACCTGATGCAGGCTACAACATCATTTTGAGCAAGTACACATTACTGACGTGATAATAATGTTATTAAAACGTAGCACTCGAATGAAAATATCTGACATTTGAGATACATTTATATAAACAGCTTAAAAGGTCTTTCAAACGTTGCTTAAACGCTTTTTTATCAGATACTCTGATTTTTAAATTAATACAAACGTGTTTTATTTGTTTTAGCGCGATTTAAAGGAACATGCGATTTTGTCTAAATAGTATAAGAAAAATATATATCAGAAGTACGTCTTCAAAACGTTATCAAAATGTTAGGTCCGACCTAACCATTTTGGGACCTTTTGCAAACGTTACATTAACGTTATGTGTTAGCTGGGTATATACAATAATTTGCACTCAGTTGACCTTTGACCTAATTCTGGGACTTTGGGGCATTTTCAGACTTGGCATCTAACCCTATCCTTCTTAAAACATCCCAAGATACACTTTGAGCATGGCTGCCAAAATGTACTCAAAATTGTCAACATATTTTTTTTCAGGCTCTGGCTGGCCAACTATCTCGCAAAATACCGTTCTGTGCGAGAAATCCTCTAACGCAATTTTATCGCCAAGGACAACACCAAGTTGAAAGACACATTTTCGATCTGCGAAGCTATTGAACTTTCGTAGATCGTTGACGCTTAGCACAAGAGGCTTGCACTCTAAATTCCCCAATACGTTTTAACGTATTGATGAGCGTCTGCAGATCAGAACTGTTGACAGCCTGATGTGTTACCCGCCAGCTTCCATGATACCCACATCGTAACTGCATCTAGCAGTCGGAAGCAAATAAATAAATAATCCAGTAATGCACAGCTGAATTAATGAAAATGTTCTTCGCACTAAAGTAAAATATAACACTTTAGAGACATACTAAAGTTAAAATCCAGCAATTAATCCAATTAAACCACTTTCAACGATATGGAAAAGGTTCCAAAACTTTTTTTTCCATGTTTAGTCTCAAAGATCAAAACGCACTGATTAGTCATGTGACCAATACGTCATCTCATGGGATTCCCTTTGGCATTTGGCTTGCAGGGAGATAAAACATTGTAGGAAAGTAGCATATACCGCCATTAAACGGCTAAAATTATCAGGGGGTCATCATTAAAAATCGATGCTATCTCAACATTACTGAATGAAGTAAGGTATAAAATTATCCTGAAACCGTAGCTAAATTAATTATCTAAAGGATTCTTACAGTTACTAAGTAATCTGTAGACACTAAATATGGTAAAATTCGGGTTGAAATACAATTTGATGTGTATCTGACAGGTAAATGTTTACAGAGCGTTAACGCAGCCTCACTTCAGTTATCTCCCATAATTCAACATACAAACATGGAGTCACATGTCAACACTCACACTTTATGCAGCGGCAATTATCTAAAAATTCACCCTCTGTTCAACAATTACGAGGCTGACAACCATTTTAAATAACAAAGTAAGTGATGTAGTTTTTAACCAAACCTCTGCTGCATAAATAATTATTGATTCTGCAGTTAAAACGATTGCTTTAGCTTTATGTAAACATGTAAACAAACATTGTACATGATATCAAGCTAACCGCGCTGAACGACCTCGCATAAAACCGGGTCATAACATTACCCCCCTCCAAGTTCGTTAAAGTCCTAACTAACTAACTTTCAATGAGACAATGAAATATCCAAACAATAAATAAGAATCACTCTGATCTCATGCACTTTACAACTATATAAATAATCATGTGTAAACAAAACATGGGGTCAGAAGTTGAGATAGCATAAACCGCGCGTAGTCTCATCTTACTTAACCAATCTTTCACACTTCATCTCATATTTACAATTACATATATGACTAGACTAGAAATAAAATAAGTGGCACTTCGGACAAATCAGTGATGAGTCAATCACCTATCAGACTTTATAGCTATCAAAACATGAGGTATAAAGATATTTGATGTACCCTACATAAGCTCACACACAGCACACAAGTATAACTAAAAAGCAAGATGCATTTCACTTGTCTGTGTACAGCTCCACAAAGCATGCCAATGAGCTCATATAAGCCAATACAACGATCCATGACTTAAACTTGCCAATAGGGTAGTATGCATTATACATTTATGCCTTTTGCTAAATGCAAACACAAAACAATATTAAAAAGTAGTTGAAGACAAACTTGTATTTCTCATCATATAAGCTGCTTCACATATATATAGTTTAGGTGCATTGATGTGAAACATACATACATAAAACTTACATTATACACATTTGCATCAAAACTTATCCTGTACATTTTACTATGGGGATCAATTGACAATAACTTGGAAAACCCTGAAATGGACCAGACATGGGGCGAATTACTTTGAAAAGTAATGCATTAAATTACATCACTTGTCAAAAATGTGCATTGAATAAGCATTACCATTACTTGATTTTGTAAAAGCAATGCATTAAATTATCATTATTTGAGACAGTAATGCATGGAATTAAGCATCACTTTCATCATGTGAAACAGAATCATACAAAACAGTAAACTCTATATATTGTTAATACAGTGCATAAAAGAGTGCATAACCACGTCAATTTCACATATAAAATTCTCATGTAAATGTTTCATAACGATATTTAAGTAAATCGCATGACCCATGGGTTACAATGTACACATTTTGCACTGAATTTTGTATTTGTGTCAGTAACAGTTTTTGGAATCTTATAATTTTTGAAATGCATGTAAAACTGCGAAATGATTTGTAACTGGATCAACCTCAGCTTTTTTATCAAGTGATCATATTTTGTTGAAACTTATAGCACTGGAAAGATCTCAATGATAGCTTTAAAAACAGTTCTTGTGGGATGAAAATTATAAACAATTGAAGTTCCCTGCCCTATATCTCTTGACTGGATAATCCAATCTACATTGCACTGGCCACTCTCTTATATACATGTCAATTGATTTAGGACACCTATAACTTTACCCATAGCAAAACTGGTCCAAGAGACACACAGGCAGTGGTCAAATGTTAAAAGGTGTGAACAGGAAAATATTGTGATAATTAAACTTTTTCCAATAAAAGACATTGTTTCTATAATTATGGATTATAACAAAATTTACTTTATTTTGAAGCTCATTTATAAATAAAAGTTTTTGATTTAAGTAAGAACAATATCTTTTTAACACTTTAAAGGTAGGGTTTTCACTATTCCAGTACTTATTTTGGTTCTTCTTGGGTTGCTAGTAACACTTTACTTAAATATAAAACAACCTTTACTCACAAGTTCACAGTTTATGTAGCATGTTCATAACATTCGTTACAGGAGCAAACTGAACAAATGTTGTCCATCTAGCTCCAAGCTCTCTACAGTACAGTCTGTATACTAATATTAAAGTTTCTGTTAGACAGTAATTGAAAATAATGCTAGTAATGCAGTGAATTTTAACAAAAGTAATGCATTGAATTAGCATTAAAGTAATGCAAAAACTGATAAATTTATTATTACCTTGAATTACTGGAATAATAAGAATGCATAATTTATGCACTAGCATTAACGATTAATTCGCCCATGTCTGAAATGAACCTGGTACTCCTTTTCGAAATGTCTCAAGTTATCAGATGGAAGTTCCACTGTCGGTATAATAATTCATATCTACAGTCAAGAATATAAAAATAAGTATTCAAATTTAGATCATTCTTTTAGGTTTATCATATTTACCTAATAAAAAACCTTTCTGCATAGCTCCAGATAAGAGGATGTTTCAGAATAATAATAAAATTCCTTAACCTTTGGCAATGTATGTCATGGGTGCTCATCGGAAGGGCCTCAGTGAGACGACTCTACTGAACATCCAGACTTACTCCTACTTGCAAAAAACAAAACAGCAAAAACAACAACTAAAATACACATCCCTTTAAAATAGTAAGTGAGTATGATAAGGAAATACCACTATCACAAACCGCAGACAACCCCATGGCACTGCGAGGAAGAGCTACCCAACCATCACGAGACACCAAGAAGACAAATTAAGCTATGCAAGCAGCTCTCTATTCCCTATCAAGATAATTGCAATACTTTAATGGATATAACGTAACGTACAACAAAACATAGAACAATTACAGACTCCCACAATGGAAGTAACAATAAACAAAAGTGTCAACAATAACAGAGCCACCGCCTTAGAACGGACAGCAGTCTATGCCACCGGGGGCTTTAATGCATTTTACTGGTACCAATCTTCGCCTTATATTCTGCTGTTTTTGAAGTACAAGAAATGTTCAGCTCGCATGAAGGCCTTCTAACTAATGCAATGTATCATCATGGAAAAACACTCTAATCAAATTAACACAACATGATGGAACAAAGAAAAGGGCTCATGACTCACAGATAGTCAGAGCTAAAGAAAACCTCAAGTTGAGCCACGGAGTGTCCAGCTACAGATAAGCATCAGGCACCAACCAACCGATTAAAGTTTTACGTCAGAGCTGTCAAAGAGTCTGCGGCCTGAACATCTCTTATATGAAGCTCTCTCTCTCTCTCTCTCTCTCTCTCTCTCTCTCGCTGCAATCTATGTATATATGGTTATATAACTATACTTTTTTTTTTCATATATATCGTCTCCTGTTCTCTTCATCTGACTGAATCACCAATTGGGGGTATAATTAGCCTTATAGCTGTCTTTTCAATTGAAACCATCTGTTGGTTGGTTGTTTTTGAAGGAAGTTGCAGAAGACTGTATGACGTCATATATTACGTCATGATACAATCACTTCCTGTTTACTAATTGGTTCCCTTTGTTTAAATAGAACAGAACTTACATAAGAGGGAGCACCATGTCCTCCCTATATGGCTTTGCAATGTATCTCTATTCTTTATACTGGTTATCAGGTGTTTTGACAAGATTTACAAACCGCTGGACACAACCCGAGCACCTAACTACCAGAGCCTGAGCTGTTCGTGTGAGCTGGACTTTGAGTTCACAGGCACTTTGACCATCAGGTACAGAAGTCAAGGAACTTTGAATTGTGGAATCGAGTTCTTGCTAAATGACCACATTTGGTCATTCGAGGAGAGTAAAGCCACCACATACGTGACCCAATCGGGAAATAATTTTACCTACTACAAGGTTCGAACTGACATACAAGAAGCTCCAGCCTGTCTGGGTCTACAGCCAGGGAAGCTCTTGTGTGATGGTGTGAACTACAGTACTTTGTTTTATTATTGACTGGTAATAACAACTGAATATCTACTGTCGTGCCAACCAAGAGTGACAGTGACGTAATATTTTGTTTACAATTGTTTAGTAAAACATTTACTTGTACACTCCACTTGAGCTAACGCAAATCGATAGATCGCTTGTCTGAGGATAGGATTAATACACATGCAGGATAGGATTAATACACAAGCGATATATCGATTATAAGTCACCGGTAGATTTGTTAACAAAACATGACCTCACTGTCACTCTTTGCTGGCAGGACAGCAGGTATTTCACGCGGTAGGCCGATACTGTATGCTGGCTGAGGTTCTGGAAAAAAGCAGATTATTGGGCTATATTGGGCTCTAGCCGAAAACAGAAAAGCTAGAGATATGTTACATTGTAGTTGTTGCACTTACAGTAAAACCTGTCAAAACCATTCTCAAAATGACCGACAAATTATGGCTTAATGCAGGTCCAAGGTATTGCAGAATGCTCCAAGGGGGAGCATTCTGCAATACATTTGAACTGCATTTAGATATCATTTGTCATTAAGATCTTTGTTTTGTCTATTTTGAGTGCTCGCTTAAGTTTTTACTGTATACCTAATTCTCATGAACAGAATCAATAAAACCGAGTCGGATGTTTTCCAATTTTCGTAGGTTCTCTCTTTCGGATTGCACAGGATTTTCCCCCAGATTATTTGAGCCGGAATCCAGCATAAAGTACAATTTGTCCTGTGTGATCAGTAAAGATTCAAATCAGTATTCGCATTCATGCAGTCTTATCAGAGCCTTAGTTTTCCGCCCGAGAAAACGTTGGACCCTTGGCTATCCATAGAGCACACATCAACGGCTCTGATCAGACTGCGCATATTCACAGGCTAATCAGTATTCGTCGATTGGCGCACATTCTATCTTTGTATCCGATCATTTATAAAATTGGGGAAATAGGATTATATAAATTATATAGGTACATGTATGACATACAATTCCTGTCATCAGTTTTAACTGTCTTAACACTGTAAAGTCAGTCATACTTACCATACCTCACACTGTGGGATAAAATCTTGTTTGGCCCTTCTGAAAGCTGATTCCCATAAGATTTTCAAATCTCACAGAATTTTTAGACTATCAAAAACACATTTTATAAAGAAATAAACATTTTACACATTAAAATAAAAGCTTTTTGAGGAGTTCCGATTTCATGAAAGTGATTTTGTGAAAATCTCAGAGAATTTCATCCTCACAGATTTCATTCAACAGCATATGGATAGTTAAAACTGATGACAGGAATCGGTCTGTACATTTGCGTATTTTTTATCCGTATATCAAGCAGAATATGCCGCGAGTCCAACAACACCGCCACTGCCAACAACAAAAGCAATCATACATTATTAACTTTTCGCATGGTTGCTAATTTGTCATATTATGATATCCAAATCCATGTTTTAAACAAGAAAAAAATCCAAAAAAAATCCATGAATTCGATAAGAGTGTCAAAACATTAAGATAATCTTTACAGACAGTGTGGACCCAAATCACAAACGACGTCTTGTCGTGTGTGATTTGAGTCAATGCTGTTTGTAAAGATCTGTCTTTACATTTGCTTATTTGCATCCGTATATCCAGCAGAATATGCCCCGAGACCACCAACACCGCCACTGCCAAAACAAAAGCAATCATACAATATTAACTCTTTTGTCATATTTTGACATCAAAACCATGTTTTCAACAAGAAAAAGTCAAAAGAAATTCAGGAATGCGATCAGTGTCAAACAATTTAGATAATCTTTACAAACAGTGTGGACCCAAATTACAAACGACGTCTTGGCGTGTGTGATTTGGGTCCATGATGTTTGCAGGGTGTCAAGTGAAATTTGGTCCTTAAAATATAGGACCAACACCTAAAATATATGACTGTCACTTCAGAAATATAGGAACATATAGGACAAAGAAAACATAAACAATTATATATTTAGCCACCTACTCCACTCACTAAACTCTATCCTTTTATCGAATAATCAACAAACACAAGCCGTTAACATTATTTCAACAAAAAGAGCAACCAAGGAATGATTACAAGATATAGTACGAACCATGCTGTCAGAAAGCAAAAATACTGAATAGGCTACCCAGTAACCTTTGGGGCTAAACAAAATACATGCTATTTACATTTAAGTTTTGATGGCTAAAACACACAACTTTTACGATTAAAGCGTACCACATCCAACTGTTTGAATTTTCCTTCCTTTCTGCACTCATCAAGGAAACATCTATTATATATATGCCAACCATATTTACTAGATCTATTTTTACCAATCTTTTAAAAAGAACATATATTAACAAATGACACAACCATTGATTTTTCAATACTTGAAAATAACACTGTACCTTGTCAGTACTAAACATAAGTTGTTTTGACAAATATGCTGCCTAGCACCTTCAACAGCATAGAAACTTACAGACAGTATATTAAATGTAAAAAGAACACAGCATAATTACTATGTAACTCCCCAATCTTAGTTAGCACATGGTTATTTCAGTTTCACTCATAGCAATACAAAGTCAAATGCTGCTTATCTAATGACTCTTGTGCTTTTTAGAAGAAGTGTTTTCTCCAGTGGTTTTCCTCTTGTTCGTAGATGTCACCTGATCTAATTTTACCCTCTAAATTTGTTCTCAAGAAGATTTCTTTTCTCATTTTCCACCTGTTTCTGACCTTCCCTCACTTTATCTCCTACCCTTCTTAATTTCTGAATTTTTGAAGTGGTTGTGGCTATCATCATTTGAGCTACACCTACACATTTTAAGTCACCTATCTCAACAGCCTTATTCAACTTTGATCTCCCATCCTTCAGCAAATCCTCAAATCCTCAGGTGTCACAAGCTTTCCTTGAATGTCAGACTCTTACTTTAATAATGCTTTTTCCCTGTCTAGCAGAGATGTTCTTTTAACTTCTTCCTCCCTTTCTCTTTAAAGTCTTTTCTTATCAGCTTTCGCCTGCATCTGTCGTTTTGGCTGTATCTCGTTTTTTCCTTGTTGTTGTCTAGTCTTTGTCTGTAGCTGGCATGATAATGTGAATTTGACAGCAAATGTTGTAGAATTACAAACTTACTTAACAACATTTGTTTTAAATAAGAATTCAACATTTCTTGCTTACCCTGGTATACAGGAATATATAGGACTGTCTTCCAAATATAGGAATATATAGGAATATATAGGACTGTCTTCAAATATAGGAGTATATATGAATATAAAGGAAACTTGACACCATGTGTTTGTAAAAAAATATCCAAATTGTTGGTCCTGATCTGGGCACATACTATTTATAAATATTATCACGTGACGACACTGGCAGGTAATGCGCTTACATTATAACTAGTAACTTTATTTTAAGCTTCTGGCAGTCTCAGTGTTACGTGCTTTCCTGCGCAGCTGTATGTTCCACCTTCAACAACAGCCAGTGGTGCAACCACGACCACAACTGCATCGACCATCGTCCATCACCACAACACCAGCTGTGACCACGACCAAATCTGCATCGACTAGTACTAGCACAACGACCGTTACCACAACACCAGCTGTTATGACAGAGGCTGTGACGTCTACCACTAAAGGTTCTACTGCCACGTCGATTACTAGTTCAGCCACTGGCGACCAGCCTTCTAACTCTACAGGGTAAGTATGGTCATTAGACTACAGATCAGTAGCCAAATCAGAGTCTAATATATTGTCTTGTTCGTAGCTCAGTTGATACAATGCTGGATTCGTGACAAAGAGGACGCAGGTTCCAATCCCATTATCGCCACTGTGTTGTTGTCTTGACATAGTGTGTGTATGCTGGCAGGGACATTCTATACCAACTTGATTGAATGTCCTAGATGCATGTCCAACGATGTACGTATAGTCTGTGCGGTCCGGATGTATGGATATATGAGCCATGGCAAGACAAACCAACATATGTGCATGTACAGAGCAAAGACTCAGATCAGCTTAAGGTCCATATGGCATCAAAATAAAACTGTATTTGGTCAAACAATCATGGTCTCGGCAGATTCCAATAACTTACCTATTGTTTCATTTGAGGTATAATAAAGCTTGGTATAGAGTCACAGAAAACATCTACAATGACTTCGTCATTTTTAATACATGTAAGATTATAAGAATCCATGATGAGTGTGATGTAAGTTGTAAGTTGAGCATGAAAACATTTTTAAGATATTTGAACATGTTCTCAAAATATCACCCGTTTTCAGATCGTCTGCGTCTTCTACAAGTGAAACATCACAACGTTCTGGAGGCGTAGGTGCGACAGATACCACGGATGGTACAACTCCAAGAGTAGCACAAGCTCTTGAGGATAATCAAACAGGTACTCGAACTATTGTCTACGCCCATTGGCCAAGAAGGGGTGCTGAATCACAGGAGCTTAAAGGGGACGGCAACGTGTTACTTATAATTACTATGTTTAATATGAAAGATCTTAATTAACCATGAATTTTGATACCAGTTTCATCTAAATCGGTTGAAAAAATGTAAAATTTGTGGGCGTTTGAATATTTGCAAATTTACTGTTATGGAAGCGGCTATATTGTAGGCTTAGTGACGTCACACGGCCTAATCAAATATGCGTAATCAAAATAAAAATTATTTTCATTAATCTTTATTGAAACGTTTTCCTTATGTATAAAGCTGCATATCTGCTGAAACACAGATGATTTGATAGTAATGATTACTAAAATTTAAGTAGTTGAAAAAGTTCTGAAAACTAATTAAATATTTAAATGGCGGCTAAATGTTGGCCATATTGAAATCTTTAAATGCCCATAACTTGCCCATTTATCAACCGATTTTGATAATACTTGTACGAGGGCTGTTCAAATATGAATGCAAGTAGCTTCATACCTTTCTCCACATAGATGCTACGACAAAATGGTAAACGTTTCTATAAAGGACTATATGTCACCTTTAAACTGGCACAATATCTTAAGAAAAATACAGTATACTTATCGAGTTATAGCCCTTTAAATGAGGGTCATGTGTGTATACTAACAAACTCAATGCTCCGAACATACCAGTGATAGAGACGAGCATATAATTCTTCGCAGAACAGGCGAAATTTCTTGAATTTTTTTAGGAAGTATCCCCATATTCTTACATAATGATTCTGTGAAAGTTGCAAAAATCCGGCACGCTTTTGTTAAATTACAACGAATCTTTTTCACTAAAGTCTCCTTATGTTGGCAAATAAATGGTAAACAAAACACCACCTTTCAGTTTTCAGTTAAGCTTATCTATAACAAAATGCAAGAAGCAACATTTAAACTAGTTTTAACTCAAAGACAATATGTTGATTGCTCATACTGAGCTGTTGCTACAAATTATTGATGGATAGTGGGTAATGTTTTAAACGCTGAAAAGCATTTTACATGTATTAAATTAAAAATGCCTTAAGTGAAGGAGTTAAAGAATTTATACTTATTTTTTTGTCATTTCATTGCGGCTTTATTCTAAATTTGAATGTTAACTTTAAGTTTGACCACTATTGACATTATTTACAATAAAATTACTCACCTGGTCTTGAGAACTAGAGAGATTGAACATATTTTAATTTATGTAAACACGTCATTAAGAAGCAGAAAAATGCTTGAAAAATTATATAAAATGGGATAACTTTGTAAATAGAGGACGGATTATTTTGAAAACTTCCTTATGACATATTTAGCATGTTTTCAGCATAACGCAAAGAAAACGACACAGCGATTTTTATTATTCACTCACCAGTAGGTAACTCAAAATGATGTTTATCATAAAATAATGACGTCACAAACGTGCCGTTTTACTCGAGATTGTAACAGGATTATATAAACTTTTTCCTGCAAGCAACTTTTAGGTTGTTACTTAAACTTGCATTTAAAATTTGGTGCCATTTTGTCTAAAAATTACAAAGATATGACACTATATCGCAGATGTACAAAAACGGTGCATTGCAATTTGCTCCTGAAAAACTTCAGTATAAAGGAATGGCCTTTATGTAAGGGTCTGTTACTCGAAAAATATAGTGAGTGTTTCTTTATGTTTGGTGCCATTTTAAAGGCGACAAATAGTTCTTTCCAGAAAGGTATGGCATTTTGTCGTAGCGTATATGTGAAGAAAGTTATGAAGCTACTTGCATTCATATTTGAACAACCCTCGTATCTAAATTCGTGGTTCATAGAGGTCTTTCTGATAAAACATACTCATTATTAGGCTTGCTGTCCCCTTTAACGTTATTTTTCTTCTATATTTAGTACCCATACGGATTTTCCTCTATACTGTATGTATTGAATAGAACCATCTCTGAGATGGTTTCGTTACATATTTAAGTATCAACAGCCTATCTTTCGACAGGAAATAAGTAAAATATGTCTAGGAATACCCATCTGAACTTAATCCTAAGTACCTCAATATTACTTGGACTTAAGTTTACAGGGGCGGATCCAGGATTTCTGGAACAGGCCGGGTTCATATGTATAAAGGTGTGGGGTTCGATTTGCTTATTTTATCTCATTTTCTTAAATATCCCATGAAATGAGATAATTTGGTCTCTTTGAGACCAAATAATTTCATTTGCATAGGATATTTTAAAACGGGGGTGGGAAGGGGGTTCAAGCGAGACACCTCTGGATCCGCCACTGAGTACTATAAGTACTTCGAGTTAGCAGAATCAGTCTGTATTTTTGTAATGACATATTAGATAATACAGCGACCGTATTCGGCCAAAGAAAAGCAAATGGTCATGTAACTGAAACCCTGAGTACTTTATTGACTGTTTAAACTCTATCAGTTTTAGTCAAACCATTTTTAGTTTCATTATTGATATACATTCATCCTAGGGATGAAAAACAGTGTCGATCCCAATCACCTGGCTTCTAATGAAACCAGCTGATCATGATCCACTCTTTTTTAAAAGAAGGAAGCTACTGAATTTAGAATCAGATATGCACGCAGTGTGCTTAAGGTCAAAAATGTGTTATTCATTTGGGAAAAGGATTTACTTAAGAAATGAATTCAATTTTTGGAATGTTCATGGAATCATAAATACTTCCGGTCTCTTGCAAAGCGGCTTCACGTTAACTTTGCAAAAGATCCAAAAATTGAATTTATTGCTTATATTTGCAAAAGATCCAAAAATTGAATTTATTGCTTATACTAGAAAAGAGCCCACGCAAGCGCGGAAATATTTCATGATTGTCAATTTACCTTTATTTTGCATTTAAAAAAGCTGAAACTTGTATCCCCCTTTCATGTGTGTTAATTTTTCACAGCTTTATGAAATCTGAAACTTGTATTGGCGATTCTAGTCGCCGAAATGACCATGGGCCCAAATAGGTATGGGCCGAAATGACCCGAAACCGGCGAGTTTTAATTTTTTTTACAAAAGCTGATACTTGTAAACATGATTATGCTTATATCTTCTCATCTTGAAAATCACTAAAAATCTTCAGCGAGGTGACTTTTACTATATTTGTTTTCCTCCAAACAATGCCAAAAATCGCTCAAATCCAGGTTCTTATTTCTGAACAATGCACTTTTTTAAACAGATTTTATTGATAGCGTCATTGCCTACTGCGTCAAGTGGTACGACCAAGCCTATCAATGTAAGCTGTTTAGCGACCTTGAAACTTAGGATTATTGAGCGTGAGTCAGAGAAAGGTGTCTTGAACTTTCATAACTCTAGTTGCCATCAATGGTAGTAATTAACTATTTTATAGAAGTTCTGTTTGTTTTGTTACTGTTTTGTGAGTCCCCCCCCCAAAAGTCTGTACTTGTTTAAAGCTAGTGTCAATTTAAGTTTATACTAAGGTCTGCTGATTATTATATACTCAACAAAAGAAGTTAAGGAAATCTCAGAAAACCATGCACCATAAGAACACTAAAGCAAAAAAATATTCAATTTTTATTTATTTGTTTAGATACATGTCATCGGTTGAGAAAAATGTTTACTTTAGTTTGCTAGCACCAATACTTTTGTTGTGGCACAGTGTCAAGTAACACAGGGGTCAAAGTCATTTTTCGCAAAATGACTACAGAGTATTTCCTCATAAACACATGCAAAAACAAGTAAGTTTTCAAAACTTGAAATGCAATTCTTTTAAATGTCACATGAAATTAATTTGATAGCCTTAAACATCACATTTCGAAGATGAGAATGTCTTCGTCAGTAACAAGTGTGTCCCCAGTAAGCGACAAATTAGGACTAGCACCAGTTTCCCATACTCTGAATACTGGTGATTTGGTGCTGTGGGATCATAATCAATATCTCCTGCAACACTGCATCGAAAAGCTGGGGGTTTCTTGATGCCATTATTATGCGTTGGACCCTCTGTCAAGAGATGTCATAAACATGTTGAAATTGTAGACATGTCTTATAAGCGAACTGACCAGTCAATGCGCACAACATTGGTTTTTGCTGATTCTAGGGAGGTGTGTTCTGGCATGTCATCCTAGGCATGGTACTGTCACTGGTTTTCGCACAAAAAGGCAGGACAACATACCTCAACACCTTATTTATGTACACGACTGATCAAGTGTCCCTCTATAACCGCCAGATCTGTCGTCCTATGTTTTAAATATCTCCCGAGGGAACTGGCGAACGTAAATGTATGAAAGCCTATGTCTGCTCCATAAATTGATTTTTTGCGAAAAATGGTGTGAAGACCAGTCAACTTTGACATAGATTTACTAAGCTGCTATCGGCGCTACAGACCCAGATAAAGTGTCATTATAAAGAAAAATGGTCCCATTATACTATTGTGAAATTCAAAAGTCTTTAAATGTTTTAGATCTTTTTTCATAGCCCCTCAAACACGATTTCCTTAACTTTTTTTGTTGAGTATAGTTTAGTGTTGTGTTGGTTACTGGTACTGTCCAAAAATAGGGACAATGTCGGAAAAATTAGTCTGCAATTTTTTAAGTGGTAGCTGCCCAAACCAATAAATGAGTGGTTTTCACACTCAAAATGCAAAGAAATACAATATTTAAGGAAATTTTTGTATACCAAATTATCTTCTTCAAAGGCAAACCTGGAAATGTCGTTACTTTTCGTGGTTAAAAAACAAACTTTTTCTCCTTATTTTTCTTCCAACTTCTGATTGGGAATTTTACTGTGCCAATTGGGAAAAAGGAGGAGTTTCGCCTTTGGGAGTGGGGCCGAATTTCGCCCCCCAAAATGGCCTGAAAAGGAACACTGATGCCGAAATGGTTTGGATTGATTGGTGTTTTACGTCCCGGTAAACAATTTTTCAGTCATGTTGAGACGGAGCCACTTCTTCCTGGGTATTATTAGTACTTGGGAAGGTGAAAGTGCCTTTCTCAAGGACACTACACAGCGGTCGTGGGGTTCGAACTCGGGGCCTCTAGGTCCCGAGTCCGACGCTCTACCACTGAGCCACCGCGCCTCCATATGCCGAAATACACTTCCCTTTTTACGACCATTATAGGCGAAACGGAGCGGTCTGGGGCGAAGTATTTCGCCGATTTGCCCTCAAACTGGAACCCTGCTTGTACCTGAAAGCTAACATATAAAATTTGGGTTTGATTGGCCCATCAATTTCCGAGAAAAGCCAGTTTTAATTTTCATAAACGTAAATGACCTTTAGCCAAGGTCAAGAAATGACCTCGGCCTTCAATACTCACAATTCTTCATTATTTCAGTTGGTTTCAGGTCAGAGGCTGAAATATTTGTGAAAAAATCAACAGCTTTCACTTTTTCCTGTAGAAAAGCCTAAGTTAACAAATTTGACCTTGTTGTAAAATTGGTCAAGGTCAACCGTAGGTCATCATTTGAACAAAGTATGATGGGCAGAGTCACCACTGCTACATACCAAGTTTCGTGGAAATTGGTTCACCGGTTCCGGGGAAGAAGATTTTTGAAGGGTTTTTACCATATATGGGCGTGGCGGCCATCTTGGTCATGTGACCCAGATGCAACAAACAAACTTTCGTTCCCCCTACCCAAAGAGGCTCCACATAAAATTTGTCTTTGATTGGTCAAATGGTTTCCGAGAAGAAGATGTTTGAAATTGTTGACGACAACGGACCATGGGCATCCTACCTATAAGCTGACATATGCTGCTAAGGTGAGCTAAAAACAAATTCAACCTCAAGCCCTCACCAGTAGCTTGCACCTGACCGTTCTAAGGTGGTGATTTTGGTGTAGTTCTTACTTCGTTATTTGCATACCTGTCAACTTTTTGAAATCTTAAAGAGTGAGATTGCGCGCAACGCCCTTAAAATGGTTATTTTCTGCTCGCATTTACCGCGCGGACCAATTTTACCAAATTTTTTAGGAGTGAGATTTATTTTTTTCTAAGAACCAAAAAGGGATTATTGGGCCGAAATGACCATGGGCCGAAATGACCCGGAACCGACGATTTTTTTTTTATTTTCTTTTTACAAAAGCTGATACTTGTAAATGCGGTTATGTTTATTTCTTCTCGTCAAGAAAATCACAGAAAAACTTCAGCGAGGCGCCTTTTACTAATAATATTTGATAGCGTCATTGCCTACCGTGATATAAGTGGTACGACCAAGCCAATCGATGTAAACAGTACATTATACGCAGCGACCTTGACACTTAGGATTATTAAGCGCGTGTCGAAGAAAGGTGTGATGATTACCGCGACTAATAATCAGTTTTGATAAGGGATTATTTAAAATTACAGCCATATCTTTTTTTCTTTGGCGAGTTTGGCGGCGTTTTCCCCATTGTTGTTTATAATAAGGCCGACTTGACACAGCATAATACACATATACATATGACATATACACAAAAATTCGGAACGCTTCGGTCATCTCCATTCAGTTTGTATTGGAAACCCAATCGATCTAAAAATAGTGACGCGTGACCATGAACGTGACATACACTAAATATAGAAACATTCGCCAGAGGGCGCAGTTCTTTTAGAAAACACACTTAATTCCAAAATTCTCTAAATCTATGCTAAATGAAAACTCATCCTAACCGAGATTATCAATGAAAGCAATATCTTAAAGTAACAGTAAAGAAATCAAGCATGAAAATGACCTCGATTTTTCAGTTTATGCGGTAATTCGTTTATTTAGTATTATAGATTTACATTGTATTATAAATATCTTAAATATGAAATATATTTTTAATTTAGGAATTTAAACATTTTTGTATTTAAAATATAATCGTATTAATGGAGCCATTTTTGTTTGTTTGTTTGTTTGTTTGATTTGATACTTTACGTCCCATCAACAATCTTTCTGTTAAATAGAGACCGGTCTTCCTGGTTTGAACCAGTACTAAGCTAGGATAAATGTGTCTTGCTCAAGGACCACAACGCAGTGACGCCGGTGAGGCTTGGACCCACGGCCCCTCGGTCTTGAGTTAAGCACTCTACCACTGAGCCACTGCGCTCCTATCCAATGGAGCAAACAAGAGGCTTGTTTTGCACGTGCGACTCATGTGTGGCTCGCTGTCAATCACAACACCAGTATCACTTCTGGCGAATGCGTTCGAACTTCGATGCGTATTGCACGGCCAAGTGATCTTGGCTGCTGTCAATCAAATTTGTGTAATTCATGGAATTATGAACGGTTGCAAAAATCTAAAGATTCATTAAAGGATTGCTTCGGAAATGTAAATATAGTTCACTGGAACAATAGCTAACGGAGTTTAGGTTTTATTGATCAAAACACAAGGCACGGCCACTGTTACTGCCATTATATCAGATTTGTCTTTGGTTTAATTTTTGGCGTTTTTGTTTTTTTCAGCGGCAATCGCAGGCGCAGTTGTGGGTGCTGTTCTTGGGTTAATCGTTATTGTAGTTATCATCGTCTGTATCATCTGTTTCGCTAGGTACGTATAGGCATAGATCCAGATAAGGAAATTTTATGGCGTAAAATTGTAATTATTTTCTTACCCATTAATTTAAAATGTGTTTTGGTTGCTCAAAAGAACCATCTCATTGAGACGGTTCTTTTGAGTACCCACAACGTATGTTTTGAATGATAAATAAAGAAAATAGTTTTTCAATACGCACTCTTATTGGGGGCCTGTGTATGGACATTAATTCTTGCAAGCATACCATGAGCCCGGGTGTTTGAAGCCACTGTCAAATGAATAGTCATGCTTTTGCACTGTCACATGACTGTGCATTGTGTTTGGGTTATGGAAACACCAAAGGAGATAAAGTTGACGGAATCTTGTGACTTTTTAAGCAATAAAATTAAAACGGTTAACCTTAAAATGCTAAATATACTATATACACTCGATATCAAAAGAACCACATGCTTTTTCAGCATTTGTGTCATCATATAGAACACAACAGTAATCCAAATCTAATGCTTACCATAATCAAATGTACGAGGGGCGTTCAATATGTAATGAAAACAACCCAGTATATCCCAATGTTTTATATTTACACATTTCATAATTAATTTCATTAAAAGGTCTGTTTCTTGGCTATATAAATATAAAGTTGCAGTTGTCCAGCTCCTAAACTATATTTAACAAGCCACTTTCATGATAGGGTGCTGAAGTACACTGCTATATGAAATAAGACAATGTTTTCAAAAGCAGATAACTACATGAACGAGGGGCGTTTTAGTCTGCTTCTTCATGTGGTAAATATCCACATATTGGTGATTTACAACTGCAAAAATCTTTCATATTGCTTTATATTCTATGAAATACTGAGGCTGCAATTTTTGTTAAAATCCCCTTGATGCTACATTTTATGGCATTCCATTGACATAGTCGTTTTGTGGTTATAATTACATAGCAAAAATGTATACGAAAATCATTTGTAACATTTCTTCTGGTCGCTTCGATCTTCGTTTGCAAGTAATACAGCCGTTTTGAAATTTCCATTTTTAATCTCATTCATACAGTCCCCCAAATACGTCATTTGAAATAAGAAAAGCGCTTAAAAGAATGCCATCTTTGGCTCACACTGAAATGGATCAGACATGATACCGCGTTTCATCGATGTTTGCATTTGTATGCATTATTTGGACATTGTTACACGTATTTACATGCAAATGATCTGGCTGGCTAATGTTAGACGATAAAATTATAGGAATGGAAAACGGTACACCACTCAGATGAGATACCCATAGATATTGGTTTCAGTTTCACTGGTCTTCTGCCTATGCACTGTGTGTATTGAAACTTCGATACAATCAAAAGTGTCCTTTCCTTGTACAAAGCCAAAATGCCAAATTTCAAGAACCTTGCGTATTTTAGTGTTACGTCCATTTCTTTAAATGACGTGAACGTAAGAGGGGGTAACATAATAAAACCGCTTACAGGAGAAATCAGTAACGGTCAAAAGTGTTGTATCATTATAGAAGATAAAAGGAAAATGAGTCCAAAATCAATGGATATGTGATTCATGCATGTTAAATGTTTGTTTTAGAAAAAAACAGCATGCCTTTCTAGCTTTGTTTAAATGATTCTTTACAATTCGGAGGGAAATATATGCAGTGTATAGTAGTGTGCTTTTTAAAAAGTCTTTAACTTATTATATTTGGAAAGATAAAATAATGTTTCACACACAGTTATAACTGCCACACGTTGATCTTTCATTTGGCATATATCCCAGAATCCTAACACGTTTGTGAATGGAGTTATGAATGGGTTTTCATTACATATTGAACACCCCTCGTATCTGCTGTATATTTCTTTTCACCAATTCATTGTTGTTTAATCTAAATCTAAACGGGCCCACTTGAGTTTAGAGTTTATACAATACTGTTGACGTCCTTAAGTACCTGGTGTGGCCCCCATTTGCGTTTTAAATTGCAGTGTGGTCTTTCTCATTGAGCTGATAGGCCTATAATAATCTGCATCGTTAGGCATTCTATGTCAAGTACTCGACTAGCAGTGACTAGTGCAAGTATAAAAAGACTTTGTGACTATATACTGGGTAGCATCATCACTGGACCTTTGTGTTTTTACGACAGAGGAAAATTATAGGAATGAAAATCAGAGAAAGTCAATTAGATATTGGAAGATTGTAATGGAATGCTTTGTCACTTTATTTTGACACATGTCGCCTCAGTGAGAAACAGTTGTACTTATGATTTGAACGTTATTTTTCTGCGTTTTACTGAAGTATGAAATGTCATTTAAATTACATCGTTTTCATGCTAAAATAAGATGTAATTTAAACGACATTTCATACCTCAGTGAAACGCAGAAAAATAACTTTCAATTCTTATAATCACAAGTTCTTTCTTTATTCTTTCTCCTAAGTAGTTCTAATTATGTTTTCCATAAAATTAATTTTCCAACTAATAACGTTTCGCACATTTAGAATATGACGTGCACTATGACGCGCACGTTTACGTCACGACATTTAAAAACAAGATGGCGGCGAGATCGCATTAAACAGCTGAACAGCATGGATACTGTTAATTTAAGCATCGTATGTAAGTCAGTAATTGCTTTTCCACATGTGTATCTGTGTAAGTGTAAAGTAAAGTGTTAGTAGTTAAACTGACTGTCCATTTCTCTTCATAGAAGCATTGCATGTATCACAAAAGAAGTTCTGTCGTGAATGTCCCCATCCCTCATGAATACGAATGAGTGTTCATTGAAAAATGAAATATAGGTCAATAGGATCAGATGACCGTTCTTGACCAATCAGATTAACGGATATCAATAAATGTTATGACAGTTGTAATTATTTCATTTTGAATAGCAGAGAGCCAAATGAAGTACTAAGGAACAACACAAGATTGCCTGTATAAACTCTAGTTCTATAGTGGCCCCTTTTAAAATTAACCTAAAATTAATAGAGTGACAAGATGGGGTATTTATTTATTTCTATACAATATACTTTAAGAATCTGCCAACGCATACAGTAAACACTTTACTACAAACGCTTTATTATGTTAAACAAATTAAATATTCTCTTACGCAAAAATTCAATATTATTCACATGATTTGTGAAATTCAGAACAACACCTTGGGTATTATGCAAAATACAACTGATTTAATTTGAAAGTGTCAAAATCGAGAGTCACAAAATATGGAATTTAGGCCTAAGTCTGTGTTTCAATGAGATTATTTTAATTTCATTTGTCATGTTGAACAATAAAAAACGTCATTAGGAATAAGAAATGCTTGAAATTCAGGGTGGGTCAGACTTCATACTCCATGACGACTATGGCATAACACTTTCATCGGTGGGTCAGCGTCTGATGTTTGTCTTTACTTGGGTTCACTGTGGCTCAACTGGGATTTTTCTTTAGCCCTGACTGTCAGTAAGTAGAGAGCCATTTCCTTTGTGTATTGGCAGTATGTTTATATATTTGATGTTTCCCCATGGTGATGCATTGGATAAGTAAGGAAGCCTCCACCCGAGCTTAACATTTTTTTCTCGTTTGACACGAGCAGAATCTAGGGCGAATATTTGGCAGTAAAATACCCTTAAGCCCCTAGTGACTTCGGCTAAGCATTAGGCCTAAATGAAATATATGTGCGGTTCCTGTTGCATACCAACAAAATTTAGGGTAGGTAGGTAGGGAAGTTATTAAATTTTGTTATAACATTTAACAAAGAAAATAGTGACAAAATCTGAAAAAGTGCCCATTTTAGGTATTTTTTTCTCCAAAGACCATTTTAATGTTTAGGGTAGGGTTAAGAAAATTAGGGTAGGTAGGCAACAGGAACCACACATATATTTCATTTAAGCCTTATAAGGCGGTGGTTCTGTGGTTGTTGATTCATTGTTTTTATTGTTGCCTCCATCGTTTTGTGTGTGTGTGTGGGGGGGGGGGGGGTGGGAGTGAGATGGGGTTGGTCCATGTTCTTAGTTGTGCACTACTAAGTTTCTAAGTTCTGCAATCATCTTACTGGGAAAGAAATATAACTAGTCGCTCTACTTTAATTGCCTTTTAATTTCATTTAACAGTCAGTGATCTGTGTCTCTTCCTCACTGTGCTGTGGGATGGTATAAAGTGTGTGATTGTGGCGTTTCCTTGTCATACTCACTTACTTTTTCATGTGATTTGCTAAGTTCAACTTTAAAAATTCACACTGTAATTACCATCCGCATGGCTCTGTAGTAAGCTAGCAGGATACATGTTTTACCATGGCCATCCTGCTTCTCTGATTGAAACCCAGTCGAGCACATATGCGATGCCGCGATTGTCAGGAATAATCTAATTGCTTGTGTGTCCGTATTGCTTGTACAATTTTATAAATGAAGAAGGTAGAATTTGGAAGATTTTTTATTTTATGAATTATAGAATGCAAACTGACTTACGTTTGAAAATAATTCAGAAGTATATCTCATAAAAATGGAAAACGGTGACAAATTGCTTATTTCTTTACCGTATTCATTTGTTTGAAAAATGGTAAATTTGTGACTTTCGTTTTTTTGCTTTCAAATCAAACTTCCATACTATAAAAGTTTAGAGTCATTTGTCTCTAAAATAACCATGTATTACCGGAAAACAGTGTTCTTATGTATTCCAATATATTTTTAAATTCAAAATTCAAGTATTCAAGAAAATGCCACAACACAAGTGTATGCGTGAGAAAATTATTCCTAAGGTTAATACACACTTGACTATTGGTTAGCGTTAAAGGATTTATTAAGAAAAAATTCTGTAAGATAAAACAAATGTTGAAAACGTATGCGTTTCTTTTGTTGTGGAATATATTTCACTACTGAAGGAAACTTAATGCACTCCACTCATTTTTTTTAGAAAAAAAATGAATGGCACACCTAAAATAATTGTCAATATGAGATTCTTAGAAATTGACCATTCTCATCTTATACAGCTGTATAGTCCATTCTATTTTAAGAAAAATGGATATAGGAAAATATGTAAGAGGAACATTCTTTTTTAATTTTTGTAGTTATGTTTTGTTAAATTCCATGTGGTTATTATTTTACCATGCTCCATTATGTAGTGAAGACAGTCTTTTAAAGATTGATTGTAATATCGCTAAGATAATGCAGAACACGAATTGCCTATACAGCTTGGCGCATGGTACTAATTACGTAAATGGCGTATTTGAAATGAAAATGTGTTTTATTAGTGTAAGTACAAAGAAACAAATATGGCCAAACAAAATAGTTATACTCGAGCTGAAATAGAAAATAAGAACTTTATTAAATTGAAAACTATTAATGCATATTTACCATAAGTAAACCAATAAACTGTGATTTGAACCAGATATGTGTAATTCTTATACCAATAACCTCTGACTATTGGACTAATGAAAAGAAAGGAAAAGGAAGCAAGAAATAATATTTGGTCCACGCACTGTGAGGTACAATTCTACTACAAGTGGAGATGATGTACAAATAACTGAAAATGCTCTGTATGATGGCGAAAATCCAAGCGCTGCGGTAAACCAACTTTTTATAGGTGGGATTCCTCCCACTCCAGGTGCAGGTGACAGTGATCTACCACGTTTTGAAGCAACAGAGGATAAACCAAGATATGCTGATATAGGAGCGTCTAATACAACAAATTCTAAGGACGTGAAAGATACTGACACTGCTAAGTTTCGAAAAGGAAGTGCTGACTCTGATAGAGTGGAATTGAAGCTAGATACTGACTATAGTGATATAGATACAGAGATATCTAACCCAGGATATGAGCCTGGCTACAAGCCATCCTATGCGGTTCCCTATGACAGTAAATTAGTTGCTAGTAATCATGATGATAGCAATAGGCCTATATCGGTATCTCCTTATGACTATATTGATCATGAAAAGCTAAAGGAAGGTGAAGAAATCCCATCTCCTAAAGGAGATTATGTAAGAATCCGAGATGGTACTGAAGATCAAACAGATAATGAAACTGATGCTAGTAAGCGACTTGGTAGCGAGTCTAGTGCTGGAGGTCGAACTGCCAGTGAATCTGGTCAAGATATCAGCAGTGAAAATACTGATGCTACAAACACAGGGTATGCCAATGACGTAAGCGGTGATTATCTAGCTGCAATGCATATGGACTATGATCAGGTGTAAATGTAAAATAAAGTTATACATGTACCGTATTTACCTAAATGTTACCACACAGGCAATTACTTCTCGCTTTATTTTTCTTAAAAGTTGGACAAGGCAGAAAGAGCTGTATTATAAAACTGTTGGGTCAATGTAAATGCGGCACCTCATAAATGCGTAATTAGGACAGATCTACGTTAGACAAAGGTAAAAGCTGAAAATGAGGCGTGATCGTATTCGAAAGTAACTGTATTATGTTGCCCCATAACACCTAAGTACAGACAAAAATGATATTATTAACCCTTAAAACGCCAGGAAAAATGTCTGATTTAGGTTTACGAACGTATAGAGGAAAACAGTGAGGATCCGAGATTAGACTGCTTGCAGGAACCGTCTGATCTGGATCTACACTTTTTGTCAAAGAGGCTTCAAATACATTTCTGCAGACGACGAATGCAGACGACTTGGTGCGATTGGCGCTTAAAGGGTTAATAATGAGTTCACTGTATAAACTGTCAAGATTTTCATGAAATACACACGCAACAATTTATTAACTTTTTACCTAATCATAAATAAAAAAACCAGGTTTCCCATCCTTAGCAGGTGAAATAGCCTAACGACGCCCAGCTATGAATATTAAAGTTGTCGCCTTTAAAGTCGCCCAAAAGCTCTATAATATCATAAAAAGAGGACCAAATACAAAACTTTAAACACAGTGGAAGCAGCAACCAAATATAATTACTTTCCTTAATGTAGTTGCCTTATATGAAACTAAAAGTAAGTAAGAGTGCAAAGATCAGGAATCGATACAATCAAGTACCACTCCTGACCCAGGATACCAATGGAAAAGTGACAAACTTACAATGAGGCACCACAAACTAGAGCCAAGAGGCCAGTCCTCTCCCAGTGGGTGACCACAAGGTACAAATAAACAAACAGGCATAACAAACACAAGACAGAAAACATAAAAAAAAGATCCACAAAAGAAGTACCTCCTTGGAACGGTCAGTAAAATATTTTACTGGAGGGCTTAAACCAGTTTCGAGGCGCCAACCTCACCCTTAATTCAGATGTGGATCAAAACACATGGATATATGAAACCATCATTCCTATCTGCTTGCATTTCTCGATGAAAAACATTTAAATGGCATGTTATCTAGTTTGCGCCTCTGGGTGGAGTAACGTCAATGTCAGCCAATAACCGACGTTCGTGTGACGTCATTCACGTATCACCATGACGTTATGTGCGCGAGATTCGCTCCATGGCGCTTCAAATACTTCCGATTCAAATAAATTGTTTGCTTTTATTAGGATAACTAGCGGTGTTAGTTGGAAGATAATAAAGTAAATTTGAATGATAATATAGAATGTAAATACATGTACAAGGATTGAAATTCATATTTTTACCTTGCTCTGGATGATGAAAAACATTAGCTATTTTAATGTATGTGAAGCCCAAAGAAGGGCCAAAGAAGGGCTTCACAGACATTAAAAATGCTGATGTCTTTCATCATCCAATGAACTAATAAACATAATCACCGCCTTAAAACAGGCAGCAGCAATCATTGGTGACTTTGATCAGACTGGTCTGGGTCTACGTTGATTGCTCAAGAATGTGGGTTATTTTAATGATATATACCTTATGCGTATAAGCAATAGGATCATATACGCAAACATTTGACCATAATTTTGTGGTCATTTTCTAAAACCTCAGTTTAAACATGTAATGTTAGATGTTCAAAAAAAACGCCTCAATGATGCAGTTCTTTTAAGCGAAATAATTTAATTACTTTTAAATTGGGCACTCTTATCTGGAGACCTGGTCAATTCACAATATCATCTGCATATCAATGTAGCTCAAAATGTATGTAACATAAAAAAATCAGTTCATAATAATCATGATAATGGTTATCGTTCCTGTATGTATAAGGTGCTAGTACACAGCTTGGTAGCCCACGAAAATAGTACCTCTTGCGGTTTCTGTGCCATTTATAGGGTCAATGGGTGCTTCATTCGACTTTAAATGTGCATGTAAGTAAACATTGGTGTATGTTGGTCATGCTGATACAGAAAAAAGCATCTTTGTGCGGACTATTGTGTCACAGACTCCCCAGCCAACTCCGCAGCTGACGTACGACGCGGTCGGATTTCAGCTTGAATTTTTTGACTGTCCCTCAAAGAGCTGAAACGAGATTATTAAAGTAGGTTGTCTTTTTGAAAGGTGAATGACAGATCTTGTCACTCACAGGCAGAAAAATCCAACCAAAGTCCTCAAAACATATCCAGAGGCTTGAAAACTACTTTTTACATTGAGTTGAATGGGACTGATTAATTGTGCACCGAACCCATAAATCGAGACTTGGCCTTGAAATGGATATTGGGCCATCTCGTTCTGTTGGATTTTTTCAACTCAAACGTATAAGTTTTCATTCAACCCCACTTATAGTCTGCCGCCTTTAATTTCTTTGAGGACTCCTGATGGCATTTTTGTAAATGCTCAGCATTCAGGCTAGAATTATTTCTTGGACTATTACAAACAATATTGGGGTGGATGCCAAGCTTGATTTTTTTTATTTAAGGTCACAGTGAGGTCAAAGGTCAAGTAAGTGCAATTATGCAGAAAAATGACATTTAAATATTGTTAATTATTTTTTCATCACAAAATGGTACCAATATAAACAAAAACAAATACACATGAGAAAAGAATGGCACAGAGGCTTGCAACAGCCTCCAAATTAACATTAATAAAAGAAATACCCTATTTATGATAATAAACATTCAGGCTCAATTTAAATTAAAGAACAATATAGTCTGGGGCCAATTAAGCTTACCTTGCACCCCCAGTGCAAATTTTCTTGGGTGCCAAATTGTTCTATACGACCCTCTAAATGCAAAATAAAGTTCTGAAAATTAATCTGACTGGGCTATATGAAACACATGGTTTCCATGGCAAACCATAATGTTATTCAAGAATGGGGATGTGCCTACAAAATGGTTTATATGGCAACCCCCATCATGCAATTCTGAAGAGTGTTTTTTTAGGGATTCTAATGAACAATTTGGCACCCATGTCAAATTGTCCCCGGCTAGTACTATACATGTAAATTGTATGAAACATGTCCCTATAGATTTGATATATAATTTTATGTTATCCGAGGCACTTCTTATTCACATCTACATTGTATCAATTTGATCTTTGACTTCATTTACTATACACCTAGCTTCGAATAAGTGCCTATATGCTTAAAATTTTAGACACATATTCGCAGGCAACCTAAGTCTCTACAGACAGGATTACGATTCAGCATATTCAACTGCCTCTAGGGCACCTTGTAGTCCTATAAGATACACACATTTCACTGCATTGTATGTAAATTCTATCATGCAGATCTGATTAACCTTTAACAATTATATCTGACGGTTCTGCACATTTTTGCAGCTACAAGTGGTGATGAGCTCCATACAAGCTGGACACACAGCTGACAATCTGTCCGTCTGTCAGTTTGAACCTAAATTGTGCCCGGAGCATATCAGGCAGGAATCCCAAATTAAGTGTGTGGATACGCCTTGGGTTCGCAGAGTGATATATACTGTTTCTTGGTTACTGTGATTTTGACCTTGCCCTCTGACCCCATTTCTAGAAAAATCGTGTTGAGAGCATATATCTTGTATTGTTTTAAGGTAGGAATCCCACATTTAGAGTGTGGATACATGTTGGGTTGCCAATGTGTCCCATACTGTTTGGATTCACTTTGACCTTGACCTCTGGCACATCTCCTATATTATTGGCGGTAGGAATCCCAAATGTAGAGTGTGGATACATCTTGGGGTCGCAGAGTGTCACACACTGTTTACATGGAAAAACAAACTTTTTAACTTCCCAAAGTTGCAAGCCTCTGCCTTATGACTGTAAAAGTGTTTGAGCTTCCAGGCACTACTTCCAACATGTACTTTGTATATGTGAATTTAATGAACAGTGTTCTTTATTTATTATACCCCAGATTGGAACTTCTAGTCACCTGATCAAAACTGTTTAAAACACCAATGCCAAATTAGTATAAGCAAACTAACATAAACGTCTTACTACTTCCATTTGTAATGATCTTTTTCTACTTCATACTCTGTCCTATTTCAAAAACAGCGATTGAAATTTTCATTTGATGGAAGTTTGGCTTATCAAGCTTGTGAAAACGGGTTAACACTTGGTCAACGTTGAATCTATGTTGAGTCAACAATGTGTGCCTGCTGGGACACTCTGAATAAATTTTAGACATCTATTCCCCCTGGACACGCCAGAATGAGCGATTATTAGAGGCTTTTGCAGATATGCGATATGACCAAATCTCATGTTTGTATGCCCTTTTTTCATGATCCAGATACTTAACCCTTGTCCTGCTTAATTCTAATTGGTGATTTATTATTATTGTATCGGGCTTAAAAATCAAACCAGTTTTGCCATATAGTCAGAATTTGAAGAACGTGCAAACCTACCCTCCCCCAAAATTTTCACAACATATCTATCCCGGTAAATGAAATGCAGCAGGTCCCCAGCAGCATACTAAAGATAAACGCAGCAGCATACTAAAGATAAACGTTTACCAGGCATGCTAATGTATAAACTTGGTCACCCTTGTCGTCTGCGCTTCAGTTGGTTGCACGAGTAAAGCGTACATAGGCTATTACACCTGATTTACTATAGACTTGTCTTATTTGACAGTGTATGACAGCGCTCTGTCTGACACGCCCCGTCTCTATTAACTGGTCGCACTATACATGCCGCCAGATAAGTGTACGTAATTGAAAAACATTTTTTCATATTTCTTAACCAAAACATATGTTGTAAGTTCTCAAAAGAACCGTCTCAATGAGACGGGTTTTTGAGCACTCAAAACATATGTTTAACTTAATAGACTAAGTTAAGCAAATAATCACAAATTTATCCTAAAGCATTTGCCTATCTATGCCTATGTTCTTTATCCACTTGATAGCTATACATGAATGTTTCAAGAGTGACTTCACGCCTATGAATCCAATGCGCTGAACGGACCAATTGTGTTCATTGTTCAGTTTCAAGAAAAGAGTATAATTGAGCCAGTGCATGTGATTTCCAACAATGTGGTGTTTTGACATGTATAGACTCGGAAAGCCTCTGCAGCCTCCTTTTAAGCATAGAAACTCCAAATCGTGCTCAGTCAGTAGCTTAACAATCATAGAATACTCAAGCGACTAACAAAGGCACTGATCAGACTACGCGTTTGAGTAGGCTGATCTGAGGCTTTGCTGGTCGCATATACCACATTGTTGGAAATCACATGCAAGGGTTCAATTGATAGTGTTTTTGTTTTGATTAGCTTGTTTGTTTGTTTGATCGATTGTTTGATTGCTTATCACTTTGTTTACCTGCACCAATACAATACACATTAATGGATATTAAAATTGTATGCAGAATGAATAAGATGCAAATAAAGTTTAAAGAAAACAGACCTCATCTCTCATTGTCATTCAAGAATCAGTAAAATTTTTTTGGATCGATTACAATACAGCAGCCTAGATAAGCAGCGTATTTGCGTAAATACGCAATTAAAATCATCAAAAAAGCAATTAAAATTAAATGTGTGCGTACCGAAAAGCAATTCCGTCGATCGGTATGCAATTACATGCGATGTCATTGCGTACCATTTGGTCCATTCCGTTTCCATTTGGGTAGTAAACAAATGCCAGTCGGGTATTGATTTTTTTTTTGTTAGCGAGTGCACGGTTTATGAATAAATATCGGCACCAGT
The DNA here is from genome assembly GCA_964019695.1 of Loripinus fragilis. Classification (NCBI taxonomy): domain Eukaryota; kingdom Metazoa; phylum Mollusca; class Bivalvia; order Lucinida; family Lucinidae; genus Loripinus; species Loripinus fragilis. The sequence continues at coordinate 31,632,849 of OZ026517.1, forward strand.
CAAGTATTTTAGCGGAAAATTGGATGCGAGCAACTAATGTCAACAAGGCGATGAGATTTGCTTCAGGTACAGTAAAAATCCGCTAGTTTGATACTCAGAAAGGCAGACGATGAGAGTAAATATGTAGGCACATTCGAGATGGCTTCATTCAATAAGAAAACGTATGTAATCACTGCCAAAAACATGGCGTATTTTTTTTTTAAAAAAATACGCAATTGTTTTTGCAAGTACGCAATTGAGGATAACCTGGTTGCTTAAATACCCAATTGACCCAAAAGCTTATCTAGGGCGCTGCAATATATCTTATTTTCATTCAAAAAAGGCAGATATAGGTACGTGTAATCATTTGCACATGCATGCATTTTGGGTGGTATCAGACCATCAGCATATCAATGCCACAGACACACCTGCTGATATGTCTGTGGCACTGATATCATATTAACCATATTATCCATTAATTCCAATTCAAGTTTATGCAATAGTTTCCCGTGGTGTACTGTATAGAATGCTTTTGAACAGTCTAATATGACCATATCCGTTTGGAGTCCTTTATCCTTGTTCTGTAGAAGATCGTGCATTGTAGTTAGGAGCTGTGTTTCACATGAATATCATGTTCTAAATTCATGGTTTAAACTTGTCAGAATTTTATTCTTCTCTAAGTGATCTAATGTTTGCAAATCATATGTTCAAGAAGTTTACAATGACACAGGCCAGTAGTTTTCTGCGATATGAACATCTCCTTTTTTGAACACCGGTGATAGGTTTGCATTTAACCAATCTTTAGGTAAGGTTTCACCGTCTACGAACAACTGAAATATAGTTCTTAGACCCGGGGCTAACTGAACTGTACAATTCTTTAGAATAATATTGGGATGTTATCAGGTCCACATGTTTTTGAAGTAACAGTGTTCTTCAAAAAGGTTTCAACACCTACAGTTTCGATAGATAAGTCGGGAAGTTTATATCTATACTGTTTAACCATATGTGGCATTTCCGAGGAATCTTCTATTGTGAATACGGATCTGAACTGTCAACTAATATTTGAGCTTTATCTTTACTTTCACTGAATATTATCCTGTTTCCTTGATTTATCATACCTCCAAAACGGCTTGCTATTTTTATTTGCAGTCCTTCTTTGATGACGGCATTGATGTGATTCACTTCTGCTTTTTTCAATGCTCTTACATTGACGTTGAATAGATTTAAATTCTGTCCACTGTTTAGATTATTTTCATGTTTATAGAGGAGTACTTTCCTCCTAGTCATACGTTGCAGATTGTAGCTAAACGATGAGACTGATCTTCTCCCTTTCAAATGTGATTCAGATGTGGATCAAGACACATAGATATTAGGTTAGCATGAAATACCCCTAACTTATCAATGCATCATCTCCTAAAACATACAAATCAAGATATAACAAGGAGATAAAGCAAGGATAAGGACTCAACAGTAAATTAAACTGATTACCAGAGCAAAAGAAATCCAACAGGTAAACCCCGGTGGGCCCGACAAACAGCCAAAGCATCAGGCCCCTACCATCTCATCAATAGATAAGTCTTTAAGTCGGAACCATCATAGAGTCTGAAGTCCGACCCACCGGCGTGCAATTAAAGAGGAAAGCAAAGTTGTAGAATGAGGAACATCACCATCTAAAAATGGGAAATTGACAATTTCAAAATCAAAGTCATCACGTTTATCATAAATTTTGGTAGAAACAATATCATTAGAAATTGACAAATGCAAATCTAAAAATGCGGCTTCGGTATCAGAGGCATTGGCTTTATTATTAAACCTTTCCATACTCTCCGTAGCTTCCTCTGTCATTTCTATGTACGCATGTAGAGGTTTGTTTGGGAAATTTCACTGGACTTTATAGCCTCTACATCTGGGTCTTTCCAGGTATAAAACGTCTGAGCCAAGCTTCGGTCCCACAAATAATGTCAGGTTTGCTACAATCAAGAGGATTTATTTTCTCGGATGCAGTAACAGTTTACTGTTAAAAGCCTTAGGTTTGACATTTTAGGTAGTTCGATATGGTTTGACTTGTCAGCTCAAGCTGGGCAGTCACTGACATGTCTTTTCTACTGCCACTAGCACACCTGCCATTACTTTGAAGTGGAAAAATGCATAAGTCTACCTTTTCAAAGATATTTTACTCACACATTTTGCATGTTTTTAAGACTTCAGTATAATTTGAAGTACTGAGGCCCCCAGGGGGGTCGGTGCTCCCTTGATCCCTGAAAATAATGCATTGATCTCCCCGTCTCCCTGCAAATAATGTCCACGTCTCCCTAAAAGTATTTGCCTTCACTCCCCAAATCCCAAAAAATAGTTCAGCTTCTCCCCAAATCCCCAAAAATATAAGCCAATTCTCCCTAAAATGTATTTATCTTTCCGTAGAATTAAAATCACATACTTAAAAACTATGAAGCTACATTGTATATAAAAGCGCATGACTTAATGATCACTTAATAGTTTGTCTTAAACCGTAAAACTGGTTTAAGCCCTCCAGTAAAATATTTTACTGACCGTTCCAAGGCGGTACTTCTTTTGTGGATCTTTTATGTTTTTGTTCTGTCTTGTGTTTGCTATGTTTTGTGCGCGTCTGTTTATATGTGCTTCGTGGTCACCTGCTGGGAAAGGGCTGACCTCTTGGCTCTCGTTTGTGGTGTCTTCTGTGAGTTTGTCACTTTCCCATTGGTATCCTGGGTCAGGTGTGGTACTTGATTGTATCGATTCCTGATCTTTGCAACCTTACTTACTTTTATACATGTAAAGACGGGTCTTTGTCATGGAATACATGACATATAAAAGCCATGGAATGCATGGCATATAATAAATTTCAATGAAATGCATCATATATGGCTCAAAGTATAAGGCCATCCTTAAAATGTTGTTGCTGTACCTGGTAGAGTAGGCTTGGAGGTTTAGAGATAACCCATTCGGTTTTCTTTTTGGGAACAGGGGCTGATTATTACCAACAGGTTAAACTAGATTTTTCTAGACACTTAAGTGAAAGCATTTAACAAAAAAAGTATTTTCTACAACCTATATGCTTGTCTAACTTCAGTTAAATCAAGTAGGTATATATCTGATAAGCATTCCTCAAAAAATCCTTTAAAAATGTTAACTACCTAAAAAGATAATAACATAGCAGGTGTGTTTGTGGCCCAAAGTATGTTATGAGCAATCTAAAAATCAGCAATTTTAAGGGGAAAAATCAACAAGAAAACTTAAATGCCATATATTCCTCTTTATATCAAATTGGATGAGCATGTTAGTACGAAAATAAATACATTTAGAATTAAGAAGGGGGGATCTGGGGGGTGTGGGGGGGGGGGGCTAGCCGCCCAGAAGCAGAATATTTTTTTAAAAAATAAACAAAATGGAGTCTTTTCCTTTTTTTTTTTTTTTTTTTTTTTTTTTTTGCTTTTTGGCAAGGCTCCCATTATCCCCAAAATTATGAGCTTGCTCCCTAGCTCCTCTAAAATAACTAAAAGGACCCACAGAACTGCCAGTAAGAAAGCTACTGGAGGGTTTATACATGTTTGGCGGTACAACCGTCAACACCTATTCCTTGTAACCATGGCCACCAATATAATAAGCGTACTAGTGGCCTTGAGCTATCGGTTGCTTAGCAAAACAGTGAACAAAATTATTTTATTATGAATATTTGAAGGCTTGGTTTTATCTTGCCATACATGTGTTTGCCAAGTCTATTATATTATAATGAATAATACTGAAGTGAGAAGAAGAAATGAATGTCTAAATTTCTCTTGAATGTATGCATGATTAAATATATATACACTGACCCAAAATGAAAACTTTACATAGTATTCAAAAGTATATATTTTGATGATAAGTTAAGTTTCGGGGTAATTTTTTCGGTCATGGAATCTTCAATGCCTTATCGATGTCTCTGAAAAAAATATTGGATGAAAAACATAAATTGCATCATTTTTATGAATAATTCAGTTCAGAGGGGTCAAAATGAAAAATTCTAAAAACAATTAAACCAGTTACACAGATTTTGGAAACAAGAAATTACTGACTGCGTGCTTTAAGCGATGTTAAAAAGATCATCAGTAACCAGTGTGACCTTCATTTTTTACGAATGATTAGCAGAAAACGTCGCCTCATTGAATTTACGTAACGTTGTATGGGCACGTTAGGGATACGTATGAAATGCTAACAGAGGTTAATATTGGAGTCATTTAACGCATCCATTTGATGATTGGACCTGATCCTCCGACCCAATTCATCCTATACATGTTCTATGGGGTTCTTATCCGGGGATGAAGCAGGCCAAGGCAAGAGGTTGACGTAATTTAGGCATAGAATTGTGTGGTTATTTACGTGTTGTGTGAGGCCTTGCGTTGTCATGCTGGAAAATGCCAGGCCGTTATTTTGCACGAAATGACTAATTATCTTTAGAGCATGAACCCCGTAAAGACGAGCAATAATACTTTCCGTTTAAAGCGATTACGTGGGTGAGTTTACGTGTTTACGCGATAAGGACGTAACGTCGTTACAATTGCGCGACCAGGTCTTTGCACGAGCTCTGACATACCCAGATCTGTTGTACCGGTTCATAAGATAATGAATAGTCGGTTTAGAGCACCCAAAATTGATGTGCGATACCATTTACCGTAGATCCCGCCTTGAGCACGCCAATAACGTGGTTTCTTTGATCTTTTGAAAGACGTGGCGTCACTAAATCGAAGCGTTTTGTAACAATAAATTATTTTTTTTTACCAGGACTCAGCTGCAAATGTTTTCTTGTCGGTTTTAAAGCTGTTAATGGCCCACCTGTTCCTCAGCACGTGTAGCGTACGAAACACGTTTTTCAGGCGTTGACACTTGAATAGACCTGGGATCTGAATAAAAATTGCATAATCGTTATCTGCGACGAAGTCTCGATAATTATGCGTATATCTTACAACGACATGTATACTAACAAAACAGTTATTCAAAGAAATAAAGTGTAAAGTTTTCATTTTGGGTCAGTGTATATAAGTGTACACCCGGATTGGCATTCAATACCAAAATATATTTGTGTTAATGCTTAACGTCCAAGTTAACTATTTTCAGTCATGTCGGGACGATTTCCTGTCATTCTGTGTTAAACCAGTACAATGTCTTGCTCAAGGACACAACGCAGTGCCTTCGGTGAGTCTGGAACTAGCGCCGATATGAGCCCCCGTGGTGTAGTGGATAGATAAAACACTCGCCTTGTAGTTTGATTTCCGGCTCCCCCAAGGTACATATAACTGTTCGTTTGTTTCCATGTTTCCATATATATCAGTTATATGTTCAGAGGGTCATATGGTAGACTGGCCGCCGAGCTAAATATGTCACCCTCTTGAAATATTGTATTTAAGGATTGAAATTCATATTTCAAGCTTGCACTGGATGATGAAAAACATTAGCTATTTTAATGTCTGTGAAGCCCGAAGGGCTTCTCAAAACATTAAAATAGCTCATGTTTTTCAATATCCAGTGCAAGCTTTAAATATGTATTTCAACCCTTATATTTACATTCTATATTTTCAATCAAATTTACTTAATTATCTTCCACCTTACCCCGTCAGTTATCCTTATAAAATGAAATATTGCATTTGTAACGGGGGTGTTGGAACAGGCAGGGAGCGAAACTCGTGTACATAACGTCGTGGCGATACGTGAATGACGTCACCCAAATGTCGATAAACAAAGAACGTTATTGACTGACGTTGACGTAAGTCCGCCTAGAGGCGAGGTCTAGATCACATGACATTTCAATGTTTTGCATCAAGTAATGCAAGCAGCCAGAAATGTTGTTTTCATCTAAGGAAACCACACTGAGAATGTAAATATAAATAAATAAATAAATAAATAAATAAATAAATAAATAAATATGCATCTAGGACTTTACACAAGTGCATAAATGGTCCACCTATGTACAATGTTATAGAATAGTTTATATACTGTTCATAAAAAGTAGGGTATATTCGAATATTAAAAATGATAGCACTTGAAACAGCTAGTATTAATAAGCCAAGTAAACTCACCGACAATATCAATAAAAAAAATCTTGGATTAACGACAACCATATTCTCGTGAATATCACGGTGACGGATTATGCAATGGCTATGTTTTTATAAAAGAAAATATCCATTATTCTTTATCTTTAAGTTTAGAATTTGTTTTATTCTCTTTGTTCTCAATTTCAGGAATACATGACTATTTGTCAATTTTCAGTGAATTGTGGCACATTTGTTAAGATTTTGTCACCGCCCTATCGGACCTAGAAATAGCAATTATGGTACGTGAAAAAAAAATTAAAAAGAAAGATTTCCAAAATGCATCTTTAGCATGCATTCTCGAAATCATGTCATTTTTTTATGCCCTCAACTTTTACAAAAATAAAGGGGCATATTGATTTGGGCTTGTCCGTCCGTGCGTGCGCCGTGCGTCCGTCCGTTCAAAATTTAAGATAGGGTTTTGATATTTCATAAATGGAATCCTCATAAAAATATTTCGCACGATTTTGTTAAAATCTGGATTATCATCCTTTGTGGAGTTATGCCCCTTTTAAAGGGTCATAATGAATTTTGTAATCAGGATGTTTCAGAAACTATTACAGCTAGGAATTTCAAACGTTGTCAGCTGATAGAGAATAATAAGAAGATAACCTGGTGAAAATTAAAAAAAAAATGTATTTTTTTGTTATTGCCCTTTGGAAACTTGAACATAGAAAACTTGATATCTCAAATACCATTCCAGCTAGGAGCTACAAACTTGGACAGCTGATAGAAGATAATAAGTTGGTTGTGTGGTTATTTTTTCCAGTTATTGCCCTCTGCATTTTTTCGAGTTATTGCCCTTTGCAAATTTGGACATCAAAAACTTTTAATAAAGATATCTCAAAAACTATTACAGCTAGTAGCCTCAGATTTGGTCAGCTGAAAGAAGATGGTGAGTAGATTACCTGGTGAAGAGGATGGTCGACAAGCTAATAGTTGGGGCATAGCGTTTCATGAACACTCTTTCTAGTCACTGCACTCATCAATATGATTACATTATTTGTTACAAAATACTGCTAAACGGGTAGTAAAGCAACATCATAAACCGAGTGATATGCCAAAAACATGCCAGGGTAGAATCATAGAGTTGCGTAGAAACGTACAAATAGATTTATAAGCAATGACAGGAATCCTCAACACACAAGCCCAGGAACAGTGACGGTTCACCTTTCCGAAAACGACGCCTGCAAATTGTTTTTCTTACTTTTGATGCAATTTAATGAACAAAAAGGCAAAAAAAATCCTAGAAATAATAAAAGTTAAAAATTATATCTTTTCTTATTGTCAAGCTCATTTTCGCATTTTGACATAATTTTATTTTGAAATCTGCTTTCGTGTGCTTGATAATCTATAGAAGTCGCTAAAATTGTCCCGGAACATAATACTAAATATTTGAAAAAAAGTGCATATCTTTCAAAATAATTAGAAAGACAACTTATAATTTGAAAGATAGGCATTTTTACTATATGCTATATGGGGCAATTTCCCGACTTCTGTAGATGTGCACACACACACACACACACACACACACACACACACACACACACACACACACACACACACTTAAATGAATAATGTCAAAATGTTGAAGTTTAGCTTGGGCCCTCGACGCGAGAAACCCTCTCTTTGGGGTTTGCAAACAACAAAGGCGCAGACCAGACCGCGAAGTCTGATCAGCGCCTTGCATGCCTTTGTTATTCGCTTATTAAAAAGTTTAATTTCTAAACTTGCTACAAGCGGAACTGCAATTTTCTAGCTAGCCTCTGTAGCTATACAGCCTTGTTTGAGCATAGTTTTCTCACTACGTGACCCAAATGTAGACAGGGTGAGGAAATTCAATCACCAATGGAGTGAATCTGTATGACACATTACCAAATTTTACTCAAGCAAATCAATCAATCAATTTTGAAAGCTAATCAGTAAATTGACAAGTGAAAATATTTCCTTAAATTATCCCATAGTCCAGCAGAAGATATTTTTCACACCTTTATTGACATAAAACATTAACAAACAAAAGTGACGGATGACAAAGCGTCTGGCCAAAGCAATAAGGGACAACATTTTTGACATCTTCAATCTATTTTGGACAATAGCGACAATTTACTGCAGATTTTTACACGGGTGTATTGGGTATGTATACGTTTTATGCTTCACTGAAAGATATTGTGTTTCATCTTTTTTAAAATCAGCAAATTTCTTGTCGCATCGCTGCGTCTCTTTTTATGAACCTTGCTGCGAGAAAACCTGACTTCGGGGTTTGTGGTCAGGTGAGACTCAATCCAGCCTGCAACGCTACAGAGACTAGTAAGAACGTTGTAATAAAGCACGTTGTAATAAAGCACGTTGTAATAAAGCACGTTGTAATAGAGAGCGTTGTAATAAAGCATGTATCAAGACAAGCAGCTTGGATGCTCAGAGTAGTTTGCGCCTCAGCTGTTCAACTGTTATTATCATGCAATAAAGTCATATTGTCTCGCGGCGAGGTCCATATCATAATGCAAATATAAGCCTAGCGTCCTTTTTTGGCGGACGAAGGCAAACAACGGAGACCCAGACCAGACGCCACAGAACGCGGCGTCTGATCAGGGTCACCACTGTTTGCTTACAGAATCTTTTTATCAAAATTTGAATAAAAATGAAAAAATAACACACACCAACCCTTAAAACGGAAATGGACTGCTCCAATGGATAACAATGGAAAGTTCCATTCGGCATAAATGGGTTAAAACCAGAAAGTCCATAAATGATGTGAATCGTGTCCTAGAGATGATTCATGCAGACTGGGAAAACACGGAGCTTCAGATTTCCAGATAAGAGAACGTGATTGAAAATTATTTTTCTTATTTTAAATGCAAACATATGTCGTGGGTACTCAAAGAACCGTCGCGACGAGACGGATCTTTTGAGCATCCAAAACGTTTTAATTGATGGGTGAGAATATAATGACAATTTTAATTTTTTAATTCCAATACAGTTGCTTACCCTTCTTACTCTGAAACTGTCATATGTTGGTTATAGGGTAGACACTATGAATTGTTGTGATTTTGTGCGTCAAAGTTAACAGCATTAAAATATGTGAAGGTACCTGTAAACAGGAGGTGAACAATGAATTGGTTGGATTATGAAGGAGTCAAGTTTGTCCGTTGGTACTAATGACAAACATTAAAGGCATATTATGTCGTTTTGAGATGCACTGTCTTGCTGCAAGAATTCATTGAAATTCACAGGTATTAAAATTTCACAGTTGATGAAATAGCATGTAAATTTTAATTAAGTTTTGCTAAAAATATGTTAAAACTCATGTAAACTTAATTTTTTTTGCAACTTGTTCAAGTTTAAAATGGGAAAGATGCATGTCATTGGATACGTGTTTGTACTGGGATATCTCCACGGTAAGATTACGTTCATTAATAATATCATTTGTAAACGAAAACTATGTTGGTCAGCCTGTGCATTCGTGCAGTCTATTCAACGTCGTTGTTTGCTGCTAAGAAAAGTATCCGCCCCCCCCCAATTCTAGCTATATTCTGTGTAACTGAGCAGTGTAGTTTGAGCTGATGGTTAAAATGTTAAACTGTAATTTGGCCGGTACTGTGTACGTGATATCGGAACTTATTTCATCGGCGAGCAGTGCAGACTCGGAAGACCAAAATATGGATGTAGCAATCAGGAAAGTCCGGCGCATTTCGAGAATCGAATCAAGCCTCTGGTGTACGTAAGGCGCATTACGCGTAGTACTATGTTTATAAGGCGTAACTGACGAATGGAAAATAAGTTCTTCAGCATGTGGGTTCAGCCCTATTAAAATCCATTAGTTTGATTACCTGGAACGTTTTATCAACAGTATAAATGAAGATTTTAGGTTTTTTTTTTTCAATAAAAAACTTCATTTCTAACCGTTTGTTTTGCTGCAATCACACTTGTTATTGTGTTGGCATGGTTTTTGTGACGTCAGCATCACGTTATGTAACGTCAGAGTCATGTTGTCAAAGTAGATCCTCGATGTAAATCTGAGGTCTGATTCCACGGGATTCCACGGAATTGGCTGAGACAGTTCCGATTGATGGATGTATACTCAAACAAAAAAGTAACGTCCGATTTTCATGGTACTGTGTCTATCAATCCAGTTAAGATGTCGCAACAAAAGTACAACCAAAATGTTTATCAAACGTAGGACACACAAAAATTGGTAATTATTTGATTTAATCTTCTTACACGTATCATGAAGGGTTATTGGACCTTATGTGCACAGAGCTTTTTCCATTATCATCAGGAAGTAAATCATCAAAATATGACACATTTTACGTTAAATGGCAGCCAGAAACGTCCGACGTTGAAAAAACATCTAAAAATTCCAAGTCTGCTTATTGGACGAGCGACATTGCAGTTCAAAACCTTTAATTTACGAAATTCACTGAAATAACCTCCCTTTAAATTAAACAAATAACAATTTAAGAACTTCCAAATCTCCTTAACCTAACGTTATTTTGAGACCGTTTTTGTTTTAACGTGTTGTGTTTGTTTATGAAAACAATTACACAAAAGAGAACAACACAATCTTAGGCTGATGTCGGGCATCAAAGGTTTACTAAACTTGTGTATTATACCCCACCCCACGGGTCTATGACAAAACATAGAACGACAAAACATAGAAAAGCAAAAATATAGAAAAGACATAATATAGAAAGACAAAACATCGAAAAAAAAGATCGAAAAAAGATCGAAAAAACTTCGAAATAACATCGAAAAAGTTAAGAAATATCGAAATTTTTATTTCAATCAATTTTACGACAAAACAATACATTTTGATATTTAAGGTCGCGAACATCGATTTGCGACCAAAAAAAGACTCCATAAGTTCTAGTTTCACTTTGATTGTGCAACATAGTTCAAAAGTTAGTAGCCCTCGAGGTACTCGATGCATGTATGTCCATTATTGGTCCTTAATTGAAACTCGGATACCACTTTCTTGAGCCTTTTCGCGCGCCCTACGGCCTTGGAAGTCCTCAACCTAGGCCCTACTTTGTTTGAAGTCTAAGTTCGGAAAGCAACATCCAACACCGAGTCCAGGAAAAACAGTTTCGAAGTCAGATCTAAATGTTTGTATCTCAATGCCCATGCACAGAGATTCGTTCGAGTGAACGAATGTTCAACGACGCATAGCAATCAACAAGCGATCGAGTAATTATCATTTTTCACACTTATTGTTCTATTATTGGTCGTTCTATTATTCGTCGATCTATTTGATGTCGCATCTATCTTTTGTCTCGTCTATTAATTGTCGCTTCTATCTTTTGTCTTTCTATGTTTTGTCGATACGATACGATACGATACGATACGATACTTTATTAATGCATAAAGCCATAATGGCCCATGAGCATATAAACAAATACAAATACAATACAGTACAGTACAGGATAGCGAGATACACAAAACACAACACAGTTGCAATACAATGACAGCATTTCAAAACAAGATTTAGGTGATAATGGAATATTAGTGTATAGGGAGAGGTGCTTTTTTCCTCTGAAACATATATTTTTTACCTACGGTAATCGATATGTGTCGCATATAGAAAAGCAAAATTGGGTGCTGGCAAAAAAGGTGCTTATCAGCCTGCGCATTCGCAAAACCCGATGAGCACATTTTAAGCTGTGGCGACAGTTATTATATATATGAATTAATTGCAGAAGAGGGTAATGGCTGTCTTCCATGAAGAAAAAATATCCCTAGATCCGATCTTGTCGAAACGAAATACAAGAAAGGGTCAAAGGAGAACAATATAGTGGTATTACTTATCATCCTTGGATACAATCTTGTAAAATACAAGAAAGTATCTTAGGATATCACCTGTTAATCCGAAAGTTTGAGGATAATTAAGTATGTGCAATCAAATTTGTATTTTAGTAAAAGATTATCTAAAATAAATAATGTCAAATGAGACCAAGGCCGGATAATGCTATACGGAATACAGGTTTATAACAGAAATTTAACCTGTGGCAATATGTTTTGCTCATTAAATACACTTCTAGATCCGCCCCGTTAGTCTCACTTACCTGAGCAAGCTTTCCGTGCCTTTTTTGTGTATTGATTAAAAAGGAATTCCGTTAAAAAGAAAACAAAACAAAACTGTGTGGATCTATGCGTAAAGACAGTGCAAACTCAGACGAGATACCCATTTTTGCGACATCGCGCCCGAGCCTGCAATGTATGAAGTGTTAATGTAAAACATACAGCTACAGCCCATCAAGTTTAAAGCAATATACAATCAGTATAATGGAAAAGGGAGATTACTTTCAAGCAATGGTAAGTATTGGGTCACATTTGCTAGGTTTTGGCAGTACTATGGCATTGTCAACCCAAAAGCCCGCTCAAAAATGCATCCACAACTGCCGTCTGCACACGTCGTCCGCTACATGCATTCTCTTATAATATTTACATATTTAGGTGCATAGGACAACCATTTGGACTCAGATCAGATTGCACCTATCGGAGCAGCCAGATCTGGGTCCTCACTGTTTGTCGAGGAAGGAAATTTATATCATTACAGCAGGCGACAGAGCGAGCAGACGGCATTTTTGTGATTGGTGCTCCAGGGACTAGCAGCGCGAAATATACGATGGTTTTGTGTTATATACGCGTCGTGTAATCTCCATAGACTGCCTCGGCGAGGCTGTTCTAGCGAGAATCCACGATCGCAAACGATGATAACCACCTACCCAAGTAATCTTGAATGATATGGGATGAAATCTTATACGCTCATTAGTTATTGGGTTTTATCAGATTAAGAGTAATTCTATAACATTGTTACTGTTTTCTTAGTTATGAAACTCAGACTTATTTTGCCAATGTGATAAAACCAATGATAAAACATGTAACAGATTGAGATGAAGACTACAGGCTATACATCATCACCATATCATATACTCTACGTCAAATAAATTTGCTTTGTATCAATGCATACCACTATCAGACGCTACCTTGGTAGGCCGACTGGTACAGATATGCATGTATATAAGTTAATCCTATATTTTAAATTAACTGTAAATAGCAGAAGCACAGATTTAAAGATACATAATTTCTTTTCTTAATTGAAATGCCTTTTCAATAAAGACGCTAAGATTTTTCAAGGTTTTGCAGTGTTCTGAACATATTAACTGTATAAATTTAAGCATATTTGGTCTCTGCCAGTAATATTTGGATATATATCTCCTACGAAATTCAACATAAATAGGACATTCTAGCACAAAATGAAACTCGTCCTCCAAAACGTTACAACTTTTGCATTTTCTGTTTTCATAAGGAATTTTGATAGGTTTTGCCCATCGACCCACTTCAACCTCAAGTCTATGAGAAGATAGGCGCAATCTACTTAATTGTTTTCGATATTTTGAAATATTTAACTTATCTAAATAAGTTTGGTGTTGAAAACTTGCAAAAGTAATATAACATCTTGCACGAGTTGAATTCTCTAACCTCGTGTGCCATTCTTGAGCGAAAACATCCCTTACCCTTTGTTTAAAAGTCCCTAAAAATTGTTCGATATTGCCTACTCCTTGTGTTTCCCAGACTATCCTAAATCCCAGTTGACATAATAAATCTTTTACACACGAGGCCCAATTTCGTTTTAGTGGGTGTGCAGCCAAATCATTAAGCACGTACACCGCACCCCACACTGCAAAATCATCAGAAAATTTCCATTATCAATTGGTTTGATGCTGATTAGTCTTGATTAATTCTGAAATGCTTGTGATGACGAAAGAAATCAAATTTGTCCGATTCTGTTGATTATCAAAATACTGGACCAAAATGAATTTTCTGAGTGTTTTTACGCACGCTCGTGATCGATATTTTGTCAAGTCAGAGTATGTTAGAGATTAATGGCTGTGGTCGTTAAAGCAAAGCATACAGCTAGCAAGAATAACATCTATAGAGTTTGCTCTGTGATGTTTAAATGCGTTTAAAAATTCGGGCCTATGACGGAAACACAAGCTATTGATGTTGTGACTTTTGATTTTAAGGGTACCCGTGTTCGCTGCTTTGACAGCGGCTCTACTGATTATCAAATGAATTTATCTTAGTTGCAAAACGTTTCTAAATGATCACAGTTGGTAATGTGAAAATTTGAATGAAGTGCGTTCATACATTTGGAACTGACAGACATAAACGTCAAGCGGACATAACTTTATTGTTTCAGTAAAGATGATGGTTCAAGACAAAAATTTAGACCTCTAGCATCGCTGGATACATGTACGTCAGCATTGGTGTTTAGATAAGGATTTTGTTGCCTGCACGTGCAATAAGTATCTGTACAATCTACGTAACTCTAACAATATCCAAACCATACGAGCTAAAACGAATCAATACAATAATTCCTTTTTGCCCTCTGTCTTAAGGGATTGGAATACCTTGCCAGCTGAAACTAAACAATTAAACACATTAAGTTCATTCAAATACTTTTTGAAGAAAGATAACAAACCTGTTCCAAAATATTATTATTATGGAAAAAGAAAAACTCAAATACTACATACCCGGCTACGAACAGGCTGCAGTTCTCTGAATCTAGACTTGTTCTTGAAAAATATCACTGACTCACCTCTTTGCAACTGTGGTTCTATCGAAAATGTGCAACATTACTTTTTCCACTGCAGATTCTTTCAGCATCAACGCACCTTACTTCTTAATGATATACGACTATATAGAACACCAACTTTGAATTTATTGCTATATGGTGATCCATTACTATCAAATTAAATAAACCAAAGTATCTTCCATCATGTCCACAAGTATATCTTAGCAACGCAGCGTTTCTAATTCTCTCATCTTTAATGTGCATTACAAGTGTTACCATATCATGTGACGACAGAAGAAAACCTAATATTAAGCATGTCCTTAAGTCTGCACCACTCCCCACATCCCTTCAACATTCAGCAAAGCAATACAATCTGAAAATATTTCATGCTTTTTTCTATCGTTATTTGTTTGTAATTTATATCATTTTCTTATTGTTGTTTTTTTCTCAATCTATTTTTCGCAATTATCATCTTTTCATATTTATAACACTACTTTGTATACTCACTTTGCTATATGTAGATAAAATACTGCCATATGCATGTACACTATATAGTCACTCTCAACAGGAAAAGAACTCTATAAGCATTTATGCTTTCGTTCTAATCCTTTGTATGTTTACAATGTACGTATGTTGTATATCATTTGTATTTATTGAATAAAATATGTTTAAACTAAGTATCTGAACCGCGACATGTGATTTCCAACAATGTGGCATTTTGACAAGTGCAGACCTCCTTTTAAGCTTAGAAACTCCGAATAATGTTCGGTCAGTAGCTTAACACTCATAGAATATGCAAGCGACTAGCATATGCTCTGATCAGACTCCACGCGTTAGCAGGCTGATCTGAGCCTTTGCTGGTCGCACATATCACACTGTTTGAAATCTCACGTGGCGGTTCATGTAAATATGTGCTGGCTCATTAATATCATTCACTTAATTGTCTAATAAAAGTTCTGTTCTCTCCTTCAGTGAATAGGATCCTGGTCATTCAACTTATACCGTTCAATACGTACGAAATATAGATCAAATTCTGGTCAGGATCTTTCCCATGCAATTCTTAAGTGTTTTTTAAAGCTAGCCTTAGCTAGTGTATAAGCATGGCCAGATACCCGACTTATGTTTGTAATTCCATTGTTGTGCCACCTCTGTTAAATCTAGAATAGTATGCTTGTTTAGAACAGCAAAGGGATTAATGTTATTAAAGAACTGTCGCACGTGACTTAACCCTTAAAGCGCCAATCGCAACAAAAGTCGTCTGCTGAAATGTTTAATAAGCATCTATGACCTATAGGAGCAGATTGATCTGAGTCCACCTTGTTTGCTTCTATGCTTGAATTTGGTAGTAATGTTTGATAATTATTTGCAGCAAACGACTTCAGCATCAGCAGACGTCATTTTTCAGCTGTATTTTTTCTTGGCGCTTTAAGTGTTTATTTTTTAGGCGAAGTGTTGCATCTGAAACACTTTTTAGACGAATTGACGCTTAGACAAAATTGTCATACGGCGAAATTGATCGACTTTTCGGCGATATGGTTTAGACGAAAATGCTCTTTCGGCGAAATGGCAGTAGGCGAAATGACGTGATCATGCTTTGTTCGCCGAGTCATGAAAAAAATCGTTTTGTTCGATGCGAATATCAAGGCGCAGATCAGCATGTGCATCCACACAACCTGATCCGCAGCTTGACTGTTCGCTACATTGATCATATATTACCAAAACTTACACGATACATAATTCTAAGATTCTAGCTAGTCTATGTAGCTAAACAGACAGGTTTCCAAATCACAAACAATTTGAAACCGCTAAGTCATGTTATGTGATGTGGCTCCTGTTGTTGTGCAACAGGACAATGGTTAAGCGAAAAAAAGTTCAGAAGTTTTGTCACACCTTTGGGACTTTTTTCAAACTCCATGAAGGAAAATTAAAACGTGCTTTTACACAATGGCATGACATTTAATGACATTTTTTACCACAATGAAGCAGTATCATCTTTGTCACAAAAGTCGAAGACCGTGGTTGAACTTTTATTTGCTGGGTATTCATTACCTTTTCTATTCCAATTTCATTGATGCGAGATATATCACCTTTACGTTAACCGAAAGGAAAATATGGGCGAACATGCAAACCTATACCAACCAAGCCAAACGTGTGGTCATACAGTGTATACAGTTATCCACACTATGCAAGGCGATAAAAGTCCAATTTCATGATAAAGATCCAACTGTCATTCCGCGAAAATGCACTCGACGTAAACAAGTCAAGAGTGAGTTGATTTTATTGAAGTATCGCTGTGGACCATGGCAGCCAATCAAAGGTGCAAAAATCGCATTCCTTTGATCGTCGCCGTCAAAATGTCCCTCGAAAACATACTTCCCCATATGATAATTATTACATTTTCTTTGTGGCAGACTAGAAGCTAAGTATATCTAGCGTCTTACCACACAAATCGTTAAATGCATTGTGTCTTTGATTAGATACGCAACGAACTCTGGAGTAGCACTGGGCAGGGTTTTGAAGATAAAATGTCTAACAGCATCCATTTTTCGATGATAAATAGCACAGCGAACGAATTTCGTCAGTGATGACATTATCAGTGGCGAAAAATCGTTCGCTATGTCATTTATCATCGATTTTTTTTTATCTTCGAAACGCTATACATGTGTTTTGTGCAGGTCGAAACCCCGGGGGGGGGGGACTCTCATTTTTTCTTCATACATAGGCTTGGGCCCAGCATCTACAGTTCACCCCCCAAAAAATATCAGGAATTCAAGCACCTCAAAAAATATTTGAAATTTTACCAACCCAAAAAAATATTCTCCATTCTGTACCTTGACCTTACGAAAAGACCCTTAAATGCATAGAAATGACCCCTAAATATAGTGTGCGGGACGGATTTTATGCAATAACCAGGGTTATTCCATATTTATGTTGCAAATTCTTAACACCTTAGAAACTTACTGCAATCTTTGGGTCCCGTATTTTAGGTGCCTATAAAAGAAAATCATGCATCTCTGAACATGTTTACCACACCGTACCCATGAATGTAAACGATAATTACCCTGTAATTCATAATGTTGTATTCAATGCAAATGCTGTGTAAATATTTGCTTTCAGAAATGTACAGTAGAAAAAAAAATACGAGGCAGTGACGAATCCAGAGGGTTTCAGGGGTTTCGCTCGAACCCCCCCCCCCCCCCCCCCCCAGTTTTTAAATATCCCATGAACATGAAATAATTTAGTCTCATTTTTAGATATTCCATGAACATGAAATAATTTGGCCTCAATTGAGACCAAATTATTTCATTTTCATGGGATATTAAAGAAAAATGATTTACACTCAGCAAAGCGAACCCCCTCTTTAACACATCTGAACTCCCTTTACATATATCCTGGATCCGCCACTGACTTGGTTTGGATTCAAATTGTTAGTTTAAACATTATTTTATTTCGAAATTACATAGCATGAGTAAATAATACATTATTATATATGAGCACATGACATTCAAATTGTTATATTTACTTTTCCAAAGCAAGCCTTTCATGAATCTTTAGATTTTTGCAACCGTTCATAGCCTCATGAATTACATAATTTGATTGACAGCTGCCAAGCTCACACGCCCGTGCAATACGCTTCAAACATCGAATTCATTCGCCAGAAGTGACACTGGTGTTGTGATTTACAGCAAGCCACACCCGAGTCGCACGTGCAAAACAAGCTTCGTGTCTGCTCCATTTGCTGTCCGTGCTCAGGCTGGTTATTCCGCTTTTCCGTTTTACACTCCGACAAAACCGTTAATACGATTTCATTTTAAATAACAAAATTGTTTTGTTTCCTAAATTATAAATAACTTTTAAAATTTAGGTATTTATAATAAAATGTAAATATAAGCAATACATTCAATTTTTAGAATATTCATGGAATCATGAATATTCGGGTCTCCTGCAAAGTCAGTGAAGCCTGAATGGCTCTCTGTTAACTTTGCAAGAGACCCGAAGTATTCATGATCCAATTAACATTCCAAAAATTGAAATAATTTCTTTAATAAACGTATTTTGATTGAGAGGGGTATATTACTAAGACACAGACAATAACAAAAACATGCGGAATTATCCACCATAAAGAGTTAACAATATTACCTGTCTTTTACAGTATTGGTCAACAGTCAGTATTGCTCCGATGCAGCAGCCTACAGGGAAACACCATGTAAGTATACCTCACCACCTAAAGCGCCAATCATGCCTTTTCTGTCTGCTGAATTGTTTTAAAAGCCTCTTCGACAAACAGTGTAGATCCAGACCAGACCGCTTCCCCATAGGAGCAGTCTGATCTGGATCCAAACTGTTTGCCTCTTTACTTACATAATTCAATAAAGTTAGCCAATAGCAGATGACTTTAGCAGATGATCTTTTCTAATAAACCTTTTGCTGGCAATTTAAGCATTTGTATGTCCACTTTTACTTTTGAGTAAACTGGGTAACTAAGGGGCGTGGCTTAACCCGTAAAGCGCCGCTTAACTTGGCCAATGTTGTTGCTGCTTTAAGTGATCAAATAAGGTTTAATATTTCATATGAATCACCAAGCCTAATTCTCACAGAAACTTAAATAACTATATTACTAAATCTCGTCTACAGCTGTCAAGATCGAACCGTTCCCCTTGACCATTGTCTTCCTGATCACAGAATTATCCGTTTTTTAAAACACTGTTATTTTCCACTAGATGCTTGTAAATAAATGCCCGTTCAACGTGCGCACTGCAGCTTGACAGGATAAAATTGGGGAGGAGTGTATTACATTTAGTATCCAGGGGCGGATCCAGGATTTCTGGAAAGGGGGTTAATATGTATAAAGGTGTTGGGATTCGCTCTGCTGATTTTATCTCATTTTTTCTTAAATACGAGGGTCAGTCAAAATAACTGAGCCCTACCTCATAATATTTGAATCAAGTAAAATGTACATATAATCAGATATTTCGTTGCAGTTATATGTCATCTATTCAATCACCTAATTCATTTCTGTTGGTAGGCTTTTTGTACTGGTTGCTAGGCAACAGCATATTACCTGTCAAATGGGTGCGTTCACACTGTAATACATCTAAATCTAAAAGTTGCTATGGAAACAATAATGTTAAAGTAAGGCTTTATTCACTGTTGTTTGATATTTATATCCTGTACCTATTCAGTGTCAAATAACAGAAACTTACTGTCCCTAAATAGATGCTGGGGTAATTTGATTTGAATTTATCAAATTTTAACGTGCCTGAAGTCCTATAATTTACCCCACCCACATTCATATTGACACAATTTTGGTAGAAAACATGAAATACAAAATGTACTAGTCTATCAATGCTTTAACAGTACTGCTTACACAACTAAACCCTCAGACATATTAAGTTCCTTGTTTAAAATACACGATTCTGTTTCCATGGCAACACAATCCTCTTGTAGTTGAAAATTTGTGGTATTTTGATGTTTCTTGTTGCTAGCCAACGCATACAATCAGTGTTCACATAAACGTTAACAAACCAATAACCAATGAAATGCAATATGATACATGTATATGTTATTCAAATAAAGGTGAAATATGTCTTTCACAAAAACTATCAAGAACACAAGCCTTTTAATGATAGGTAATACCTTTATAAACTAGCGACTCCTAAATGCGTACTGTTGCAACAGTGAAGACCCAGATCGAATGGCACCTTAAATGCCGATTAAAGCGGTATTTCATCAGGGTCTACACTGTTTGCCAAGACTAAAACATCCTCATAGAAAGAAATACAGTTTTTATGTGACACCTCGATATTTGCAATGGACCGCCCAATGTTTAGTGTATCAAACCAGAAGGAAGAATCCATCATTGGCATAGCTTCCATTACGCGATATACGCACGTGCATAATAAAGATAGTAACGCTCAAGGGAGCTCATCCAATGTGATTAAAGTGATTTCGCATACCACAAGGAACTGCTCTTAAAGGAATGAATTCGCTCCCTCTGGGAGTAAATTCTTTCCTATATTGAAAAGAGACATAATTGTAGAGGACCAATGCCTGATACAGTAGTCTCCCTTTGATGTGCGTGACTTTCTGTGTTCTGGCTACGCCATTGCATTCCTAATCTATTTTCAGCTATAAACATCTGCAAGGACCGCACCATCACAGGAGATTCTAGTGGCTATATTTATCTCGACTCCACCGGGGCCCCAAACTACCAGAATGTGAGTTGTACTTGTCGGTTGCAGCTCAGTATCACAGGTACCTTAAACATCAAATACCGGAGCGAGGGACAGGACAACTGTGGCATACAATTCCGCGTTGGCAATTATGGGTGGTCGTGTGAAGGTCAGATTACATCTTCGATCGTGAGCCAACAGGCAAATAATATAACCTACGTCAAGACAAGAAGTGACGTCAGAGACCCACCTGCTTGTATAGGATTCAAACCAGGTATACTTTGGTAGCTCTTACATTTAACCACATTGGGCCTCGTCGCGAAAAAACTTGACTTTGTTGCAAGCGAACAACAAAGGCGCAGACCAGCCTGTACGTCCGCGTAGTCTAATCAGTGACATTGTCATTGTATAGGATCTACTCTAAACATGCCTCAGGCAACATTTCAATATTCTAGCTAATGTCAGTACTGTCGTGCCAGCCAAGAGTGACAGTGACGTAATACTTGGTTTACAATTGCTAATTAAAATACAAACGTGTATACTTCACTTGAGCTAACGCGAATCGATAGAGCATTTGTGTATTAATCCTATCCTGTGGATAGGATTTATACACAAGTGATCTATCAATTCTAAGTCCCTGATAAATTTGTAAACAAACATGACGCCACTGTCACTCTTGGCTGGCAGGACAGTAGCTGAGTGGGTTGATTTGAAAGCTATTCAATGGAAGTTTTCTCGCGACGTAATCCATGTATCAATATTTACCCTTTACCTCATAGAGACTCCTTTTAACGATTTTACAAACAGACATACCAAGATCAGGCTGCTCTTGTAAGAGCTGCCTGATCAGGGTCTACTATGTTTGCTAATAGAAATATGGTTAGATGTGATCCTACACTAGTGGACCTGAAAAGATATTTCTTTAATATGTATATGTACAAACGTGATAGCGTATCTATATAATTATTCATAGTGGGTGGAGCTTAGCATGGATATTCACGAAGAAACGGGTAAACATACCCCCTTCGACATTATAAGAGCACACGCCTTTAAATTAAAGAGCAAACTGGCTGTATTGTTTGTTTTAATGATTATGAGCTACCAAATTTTAGCCAATCCACTTGTACTATTTCTTCAGCAATACGCATTCATTGTATAGATGAAAACAACAGTTAGATTATAATCAGCTGACTTTTGATCTAATTGATTTTAAAGGATGTTTAAGTATACTGACGGGCAGAAGAAACACTACACTCAAAGTTTTCAATAAATTACTCTGAAGCAAATAAAATAAGTTACTGCAGTTAAATATTCATGTATATTAGCCAACATGCCCGATAAACAACAATCGATATATTCAAATACCCCCAATGCTTTACTCAAGGTTCTGGTCATGGTAAGCTCGTGTTTGTGAGCGTCTAGCATTTCTATTGCCCGTGAATATATTTGGAACAAATTATGCACAATGCGCTTGCAAAATAATTCGAATTATGTACATAGTGCTCTTGCAAGTTAGTTCGAATTATGTACATAGTGTCCTTGCAAATTCTTTAGAATTATGTGCATAGTGCGCTTGCATGTTAGTTCGAACTATGTACATAGTGCGCTTGCAAGTTAATTTGAATTATGCGCATAGTGCGCTTAAAAGTTAGTTTAAATGATGTACATATTGGGCTTGCAAATTAGTTTGAATTATGTATATAGTGCGCTTACATGTTAGTTTGAATAATATACATAGTGCCCTTGCAAGTTGGTTTGAATTATGTACAAAGTGCGTTTGCAAGTTAGTCTGATTTATTTACATAGTGTGCTTGCAAGTAAGTTCGAACTATTTACATAGTGCACTTGCAAGTTAGTTTGAACTATGCACGTAGTGCGCTTACAAGTTAGTTTGAATACCGTATTCAGGCCTAGTTGTAAATGAATGGGGTATTTGCAAACACTTCAGATTCCATGTGACGTCACAAATCACACACAAATCCCTATAACAGAGTTAAATGTAAAAAAAAAACAAATACAAAATGTATTTTGCACATATACCATATTTTATCACATGACGTCGCGTCTGGGAGTGATATAACGACATGCAATAAAATCGATAAACCACTAGTGGTTTACATATTTCGTAACTTTACGTTATGATGTACATTATAACGTTGAGTAAAAGATGACAAATTCTTAACGTTTTCACGCTCAAAATGCAATTTTTAAGTAATTTTAATGTCATGTGATAAATAGAATCTAACATTGGTGCCCCTGTATTATTGAATTTATAAAATTCGTTGTGAAACAAAGATGAAATGCTCAGCAAGCCTCACATTTTATCTCTATTCCCCATCTCATTTTATGAAATACTTCTAAATATTGTAGTTTGACAATTGTAGTTCATGTTCATGCAACTGGTGTTTTTAACGTTGACCTAGCGTGTCACAATATTGCAAACGGTATCAAACCAGGAAGTAACTCTTAAAAGACTGATAAGCATGCTGCGGATTGCTCAAAAGCTGTATGTTTGGCATAAAGTTATCTTTATGACATGTATAAATTGTTCATACAACACTGTGGCCAAAGGTATCTGTCTCTTTGATAAAAAACATGTTTTGTTTATACAGGAAAAATTTCATGCAAGTAAGAGCTTTTGAAAGATATATTTCCCCTTAATGGACTGTATATATTTTGATTTGTGCAAATGTTTTGGTAAAATTTAAATGAGATAATTAGACAGTGTATACCTTGCATTTTTTAGCTTTTATGAAACTTCAGTTTTTATAGCATTCCGCTTATCGTCATAAAGTAGGGGGATTAATACCGCTAGAAAATAAAATATTTTCATGGATCTCTTTTTCAGCTTTCGGCACTATACAAATTACCTGTTTACCAATCCCAATTACCACGACAACAACTTCTACAACAGCAAGTACAACAACTACTTCGAAAACAACGACTACAACTTCAACAACATCGACTACGCCTACAACAACTACGACAACATCTACCACAACTACGACCACACCTTATACAACTACGACCACACCTACTACAACTACGACCACACCTACCACAACTACGACCACACCTTATACAACAACGACCACACCTACTACAACTACGACCACGCCTACCACAACTACGACCACAACTACCACAACTACGACCACACCTACTACAACTACGACCACACCTACTACAACTACGACCACACCTTCGACCACACCTTCCACAACTACGACCACACCTACTACAACTATGACAACACCTACTACAACTACGACCACCCCCACTACACCTTCGACCACACCTACTACAACTACCACAACTACGACCACTCCTTCTACAACTACTGCTCCAACCACAACTACGACCACGCCAACCACAACATCAACAACACCAACTACAGGAAGAACGACCACGCCTACCACAATAACGACCACACCAACTTCAATAACTACACTTACTCAAACAACGACGACCACAACGACCACGCCTACGACTACATCCACAGTCGAAACTACATCGACTGTAAGTGCCAAAAATGGAACCGCACACATGTAAGTTATCTCTCCTTTCCATTATTGCTAAAGAACACAATTAATTCAATTAAATATGCTGTGATCTACATGAACATATCAAAATATAATTCATTTAAGGAACACGGTTACGTTAGATAATGTTATCACGTTGTCACGCGCGAAGCCAGTTTATGTCCCCTTTTCTGGTATGTTTGTAACCATCCCTTATATATAATCAACAGGGCTCGGAATAACAATGCCTCTTTAAAGGTAGGCAAGACTTAAGTCAGATATTTATATTTCGACATGCTATAATAAATGCTAAATAAATTGCCTGGATCGATGCTGTACTTGTGGTCAAAGATATCATTGTAATCTTCAAAATCAATGAAACTATTTTGATTTTAATCAGTTGAAAACGTTATTTTTCGCATCTTGCAAAATCAATACTTAACTTACGTCTTCCTAAACTTTAAGGAGACATTGTAATTCTGGGCCCAGTCTAATAATTGTTAACTTAAATTACTAAGAAGAAACTATAGTCTATCTCATTTGGAGTTACTTGAAGTAAGAAAGACAGCAAGGATCAGGAATGGATACAATCAAGTACCTCACCTGCCCCAGGATACCAAATGGGAAGGTAACAAAATTACATTAAACATCAAAAACAATAGCCAAGAGGTCAGCCCTTTCCTTTCAGGTGACCAAAAGGCAGCAAAGAACAGACGCGAAAGCATGACTAGCACAAGACATAAATAACACAAATGATCCACAAAAGTCGACTGTGTTTGGATATATATCTGTATAAAGGTTCTATGAAGTTAAATCACATGGTCCTATACAGAAAGTGTTGGGTTACTACATAATTTTGTAATTCAATACTTTTTTTACATTTCCAGGTCTTCGTCCTCAACAGAATCCGTAAGTCCTCTGGTTGCAGCAGTAGAAGATAATGACACAGGTTGGTATAATTAGTTTTTTAGTTATCTCTCATATTAACTGTATTGCTTCACGTTGCCTGATAAACATGGTCTCTCTCATGGCATTCACCTTTATCAGATCATGATGACGTTGCACTTTTTGAATGACGTCGCTAATGACGATAAATCAATACAAAAAAAGAAAATTACGTCATAATCGCTAGCTTGAAGAGTGAAACAATGTGTAAACTGATAAATAGAATACCAGGTTTGCGTCTTTTGACATCAAGATTAACAGACTAGGCTTTGAGAATGCTTGTTTAATCGTTCGACAAGCCTAACGATGCTTGATTGTATAGATTCCTGATCTTTGCCCTCTTTCTTACTTTGATATCAAAATACACTCACCTAGTATTTTCTATAACTGAGTTGAGCCAGTACACAAGAATTTCGTACTTATCGCAACTTCCATGCGGACGTATTCAGTGGGGCTAGATGACTACATGTAAGTTTTGATCTGACTTTAATCTGCATCCATACTTTGTGTATCATAAGCGAGTGGCCATGGCTCTGGGAAGTCTGCGATTAGTGTCAAATAATCTTGTTTAACACAAAGAGATATTTGTATCTATACTGATTGATGCTACAATGGGTTACACTAGCCTCACAGTCCTAAAACCGCTCTAAACTCTAAATAATGTCTTGCTATGTGTAAAAAATCAACTGATATGATGAAAGGCAGGATTTGGATCCAGACGTGGTGTTGTTAAGTAGATAAGTGAATCTCACGACTTGTGAAAGTGACTATTCAAGCTGACATGTAAAAATGAGGCAAAAAACGCCATAAAAACGACTAACCTTGGATCCTAAAGAGAATTTGCACAATGCCTTAATATGGCTCTACCGCTCTTCATGTACAGTATTACTGCTCAGTACCACAGTCTTAAAGCCCCTTCCTCTTTCTAGTTGAAAAAAGCCATTATAAGCAAATCAAAGTATGAGGAATTCATTTTAATGTTTTTAAGGCGTTTATGTCATGCTTATCCGAGTACAATCCCAATGTTCATGTTAAGTCTTATGGAAATACCATAAGGATCAGCATGCGACTGACAATGCGTTAACATCGCTGATATTAGATTATGTTCTCATTTATGAGAGGCAGAGTTGTCGGCCTTTATACTTCGAACGACGACCTCTGAGTTATGACCCTTGATTCATTCAATTCATTTACAGTAAAGCCTCATAGCGTTTCGTGAAAGTATATGTGAAATAATACACTCTCTAAAGCTTGTGGATTATCTCCAATTACAGGTGGACAAACAGCATGCCTC
This sequence comes from Loripinus fragilis, assembly GCA_964019695.1. Classification (NCBI taxonomy): domain Eukaryota; kingdom Metazoa; phylum Mollusca; class Bivalvia; order Lucinida; family Lucinidae; genus Loripinus; species Loripinus fragilis. The sequence goes on from OZ026517.1 coordinate 31,659,419, forward strand.
CAGTGAGTATAATTGAGTATAATTCTACTGTCCTGCCAGCCAATAGTGACAGTTACGTCATGTTTGTTAACAAAGTAATCAGGGACTTATAAACGATAGATCACTTGTGTATAAATCATAGGATTAATACACAAGTGGTCTATCGACTCGCGTTAGCTCAAGTGGTGTGTACTCGTAAGTTAAAATTTTACTTTTACGATTGTAAACAAAATATTACGTCACTGTTACTCTTGGTTGGCACGACAGTAAAGCCATGTACCTGTATTTATTACCTTTTTTTATATTTCAGCGGCTCTAGTCGGGGGTATTGCTGGTGGCATAGTTGGTCTCGCTGTCCTGATTGCTGTTGTTGTATGTCTGATATGTTACACAGGGTAAGTGAATTATAGTTCACTCTTTTGCCGAGGCCTTCAAATTACAAGATACAAAATAATCTATCTATGCGTGGCAATCATTACCCAGGAAACACCATGATCATAAAATATTGCCAGACAACGGCTTCAAAAGGAATAACCACAGAAGCACATAAAGATTCCATGATCATGAAAAACAACTCGAGGTTAGCCATAAATTTTGTTTTCATCCAAGGTGCATACCAAACTGCACGAAAACTTGATAATTTCTACCTACCAGTTTCACTAAAATATAAGAAATGCGTAGATTATAATTAGAAAAATGTGATAAACACTTATTCATTATCAGGCACATCTTGTTGGTGCACAATGAAATTAATTGCTTCTTTTATTGGTAGTGAACGTTTACATGGGTTAGCTTATGAGATGTTGGTACCTATCGCATATACATAAAACTACTCTTTAAACAAGCATACTCGTACTGTTATCTGATGAAGCTAGAAGTATAATATTCAGTCTGAACCTTAATCTGCTGCCATACTCTGTGTATGTGGGCAGCTAAAACTCTTCAATTTAATTCGAATTAGCGAGTATCTCGAACAATGGAGATTCGAATTATCTAGTTTTTATTGTACAAACGTTCAGTATGTGTTTAATTCTGTTTCATGGTGTTTTTAATTTTACACAGAAGGAGAAAAGAGAAAAGCAAGGAACAAGACAATGAACGTTGGCCTCGGTCTGTCAGATATCACTCTTCTGATGATGTCCAAATAAGTGAAAATGCCTTATATGACAGACAACAACCTAGTTCAGCGATGAATCAGCTTTTCATTGGTGGTTTACCAGGTACACGTGACACTGCTCTGCCTCGTTTGGAATTACCGGAAATGGAACCAGAGTATGCAAGAATTGACAGATCTCCAAAAGTTAACAGTAGAAACAACAAGAGGCCAAAGTTAACAACATTTAGACCAGCAAGTGGTGTTTCAGATACCGTGGAATTAACTGGTGATAATGAATATCATGAGATAGGTAGTGCAATTTCTAATCCTGGATACACTGCAAATTACGACATGCCATATAACAATAAAATTTTTTCTGGAACTAGTGTCCATGGTGATAAGACTGAATCTGGTTCCGTGTCTCCGTATGATTATATTGATCCAAGTAGATTAGAACGTGATGATGCGGATACCAAATCAGCGAAAGGAAGTTATACCTATTTAAAAGTAATAAATAACCCAGGTGGTGACAGTACTACTACGGATAGGAATACACATGAATATGGCAATCAGTTAAGTACTGGATATACAGGATATGCAAACGACCCAAGCAGAGAATATGCAAATGCAAGACGCAATGATTATCTTAGTCCTTCACATGTAGCACATTTTCGAAAGTACTAGTTAATGGTCTATTGAAGTTGACACCTGATATCAAAATAACACCACATTTAGGAGATAACTGTATTCAATGTCTTCATTTGGGGAGGTATATTGTCTGTATCTACGAGTGAGGCTGGTAGGCTATTGTAAGGGATACATAAGTTTATTCGTAATTGTTCATATCCTTTCCTAAGGTATCTTGTCTTTTTTTTCTATTAGGATAGTATACAGTATATTTCCTTTCAAGAAGCGTGATGCTAGCCCATGTTAAGTTATAACAGAAACAGGCTGTTTCATGTTTGTGTTTAACACAACCTATACTGCTTTTGACTAGAAACCCAATTCCAAATAGCGCAAGTTGAACTGTAAATTTACATTCTTATGTTTGTACATAAAGATACCATTTTCCTGTTACAACGTTGATTTCATGATCCAATGGCAGGTCCATATATATTTTTATATGTATTTTTGTTGTATTGTTTTCGAAAATATTACAAAAAAGTATTTGTGTTCAATTGTTTTATTCCACATTTCAGCCAACAATACAAAAAAAAAACAATGAGGAGACGTTTAACCCTTATCCTGCCACTAATATTTTTTCTTGAGAATGTTGTCTGTTTTACATCTGCTGCATATACTCGAATGCTCTTCAGTCTAAATTTTTAATGGAATCAAACAATTTGAACCCTGATTAGACTGCCCCCAATGGGTCCATAGTGTTTTGCAATATAAAGAACATATTAAGCAGACGACAAAAGCCGTGAGTGGCGGGCTATGGATTAAGAAAAGTCAATGTCTGGTTATTTTGTGAACAGTAAGTATATGATTCAGCCATTGGAAATCAGAGCACGGCATCGAGCATTAGGGTTGTTACATTTCTCATGAACTCTCATTACTGAAACTACTGTCCTTCCAGACAAGAGTGACGGTGACGTCGTGTTTTGTTTACATTTGTTAAGTAAAACAGTTACTTGTACATTCCACTTAAGCTAACGCGAATCGATATATCACGTGTGTAAAAATCCTACCCTGCTGATAGGATTAAAACACAAGTGATCTATCATCGATTTTAAGTCCTGATAACTTTGTAAACAAAACATGACGCCACTGTCATTCTTGGCTGGCAGGACAGTACGTCGCTTCAGTGCTATAGTGTTCTATCTACCATTGCACACGTTTTGAGATAAATGAGTTTGAAAATTTTAGTATCCTGATTTTTGATGCCTCATTTATCACAGACCTTTGCATCATACCAGAGGGTTTAAATATATACATACAGTGTAAATGACCTTGGTTTGAAGAATTTTTCACAGTAATATGGAAATTACGGGCATTTTACAGTTTGCAGATAGAACATTATGCCCAAAAAATCGCCTTCTGCGTTCAGTGCTATAGTGTTCTATATTTTCCTACAGCTTACTCTTCTGTTCATGGAGTATATTTGTAGACTATTCTCAATAGAAATGAATATTTAGAACCAAAAGAAGCATATTTAGTCATTTGTTTGGCACAACACTAATAAAACCGCATGGATTATGCCAATAAAATGTATGTAAGGGAGGTAATTTTTTTCTACAGTTAATTTTTCTGTCAATGCGGTCAATTAGTATAATATTTTGAACTTAACTGATTATTTGGACCTAAAAGTAGCAGATTTAACCATTGATTTGTAATTATACCGACAAATTACTTCAATTAAAGCAGGTAAAATATGCGTAAGGGAAGTAATCTGTTACTACAGCTTATTATTTTGTCCATGGATCAATTTGCACAAAATCTTTGACTGAGCGGATTATTTGGAACAAAAAGTAGCATATATAGCCATAAGGTCGTCATAACATCAACAAACCGCTTCAATATAGGAAATTTAAATTATGTAAGGGAGGTAACTGCAATTTTTACCCAATTTCTCCAAGGGTAGTGATTTTCGGTAGATAGAACAGTATGACACTGGACTCATCCGGTCACGTGACATAATGATCATTGGCCATTGGATGAAAATCACTTAGAACACTATAGCACTGAACAAAATTGTCTTTTTGTAGATAGAACAGAAACGCACAGCGATTTTAAGCTTACTGGGAGGAGATAGGCAAATCAAACCCTCACCAGTAGATAGAACATTAATTTTGATCCCCTTTCCAACGGTATGCATCACTCATTTTTGACCAAAATGTCACTTAGAACACTATAGCACTGAAGCGACGAGTAGCTAGTCTGGCCCAGAAAATTTGCACACGGTACATTTTCAGTTCTGTTGTGCATTATTTGCTTGCAGAAGATAACTTTTGATGAGCATATCTATCAAGTAATAAAAACTGTTTAATCCTCAAACCGATTGAGTATGGAATTTACCCTGCCCATAAATAATAAAATGTCATTAATTGTTGGCATTATAACATTTATAAGCAGAATAAATACAAAATCTGAATGTTTGAAGCAAATTAAATCTATTTTTAGTAATTTAGTTTTTATGAGCATTTTGAAATTTCAGTTCTGTTGTGTATTATTTGCTTCCAAAAGATAACATTTTAAGAACATATCTATTGAGTAATACAACATTTTAAAATTCATGCATAGTTGAGTTGCCCATGACCAAAATATACTCTAAGACCAAGTCTGCCTTTTTCCAATTTTGTAGGGTTCTTTCACTTTCCAAAGCATCCGGATCTGTTTTATAAGTAAACACAATTACGTATTTGACCATTTATTTTATTCAATCAAACATGAATGTCTTCTCAAACACATTCATCTTATTGTTTCATCGTGAGACTATGGTACTACTCACAATTGTGTTAACCCTTTCCTGTCAGTCACAACTTTTGTCGTCTGCTTTCGTTCGTCTGCTTATGTCCTAAGATAGCCTATATAACAACCAACATAGACTCAGATCAGACTGATTCTAAGGGAGTAGTAAGTTGATCAGGGTTCAAAGTGTTTTCTTCCTTGATATAATCTAGTCTGTTGTGCACTGAATACATGCAGCAGATGTAAAAAGCAGACAGGACAAAAAATAGTGGTGGGGTAAGGGTAAGCAGTTTTAAAAGATTAATAACTTTCCTTAGACAAAATATAAGAACTATTTTTTCTATATTCAGCTAAATAGCTAAATTAATGCTTAAGCTGATGAATGATAAAATTATTATATGAGCCAGCACATGATAGCATGGAACTTACCATATGAAGTCGCGTCTCGCAGTGAAATCGATAAACCACTAGTGGTTTACAGATTTTCGGTAAACGTTATGACGTCCATGAGAACGTTGCGTACATACATGTAATGACAAAAGGATGACGTTTTACATTTGTTCATATAATAAGTAGAATCTAACATTCGTGCTCCTGTATTATTGAATTTATTTATCTCGTTGCGAAAAAGAAACAAAATGCTCGACGAGCCTCGCATTTTATCTCCTTTCTCAAACCCGGTTTAAAAGTCTATGAAACAAGAACACTCATGTAAGATCCTCTATTAAGCACATACTGTAAATTCAGAAATTTTCGCAAAGTTTTTTTTTCTCGATATTTCGCTAAAATAAAACCCTCGCAAAATGGCGAAATCAGTCTGCTATTTGCTGATGTACGAAGACTGTTCAAATATGAATGCAAGTAGCTTCATAATTTTCTTTACATATATGCTACGACAAAACGGGAAACGTTTCTATAAAGGACTATGACATGTATATGTCACCTTTAAACTGGCACCAGACCTAAAGAAAAATACAGTTCACTTATCGAGTTATAGCCCTTTCAACGAGGTCACGTAAATATACTTACAAATTCAATGCTTTGAACATATACCAGTGATATAGACGAGCGTATAATTATTCGATAAACTGGTGAAATTTCATGAAATTTTTAAGGAAGTATCCCTTTAGTCTTATCTTATGATTCTGTGAAAGTTGCGAAAATCTGACATGCTTTTGTTAAATTACAACGAATTGTTTTCGCTAAAGTCTCCTTACGTTTGCAAATAAATGGTTAACAAAACACCACCTTTCAGTTTTCAGTTAAACCTATCTCTAACAAAATGCACGATGCAACATTTAAACTTGTTTAACTTAAAGACAATATGTTGCTCGCTCATACTGAGTTGTTGCTACAAATTATTGATAGATAGTGGGTAATTTTTAAACGCTGAAAAGCATTTTATTAAGTCAAAATGCCTTAAGTGAAGGGGTTTTAGAATTTATACTTAATTTTTTTGACATAACATTGCGGCTTTATTCTAAATTTGAACGTATTCTTTAAGTTTGACCACTATAGGCATTATTAACAATAAAATTACTCGCGTGGTATTGAGGGCTAGACAGATTGAACATATATTAATTAATGTCAACAAGTCTTTAAGAACCATGAAAATGCTTGAAAATGATATAAAATGTGATTATTCTGTAAATAGAGGACGGTGCGTTTTGCAAACTCCCTTATTACATTCTTAGCATGTTTTCAGTAAAACACAAAGAAAACGACACAGCGATGTTCATTATTACATCACCAGTAGATAGCTCAAAATGACGTTTATCATAAAATTATTGACGTCACAAACGTGCCTGTTTACTCGAGATTGAAGCAGGATTATATAAACTTTTTCCTGCAAGCAAGTTTTGGATTGTTACTTAAACTTGCATCTAAAATTTGGTGCCATTTTATCTAGATTTTACAAAGATATGACACTATATCCGCACATGTACCAAAACGTGCATTGCAATTTGCTTCAGAAAACCTCAGTATACAGGAATGGCCTTTATATAAGGGTCTGTAACTCGAGCAATATAGTGAGGGTTTCTTAATATCTGGAGCCATTTTAAAAGCGACAAATAGTTCTTTCCAGAAAGGTATGACATTTCGTCGTAACATATCTGTGAAGAAAGTTATGAAGCTGCTTTCATTCATATTTGAACAGCCCTCGTAGGTCATTCGTATTCAAGTCGCGTCTTGTAGCGTAATTCGCGAAAATAAAACCCTCGCAAACATTTCTGAATTTAAAGTATGCGCAAACGCCTCTTGTAAAGAACCATACTTGCATATTGTGCCAAGTAATTTATCTATATTAACACCTTTTAGTTGAGCCGCGACATGAGATTTCCAACAATGTGGTATGTGCGACCAACAAAGCCTCAGACCAGCCTGCGCATACGCGCAGTCTAATCAGAGCCTTTGATAGTCGCTTGAATATTCTATGACTGTTAAACTACTGACCAAACATCATTTGGAGCTTCTAAGCTTAAAAGGAGGCTGCATAGGCTCGTCCTAGTCTACACTTGTCAAAATACCACCTTGTTGGAAATCACATGTCGCGGTTCATTTAGTCATGCAGTTCCGAATTTTATTTCTCGTGAATGGTAACGAACCAACCAAGAGTGACAGTGTCGAATCATTTTGTTAACAATTGTTAGTAAAAAACTAACTTGCACACTTCATTTCAGCAGACCACGTGTGAATTAATCCTTGATCATTTTTACCCAAAACAAGGCGTCACTGTCACTGTCACTCTTGGCTGGCTCGACAGTACAAAAGATAATAATTATATTCTAACCCGTCTGTTTCGTTCCAAACGGAGCAATAACATTGAGCCTACAGGAATAAGATTGCCAGCTTATGAGTTGTCCCAGATGCCAAAATCATGGCAAAAACCATTCTTTATCTACTGTCTGGTGCTAGCAACACAGGCTCCGGTGAGACTGCATGTGTGCAGGATAGTCTGCGCCTCCGATGCTCAATTAGCGATAAATATACTGACGTCAACAACAAACGCCTCACTCATTATAACTGATTTCTTAGCGATGGTAGCAAAAATGAACAGCCACATTCAGATTATTGGTAGAGGTTGGACAAGGTTGGAAAACGGCTTTAATTTGACATGCAGGTGGCGCGTTATTCCGATGACGTCAAACAGGCTCAACTTACACATGACAGCATTATGCATCAATCGCTTATGATTTCAATTTCAATTTTCGCTAAGTTTGTGCCGTTAATGTTTTGCTAAACACTGATCAAATTTTGGACCAATGTTTCATACAATTGTACTTGTGAGCAATAACTTTATAGAATAACGACGTCATACAGACACAATGTAAGGTCCGTTTATGAAACTTGCCAACATTCTCGTTTTGGTTTGAGTGATGGTAAATTGATAAAGGGGTACACTAGGTAATGTACAAAGAATATGCCTACAACAAATTACGCCATTTAAAATGAGCTGTCACGCTCAATAGCCAATCGTTGGTCTGCGTTAACATCATTCGAAGTAGCCATCTGGATCGCGTGCCAAAATGCGTTTCCACAGCAATCGTCGCTGGTTAAAGACTATAGACGTTTGAAAATGATTTGTAACAATATTTTTACCCACTTTGCAAAGCCATGAAGTTGAATTTTTTACTGAAATGCATTGCGAAAAGATGGGCGAGGTAAGTTGTTTCGTTCAGTAGACGCATACAAACATTGTCTGAATATTATAAAGTTTTACTCGTTTTCGGTAAAAAGAGACGGTTTTACAACGATAAAACAAGTTTCTCTTGTCAACAGAATGTGTCTGGAAAAAAGCAAAAGTGGCTAAAATACTGTATCACACGAAACTGGTGACCCCTGTCTCAAAACGAGGACGTTTTCGCAGCTTTGAATATTCTTTCAGTAATTTTGTTTTCATGAGATACGCTTGACTGATAGAATATTATAATGCATTAAAATTCATAATTTTATTCTGATCAGTCTAAGACATATTCACTTTTACTTAAAGATGAGGCGTTTTTTCTTGACGTCAGTATACAAAAAATCCCTTGGATTGGCAAAAAAGTGAATATTGATAATGTATCGATATATTATTGTATTTTTTTTAATATTCTGGTCTATCACTTAAGTCGGTGCTAGGGGCGTGAAATATGCTGCAATTTTCAATAGCTTTCATGAACAGACTTATCGAAACCATTTTTTTTTTAAATTATAATTGTTCCCTCTGTTTCGAAAGGATTCGTCTTTTTCATATTACTTAAACCAGCACATAAGATTTCGGTACTTATTAGCAGCGACATGTGACTTCCAACAATATTAATGTGGTATGTGCGACAAGAAGGCTCAGACCAGCCTTCGCATATGCGCAGTCTGATCAGAGCTTTGCAAGTCGCTTAAATATTATATGACTGTTAAGCTACTGACCGAACATAATTTTGAGTTTCTAAGCTTAAAAGGAGGCTGCACAGTCTCGTCTAAGTCTACACTTGTCAAAATGCCACATTGTTGGAAGCCACACGTCGTGGCTCTAATTGCATTGTGAAGTAGGCAGGGCTCTGATGAGCCTGCAAGTCCATGCAGTTTGACTTAGTCTTTGCTGCACATCCATGCAGTATTGTCTGAGCCATCGCTGCACATCCACGCAGTTTTGTCTGAGCCTTTGCTTCACATCCATGCAGTTTTGTCTGAGCCTTTATTGCACATCCATGCAGTTTTGTCTGAGCCGTTGCTGCTCACATACATAGGGCCAGTTAAGCATTTTAGACGTAAACTTATGATTATTTTCTTACCCATCAATTTTAGCATATGTTTTTGGTGCTCAAAAGAACCGTCTCATTGAGACGGTTCTTTTGAGTACCCACAATATATGTTTTGGTTGAGAAATAAGAAAAATGATTTTCTGGTACGCACTCTTATCTGGAGGCCTACACATACACAAAGGGATGTTGATTAAGGCACAGACATAAAATGTAGCCCGTTAACGTTTCTTGCTACATGTACGTCTGCATGTGCTTTAGGTTCCCGGCTCATATGTACAGGCTCATTTACAGAAATCAGCACTTTGCATGGAGTAGAACGGTGAAATATCTAAATATCCACACAACTAAGAACCCAATGAAAATGTATTTTAGTTCAGGCCTTAAACAGAGTTCTCTCTGTTTAGTATCATCAACATTACTTTTAATCCATTTAAACCAAATAGAATGTCCCACTCTTATCAAGCGGACCAGTCCATTTCTGTTTTAAGGGTTGTTTGGTGGTATATTTCAATTCGAATTTCACAAAAAGGACGCTAGGCTTATATAGGCTAATAATGATTACATGTATATTGATGATAACAAATCGTCGCTTCAGTGCTATAGTGTTCTATCTACCATTGCACAAGTTTTGAGAAAAATGAGTTTGAAATTTTTAGCATCCTGATTTTTGATGGCTTATTTATCACAGACCTTTGAATCATACCAGAGGGTTAAAATAAAGACATACATTGTAAATGACCTTGGTTTGAAGAAATTTGTACAGAAATCTGGAATTTACGGGCATTTTACAGTTTGCAGATAGAACATTATGCCCTAAAAATCGCCTTCTGCGTTTAGTGCTATAGTGTTCTATATGTTCCTACAGCTTATTATTCTGATTATGGAATCAATGCATCTACTAGTCTGAACAGAAATGATTATTTTACCTAAAAGTAGCAGATTTAGTCATTTATTTGGCATAACAGTACCAAACCGCATATATCATGCCATTAAAATTTATGTAAGGGAGGTAATCTGTTTCTACAGTTAATTTTTCTGTCAAGGGGGCCAATTTGTATAATATTTTAGACTGAACTGATTATTTGGACCTGAAAGAAGCAGATTTAACAATTGATTTGTAATTACATCGACAAATTACTTCAATTAAAGCAGTTTAAATATCTGTAAGGGAGGTAATCTGTTTCTACAGCTTATTATTATGTTTATTGATCAATTTGAGTTCTATCTTGGACTGAGCAGATTATTTGGACATAAAAGTAGCCGATATAGCCATTAGTTTGTCATAAGACAGACAAACCACTTCAATTCGGGAAATTTAAATTTATGTAAGGGAGGTAACTACAATTTTTAGCAATTAGTGACTTTATGTAGATAGAACACTATGCCACTGAACTCACCAAGTCACGTGACATAATCATTATTGGTCATTGGATGAAAATCACTTAGAACACTATAGCACTGAACGAAATTGTCTTTGTGTAGATAGAACAGAAAAGCACAGCGATTTTAAGCTTACTGGGAGGAGATAGGCAAATGGAACCTTTACCAGTAGATAGAACATTTGATCCTCTTTCCAACGGTATGCATAACTCATTTTTGACCAAAATGTCACTTAGAACAATATAGCACTGAAGCGACGAAATGTAATTACAGTATATCACAAAATAATCATTTGAAACAAGCCTTTACATGTAACATAAAACATATACATAAGACATATACACCATCTTTACAAATATCAGCATTTTTTCATGACAGTTTCATGCACATGTACCATATATTAATATGTATATTCAAAGATCTAACAATCAAGCCAAGAAGCTTACCTAGCAAAATGCAAAAAGTGATTTGCTGCTGGCAATTCTGACGAACTCAAACCACCCCTCAAACCACCCCACAAGTCTGGAGCAAAATTATTGGGCCACTGTGCTTCACATGAGTAACCCTTGTCCTGATGAATAGATATATTTGTTATTTTCCGCCAACTTGGATGTATGCTTTACTATTACTTTTTCTTACAAGCAAAATGGATATCAGTTTGGTTTACTGGTCAGAAGGCGTCTTTAGGGACCAGCTGATACGAATCTACAACTGACTCGTTAAAGGATATCTCCCTATATAACAGCACTAAAACGACTGGGCAAGTATAGGGAACTCGTTATCCCCATGGCCATTGTGTTTCCACAGCCGTCATACCTCTAGATGAGTTTATCAGGTCTTTTATCTTGCTACATAGTTTATTTGTAAAACAGCAAAACTCCACCAAGGCTGTGTGGATGCGCAGGCATGTCCGATACTTCACAGATCGCATTTGCGGAAAAACATCAATCTCATCTCCAGATTATTTAAATTTGTGCATGCTGGGTTATACTTCATGCTCTTATAGCGTCTGTTGATTTCTGTTCAAAATCAACTTTCCTGAAAATTTATACCAGGGATACCACTCGAGTATAAAATACAGTTTGGATCCAGATTAGGCCTGATGTTACGTCGGGCCTGATCTGGGTCCAAACTATTTTTAAAGGTTTTTATGAGATGACACTAGCATGCAAAACGTTTTTTCTACCAAGCATCGTGTAAATACATCTTCAGAGTTCGTGGAACTTTATTTGTCTGCTAGTGTAATCTTGAATCTATCAATTTCTTTATTACCACCATACCCAACAAAAAGTGTACACGTGGATCTGTTGTACGCTAGGTTAATTGGCTTCTCGTGAATATCATTCTTTGTGAGAAGAATGGCTGATTTAGTAAAGTCACTTGAGTACACGTGTACTTCTGATGACATTCTATTGCACACAAAGGTGTTTCCAAACTTTTCCACAGTCATGCCATGGGGATCTTTACCTTTCATGTCAACAACTTTCAACAGCTCGCCATTGCTAGCATCCAGAAGAGTACGTGATTTTCTGCCCCAGTCTGACACTATAACAGTATCCTTACCATCAATCGTCTGTACTATAACATCATATGGTTTGGCAAAAAGTTGTTGGCCATCAGGACCTTTAGAAACTGACCATACCTCTTGTCCATCCATGTTGATCAGTTTTACACTTTGTGGTTCATCAAATCTGGTAACAACTAATTTACCGTTATAACTGGTAATACCCCGGACCAAGTAATTCAGCGATAATGATTTCTGAATAGATACAGAAGAAGGTTCTGAAATATCGAGGAAGTGAAGTTTCTTGTCTTGGGTACTTACTATTGCTACCTTGTCCTCTGTTACTGTAACACCAAAGCAGTAATCGGACAGTTTTACACGTGAGAGTAACTTGTCTGCTGAAAACACTTTAAGTACTTTGTTGTTCCCCTCAGAAACAACTAATATATCATTGTCTGTAACGACCATTCCAGTTACCTCTGGTGTATCTTTATAATCTGCTGTATTAATCATCAAAGGTGACATTTTCTTGGCTCGTATGCGATCTATGTCAACTGTTTCAGTACATGGGAGTTGTCTCCCCCTAATAAATGAACAAAGAGGAAAAACTAACTCCTCAACACCTTTATTGGAATCAATAGGTGTTAATATTTCCTTAACGGTTCCCAAGGATTCACAATTTAGAATATTGTTCATACATAACTTGAATCAAAGGTAAATTCTGATTTATTAGTTCTACTGACCAAATAATCTATATCTCGCTTGCATTTTTGTGTATTGTTGACAATTTGCTGCATCTTTATAAACATATTTTGATCAAATGTGGTAGATAGAGTTTTGTTTAAGTTGTCAATATTTTCTTGCAGGTATTCAATCTCTTCAGCCAATGTTGAAATTGTAGTTTCTAATTCAGAACGTCTCTTTTCACACTGCTCAGTAATTATTGATACCGACTTATCAAACAATTCGTTGGCCTTTGAAATCATCATATCTCGTGTACGTTCTGCTTCTTTTATCATTATGCTTTTCTCCTCTATCAAATATGTAGCGTTATCTTTTAACTCTGAACTTGTGTCTATCAAGTTAGTTTTTATTTCATCCACCACCATCTGAAACCGTTTAATATCATAAGTACCAATATCTTTACAAAGACTTGATATTGTTTGAACATTACATCTTCTATGATCCTGTGTCAAACATTCGCTACAAATCATTTTATGATGATCCAGACAGTAGCGATCATTGACCTTGTCATCGTGAAGTTTACACTCCGAATATTTTACAGGCTTCTCAGCAAATGATTTAGGCATCCGTGACCCAGTTAAAATTCTATGACTTGGTAAACGCATCACTTTCTTGTGAGAGTCGACACAATTCTTACAGAGAAAAACACTACACTCTGAGCAAAAGCCATTAACACCAATCTTTGTTCCTGTGTCGTCAAAGCAGGTCTCACACCAGCGGTCAATTACTTGGTCTGATCCTTGATCTAAGTTCGCCAACTGACCGTCTACCACGTAAGAATCTTCTATAGAAGCTTCTGCCATCCTGAAATAATGAAAAAAATGTAAGGTTGATATCTCTCTCTCTAATTTATCTCGATTGAGCCAACATATGATATTTTGGTACGTATCACTTTGTTTTTGCGAACAGCAAAGCTCTTGTTACACTTTGCGAAGACGCAGGCTTGTCTGAGCCATCGATGGTCACCATTGGTGGCTAAGACGAGCATGCGTATCCGCAAAGTGTCACAATAGCTTCACTGTTTGCAAGTATAAAATATGGAAGTTGATAAAGGGGCTGATTAAATATTGCACCTCTAGTTCCAGTAGACTCGTACTGTCCTGCCAGTAAAGAGTGACAGTGACGTCTTGTTTTGTTTACAAAGTTATCAATGACTTAGAATCAATAGATCACTTGTGTATGCAGGATAGGATTAATACACACGTGATTTATCGATTCGCAGTAGCTCTAGTAGAGTGTAAAGTTCATGTTTTACTTAATAATTGTAAATAAAACACACGTCACTGTCACTCTTGGTCGGCACGACAATAGCTGTACAGGAACGTTTACGCATGCGGTAAATATAGTGCAGGTAAATTGTGACCTCAGACGGATCAAAGATTGAACGAGTCTACTTAGTGGCACGTTAAAGTCTACCCAGGTTGTAACGAATATTTCTCAAACAATACATACTATATTTGCTACATTTACGAACATAATGAGCAGCACGGCCAACTCTAAACTGTGTCTGTCGAAATAATTTTGGTCGACTTTGAATAAAAAGTGTGTGGATTATCAAATCTATACTGATGCACAACATCGAGTCAGACAAAATAGGAATGAGCTTTAATAATGATCTGGGCCTTTGCTCGTCTCAAATACCACATTGTTGGAAATCTCATGTTGCAGCTCACATATGAATGCATACGCAGCTATCTAGTGGGACTAGAGGCTTAAACTTTGAACAGAGCTTCATCTACGTCAATACTTTGTGTGCGAGCAGTGGAATCTCGGGCGAGACTGCACAGAGGCTCGTCTGATCCTTGGCTGCTCGCCGATGTGTTACATGTAAGTATCAAAATCTCATGTACCCCGTCCCCAAGAATATCCTTACCTGTCCTGCCTGTCCTGTATATGTCTCTAAAGAAGTTTCAACACCCCGTCTCGCTGATATATCAACTTACAAAAGACCTTTATAAAGTTGTTTCATGAGATAACGTCACGTATTCGCCTAACATTGACGATTGGAGCGACTATCCAATAGTTTTGATCTAACCACCCAGCGGCTATAACTCGAGCAATGAATGCCGCAATCGGACGAGTCTGTGCAATGAACATGATCGCTCAAGTCTTATCTGGTCATCTACATGTATTTAATACCCACCGTTTTAATAAAATCTTGCTCGAATGTATGTCGGGTCATAAATATTATCAAACAATCAAAGCAGTAAATAGCTGTACAGTTGAGTGCTAAAATATTTTAATACAAAGTGAAACATCCGAATATTTCTGATGGCTAAAGATTAGGAGTGGTGCATAATTATGTTGGTTGTGAGTCAGAGCTACGCATGCGCGTGATCAACCCTTTGTATACGGGAAACCCCTAAACAGGTATTTTATTTACAAACAGTGAAGACCCAGATGAAATGTCGCATTTTATCAATGTCTACACTATTTGTAAAGGTTTCGTGTAAAAAAAATCTTAAGAAATTTTGAAAATATAACATGACACCCCCAGAAATGTACAATGGATCATCCCAAGTGTATTGTATCAAACAAAAGGAAGAATCCATTAGTTTACAAAATGTTAAGATTATGTTCAGACACATATTACACTCTGGTATGTGCTCAAAACGATGAACGTTCTCATGCGCCTGTTCAAAAGGTTAGCAGTTTTGCATAAACATGTAGCATGCTGTATCCACCAATCCTGCACTGGTTTGAATTCAAACCCGGTCAAGGCAAATATGCCGCTGCACAGTGCACATTTGGGCTATTATTTTTGCCAATAAATATTCGACGACAGTACTCACATAATATATCCGTTATTGCACCTTTGAGTGCTATTCCAATATTTTACATCAACTATCTCACAATGTACAAAGTGCACATGAATGCTGGTAAAATAAGAAGGTTATTGCATGGATGTGCATATTGACGGTAGATAATTCACTCGCTAAAGCTCGTGGATTATCTTCCCGTATATACGCAAAAACCATACAGTATTTTACACACGAATCACTGCAGAATTAAAGATTAGGCACTTATTACCGCAGTATAAAATAGGTCCATAGAAAATGAAGCTATTTCAAACAAGAAAAAAACCTAAAAAGTGAAATCAAAACCTGGATAAGTTACAGTACGGTTGATTTAAATGCAACGTAACAACAACATACGTATTTGTGAAGGAACTGTCGCATCTGCATTACTTATCAGCTACTGAAAACAACCTTGTGTAATTTAAACACTTTTTAACAATAGCAGACTTTAGGGCGACGATTTGGCGCCGGTAAAATGCATCTACCCCCCCCCCCCCCCCAGTGGCTTCAGCTGCTGTCCGTTCCAAAGAAGTGGTTCTGTCATTGTCATTGATTTCCTGTTAATTGCTGCCCCCATTGTTTGTGGGCATTTTGTGTTTGGTACTTATTATGTTATGCAGAGCTTAGTGTCCTTTAAATTTCTAGTTTTGCAATCATCTGCTGAGGCAAGGAGGGACGGTTGCTTTACTTTAATTGTCTGCCTGATGTATTGCCTCTTTTTCACTGTGCCTTGGGTTGGTATGCAGTTTGTGATTATGGTGTTACCTGTTCATACTTACTTTTTTAAAAAAAGTGGTACACGCCCCGAGGTTATAAAACTTTTTTTCATGCTCAACTTAAGTGAGCACGAAATTTCAACTGTTCATAAAAACTAAAATACAGACAGATAAAGAAGTGTCTTACTTTAAGTCTCTCAGATGTTGTAATTATCATGCTAATAAAAATTAAAACGCCAACAATTGTTGGCGTTTTAACATTAATGAGCAGGATTAATTTCGTGCTCAGCTGAGTTGAGTATGAATTTTTTTTTTTTTTGGTTTTGTTTTTTAAAGTTTTATAATCCCGGGGCCAGGATTGTTCTCAAAAACGCTCTCTACAACAATTTCACAAATGGTTCCACTACGCCAAACAAAATGGCCGCCAGAAGTAATGAGAATAGAAATTTAAATAACATCCAACCACCTGGACCAATGGTCCAAATTTAAAATATAATCACAGAAATGTTCCTCATGATGTCATCTAGCCCCGGCATCTAGCACAATTGAATAAATGTTTCTGCTCCGCTGAACAAAATAGCTACCAGAGCTAAAATAGAAATATCTTTAAACAACTCATCCTCCTTAATCACTTGCCCAAATTTAAAATAACTTCACAGAAATGTACCACCTAGTGCCCTCTATAAAACATGCACAAATGGTTCTGCTCTGCCGAACAAAATGGCCACCAGAGCTATAAAAAGTAGAAATATCTTTAAACGACATCTCAATCTGAGACAATGATTCAATTTAAAAAAAAATCACGATAGTGTTCCTCAAAAATGACCCATACCAAAATAGTACAGATGGTTCAGCTTTGCTAACAAAATGTTCGGCAGAGCTAAAATGAAATAACTTAAAATAACATTTCCTTCTAAAAAACGCTTGTTCAAATTCAAAACATGATTTCACAGAAATGATTCTCATAATAAATTTTACCAACATTGCACAAACCGTTTCGCTCCGCTGCACAGAGCTAAAATAGAAATATATAAACAACATCTCCTGAACCTCTGGCCCTAATTCAAATCATTTCACAGAAATGTTTGGCATTTTGCCCTTTACTAAAATTGCACATTGTCAAACAGTTCCACCCTCCTCATCCCCAACTCCAACCCTTGATATTCCAACACCATCCGACCTCACCACGTAACAGATAACACCCCACTGCACAGCTTGCTGATCACAATAAGGCATATGGCGATAAAATATTATGCATAAAAACTAACCTTCCATTATGGAAGTGAAACCCTTACCCCGTAACATAATGACCACAAGAGCTAAGACTATAATTTTTAAACGACATCTCCTCCTGAACCATTGGCCCATATTCAAAATAAATGAACAATTATCTGAGGGACCATATAAGGGACATTGCTGACACGTTTGGTCAAAATCCATCCTGCATTTTAACGCACTTGTTGACGACGGATGATGCACGACGCACAGCGGACACTCAACAATCACAAAAGCTTACCCTCACCCAGACTTGTATACTGAGCCGCGACATGAGATTTCCTACAATGTGGTATGTGCGACCAGCAAAGGCTCAGACCAGCCTGCGCTTACGCGCTGTCTTATCAGCGCCTTTGCTCGTCGCTTGATTATTATATGAATGTTAAGCTACTGACCGAACATCATTTGGAGTTTCTAAGCTTAAAAGGAAGCTACACAGGCTTGTCTTACTCTAAACTTGTCAAAATGCCACTTGTTGGAAATCACATGTCGCGGCTCAATAGAGGAGTTTCCCATTATCGGATTTTACCTATATCACGTGACATCGGCTGGCCAGTCCAGCCATTGGACTACTTCCGGTATATAAAGCAACACATACTGTCTGTTGATCTCACTTTATAAAACTTCTATATACCGGTTAAAATTTTATTTAAAGAAATAAAAAAAACGGCAATTATACATTGAAGAGTCTGACAAGACTGTGTGTCACTATGGTCCTGTACACTGTCCACGGAGTGATAAGATACATTTTATTTTGTGCTGGCCCAAATTGCATCCGTTCTTCAACGAGGAGTGCCCGGGGGGGCCCTTTGAAAACAATACAATCTTGCACACGTGTCTTTAGAACTTCGGCACGCGTGACCAGTCGCTTTCTTTGAAGTTGATAAGAAGCCCAGCTAGACGTCTACTTATCACATATATGTAAAAGCCTCTAAAACGCCCACACAAACTTATCCAGCGGGGCTTGAGGCTGAGTCTTCATCTACAGCGTGTGTGTGTGTGTTCTACAAGAAAGACCCTGGTGTGTGCGAGCAGCGAAGACTCGCAAGTCTGTGCGCTCTCTAGATATATACTCTAGATCTCGGACCGTATATTTAACACTTGTTACATGTAAAGTAAAAAAGAGATACGGATACTTATAAAATGTATTTGAAAATATAAATTTATCTTTTTTCGAGAATAAGAAAAGTAGCGATTCCGTTCTTAAGTTCTTAATAGCTATATAAATGTAGACTACAGTGGATTTTTGGTGCGTACATTCAGTGGCCCAAAAATAGTAAAATGAATAGATATTGCTGTTTCTTTGAAACATTTAGATGAAATTAGACATCTATAGAAATTCTACCCGAAAATTCTTCAAGTAACTTAATAATTAAGATCTGTAAATGTTTCCAAATGACTTTAAACGCGAAGCTCTGAAAACAGATACTGTAGAAACACTGTTTTAAAGTTTCTATTAACATTCGGCGAACATGCAATAACAATTTTACCAAGGAGGGATATGAGTTACCCAACATTCAGTTTTGGTTGCATATGCGGTCCCAAATTTCAAAACCCATGCCTTTACGTAACTGGTTATCTACAAATAGGGACCCATTTATATATTCACTCTTTTCAACTCGAAGTGCGCGCGTGTTTCTGACATTTATTTCACAGCGAGCTTTCACCAGTTTGAGCTTAAAGGAGTTTGTTTGCAATTAAAATTGAATCAAAACGTTATCATTCTCCTCTAATCTTACACTCCGTCCGAGTCTTACAAATATGCGTTTGAGTACACAAAACAAGCGTTTCGTTGAGACGGTTCTTTTGAGTACCCACGAAACATTGCACATTCAGAAATATATCCTATATTCGGAATCCAATGTGTCATATATTCTATTCGACATATGCGGATGCTTCAATGTACCGGGGTTCGAGCTGCCGAGGTTTTACTCTATTGCTGCAACTTATAAAAAGTAAGAAAAGCGTATTTGCTTCTAGCGCGAACATGTCCAAATTATTACTTTTACTCAGATGGTTTTTTGCTAAAATGAGACGTTTGTGGAACAGGCAGACAGTTCCATATTATTTCCGTTGCTGATGAAGGCCTTGGCGAGATGTGTTTCCCCGCGGGTCTACACTATCCATTCATTCTCCCTTTTGGAAAAAGTCGCATATATGGCGATATAGACATCCTTTCTCGGAAAAGTTCGCATAAATGCACACTAATTTCTGTGATATTTTGGACATTTTTGTTGGGAAAGTTAATAAATAGTGCAGACCCGCAGGGAAACACATCATCCCATCAGGGCCTTCGTCGGCAGCAGCGGAAATAATTGTGGAAATATACCACTTGAATAAAGGTCTGCAAGGATTCGTTCAGCGTAAATTAGATAAATTTGAAATAAATTAACTTTTTTGTCATCATATGTAACTTGGGTACATATAATTGCCATTCTCCTTTTGTTTGGTGTTTTAACCGTTATGAATATAAGTGAAATGCAAGCAAAATTAGTAGTAAGTTAGCACAGCTTCATATACCGGAAGTAGTCCAATTGTTGGACTGGTCAGCCGATATCACGTGATACAGGTAAAATCCGATAATGGGAAAGGGGTCTATTATGTTTCAATCCGACCAATCTTACAAGATTGGTTGATTGTTACTTAATTCTAACATTCTCTGTAGTAGATGACCATACATGTTTATTTAAAACGAATCGGCTTTTGGGTCACTGTAACGCCACGCTCCCAATTGGTTCCTATCTCCGTTAGCATTACAAAAGGCCGGGATATTGTATACCACGTGACGATAAAATGACCAATAAGCAATATAATACATGTGTTTAATATATAAATCCAATCCAATCAATTCGTAGCGATGACGTGATACTTACTGATGGATGGCCGACTAACCAAATGTTGCAGCTATAAATAATATCACATTTAAGTTCACATCAATACTTAACCAAACGCGTTATATAGTCATATCTTATTGACTTTAAGAATAAACATACACATTAATAAATGTTCTCATTTTATTTTTGGGCGGTCACTGTAGTATCAAGGAAGTTTTGAAAGTGTCACCCCATGTTTTAACAAGCAAATTCAGAGAATTTATGACACTGGCCACTTTAGGTAGTACCTGACTTATCGACATGATTTCTTTTAATAATTTTAAAACAGCTTAAACTTAATAATTTAGCACACATAAAACACACCCTTAAGGGCCTTTTTAATATATTTCCTTCCTTAACAACAAGATCAATAAGTTTTTTAAAAAATGGTCTCCCGTGAATAGATAGTTTTGCCAAATGTGACAGAAGAGGGAGATTTTCGCTATCCCTGTTGGTTTTTTTGTTATTGTCGTTATGTTTTTCTTTATTCTTTTTTTTTCATTCTTCCGAACGGCAAACTTGTTTTAGAATAGAGGCTATACAAGAGCTCAGGCTTGTGCTGGACCTTTGTCCACATTTATAAAATATATCCAACTTCTCGCATGATCTATAGTACTCTATCATCCTACTTGATACAGGCTCTCTCCTTACTTCTCTCTAACCCTCCCATCTTCTCTCTAATAGTTTAAATTTAATGATATTTGTTCGAATGATCTCCATATAAATATGTTCACATAAAATTGTATATGAGTTTATGTATATTTGTATTCTGAACAATGTTTATTATAAATAAAAAGGGCCTTTTTAAAAAGTTATTTGATTTTAAAAGTTTTAAAAATCTGAATATCTAAAAAAATAAGTAATGCACGATTGAACAAGAAAAATAACATATTTTCGCAGAGCATACAACAGACTTTGAAACACTGCTGTGTACATATCATCTCAGATTGTACAAACAATGGCGTCGCGTCAACGTTAAACAGAGGAATTTTCAACCCCCCATGTCTGCTGGGGCCTCTTCATTGGAGTGTGTCCTAAGATTCGGTTTGTTGGAAGCATATTTTTTCATCCATTGTTATTTATCAATCGAAGCTTTAATAAGGCATGTAAATAAATAGTTTGTTCTTCTTTTATTGTCCTAAAACTGGCTTGGTTCAAAACCAGAAAAAACAGAGGCAGATACAGTAAGACCATTATCAGTTACCTCTCATTGTAACTGCATTGTTGCACGCTGGCCTGATAAACGTTGCCTATCCCACGACATGTGCCTTTATCAGGTCATCATGACGTTGCACTTCTTGAATGGCATTCGTCCATGACGTTAAATTGATACGATAATCGATAATTGCTTCATAATCGCCAGTTTGAAGAGCGAACCAAATGATAAACTGATAAATAAAATAGCAGGTTCGCGCGCGTCTACCAGGCTCAGCTTCGAATACGCAAGTTGAATAACTCGGCAAGCCTCGCGATTCAATAAGCTTTCTTGAAGCCTTGCCTGGAAAACTTGATATAAAAAGACACTCGCCGAGTATTCTCTATATGTACGACGTTAAACCAATGGGATAGCAGCTGCATCGAGCAAGGTGGTCGATGCATCTGCTATCCCATAGGTTTTCACCAAGCCTTTTAGCATTTGCTATCCATATGCTATCCAAATATACAACGTTGAACCAATGGGATAGCAGATGCATCGACCAGGGTGGTCGATGCATCCATCTGCTATCCCATTGGTTTTAACGTTGCAATAAATTTGTGCAGTCTCACCAAGCCTTTTACTTTCCGCAAATACGAGGGGTGTTCTGAAAGTTCTGATCCTGGCATGATATATCTCTGTAACCAGCAACGCAATATGCCTGAACATTATCACAAATAAAAATATATTCGTAGTCTATACACAGCTCTGGCAAGTCTTATGTAACTTCAAGAAGGGACTGGAAATTTACCCCGAAACAGCCATACCCTCATTGCACTGACCTATCAAGTAAACTGTGTATATAAGAAACAAGGTTGGCAATCGACCGGTCAATATGCATATTGACCAGACCAGCGGTCATTACTGGTTTTAACCGGTCATTACTGGTCAATTGGTGGTCAATTGGGCGATTGAATAAAACATGATCGCTGTGAAGAAAGTTAGTATTAGTTATCCCATTTTACTGGACTCTTTAAACAGACTTAAAATAGTTTTAATATACATGTAAGATTATACAGGCTTAAATGAAAATGTGTTTCCTGAGTTGCTATTGCTTTAAAAATAAGTATTTATAATTAATAAGCCGTAAAACAAACATTTATGAAATGTCAATGGTTTTAGATCTTCAGTCTGAATCATTACCACAACTTTCAGTTCAGACTAAAGACTCGAACTTATTTTCTATTACCCATTATAAAAAAATAAAGCAAATACAAGTAATGAAAATAAATAAGTTATAGAGATAGCTTTTTTATAGTCATAAAATATTTAAATCAATGATTTATTAAATGAAAGAAAATACAACAACTCAACCAATACTTCAAACTAATGATCATGTATGAATTAGTCATGCTCTATCAGTTAAAATGCAAATTGGTTTGGCTTCTTACCTGAAAACACAAAGGTGTGAAAATTGTAACGAAAACACTAACTTTTGAACAATGTATCAAGGAGTTAATTTTAACTTAAATTACCCAAGAACAATCACAACTGTCAAAATACTGGACATGTCTCGCAGACTGAAGAAGGTGTGTCTAGTTTATAAGACCTATCCAATCACTGAGCTTAAAATACATTGGCTAATTCAGTTGCACCTGTGTTAATATAGAGGTGTGAAAGTGTGGTCATTCTGTTATCTGCTGTTATCAGTTAAGTTAATAATTAAACCAGTGTCATAAATTCTTAAAGGTTATTGTCTCAAAATGATCCAAAAGACCCTGTATGGTTATTCTATTCTGCCCTTGATGATGAAAAAAGACTAGTGTTAGGTGCCTGGACTGTAATGGCATTATGCAGAAGTCAGTGCTAAGGACTTGAGATTGAACCCTCACTGTGAGAAGTGCCCTTGGCAGGGACAAAACAGTATTTGTTTTTCTTTTTTTCAATAAATAGAACATAAAAGCTGACCAAATATCTCAATCCACCACTAAAACATTTAAAATTTTCAATCGACCACCAAGATTCGTATTGACCAGTATTGACCACTTTTTGGCAAATTGACCACTGGTTAAAACCGGGGGTGGTTTCGACCGCCCAACCAAGATTAGAAACCTCTCAATTCAGACAAGAGCAGTCTTGGGTATTTGTTTTCATGGCTGCTCAATGTTCATCCATAAGCCAATACATCATGTACCTATGACGAATTTTCTGTATCATATGGGTTTCCTAGGCCCTTGAATGTATGGCTATGCAACTTTCAGCTGTAAGCAAACTCTGGACGACTTGAAGTTTTGACCTGCCCGTACTGTAGTAACAAGAGCTGTAGCAAAGGTAAAAATGAGGTATATGGTAGATGAACTGGCTTTTTTTGAAGCAGTTATGATTAGTCGGTATCGTCAGTAACTGATAGTTATCTACATAAGCAAATTAAAACGAGTCCACAAACTAGGTCAACAATTGGAGGTACAAATACGCGGCATGTGTATGTCTTAATTAAAACCTAGTTAATTTAGTGCACTATATCGTAAAATGATGCAGTGTGGGATAAAGCATACGTCTGAAACCAATAACAATTTTGGAAATTCTCATTTAAAATCAAACATAAAAAAAAAACTTTTTACAATATTCCAAATAAGATTTTGACTCTATGACGGCTCTGACGTAAAGCTTTAATCGGTGGGTTGGTGCCTGATGCTTATCTGTAGCTGGACCCACTGTGGCTCAACTTGAGGTTTTCTTTAGCTCTGACTATCTGTGAGTCATGAGCCCTTTTCTTTCTTTCATCATGGTGTAGTAATTTGATTAGAGTGTTTTTCCATGATGATACATTGCATTAGTTAGATGGCCTCTATGCGAGCTGAGCATTTCTTGTACTTCAACAACAGCAGAATCTAGGGCGAAGATTTGGTACCAGTAAAATGCATTTAAGCCCCCCGGTGGCTTAGGCTACTGTCCGTTCTAAGGCGGTGGTTCTGTTGTTGTTGACTTTTTGTTTATTGTTACTCCCATTGTGGGAGTCTGTAATTGTTCTATGTTTTGTTGTACGTTACTTAATGTCCATTCTAGTATTGCAATCATCTTGATGGGGAAGAGAGAGCTGATTGCTTTGCTTAATTTGTCTTCCTGGTGTCTCGTGATGGTTGAGCGTCTCTTCCTCGCGGTGCCACGCGGTTGTCTGCAGTTTGTGATTGTGGTATTTCCTGATCATACTCATTTACTATTTTTTGTAATCAAAATAATGTTCGTCTTAAATATTTTGCCAATATAAGCTTCGGCATTTTTAAGCCCAACTTGATAGACAAAAAATAGAATATTCTCGGAAATAAAAAGTATGCAATGCATTCAAAATGACGCAGTTGTCAATTTCAATGACGTCATACGAATTGCGCATTGTTCTTTAAATATTGAATCGACACAAACTGTTCTCATTCTAATACATGTATTTGAAAGGAAAAAGTAAAATTACAATGCAATTTTATCCTGTGGTTTAAAAGATGCACGTCTCGAAAGATTCAGATTCAAATAGAATCAGATTTGGTGCATTCTCTGCATGCATGGATAGTACCATGGACAGTCCCAAGTGCGGATCCAGAGGGGGGGGGGGGCAGGGGGTCCGGACCTCCCCCGGAAAATCACAAGTTATATATTTTCTATAGGAATAAGCAATTGGAACCCCCCACCCCGGAAAAAGTTGGACCCCCCTGGAATATGTTGGACCCCCTCGGGAACCTTGAAAAATGATAGTTGCTTTGAAATTAACCATTTGCGACTGTAAAATAAGGACTAAAAAAAGGTTGTCAGAGCTTTTTTGTCAGATTGACCTGGACCCCCCCCCCCACCCCCTGACGAAAATTCCTGGATCCGGATCCGCGCATGACAGTTCTATATCGTATAAGTTTCGTCAAGATCAACTGATAAGCTCTGGCACTTATAATGCAAAAGTTGTAATGGTTTTCTTAGAGTAATGATCTAAACATTTCCACAAAGCTATTATGTATAAAAAGCCTATAGATAAGTATGACGGTGTAAAATGTAAAAATAAATACCCCGCCCACTTGAATCTTTAGGCAGGGTCAAACGTCAAATACATTAATTTGGCAATAACTTAGTCAATTTTCAATATTATTACCGAAACTTTGTATGCAGACAGATAAAAAACAACAATAGATATGAAATATATCAGACTGGATATTTGATTGGATGCCTGGGTCCGATCCCCTGGGTAGATTTAGGGGATGGGGCGAGTCCAAAATGTAACTTATTCTGAATATTGTCATGCTGTATATAAAATTAAGGGAACAGCACATGACAGCAACATGATAGCAATTATTTAGCACGCAGAGACACCATTGACCACTGAGGAAGGGGGTCAAAAGGTCAAGGCATTTTCACCTTGAAATTAGTCATGTTTCGTAGAGCACCTTGAAAACAAGCATTCTGTCCTTACATACACCCTAACCCCTTGGGTAGTGGCAAAAGGTCAAATATTCATTTATTGAATATGGTCATGCTGCATATCAAATAGAAGGGACTTAAGCATGCAGCAACATGGTAGCAAGTATTGTTCCAGAAGACACACCGCGACTTCGGGGTGGGTCAAAAGATAAAACATTTTTTTTCTGAAATTAATCATGTTGAAGATCAGAATGAAGTGTATAGCACACTGAAAGTACAAATGTCAAAGATCACCCATACTAGATCAAATTAAAGGGGGGAAAGTGTAGATTTACTTTAAGGTGGCCAATCACGTGGTCTGACTGATTGGGTTCATGGACTGCACAAACCAGTTATCGGACATCAAAAGTAAGGAAAATCTGCTGTTGTGCGTTATATGCTCGCAGCATGTAGTGTACCTTACCTACATAATTTGTTTACATTATCATACTACCAAGGTAGCATATTGTGTACCTTACCTACACAATATGCTCCGAATATCATAATACTACTGAGGTAGCATATTGTGTACCTTACCTACACAATATGCTCCAATTATCATAATGCTACCAAGGTAGCATATTGTGTACCTTACCTACACAATATGCTCCGAATATCATAATACTACTGAGGTAGCATATTGTGTACCTTACCTACACAATATACTCCAATTATCATAATATTACCGAGGAAGCATATTGTGTATCCTTCCTACACAATATGCTCCCATTATCAAGATACTACCAAGGGAGCATATTGTGTACCTAATCTACACAATATGCTCACATTACCAAAGTGCTACCAAGGTAGCATATTGTGTACCTTACCTACACAATATGCTCCGATTATCATATAACTACCCCATTATCATACTACCAAGGTAGCATATTGTGTACCTTACCTACACAATATGCTCCTATTATCATAATACTACTGAGGTAGCATATTGTGTACCTTACCTACACAATATGCTCCAATCATCATAATACTACAGAGGTAGCTACAGAGGTAGCCTATTGTGTACCTTACCTACACAATATGCTCCCATTATCATAATACCACCAAGGTAGCATATTGCTACCTTGGTAGTATCTTGATAATGGGAGCATATTGTGTAGGTAAGGTACACAATATGCTACCTCGGTAGAATTATAATTATTGGAGCATATTGTGTATGTAAGGTACACAATATGCTACCTCAATAGTATTACGATATTTGAAGCATATTGTGTAGGTAAGGTACACAATATGCTACCTCAGTATTATTATGATATTCGGAGCATATTGTGTAGTTAAGGTACACAATATGCTACCTTGGTGGTATTATGATAATGGGAGCATATTGTGTAGGTAAGGTACACAATATGCTACCTCGGTAGTATTATGATAATTGGAGCATATTGTGTAGGTAAGGTACACAATATGCTACCTCAGTAGTATTATGATATTCGGAGCATATTGTGTAGGTAAGGTATAGGTGGTATTTGATATTGGGAGCATATTGTGTAGGTAAGGTACACAATATGCTACCTCGGTAGTATTATGATAATTGGAGCATATTGTGTAGGTAAGGTACACAATATGCTACCTCAGTAGTATTATGATAGTTGGAGCATATTGTGTAGGTTAGGTACACAATATGCTACCTCAGTAGTATTATGATAATTGGAGCATATTGTGTATGCTAGGTACAAAATACGCTACCTCAGTAGTATTATGATAATTGGAGCATATTGTGTATGCTAGGTACAAAATACGCTACCTTAGTAGTTTTATTTTATTGGAAGCTGATTGTGTAGGTACGGTTCAGTAAGTGAACTTAGGTAGAATCATTGTGATGGTATACTATTCAAAGTTAGATAACGCTATATGTTAAGAATTTGCAGAGCAAGAAACTACTGCGCCGAAGGATATGAAGTAAGTGCATACATTAAATCATCACCAGAAAACTGTCAGTAGCAAGCAAATTGTCAAAATACATTATTCAAGTTTACTCAGTATTAGTTCTGATCATAATCTTAAAACATACATACAATAAATGATTCGTCACCTTTATAATGAATCGTCTCATATCTTTGCGAGCGCCAGCCTACTAGTAAGTGTCAGTGCAGAACATTGTATGTTTCTGTGGTCAATACCTGATTTAACCGCGTTCAGAAAGTCTCTATTCCCATGTTAGCCCCGTGCATTCCAACATGTTTCAGTATAACCTGACATACATGTATGGTATGGAGAGCTATGCCTTTTGAAAAAAATCAAAATAGTTGCCATGGGAGGCAAATTGGATATCAGAATCGAATGATTCAAGCAATTCTGAATGTCCATGTTGCCCCTATCCCTCAAACCTAGTTTAGATTCAATCTGACGTAGGGATGGGAAAAGATGGTCTTTGAAGGATATCAAGATGGCTACATATTATATATTCCAATGGAACAGGTATAGCATTTATGAATGTCCATGGTGTCCTCGACTCATACAGGTTCATTACATTTCTACATTTAACCCCCGGCGTTTCCCCATTTTTCCTTACTACGGTTTCCAAAGGTTGATTTCATGTCGGGAAAGAATTCAAATTTGGAGACAATGTCTCCAAAATGTTGTTGATGGGGATTAAAGACCAATATAATACAATTATGATGCGGGCATGGCTTTAGACATAAGGTTCGTAAGATAGACAGATGGATGTCGAGAGGACAGTTAGAAAGAAAGGCAAATACCACGAGACATGTTTTCAAGAAGAGCATATTGTGTACCCTCGGACGACCACTGAAATAACATATGTATCGACCCTACACAATATGCTCCACTGGTAGCATATTGTGTATGCAGGGTACACAAAATGCTCCAGCGGAGCATATTGTGTATGCAGGGTACACAATATGCTACTAAAAGGAGCATATTGTGTAGGGGAGCATTTTGTGGACCCACAGTGCACCACCTACGGACGTCGTGGTAAACATTAAGTACACAGGACTATATTTACATTTCCACTGCGAGTCTTTAATGAACCTTTACATTTGAGATGTGGTTCATACCTTCATGAACAAATCGATTTAAGCCACACCCTCATACGCGTCATTTGAGCGGGCTAACGTCAAGTCCATCCGATAACGTAGCTTGTTTACTGACGTTTGTGTGACGTTGAACACGTATCGCCATGACGTTAAGCACAGAAATTTGGCGTTTTGGCTATTCCAAACCCTATGGTATGTCTGATTTAATTCAAAATATCTGGACAACCAGCCAAGTTAGATGAAAATAGAGAATTGATACTTGACTGATAATATATAAAATGTAAATATAAGTAATAAATTCAATTTTTGAAATGTTCATGGAATCACGAATACTTCGGGTCTCTTGCAAAGCTAACGTGAAGCCCTTTGCAGGAGACCCGAAGTATTCATGCATCCATGAACATTCCAAATATTGAATTCATTTCTTAAATACATCTATGAATTGTCTGTTCAGTTATCTCTTGAACCCATCGATGAGTCGAACTGCCCCCCGACGTTGTTCGTGGAGGTTTGTTGATAAACGAGGAGAATTCTTTTTGTGAACGTCAAAACTAAAACGTTTTAAGGCGAAAAATTCAGACAATTCTTACATTGATTGATTGATTTGATTCTCAACGTCCCAGTCAACAATTTTTCAGTTATGTCGGGACAGGTCTTCCTAGGTTTAAACAGTACTAAGCAAGGATAAACGTGTCTTGCTCAAGGGCACAACACAGTGACGCCAGTGAGGCTCGAACCCTCGGCCCCTCGGTCCCAAGTCAAGCACTCTACCACTGTGCTACCAAAATGAAAAAAAAAACACATAAATACTAGGATGAGCCCGGAACTACATTAAGTTGTAATAAATTTATGATACATTAGATTTAAGAAGGTATATTTATTGTTTCCTTATTTACTATCAAAATATATATTGTAGACCTACTCATAAGAACTGTCTCAGTACACAGTAAACAATATATGTTATTTTACTCAAAATGGGGGCAGTTGAACTGCCACTGCATTTATGTCACCTTTCCACTGTTCCAAAAGCTATGACCTGTTCAGTTATATTTACCCAAGGAATAGCTACAACAATTACAGGTAGAAATGTTTTAACCGTTTAACACTAGAGAAATGTTAGTCTCAAGGTATCACCAAAAGAGATGGCAACTCCCTATGTGTAACCTACAACACGTGTTTATATGCATGCGCATCTACTTCTGCTTCATGTCAATAGCTTGGATTCTCCTAGAAAAAGTCCCTCTGAACAGCTTTACAAAGGTAATCCTCCACACATCGATTTATCGCAGGACTATACAAGCGGAGGTCAGTAATCGGTAGTTTACCTGTAGAGGGTGGTTCAAGATGAAATAACTGTAACACTGACGTTAAATATAGAAACAACCTTGACATTGCTAGAGTTTCACCCAGGCATGATCTTCTTCCCACAGAAAACGTGACTACTGATTGTCTTAATTTATGTTCTGGTAATAATAACTGCCCCGTTGAGTCTAAAAACCGTTCTGGTCTGAAATTCCAGGGATCTTTCCAAACAGCTGGATCATGATGAATGAACCAGGTGTTAACAAATATGAGGGAATCTTTCTTTATCAAATAACCTTCCAAATCCTTGTCATTCCTAGCACGATGTGGTATTGCCAGAGGAATATTGGTCGAGTAACGCAGCGCTTCCAGCATAATTGCTTTAGTAAAAGGCATTTTAGCTCTATCATGAAGATTAGGCATTCTTGTCTGGCCTATAACAGTGTCTATCTCCTTCTGGATTTCCATGGCATAACGTGGATGTTGAATAAGCAAGGCAAACATATTAATGAGGGCCGTGCTTGAAGATTCCATGCCACCAAAAATGATCTCAAGGACCAACGCAGCAATAATAATTCATCTATAAGCTCGAACACAGCTTTCTCATTTTCTATTTTACGCATTTTAAGGAATACATATACAAGGCCTTCCGTTTCTGTTACTTCATCTACTTTGAGAGCAGCTTCCACCACAAACCTCTGTAGACATTTATCTCTCGCATGTACTACAGTCTTAAACAGCCTTCCTGGTTTACCAGGCATGTTCCGCAAGAAAGGAAATGCTTCTAGAATGAAGTTTAAACCAGGCAGCAATATGGCATTTATACTGTCAAGAAAACTCCACATTAATTTCGAATCGATTTCCTCCGCTTTTTACCCAGTGAGGAGACTGGACATCCAATTAGCGAAGGATTCTTTAACAATTTTGTTCAGAGTAAAGTCTCCCTTGTTCTGTGATTTCATTATCGAAAGCAACCTTGATATTTCCTCATGCATATGCTGTTCAAATTGAACGACTCCCTCACCAAACACTTTCAAGCTTTTATGCAGCACCTTACGAAGCAGAAGAGTCTTTGTGTTCAGTTGTCCAAAAATAATTGGGCGACCACCAAATGCAATGTAATTTCCTGCAAAGTTGCTAGGCCTATCATTGAATATTTGGGCATACTCATCGTTCGAGAAAGCCTTTCTGAGTAGTTCACTGTCGTTTATAACCACTGATGTTTGACCAAATATAGTCACTTGGAATATTTTTCCATACTTCTCCGCATACTTTGCGAAAGTTAAATGCACGTTTTGTAAATCCACAGAGAGTGAGTGTCCAATAAAAGGTAGAGATGGTGGTTCGGGTACATGTCCAGTTCTGTCTCTCTTACGTGAAAGTAGCAGGAAAATAACAAATAAAACAGTAGAGATTAGAATTATTATCCACGAAAACTCCATATTATTAATCAGTCCCTGTCTACCCTTTTATCAGCACAAACGAATACTTGTGTATACACATATTCATAGCCATAACAGAGGACATTTGACTTAATTTTTTAGTTGTGTGAGCTATGGACAACCATCACACTTGATTGTGAAGCTAAACCAATTACTATAGATAAAAATGAAATGAAAAATTATTAAGCCACAGCTAAAGCCATTTATTAAAATGGTTTCTGCAATTTGGACCATGGTAACGAGGGTTGGGAATGGTGAAAATTGGTGGTTCACCCAGCCTGCCATATAGCATCTGGGTAATCTTATTAGACAAAGTCTTATCAATTCATTGTGGGTGTGAAAAGCTGACTTGATATATGTATAAAAGAAAGTACATACCACGAAATGAATATTTATCTAACGCAGAGATTTAGAAGTATGTTATGTTTATTTTTATTTTTGTGCATTTTTTCATTAGTTTTTAATATGATTTTCACGCTGACGCTGAAAGAATGATGGTTAAAACGTGAGAAATGTAAAAAAATACTGGCGTCAATGGTTTAAAAAAGAAATGTATGGCACGATACCTCTTCCATAGGGAAGAATTGTCGATATTTGTAGGTTATGGTCAACTAAACTAATATTGGTTAACTTAACTAATATTTGTAGGCTACAGTCAACTTAATTATACTACTGTTTTAGATATTTTGCACCAGGTATATTTGACATTAGCTATTTAGTCCATGGGCCCAGAGGGGCCACAATGCATCCCCTAAGGGCTCTCTGAAAGTGGTATTATATTGTTCTTTGGACATCCCTGATTAAGAATCAAGATGTTTACACTTGATATCGTGGGTCCTACCTTCCATTTTGGATAGTTTCAAGATGGCCGCCATGAAAAAAGATAAAATGTCTATATAGTGTAATAACAGCCTTCTACCACCTGTTCTGCTTACTTTTATGAAAATATCGCCATTGGAATATTTTTATCACAGTAACTATACTTAAGATCCTCAACTCAATTTCTGATATAAAAAGCTAAACATAAGGTCTTAACATACTATATTTTCATATGGCGGCCGATTTGAAATAAAAATTTTGCATATTTTCGTTGAAAAAAGTTTCCATGATTTTCACAATAACTGCATGTTTCAGTCATTATTATTTTTGGAGATATATTTACTGTCAGCATTACTAAAGTCATGCAGTATTTCATTTATCACAAAGTCAGCATCTTCATACTAATCGATAGACTGCGTACAAGGTTACCCCACCCATTTTAATAGGTTGAAACATTTTCCTGTAAATAAACATAAGTACACTTCAGTATGCATCTATCTCGATGATATTGGAATGAAGTTTATTAGGCTATCTACAGAATCACCATTTATTGCAGTATACAATTTTTGAAGGTTTATTTGGGCCCTTAAGGTGTAACATACGTTACATGTTACATCAATTCAACAAAATAGACATGATGAGACTGAGTCCAAAATAGGCTCTTCAGAATCGGTACAATGTTTTATTTTCAATTGGGTCTATACTTTGCATTTACCAAATAGAACATTGATTTGTCCTCCACAACTACAAGGAGTATTTTTATAGTTTGCATAAAGTTCCAGTATTTGAACTTTAGACCTAGTAGCACACTGTAAAATGCATATCAGGAAGGCCACTTTAATATAATAAAACATTA
Source organism: Loripinus fragilis (assembly GCA_964019695.1). Classification (NCBI taxonomy): domain Eukaryota; kingdom Metazoa; phylum Mollusca; class Bivalvia; order Lucinida; family Lucinidae; genus Loripinus; species Loripinus fragilis. Next base: position 31,692,939 of record OZ026517.1, read on the forward strand.
AATTCAGCTGTAAATTATAACAAAAATGATAAATTTTTGTCACTTCTTCTGTCCCGAGACATTTACAAATGCTAAAAGCACAATCACCTGAGACATGTCACAATATAAGGAGTGTGTACATAACATTAGCAACAAGCATATATATAATACCAACATATTTTATTTTAAATTCAATGGCTTTCGTTATCAGTATGGGACTCTTCATCAATCATTAGAGTTTCCAAAATCTTACACAGTAGCCTCATTAAATTGTTGCTTTATCAAACTTTGATTGCAGGTTTTCTCCTAGACATTAAAGTAAACCTGTACTTAGCAAAACAAAGTAAGTAATATATTTAAAAATGTTGATATATTCTGAATGTTTTAATTCATAGAATAATTCGCTTCTGCTCACCTCTGTGTTAATAGCCACATAAACTCAATAATAAAAATGACTCAAAAATTCGCTTGAATGTATTTCATACCCTAATTGTAAAATGTGTAACATATATAACATGCAATATTATATGACTTCTGTTTGATATTAATGTAAATTTTTTCTCCTCACAACTGACTTTGATACATTTAAATGGTCATTAAATTTATATTAAGAGTCCTATCAACATTTTAAAAGTTTGAACCTAACATACATGTATGTATTTAGGCAATACCTAGAAGTTACATTAGTAAACAATTTGAAGTAGCCGATTTTAGTAGCTAGTAATAACCAGATATTCAAAAAAAACTGTAGCTCCACTTTATCTTCTTTGAAAAGAAGAAACAAATGGCAGAAAGAGATTTACTTGATTCCAAATGTCTATGTTCCGGTTTGATTTGCCCTATACTGCTCTTCTCCAGTCAACACTAACAAAGTAAGTAAGGGTGCAAAGATCAGGAATCGATACAATTAAGTACCACACCTGACCCAGGATACCAATGGGACAAATCCACAGTAGACACCACAAACGAGAGCCAAGAGGTCAGCCCTTTCCCAACAGGTAACCACAAAGCACATATAAACAGACGCGCACAAAACATAGCAAACACAAGACAGAACAAAAACATAAAAGATTCACAAAAGAAGTACCGCCTTGGAACATTAAGTAAAATATTTTACTGGAGGGCTTAAACCGGTTTAACGGCGCCAACCTCACCCTTAATTCAGATGTGGATCAAGACACATAGATATTTGGTTTGCATGAAAGACCCCTAACTTATCAATGCATCATCTCCTAAAACATATAAATCAAGATATAACAAGGATATAAAGCAAGGATAGGGACTCAACAGTAAATTACACTGAATACCGGAGCAAAAGAAATCCAACAGGTAAACCCCGGTGGGCCGGACAAACAGCCAAAGCATCAGGCACCTTCTGCTCTCCTAGCTTAACCAATACTGCACTACCCTGCCCTAAAAGCCTACCTTATGGACGTCTTACTCTTTATCTTACTTACACATCATTGCGCTACCTTATCTATCCTACGCTACCCTACATTACCCCCAACTACCATATCATACCCATAGTCATCACCAACTCTACATAACCAAACCTACAACCCATTGCATTCTCCTATGTTACCCCACCTTTACTTTTAATGTATAATACATGTTATATACCGATAACCAACACATAATCATTATGTAACCCTACCCTGCCACACACTACCTACTATAACCCATCTCACACCGGTATTGATAGAAAGGACATGGTAGAATATGGCAGGACAAGTTAGGAGGATGTTATGGGTAGGGTAAGGAAATGTTTTAGTAAAGGTAGGGAAAAGCAGTGCAGAGGTAGGGTGGATTGATTTTGATTTGGAATAGGGTAGAATTTGAACTTTAGTAGTAAAGATGGGTAGAATATGAGTAGGGCCTGCCAGGTATGGTAGGGTAAGGTGCTGCCTATTATATCATACATACCCAAACACGCACATACACCTCCATATTCATACACTGCCTTACACCTGCTCATATCTACCCATATCCATATGGGTATTATATACTCAAACAATAAAGTTATATCCGCTTAACTTTTATGTCTGCCAATTCCAATTGTATGAACGCATTGTATTCAAATTTTCGCCTTACAAACTTTGATCATTTAGAAATGATTTGCACCTAAGAAAAATCCATTTGATAATCAGTGACAAAGCAGCAAACACGAGTACCCTTAAAATCAAAAGTCACAACATCAATAGATTGTGTGTCTTTCATAATCCTGAACCATTTAAGCAGATTTAAACATCACTGAACAAACTCTCTAGTAAGATAAGCTGGCTAGTTGCATGTATTGCTTTTATGACCACAGCCATTAGTCTGTAACATACTCTGACGTCACAAAACACCGATCTTGAGCGTGTGTGAAACACTCAGAAAATTATTATTGGTCCAGCATTTTGATAATCAACAAAATCGAACAAATTTGATGTTTTTCGTAATCACAAGCGTTTTAACATTAATTAAGACTAATCAGCATCAAAGCCATTGATAATGGAAATTCTCAGATGATTTTGCAGTAAGGGGTGGAGTATAAAACACAGATTTAAAGAACCCTTGATGCCCGACATCAGCCATAGTTTTGGTTTTTCTCTATTGTGTAATTGTTGTCATAAACAAACACAACTAATCAAAACAAAAACGGTCTCCAAATTGATGTTAGGTTAAGGGGATTTGAAAGTTTTTTAATTGTTATTTGTTTAATTCAAAGGGAGAAAATTTTAGTTAATTTCGTAAATGAAAGATTTGGAACTGCAATTTCGCTCTTTCAGTAAGATGTTTTTCCATCGCAGGACGCTTCTGGTTGCCATTTAACGTAAAATGTTTCACGTTTTGATGATTAACTTCCTGATGATAATGGAAAAAGCTGTGTGCACATTAGGTTCAATAACATCAAGATCAGAAGATAAAATCAAATAATTACCATTTTTTGTGTTTCGGGTGTTTGGTAAACATTTTGGGTTTTATTTTTGTTGCAACATCTTTACTGGATCGAAAGATAGAGTACCATGAAAATCGGACGTTTCTTTTTTTGTTTGAGTATAGTATGAACAGATGTGTGTGTAGGATGTTTATCTGGGTATGAGTTGGTTGAGAGTAGATAGGGTAAGGTATGAGTATACAGGTAAAGTAGGCTACACTGCCCTTAGTCCTGACCTACCAAAGTTCTGACCAATATACAATTTCACACTTTATGTACCCCTGCTTCTAACCTACCTGACATTTACGTGTATCTTCCAAGGGCATGGCGCAATTAGGGATAAGAAAATATTGAGTAGAAACTAGGGTAGGGCGAAGGGTAGGATATCCTATCCATTAGAGTGACCCTACAAAAACATATACTCATACCCTACCATTAACATACTCCTAACCTACCCCTACCCTGTCCCAATGCAAACCCTACCCTTACCTCTACACATATCTACAATTCCCATATGCAATATGAGTAGATGATATGACTCAATATGGGGATGATAAGGGTATGTATATTGAATTAGTATGGAAGAGACTTGGGTAAAGTTGGGCTATCTACGCAAATCCAACTATTCTAAAAAAGTAAAAAAGACGGCTAAGATCAGGAATCAATACAATCAAGTACCAAACCTGACCCAGGATACCACGTGGGAAAGTGACAAAATCACAATTAGACGTCACAAACAAGAGCCAACCCTACCCTTACTCATAGCCAAATGTATGGATAGGGTATGGGTAAGTAGGAAGCTTGATGTGGACGTTACATTTACACTTATGAGCATATATAAATATCAGTGAAATGCCCATCTGCTGCCGCAAATATGAGATTGTTGTGAAATATTTTCTGCACTCTATTTAAACCATAATAAAGCATAATATTGATGGTGAAAACAGAATTAATTAGAAGGTTAGATATAATGGTGGTTTTGATGATTGTATGGTAATAGTATTATTAATTGTCTTCGCTTAGCTACTATTACATGTACTTTATCGATTTTTTTTCGATGGGATAATAAATGTTTGAGGAGAAACATCTCATTTCTGATAAATAAGCACTCAAAATAGATTAATGAAAGATCTAAAAATTATCAACTTTTGGAATTTGGTTTAAATATAATCAATTTGTATCACATGTACCACGACCCTCAAAAGTTAAATGCACAACATGGCTATTTGGAGTACAGATACCCCAAAAATTTAAAAAGTAAATAATGGTTAAACTACACTTTTTATGAGGCTTAAATATAACTAAATGGAAATCTGCAGAGGCATGAGCGTATTTTGATTATTTGTGAAGTTTTGGAACAAGATTCATACCAGGATGCGATGATCGCTTTTTCTGTGACTGGCGTTTATCAACAGAATACTAATTACCGGGATTTCCCATCTCCTGGTTATAAATAGCGTATTAAAACGAAAGTAGATTTTTGTTTAGGTGCATGAGCACCTAAACACAATATATAAGGTGAGAATTAGAGCTGTAGCATGGAGGAGCATGTGACCAAATGTAACCAATCATGGGACCTCTGTCTAAGATTAAACTGATGTCATTTGTAAATATAGATTTGTCATTTTCTGGTTTCCCAGTCTATCTTGAAATTCTGATTGCATCATGTTCGTTAAAGATTGACCTAGGCCGACCTGGTATGACATTTAGCCACTATTCTGCTGAAGAGAATAATAAGACAGTTGGTCAGTCAGATATCCAAAGTAAAAAGGGAGCTTATTAAAGCGCAGATAACATGAAATTATACAAGTTACACTATGCATGGATTTTGAAGAGGCAAATAGTCAAGTAGATTCTTTATGTGGTGCCTTACCCAGAGATGATTTGCGAATGCATAAATGCATAAAGTCTGACATCTCTAAGGTCATGTACCAGATGAAATGTATGGACCCTTTGCATGCTAGTCCTACTGTTAACCTTTCAGACCCTAATCAGACTAGCAAAACGTTGGTTGTCATCCAAATCCAAACTGTTTGACATACATATGGTATTGGATGGTACTTTAAGTCTAGACTGGCATCAGTCCTGAAAACAAATTGATACACCAGAAAAAATAAGAGTATCTTTTATTTTTAGTTGGAGGTATTAGACTGGCCCCAGATAAGACAGAAAAATCCCAATTTTCCATTCAAGCACTCTTACTAAATGATTGCAACCTTTTGAGTGTGCTAACAGATACAATTATAATGACTAATTTGTTCAGTGGAAAGGAACAGTTTGTATAATTTTGGTAACAGGCATTTTGAGGATCCTAATATATTTTTCTGGAGTTATTTTAAAACAAAAGATAATCCTCTTTTAGCTAACCTAGGTTAGGACTTCCTTTATGCGTCTGTTCATCATCAGTGTCATCAATATATACTGACTGACAAAAGAAACGCTATAGGTAAAATTCAAAGCCATGTCACATCAATGTTTATACATTAGGTAATAAATGTAAATTTGGATTATTTTGTACTTTTAAATGCATGTTAATGTTGTACCTCAAAATGTACCGCAGCTGAACAGATAAGCCGCTTTTGGGGGGTATTTAAGCAATTAAATTTGTGAAAAAAGCAATTGTTTTCAAATGAAGGGGTAACAAAAAGGAATTAAATTTTGGAAAAAGCAATGGTTTTATAAATGAAGGGGTAGCGAAAAGCAATTAAATTTTGGAAAAGCAAAAGAAAAAACAAACTGATCTAAATATGAATATATCCCATGTTAGCACACTTAGTGTGATTGCCAGTTCAAGCCTTTCTTTTGTTGTGATGTTACTAAGTCTCCTTTGAAGTTTGATACATTAAGCAAGTCATTTGTCAGTTACTGGCTAAAGTATTTGCACAAAGTACTTAGTCACTCAATCTGTATGTTTCTTCCATTACGAAAACTAAGATTATTATTTAAATTATTAACTAAGATTATTAGGTACTTTAATTATAACTTATAAATAAGCCATTTCAAAAATCTATGTGGGGTAAAAAAATATTTTAAGCAATTGTTTTTGGAAAAAAGCAATTCATAAATATCGTGTGGGGTAAATACCCAATTGAACTGAAAGCTTATCTGGACCTCTGTACCGTCCGAGAAAATTCAATGGGTAAAATCAAAACATGGAAAATTGATGTGTGGTTTATTGAAAACAAAAACATCAATATTTTTAGGGAGCACACAAAATTTTGGTACTTTATTGTTTGGTAAAACCCTATAAAACCTACCCAGCGGCTTAAAGGTCTAGATTTTGGTCAGACATTTTCCACATGTAGTAGCGAAGGTTCATTCACAAGAGCTCATGCTCGATAATACAATTTGTACAAATAATCTTTTCAAACACCTATTCTGCCTCGGACCCAGTATAATTGGGTCCGAGATTCTGCTGACTCTAAGATTTGTTAAACAAGACCTATTATAATAATAATAAAAGTAAAGGAATGTTGTCATAAAAACAACCTATTTGCCAAACCTAAACTATTGGCGGCTTTTTAAAAGCAGCCAACTTGTTGTCACATTACCCACGCCTCCGATTATATGCGGCCTCGCATAACAAAAGAAAAACAAAAACTTCAAAAAATCATGGATGGCTGACAGATAGTGATAGCAATAGCAATGGTTTGATGGAGACTGCATGCCAAAGGTGTCGATTGACAATGATGACCTGTCCGATTCAGAGGAGTTTGACAATGATTATCAAAGCACTGCGATTAATGCAAAATAATCACCGCAGTTTGTAAAAGACAAATCGATTTTCTACTATGTAAATACAAAGCATGAGCCCATTCGTAAATAATATATTGTACAGCTTCTACCGAGGCTAATTTGGACTCAGATGTCTTTTTTGTTTGGTTTGATGTAACATGTATAGTATGCTACACCCTTAATGGTCCAAAAAGTTGTTCTAAAATGTATGCTGCAATAAAGTGATGAATCTGAATATAACTAAGGTAAAATTAATATAACTGTCAGTGAAAAAATGCATACAGAAGTGTAGTTATGTTTATTTACAGAAAAAGTAACTACTTATTAAAATGGGTGGGGTTACCTTGTATACAGCCGAAGATGCTGACTTTGCGATAAATAAAATGCTTCATGACAAAAATAATGCTGCCTGTAAATATATCTCCAAAATTAATAATGACTTAAACATGTATCTATAATTTCTATTGTAGAAACTCATGGAAACTATTTCAAGATTAACAAAAATATGCGAAATTAGTATTTCATATTAGCCGCCATATTAAATATAGTATGTAAAGACCTTATATGTAGCTTTTATTTTTAACCAAAATGGAGTTTAGGATCTTAGATATAAATGGTCCGCTCATAAACGTAAGCATAACAGATGGTAGAAGGCTAATATTACACAATATAGGCATTTTGTCTTTTTTCATGGCGGCCATCTTGAAACCATCCATAAATGGCGAGTAGGACCCAAGATATCGAGTGTTAACATCTTGATTCTTAATCAGGGGTGTCCAATGGACAATAATATACCTCTCCCAGAGAGCCCTTAGGGGGTGCATGGTGACCCCTCTGGGCCCATGGACTAAATTTAGATATGCAGCATTTGGGCGCAGGGCATATTTTTTCGTTCTGACTTGAGTTTTCTCACACTGGTCAATGTAAACGCACGGGTGGTTGCTACAACGAGCTGGTGGTTGCATTTTTCAGCACAGGTGGTGGCGTAAAAGGTAAAACAATCTATACCTGTTGACTTTATGATTTATTTATAAACGTGCATTTATTTTATTTGTGATGACACCTGGCGCACAGACCACCGGTAACATTGCAGTTTATGGCTCTGCCAAGCAATTGGTGATTTAATTCATAGTTTGAACTGCAAATCCAACAAAGTTCTGGAGTTTTGCCGTGACAGGTGCTTTTTTCTAGAGTAACTGCCTAAATTGAGGGAAATCTGCATGTCTTATGCCTCGGTTACATTTGCCTTACGACGAGTAAACGATGCCCGTACGATGTCCAAATCACCGTTTCCGTGCGGCCTCCGCGGGGAGACCTTGCGATCATCGTACGGATTTACGGGCATCGTGGCCTCTACGATTTTGTTTAACTCCGCACAATGACAAATTTGGAAAAATCGTAAGCCCGTAGCCCGTAGACACATCGCAGTGACGTCGTACGATCCCCGTGGGGGCACCGCACGGTGATCGTGAGGACAACGTACGATTTTAGATTGTCATTTTGGCTCAAAAATGATCGTAGACTCTTGCGATAGTCGTAAGGAGCCCGCAAGATCACCGCACCTTGCCCTTTCTGGGCCCACAAAATCGTACGGACATCGGACGGTCATCCTGCGGTAACCCCAAGGCGATGGTACAATGATCGTGCGGTCGCCTTGCGACGTGTCAACAATTTCCAGACGGGTATATAGTGGTTATCATCAGCTGTTTGTTTCATGTCAATATTTGTCTTCAGGCGATGTCTCTAATACCACCACTCAGAGTGACTCAATATGGACCCAGATCAGTTTGCTGATGGAAGCAGTCTAATCAGGGCCCATAGGGTATGCTGTCTAAAGTGCAATTAAAAAAATGCACCTAACGTAAAATGCATATGCATTTTCAGTATATAAAATGCTGGTTGGATAAGGGGTTTAATAAATTAGATAAGGTTAATAAAAAGTCCAGATATTTTTTTGTGATTTATAACTCTGGGATTTGAATTTGAGTATTAATTCAAGGAATAAAATTTATTGGTCTCGTAGTGAGAACATGTGACAAGGTCGAACATTGAAATTTGAATGAATGAATGTTCTACAAAATGTATTTTACTGAAAACGAATGGCAAATGTGCCGACCAGGCTGGGTGGAAGAAAGCGCAGTCTGGTCAGTACCTTTATTGTTCGCATGCAAAAAAATCATTTTACTTCTGACGAAGATTTTACGTGTTGCTGGCCGTAGAGTGCATTTGGATGATTAACCTTTATAAACCCATATAAAGCGTTTTAGTCTACACTGAATCTACCAGGTGATACAATTAAAGCATCTTTTTATTTTCAATTGAAAGTTATACTTTTCGAATTATAAAAGTGTATTATAAATAAGGGGTTGTTGTAATATTCTGTGATTTAAACTTTAAGAAAACTGCAGAACTTAAAAATGGACATTAAAATATACACAAACGTAACAAGCTGTATGGTATCATCAATCCCATACCTTGGGACCACGTTCAACTAAAACACTAGCCTTAGTTGATGTCGCATAGCACGATCACATGACTAAATGTGTTTCTAAAAATGAACATGGATGGCCGTTTAAAGTCATGCACATAATTAAACGACAATTGCACAGTCAGCGTAACGACTCCTTGCGACTTCCGCAAGGTCATCGTACGGGCATCGTGCGATTTGTGAAGTTAACACGATGATTGTACGATAACCTTGCGGTTGTCGTACGATATCCGCAAGGTCTCTGTATGGGTTTGTCATAGTTTTTCGCGGAAAGAAATCGTAAGGTGATCGTGAGCAATGTAAACACATACGTCGTAGCATATAGCCGCATACGATGCCGAAAATTCGTAGAGAAAATCGTAGACAAATAAATCGTACGACGACCGTAGCAAATGTAACCGAGGCATAAGCGCAGCTGTTGTCATACTCCCATGAAATAACATCCAAAAAACGATTACTACTTTGTTTTTTTCTTGGTAACTAGCAAATGTTTTATTGAGGAATTTTATTACAACGCACTGGGAGCATTTTTAAAGCATTGATTCATCGCACTGATGGTTGTCTAGATGTGCCATGGTTGCTGGTGCAGCCTCACAACAGCATTCACTGTTCTTATAAACGGTACATAAATCGTTATTTGAGCCAGCACATGATATTTCAGTACCAAGACGAAGACTCAGGTGAGCGTGACATTCGCTTGGTCTAGTCTGAGCCTTCGTCACAGTTCAAAATTCTCATGTGGTGACTCAAATGGCGATTGAATGCCATTTTGGCGAGTTTGCACATTTGCACAGGCTTACCTTAGCCTTCGTCACTGTACAAAATCTCTTGTGCTGCCTTAAATGGCGATTTGTGTGCTATTCACGCCAGCAGCGAATACTCTGGTGAGTCTGCACATTAGCGCAGGCAAAGTCACTGAACAATGTAATAAATATCAAGATCTCTTGTGCTGGCAGAAAAGGCTCTTGGGAGTCTGCACGTTTGCACAGGCTCGCATGAGCCTTCTTCACAGTATCGAAATATCATGTGCGAATGATGTGGTGAGTCTGCACCAGCAACCACAGGACTTCTGTGATGGGGAAGAGAGAGCTGGTTGCTTTACTTTGTTTGTCTTCCTGTTGTCTTGTGATTGTTGTGTGGCTCTTTCTCACAACGCCATAGGTTTGTCTGCAGCTGTTGATTGTGTTATTTCCTGATTATACTCACTTACTATTTTTGATTATGTTTGATAATAGTTTTAAATTGATCTGGAAAAAACTATGCTCGCTATACTTTTGAACTTGCTAAAACTAAATCACCATAAAATACAGGTCCTGAATTGCCATATTGTAGAAGAGTTTTCAAACCAGCACTGTATTTAACGACCATGGAATAATTGTCCCCACCATCCCACGCTTTTTTTAAAAAAAAGATGGGGATATTGCAATCGCCTCCCTCCGTCAGGAGGTCCGTCCTTCTGTCCTTCCGTCATGCTATATCCTCCTAATATATTTAGACGAAATCCAACCAAATTTAGTGTTTTAGTTGTTCACATGAATTGGGCGCGTAACAGCACACTTTTTCGGCTCTCCCCCTGGGGCCCTGGGGAGGGGCCAAAAGGTCAAATATCATTAAATGTCAATAACAAAGTCGATTTCAAATATTTTAAACCAAACTTTGTGTCTCTTCTCACAAACGAAATATATGAAACATATCAGACGGCATTTTTATTCCGTCGCCTGGGTCATGCCCCAGGGGTAGGACTTGGGGGTTACAGGGGGTTTGAGGTTCAAAAATATTTTTTTCTTAAATTCAACCAAATTTGGTGTGTGAGTTACTCACATGAATGTGACGTGCAACGGCACACTTTTTTGGTCCCAGCCCTCTGGGACCCTGGGGAGGGGCCGAAAAGTCAAATATCATTAAATTTCAATTACAAAGTCAATTTCATCTTTTTTCACCAGTCTTTGTGTAGATGTAAACATATCAGACAGTATTTTCATTCCATCGCCTGTGTCATGTCCCAAGGGTGGGACATGGGGGTGCTGGGGGTCAAAAACATAGTCATGTGGCATATCAAATTAAAAAGAGATGATCGGTAGACCAGGATATACTGAAATGTTTTTACCCTAGAATGAAACTGGTGACCTTTGGGTGGGATCAAAAGGTCAAATACCATTAGATTTCTTCGAGAGCTTGGATATTTACAATGGCGCACCATCGAATGTGTTCTAGTTTAGATGATGCTTTACAAAGTTCATAATTGTGATAGCCCTTTTTTTATTAATATAGCAGTCAAAATTGGTTCTATTGTTGAAGTCACTTACACGAGAATGATAATGCTGTGCGTTCAAAATACAGTTTACCATCAAAATGAAGTGATGGTTTTCCATAAAACCACACAATGTGTATTCGATTAAAGCTTTTACCTGTCCAAGTCAGTTTGTATCGATTCATGAAAAATGGTACTGTGTATACTAATGCTGCTTTCTTTGAATAATCCCAGGTCTCTATTGCTGTTTTAATGTGGGTTTTTTTATCTTTTATGTTCTACTGTTCTACTTTTATACTATGTGCCATATGTGGCTCTGGTGAAACTGTGAAAATTGTCGTACTTGTCGTCTACATTGTCGCCTTAGTTAGACCGTTTTCATACCGACTAAATTAGTCACATATTCTATTGACCCTGAAAAAAAAATAGGATTCAAATTTGAGTCATATCTTGGGAAAACCTGTCGCTGTATGTGAACACAAAGGAGAATACTATTCTGGACATCCGAACATCCTCATCATAAATATTGCTGCTTATAACTGGGCCACGACGTGTGAAACCCTGTCTTCGGGTTCAAGGCCGACAAAGCAAGACTCAAACCAGTTTCCTAAGCTACAGAGACTAGCTACAAAACTGAAATTCTTGCTCGCAGCATATCTAGATATGGTACTTTTGAATAAGCGAATAACAAAGGCGCTGATCAGACTGCGCGGATGCGCAGGCTGGTCTGCGCCTTTGTTGTTCGCTAACCCCTATAATATTGGCTTCAACCCGAAACGCGCACACACACAGGGTATAAACACTAAATACCCCCAAAATAGAACTCTGATTCCAATTTTCTCCTGTATAGCAGACTCACTCCAACCTGCACCTACTGTAGGCATTTTGTCATGCTCAACTCAACTGAGCATGAAATTTCAACTGCTCATAAAAACTAAAATACTGATTTTTAGTTTGTTTAAAACACTCAGTGATATTTATCCTGCTAATAAATATTAAAATGCCGACAATTGTTGGCGTAGCAGAATAGATTTCATGCTCAGAACGTTGAGCAGAGCATTTTCATGCTCAGGACGTTGAGCTGAGCATAAAAAAGTTTATATCCTCGGGGTCTGGTATGATTCTCATCGTCCAACCCATTTAATGATTTGTTATTGGGAAGAGCATATTTTTGCATATCAATTTGACACCAGTGGGTGCACGATTCCCACTCCTTCCTGGAGTAAACTAGCAGCTGAGAGTGATATATGCATTAGGCTTGATAACAAAAGTCACGAAAAAAAACTTGTCTTCATAGTTTATAAACAGGTAATGAATTTCCCTGCTGTTTTCCCAAATACTAGAGCATAATAAATTGAGCCACGACATGGCATTTCCATATGGTATGTGCGACCAGGAAAGGCTCAGATCAGCCTGCGCATACGCGCAGTCTGATCAGAGGCTTTGCCAGTCGATTAATTATTTTATGACTGTTAAACTACAGTAACTGACCGAACATCATTTGGAGTTTCTAGGCTCAAAGCTGCATAGTCTGTAACTTTTGATCTTTTAATCATTAGTAAAAAAACCCCTAAAATTCAGGTATACATTTTACCAATTTCGTAAATCTTAACAAATTATCAGTATAAAAACAACCGCATTTATGTTAAAATTAACTTTCTATAATTATTGGAGGGAAAAACACCTATTTGTATTAGATAATTCACTTTTCCGTGCAGTTTTCAGCTATATTGAACAGATTTATTGTGAAAACATACCTTAATTCTACTTTTACAAATGATTTAAAAAAAAATCAAAAAAATCGAAAAATGATCATAGTTGCAGACTTAGTCTCTTTAAAAAGAGGCTGTACAGGGGCATCTGAGTCTACACTTGTCAAAATGCCATATTGTTTGAAACCGCAGGTCGCGGCTCAATTGTACCAACGAAAGGATGATTACTTTATAAATTTTGTAAGGCATCCTGGCGAGATCTGTGCATTCGAACAACCTTAATGATTTGGATGAGTAGTTTCACTTAGTTTTGTTACTTCGGCAACTGAATTTCTTATGTCGGTGTATGATAGTGGCGGATAAAATAATAATGTGTTTATTCATATAAATGGAGGTTTGCAAATATCTGAAAAGGAATCAATGTATGGCTAACCAACAGCTTTAATAGTTTATAACACGAAAGTTTACTTTTTATGGGCTTCATTCTTAAATGTGTAAACATTTATTGTAGACTGTAAAACCGTGTGTATGTTTACATCAAAAGTGGTGACAGATTATTGATGTTTCAAAGACAGATTAACTGCCACACCTTTATGTAAACTTACATTTAATTTTCCTTCCAAAACAACTGGGTGGAAAACCTTTCATCAACATTTTACAAACAACTACCTGCTAGTGCTTAATTATTCTCCAGATCAATACACGAATGATTGAACAGAACATAGCAGCATTAAAGTTGTAGAAGAGTTCTAGGTAATTAGACATTACATTACATTAGACCTCAAAATTGATGTTATTTACTTAACTACTAAAGAAACCTGACAAAATACTGTATATCAATTTTTTTGGTAGTAAATGAATACGATGCACACTTGTCTTTCCATTGCGTAAAATTGAACAATGATAAGCTAAGATGCACAGAGATTATTTGAAAAGCTGAACTAATTTCAGACGTCAGCTATCAAAACGTGACGTAACCCCTAAAATCAATTTTTGCAAGAACAAAGAAATCACGCAAAATTCACCAGAAAACCGTTTTAGTTTGATTCTTTGTTATTTCATTGACATCTTCTGGGCATTCAAACAAAGCATGCATCCGTTGTTCAACAAAGAAGCATTTTTTCATTTTCTTAACGTCAATTTTTCGTTATCAGCGTTTCATGAGCTTTTAAGAAGGACTGCCACTTTATCAACGTTTTCACTTTGTATCATGTTTGGAATGCATTTTGACAATGTTTCAGTCCTTTTGAACTCCGTAGATGCCGCCCTCGTTCATTTAGCGACGTCAAACGTTAAATTTACATGCTGATACATGTATGTGCATACTACAAAGCTTGAAATCCATATGCGATTAAAGTGAAGTGTAGCCAATTGGCACTAAAACATAGAAGACAGCAACCACCAAATGGTGACATAAGTTGACAAAGAAAAAACGGTTATAAGCCATAGTTTACGTTGTTTCTTAATTGACGTTAAATTTGGTTGATTCCGCTTTTACCCTTTAACGTGACGCGAAACATAAGTAAGTTACCTCGTTTACCCTTTAACGTGACGCGAAACACAAGTAAGTTCTGATTCTTGAAAATTCATTCTCTTACAATGATAGTTTGACTGCAAGTCATTTCAGTTCCTAGAAATTGCTTCAACAAAGGAAAAACACACTACCGTTTTGACAACGTCTAAAGCACAACTTAAAACCCCCATATCATACGTCACAGCTAGAAACTGCACATTTCTAAAATGCACTTTTGTCTGTACTGTTATTGGCCTTGCATACATAAAAAAGATTTTCAAATGGATATCTAGACATACACTCACGAGGCAAAAGTGATAAAACGGTATTTTTGACATCCTGACGTCATGTTCTATAGTTGATAAATATATTTTTCAAAGAATACTTTCTATGTCTTGCTTTTAATATGGCATATCAGCTTAGCTCTATAATTTGTTATTTACTAGTTTGAAGCAACTGAAACGTATCAGGTTTCTTTAGTAGTTCAGTATACTTATTACAGCGATATATTTTGCAAAAGAACATACTGAAGTCAACGACTATATAATACTAGTTCTGTTCTGTTCTATTCTGTTCTCATTGAAATGTCTCGTCGTCAACGACAATGTAAACAATGTTATCTTATGACGTCATTGTCTATGTCACGCTCTTTTATTGTTGCAGTTTTCATCACGCCAGTTTCTCGGTCTCACTGGCGCTACCGATTTAAAAAGGCAAAAGAGAATATAAAAAACGAATTTACGCGGATGTAATAGAATATGGTCGAGGTGTGCCTCTAGGTCATATTGGCACTCGCTAGCCATATAGGCCCTTGAGCGGATATGGCGGCCCAAGTGCCAATATGACCTTGAGGCACACCTCGGCCATATAATTACCCGCATTTATCATATGACGTTGCGTCTGTGAGTGAAATAACGTCATGCTTTAACATCGATAAAGCTATAGTAGCTTACAGATTTTCGGAAAATGTTACCCGAGAAAATGTTACTATGACGTAAGTAACAACGTTGCGAACTTAACATGACAAAATGATCACGTTTTACCGAAGAAATGAAATTTATAAGTATTTTTGTGCCATATGTTAAAAGGAATCTAACGTTGATGCTCTTGTTTTTGAAATTATTATACTCGCATTTAATCACTTTTCCCCAACTCGTTCAATAAATTCAATAAAACATTATTACTCATGTAAGATCCACTATTTATATAATAATATTTGCATTCAGCAATTCAAGAGTTGCGTACTTTCCTTCAAACAAACACAGTAAGGTCAAGTGACACTGACTAAATGCATTTTTCTCACCTCTTGCTAAGACTCTGCCAGATGCAAGCCAACATTTTACAGCTCTATACAAAACTAAGTGTGATAAATACAGGTAAATGAGCGGGTACATCCGTAGTAGAACTATATCGGTAAATTCCGCCGTTTTGAAGAAAGAGTGCCTTGTGTACACCCAGTCAGCATACAGTGTTGGGCCACCGTAAGCCAGCCAGTAAACGATTTTTTAAATAACGCTTCTCTGGAGGGCCGATGATGGCCCGCTTTTAGATGTTTACTGGGTATGAGTAACGGACTGGTGGTAGGACTTGAAGATGTCAGTGGCGGATCCAAAGGGGATTCAGGGGGTTCGCTAGAACCCCCCCACCCTGTTTTTAAATATCCTAAGGAAAAATTATATAAAATCAGCACAGCGACCCCCTGACACACGAACCTCCATACATATGAACCACTTTCCACAAGAGACCCTGGATCTGTCCCTGCATGTATAAGCCGAAAACAAAGTCACCTTACAACGTTTCCATCGTTGACGGATGGAGTAATGACGAAGCTAGATACTTGTAATACGAGGGGCGTTCATTTAATTGTGGCACTGGGGTTCTGCAAGGCACATTATAGGAACTATCCATATTTCATTCATTTCAACCGGTTGATGTGTTTTCCCTTGATAGTCTTAAAATCCAGGCTCTGAATGCAGATAAGAAGGCTTTTTCTGGAAGCACCCTGCAGACACTAAATTCATATAGCACTGCCAGGAGCACTTTGGGACTAATATCGACGTCTGGGGAGATTATATATCAGTAAAGTAAATAGAAAAAGGTCACAGGGACTCAAATCTGAAGAATAAGACGGATGGTGGAGCTGTACCACAGTTTCCATCGTCAGGAAATCCTGAACAAGTTTAATCTTGCCGGCAGGGCTGTGGAAATACCATGCCCGACTTGTCCGACCTGGTCCCATTTCATTCAGGACAAGTTGAAAATTTCAATTTACTTGTCCTTGGACAAGTGCAAAATTTGTATAAAGTTAATGAAATTTTGTATTTCATATTTTGAATAATTATTATAAGTTCATATGTTGTATTGAAAACAGTGTGGATCCTGATCAGCTGGCTTCTTCAGAAGCCAGCTGACCTGGATCTACACCGTTTACAAGAGAGTTGATATCTGCATGGTTTCATACTGTTTTTCAAAAGTGTAAATTGTTTAAGCACAGAAAGGTATAAGCTAATCTGTACTATCGGACAAGTAAAATATTTTTTGGACAAGTACATTATGGCCATTTACTTGTCCCTGGACAAGTAGAAAATTTTACTATTTCCACTCCCCTGCTTGTGGGCACATGCACTGTTATGAATAAGACACTAGCCTCTTAGATCTGTTGCATGTTTGCTTTTCTGATGTGTTATTTTTTATTTTTGAAACCAAGTTGTTCTTATAGAACTTACCTGTAACGTGTCGAGATTTGGTACTTAAACCGGAACAATTGGCCAATCAGAATTCAGAAATAGGGCATACATGAAACTTTTTCCCGCGCTTCTAGCTTGGATTTTTTGCAGCCACTGCTGTTAGTGACACTTTTCAAATTCATAAATCCAGGTTCCATCAACTGTAGGTAGTTCTGATTTTCTAGATCTGGCACCATTTTGGCACATTATAAAATAATAGATGGATGTGTTCATACTAGTAGCATTTTTGTTCATTTGTCAAGCGATGAGGGCCTACCGAGTACAAACCTGTATAAGTTCTAACTGCTGGGTCAAACTCATATGAGCTGACCCCAATAATATGCCAGCACTATATGCTATATTTTGCAATGAAAGTCTAGCGTCTCGTTTAATCAGGCCTGCCACAGCAGCAATATAAGCATTGGTAAGAATAGTTTTGGAGTGATTAGGATGGGAACCATCATTGTGGCTAGTGAAACCATCTTAATTTCTTGTGCCACCTTAAATAACGTTTTGGACACTGCAGATGTTCTATGTAGCTGACACAATTCATTATATACTTAAACGCAAAAGTTTCGCAACCTTTTAAATTCTGTGTTTTCTTCAGTATGGTCCAAGTTAGAATATTCATATAATTATATTTATGCTCCTACACAATGCGGAATCATTTACCATTATTTGGTTTTGATCTTACTCTTCATTCTGACGTTATAATGACGTCAGTGTTTTTCAACAATTTACGTCTAGCATAAAGATTGTTATCTCGATTTGAAAACAAACGATGCGATGTGATAGCCAGATTTCATATCTGACGGAAAACATTTTAAGTTTTAACAATTAACGTTTATCAACGCTCAAAAACGCTGCGTTTCTTTGTTAACGTCAACTAATTTATCAAAATTGTTCATTTTATTCCGTTATGTCGCGCGATCTTCTGTCTTCTATGCAATGTAATGAAGGCTTTCATTTGTGACATTAAAAACTCGATTATTGATATTCAGTTGTGCTTAAACGGCCAATTACGTCAAATATTGAAGACTTTACGTTGACGTAATGAACGTTACCAAATGCATAAAATAACCTGCTCTGGTTTGTCTAACCTTCTGCTTTTGAAAACAGATAACAGTTAAACACCTTTTCCGAATAAAATGTAAGGTGGTGTAACACTGTGACTCGATAAAATGTAAGGTATTGTAACTCTGTGACTTTTCAAATTTGGGTTGCCTTACATTTCTTGTTGAAGATCGGCAATCGTAAGTCTCACTGGTCTGATTTACATGTTGTTTGGACGGCAAATTATTGGACTTGTTAATATCAATATTATGGAGTAAAATATTTGGCTCAAAACGAAGGAAGTAGCATTTTAGTAAGAGTTGCGAAACTTTTGCGTTTAAGTATATGTCTGTGAACCATAAATGTTCAGAGTAACGTGACCTTTAATATAAGTGCTTATTTCAAACCATTCTTGAGTTTTCGTTAAACCCATACTATTATAGCCAGTGTATTACGACTGCGCATGTTTCAACTTTTAATAACTTTTGAAAGAGTGAACTGATTCAAACAAAATTTCGCTTCATTATTTAAAAACAACTCCCCTATGAAATAACGTGCCATGTGGTAAGGAGGCCCATAAGTGCCAGAAATTAAATGAACGTTCTCGTACGACCGATTTAAGCAGTAGTATAACAGTTTACTAAAGTACTGCCGCATTAATAAGAAGCGCGAAAATCGGCTTTAAGTGCATCTATACACGTTATTTTCTCTTGAACTGTTCGATATGCGGGTAGAAAAAGGTGCAGTATTTTTTGACAAAATTTTCAACCTGATGTTTTTGCTGTGCTTTTCTGTAATTAGATGGAATTTCGGCATACTTTTGGCTCTTTACAACGGGGGAGTATTACTGTTGGTAGAATAGACATAAACTGACCCAGTTTATTAATAATATGCAACGGTTGACTTAATCATTCGATGTCGTTTCAGGTCAGTGATCGCCGTTTATTATATACTGAACAAAAGTGAAAACGTTACACCTGAATTGTTTGCCATTTATATGCAAAATGATGCAAGCCAGTTAAGCAAATGCAAGTGTATATGAATGTTCAAAGACTGGGTTATGCATTTATAAAGTAAAAAGGTTTACGGATGTTGTCAAGAGGAAACACATGAAAGTCATTTAAATGTGACAGGGGTCCAATTTTTCAGGTAACAAATTTGAACAGAAATCTCACACAGTTTAGGCCTTCAGAAATCCACTGCCAACAAGATCCGACAGAACGAAATGGTAGTTTTAGACATGTGCCAACCAGAAATGTGTTTTGATCGTTTAGAAAAGCAACTTTAGAAAGCGGGGTTTCATCAAATTGGCCAAGATTTAAAATTTTATCACTGAAATCACCATAGGAAAATCAATGTGTTGTTGCATCTTAGTCTGAGCACATTACTGGTCGAGAAATGGTAGGAACAATGTGCTGATAGGTCTACCTGATTTGGCAAAAGAAAGAAAGTTATCGAAAATCGTGATAAATCTAAGATGACCAAATATTTGATATTCCCTATTTGTTTTGTCAAAGGGAGAGATTTTTACATTTTTTTTACAAAGGGGTACTTGCATCTGTGCCCACGCATGAATTTTCTTTAAACTTTGTATAATAATTACTCATTATATACAAACTATGAAAATGTATTTATTGAATTAGATAAATAAGAATAGGGCTTGGGAAGCAACCCTGACGTGCTCCACCTTTGAGGTGGCACCTGTCTCTAAATTTTCCATTTCCTAAATCTATAGTTTTGTTTATTTCTATGATTTGTCATCCAGATTGAATCCAAAATACCATAGGCATTATATAAATACCAGGAAACCATTTGGATAAATTATGGTTTACGTTTTCTGAACAAGTGATTATAAAATTTCAATATTTTTTTTTCAAAAATTTACAAAACATACAACATTAAATTCCAAAGATAGATATGTTCTAGTCTTTGTCAAGATATCATATTATCACAAAAACATGCCATATATATCCTGCTGATCTGAGCCAAATTTCATGAAAATCCAAAACCGATAACTTTGTCATTTCCTACCTCTTATGGGTATAGGTCAGTTTTAGCAAAATTAATTATTTAGATGAAATAAATCAATAACTCGACAGAGGGAGGTTGTTTTTAAATCTACTTCCACTTTTCTTAAAGAAAGACATGTTTAGACAATTTCAAATGATTCAATGGCGGGAAATGCCAAAGGTCATGACCCTATGTCATGGCACTATGGGGCCAAGACAATGTGTATCACTTCCTCAAGTCCTGCATGATATCTTTAAAGAAACATTATATCCTATCAATAAACGTGTGAAAACAAGAAGACCAAATATTTCCCTTTACATCCCAACTGAACTAAAGTAACCACATTTTGGTGCCGTGACCAGGATTAAGTGTAACAGAGTCATATCAAAGGTAACAAAGAACAGTATTCTACATGAATAAGTGAGGTCCAGAATCGAACCTGTATGCCTTGAATATACAGCCAGCCAAAGAATAAATGTTGCCATTTGATGGAAATCAGCATCAGTTTTACAAAACAGAATAAACAGAGACGATTTAAGCATTATTTTAGCAATACCTTTGAAGCCAAGAGTTCTCTGTGACCAAAATGGTTAATTTTAACCAATAGGTTTGACAGGGGGTTATTCTTGTGAACCAGGTTTATTAATGAGGCGTACAATTAAAAAAACATAGATATAAGGTTCTTCTCCTGTATGAACTGACTTGTCATAAGGTTTCTCTTCTGTATGAATTAAAATTCTTAATAATGTTACATAATAAGTGTAACATTGGTTAGATTTAGTTTTAACGTTCGAAACTAGATGTGGTAAGTCAGGTGTCACCATATTGTATCGTTTTGGGTAATATTAGTGTGCAAGCATTTCATTAAATAAGAATCATGGCACTTAATATCAAAGAATATTGTTTATTTTCTTTTCCAATCAGTAATAGGGAAAAAACACTGAACATATCAACTTCTACCAATAAACGTACAAGCATGGTGATTCAAACTAAGCAAGTATTCAAGTATGTTTTACACTGAAACATAATTATTGTATTTTTTACATTTCAATGAATTAGGGCCATGTGTTCACATCAAGTTGAAAAAATATGTTACCGGTCCTTGAATTTCATGAAATTTGGTCTACATATTCTTAACATATATGGAAAGTTTATATGTTGAAATGGTATCTTGACAAAGACCGCAATGTGAAAAAATTTTAATTCCAAATTCGACTGAATACAATATATACAGTTGAAAATTGGGGTACCATCTCATAAAAATGACTGCCCACCTGTTATCCTAATACATACAAAGCCATTTATAGTATCAGCGAACTTATCTATGATAAAGTTATTTAATAAAACATTCCTGCGCCCGTTACATGATATGTCAATTACTTTAGAAATTATTATAACTGGATACCCTAAGGTATTGTAGTGATATCATACATGACGTCATAAATTAGCTATGGAATTGCATAAAAACTCAAATGCGCCATAAATATAAAAGACATACCTCAGACAATTAATAAACATAATATCATCAAATTCCAAGCGTGGGCAGACTCCCATGTTAATTTCCCATACCATGCAAGAGCCCCTTTGATAAATTCGAAATGGATTTCTGAGCTTGTTTCAAGTGATAAGACAGTTTTCTTGTGTATTAATGCAACACAAGTATGACGAATTCTGATAAACATAACAATCTTTTTTTGCGCATGCTCAATTGCAAAATTCAGTAAATATAGGGTCCCGGGTCCCTGGGACGATGTTTGAACACTCGGCTTAACGGCCTCATGTTCAAACAGCTTCTTTGGGACCAGGCAAATGTTAATGCATGAAAAACATGTGTGATCGTTATTCTTGCATATTCTACCTGATTTCAGCATAAACCGCGCTGAAAACTTCGCTTAAACATTGAAGCTTCATAGTCTGTAACTTTTGATCTTCTTATTTTACAAGAACAGTAAAAATACTCAAAATTTGGTAAACATTTTACCATTTTCGTAAATCTTAACAAGCTATCACTATCAAAACAACTGCATTTATGTTAAAATTCAACTGTCTAGAATTATTGGAGGGACGCAAATAATTACCAACAAGAGAAAAATACACCTATTTGATAAGATAATTCACTTTTCCGTGCAGTTTTTAGCTGTACTGAACATTTTTATTGTGAAAACATAGCTTAATTCTACTTTTACAAATGATAAGAAAAGAAAATTTTTCGAAAAATGTTCATAGTTACAGAGTATGCAGCTTTAAATATCCCTTTTCTTACACTTGATTTCTCAGAACAAAATGACATCAGCGTCAGACTTTCGAACGTTATTACGTCGCCACAACGTCATATATACGCGTGCAATGCTTTCGCGAACGAAAATATCGGCAAAATGATCAGTCACGGCCGCAACGCTTTCAAGTGTAACGTCATGCATGCAAATCAGGGCTCAGTTTAGGCTTTTTCAAGTAAAAGCCATGTTCAAACATCACGTGAATCTCATGATTTGAACATGGATTTTGCGGCTTCAAACAGCTTCGCGTAACGAATTCCCATGAAAGAGTAAAGCTTGAAACACAAAAAGGAACATAGCTCAGACATCAAAAGAGACTAATTGGTGCAGTTGCGACGAATCGCTTGCTGGATGTCTGGAAACATTAAGCTTCGTCCAATACTTTCTTACAAAATCTATAATATTGTAGTGTAGCGTTTTCACTGTTGTTCAGTTTAGCATAAAGCGTATCCTACATATAAAGTACTGCTGCATAAATTAGAATCGCAAACAAATTACTTTAGATGTACGTTTTCAGTTTATATCACATTGAGCATTCAATAATCGTGAATCATTTCATGCATTTTGCTCTAATAATTCTGATGGTAGAATTTGGGCATTTTATTCCACTTATTTGACACTTGACAGGGATAATCCTGGGATAGGCCTTAACCATTTTGTGAGAAAACTATTATTGGTCTGCTAAAATGGACTTAATTTTTAGCTGGGCTCCATATATAAGCTATTCAAATCTCATGACAATTATGCTCTAATATAGATATTAAGGACTCTTGGGCCCATCAAATTTTGCAAGGGCCCATAGAAATTTCAAAAGGCCCATTTAAATTATGTAATTTGCATGTATTTGAATGGGATATGGGCCATTGGCTCATTTTATGGGCCCATCATCAGTTTTGTCCAGGATTATCCTTGACTTGAGTGAAACCATTGAAAGAATGTACGTAAACAGTTCAAATTAACTAATTACAGAAAATGAATGGTTGACTATAAAATAACATATGTAGTTGATAATGTTTAGGCCCTTTACCACTGTAAAAGTTGTTTAACTTCATAGTCATAGTCATAATCATAGATGATGCATTGATAAGTTAGGGGTCTTTCATGCAAACCAAATATCTATGTGTCTTGATCCACATCTGAATTAAGGGTGAGGTTGGCGCCGTTAAACCGGTTTAAGCCCTCCAGTAAAATATCTTACTGACCGTTCCAAGGCGGTACTTCTTTTGTGGATCTTTTATGTTTTTGTTCTGTCTTGTGTTTGCTATGTTTTGTGCGCGTCTGTTTATATGTGCTTTGTGGTCACCTGCTGGGAAAGGGCTGACCTCTTGGCTCTCGTTTGTGGTGTCTTCTGTGAGTTTGTCACTTTCCCATTGGTATCCTGGGTCAGGTGTGGTACTTGATTGTATCGATTCCTGATCTTTGCACCATTACTTACTTTTATAAAACTGTCCATATTAGCCACATCACGCTGTTTTAGTAGAAAATGCCCTTACAAACATAGCAAACAGTATTTACCCGGATCAAACTGATCGTATTGGGTCAGTTGGATCTGTGTCTACGCTGATTGAATCGATACTATCAACTGAATGACAGTGCTTGAAACTGTCTTGTACAAAGCAATCACGATTTTAAAATGTGTGATGCTTTTGACACTTACCTGTAGAAATTTAAGTACAGATATATAGGCCGTCACATGGCTGTTACACCGTTTAAATTCCTCCCGCGTTTCAGAAAGCCTAAAAATGTCGAAATTCCCAAGAGATTAGGGGTCAGGGCAGTGGTAGTAGATTCTTCGAACAATTTTCTTCTGACACTGCAGGATATTCTAAATCCAGAATTGAGCTTGATGTTCGGAAAAGTGCAAGTAATAAAATAATATTCCAGATTTTCGCGTTTCTTATTATTGCGGCAGGACTATAATTTGTTTTCAGGTTTGGACTCTACATGAGGCTGTCACGACGATTCCAGGTAAAGCGCTGGCTTCAAGTCTATGGCTTCCTCATAGCGATGGCACTAATTTATTTACTTTTCCAGGTAAACTGACATAGGTTATTCATCACATGATACTGTATATTCGAAACATTTCTCGAAATGGCGAAATTATTCTGTTGTTTACTGATGTAGATAAATGCATTTACCACTCCCCACAATTGCGTACAAGCTACGCCCCTGGTTGTGTGACACATTTCATGGAAAGTCCAATCGTTAACGTGTTTTCCGCCAATCACGATCTTTGTCGCCTGCTTAGGCATTTAGGTCGCCTTTCGGAAAAACAATATGGACCCATAGTAGCAGTTTGCCCAGGTTCACAGTGTTTGCTTTCATGATAAAATCTAGTCTGAAGTGCACTTGAATGTATGGCGCAGACGTTGTACACAAACAGCATTTTCAGGACAAAAGATATTGACAGATTAAGGGTTAACGCCATATCATACTCTGTGAGAAAACTTGATTTCGTTGCATGCGAACAACAAAGGCACAGACTATCTTGCGCGTCTGTGCAGCAGGCTGATCAGCACCTTACATTCACTACATAGAAAACACCCCCCCCCCTCCCAAAAAAAGTGCAAAAAAATAAAGAAATAAGAGAATAAAGATATAATAGTTCACATAATTATAGTGGTTGGACAGTTCATTTGAAAAGGAAGAAAGGCAACTGTTGCATTGTAATCCTGTCAATGAGTGTTAAAAATAGAGGAACTTACATGAGTGCTCTTGTTTTATAGTATATATTAAACAATTTACAACTTGGAGATAAAATGCTAGATTTGCCGACCATTTATATTTTTTTCGCAACTATACTTAAGGAATCTTCTAACGCATACAGTAAACAATTTACTACAAACGCTTAATAATGTTAAAAGTATTCAATTTTCTGTTGTCAAACAAAAATTCAATATTATTCACATCATGTGTAAAAAATCAGAATAATACCTTGAGTATTATGCAAACTACAGCTTATTTAATCTGAAAGGGTCAAAACCCGAAGTCACAAAAATTGGAATTTAGGCTCAAATCTCAGTGAGGCAATTTTAATTTCATTTGGCATGCTGAACAATGGAAACGTCATTTTGTAATAAGAAATGCATGAAATTCACAGTGGGTTAGGAGTCAGACACAATGACGACCTTGGCAGAAAATTTTCATCGGTGGGTCACTGCCTGGTGTTTGCCTTTGGATGGACCCACTGTGGCTCAACTGGGGGGGGGGGTATTTTAGCTCTGACTGTCTCTGAGTTCAGAGCCATTTTTCTTTGTTTCATCACAGTAATAATTTGATTGTTCCCCGTGATGATACATTGAATTAAAAAGGAAGCCTCCACGCGAGCTTTAAGTGTTTTGGTTTTGACAACAGCATAATCTTGGGCGAAGATTTGGTCAGTAAATTTCATTTTAGCCCCCAGTAACTTCGACTGAGCGCTCTAAGGCGATTTGTATGTTGTAATTGGTTAATAGTTTATTGTTGCTCCTACTGTTTGTGTTTTATTTTTGTATTTGGTCCTTGTTTTGTTGTGCGGTACTTAGTGTAATTTCTAGTTTTGCAATCATCTCGCTGGGGAAGAGAGAGATGGTTGCTTACAAATTGCTTTTGACGTCATGGGACTGTTAGTGCTATGTGTCTCTTCCTCGCGATGCAATCGGTTGGTCTGCAGTGTGTGATTGTGGTATTACCTGGCCATACTCTACCGACTTTTTTCATGCGATTTTGAACAGTTGAAATATAAAAAGTCCACACTTTAAGTATCACCAGCAGGACTCTGCTGCTAGCTAGCAGAATAAATAGTTAACCATTGCTATCCTGCTCCCCTGATCTAAGTCAATCGAGCACATATGCGATTCTATTGTCTGGAATAATTTAATTACTTGTGTGTGCGCATTATCCGTTCACTTTTATAGATATAGAAGATAGAAGTTGGGTGATTTTTTCTTATTTTATGAATAATAGAATAGAGACTGACTTACCTTTGAAAATGATTCATGTTACCAAATAGAATACATATGACAAATTGCTATTCTGTTTTCTGTATTGATTTGTTTGAAATATAGTAAATTTGCGACTTTCGTTTTTTGAAGTCTTCAACTCAAACTTCAATATTTTAAATACTCTTTTTCAGTTTTCTCTGAAAATAGCCATGCATTACCGAAAAACATTGTGTTTTAATTTCTTCCAAAATATTTTTTAATTCGAAATTATAGTTTTCAAGAAAATGTCAAAACAAAAGTGTATGCGTTAGAAGATTCCTTAGGTGTAGTTTAATAAATTCAATAATACAGGAGCACGAACGATAGGTTCTATTTATTAAAATTACACTAAAACTACTTTGAAATCGCGTTTTTGCCATATACGAGGGTCTGGATGGGGGGGGTCTGGTATTCACTATTCACTAAAAATTTGGCCCATTATTCATCTCATTAATATTTTGTGTTATTCCTTAAAATTAACAAAGATGGCAAAGAAATCTGATTATTCACTATTCATTAATTTTTCTTCAATTCATTAAAAAATTGGATTATTTATTAAATTTTAGGCCATCATTATTGGGACCGCCAATACATAAAAGTTACCACGGGTCAGTCTGGGGACTTTTGGTTATCCATAACACACACAGCAATGGTTCATTAAAACAGTAAACTTTAAATTTTCATCATACAATTGCACCACGTGAAGTGTGACGAAACACCATAACCTTTATTCCTTCTAGCGTGGTTGCATACCATAACAAAGACACCAAATCCTCAGTACTTTTCTCTTGCGTCACTCATAGACAAAGTTGAGTAACTCATATTTGCACCAACTTAAGTATCCACTTCTTAGAATACGCATTTACAATATTTTTGGTCGTAAAATGGAAAGATTTTAGTGTTGTTGTTTTTTCCCAAACAAAATAAGAGACAGATACACCTGCATTTTACCCTGTTTGAGCAAGGTTTCTTGAAACCATAACCTATATGCTGACTCAATGGACTATAAGCCGATAGAGTCTGCCACAAGATCCATATCAAACATTAATTGTACATGCCAAATTCTCTAGAAATATAAATTCATCAGTATCAATGCGTTTAGTGCAATCTGTAAGTGTTATGGACGGCATGCCTTTACAAAATGCGTTATGGATAATCATAAGTCCCAAGACTGCTAGTGATGAGTGGCGTCATACGTGACGTCTTGTAAGCATTGGTTTGATGGACTTAAGTCCTAGCTGATTTATTTCGTGACGAGCAAATGAACTGGACAGCTATGACACTTCGATCAAGTTCAAATTTGGGAAAGTTGTCACCTCTGAGTTATCATGAAAATTATTAATTTTGTTGTTGCTCCGCTTCGAGTGTTGGTCTTTGTGTTGTATCCTGGTTTTGTGGTGTATTTCTAAGTGTCCTTCAAGTCTAGTTCTGTAATCGAGAGAGCCGTCTGCTTTACTTTAATTGTGTTCTTGCCATGTGCGGATCCAGAGGAGGGCGAGAGGTGGTCTGGACCCCCCCCCGCCCCCTGAAAAAACACAAAAATATAGGGTTCCGATTTATTTTGATCCGGATTCCTTAAAATCACACAGCTACCAAGCCATCATTCAATGGTGGGTCATTATCGGCACGCCAGCGATACACCATTTCAATGGGCCGATGATGGCCCACTTTTAGTGGCATTTTGATCCTCTCTCCACCCCCTCAACTAAACAAACAACAACAAACGTCAAAATGCTGTCAGTGTTGGACCCTCTCTGACAAACTTTTTGGATCCGCGCATGCTTGCTGTCGTGTTGATGTCTGTATTCTGCGTTTCTTCCTCGTGGTGTCATGTTTGCTCTACGGTCTGTGATCGTGGTATTATCTGACCCCGAGATTATAAATCTTTTCTCTTGCTCAACTCAACTGAGCACGAATTTTCTACAGCTCATAAAAACTGAAACGCTGAACAATATCGATATTTCTCTTGCTTTAAAACTCTCAGATGTTGTCTTTATCCTGCTAATAAATGTTAAAATGCCAACAATTGTTGGCATTTTGACAATAATGAGCAGGAAATGTCATGCTCAGTTAAGTTGCGCATGAAAAAGTTTTATAACCTCGAGACCTGGACATACTCTCTTGCATTTTCAATGAAATAGTCGAATACCATCGAGTGCATATTTCAGAATACGTATTTGTATTTATGATACTACATGTACATTGCCGTTAAAGCCATATAGCACCACTCAGCCCGCATACAATGTCGGACCACTATCTGTCCACCAACTACATAATACCATATAGCACCACTCAGCCAGCATACAATACCAGGCCACTATCGGTCCACCAACTACATGTACATTGCCGTTAATGCCATATAGCACCACCCAGCCATCATAGAATGTCGGGCCACTATCGGTCCACCAACTACAAGTACATGCCGTTAATACCATATAGCACCACTCAGCCAGCATACAATGTCGGGCCACTATCGATCGGTCCACCAACTACATGTACATTGCCGTTAATGCCATATAGCACCACTCAGCCAGCATACAATGTCGGGCCACTATCGGTCCACCATCTACAAGTACACTGCCGTTAATGCTATATAGCACCACTCAGCCAGCAAACAATGTCGGGCCACTATCGGTCCACCAACTGCATGTACATTGCTGTTACTAACATATAGCATCACCCAGCCATCATACAATGCCAGGCCACTATCGGTCCACCAACTACATGTACATTGCCGTTAATACCATATAGCACCACCCAGCCATCATACAATGCCAGGCCACTATCGGTCCACCATCTACAAGTACATTGCCGTTTATGCCATATAGCACCACCCAGCCATCATACAATGTCGGGCCACTATCGGTCCACCAACTACATGTACATTGCCGTTAATGCCATATAGCACCACTTAGTTATCATAGAATGTCGGGTGGGAGCGCAGTGGCTCAGTGGTAGAGTGCTTGACTCAAGACCGAAGGGCCGTGGGTTCGAGCCTCACCGCGTCACTGCGTTGTCGTCCTTGAGCAAGACACATTTATCCTAGCTTAGTACTGGTTCAACCCAGGAAGACCCGTCCCGCATAACTGAAAGATTGTTGAGTGGACGTAAAGAATCAAAATAACAAATAACAAGAATGTCGGGTCACTATAGGTCCACCAACTACATGTACATTGCCGTTAATGCCATATAGCACCACCCAGCCATCATACAATGCCAGGCCACTATCGGTCCACCAAATACATGTACATTGCCGTTAATGCCATATAGCACCACTCAGTCAGCATATAATGTCGGGCCACTAGCTGTTCACCAACTACATGTACATTGCCGTTTATACCATATAGCACCACCCAGCCAGGATACAATGTCGGGCCACGATTGGTCCACCAACTACATTAAGATTGCCGTTAATACCATACAGCACCACTCAGCCAGCAAGCAATGTCGGGCCATTATCGGTTCACCAGCCAAACTCCATTCAAAATGGCGTTTCACTGGCGAGCCATTGGCCCGCTATTGTATGCTAACTGGGTATTTCCTGTTACAGAAAGAAAGGCTTGTAAGTGAAGATAAGAATGGTCGCAAAAACTTACAACGCACGAGTTCTGGGATTTACACAAGAGTTCCTACCTCAAATATCTACATCTTTTCTGTGGTTGCAATCAATTCTACAGAAGAACACGTGTGGGATATATTTACTGTGAACGTGTGGACTTATCAGCAGCTGTCTTCTAATAGCCTCTGGTGCTGTTTTCTATACAAAAGGAATGTTGTCATGCGAAAAGGTATCCTAACGTCTATCCCAAGAGCTAAAGCCCAGACCTGACTGTGCATGCGCAGTCTGGTCTGGGCTTTAATTCGTCGTCATTGCAAAATATAGGACTAAAGAATTATGAAAGGAAAGGAAAAGTTACATGATCGAATTTTACTATTACATCCTCATGGGCTTTATAGCCTTTTGAAAATTTCAATTAAGTCTATCCTATCTGTCTTATATAGCGGCTGATTTGAAAATTACCACATGTATTAAGCATGGTTTGGGTCTCATCTTGGACCCAAAACTCAAACTAAGAAACTAGCGATTCCATTTGATGAATTTATTATATTTAGTTTAGTATAGTACGTACAGTACTTCAGCTGTTTCGTTCAGTAAATGGTTTGTGTGTGCTTTTATAGACAATGCATGCAAAAATGTGGTATATTCTTGAAAAGCTCATTTTGGGCACCATAATAAACATTGAGGTTACCCTTGTCAAATGTAAAATGTGTTCCATAACATTGTGTTTATTTTGATAAATTTAATGTGCACTGTGTCACTATCATTAAAATAAATCGTCAGTGACTAAAAGTTTAATGCACGATATTTGGATACTTTTAATATTTTTGAGCTTTGAGTGGGGAAGGGGCAGGAATCAAGGATCAGTTCTAAGCAATAAATGTCGTTATGGATTACTGATTAAAACGCTAAATCTTACATCTGTATGGATACGTGACAGATTCTCATTCGATCAGTGCAAGCTATGTAGCATATCCATTTGCATTTTGCAATAGCGTTAAGGTACCATGCCACATGACACCTCACAGCTATTTGAAATTAACACAGCCTTTGCCATCAACCAAAGAAGTGAAATGTTCAATCGGACAGCTCAGATAGAATGTTTGAATCCCAATTCCCAGACATCAAACTTTATTGTCAGTGTTTCACTGACAACGGCAAAGGAATGCTCATTAAATGCAACAGCATTCGTAAAACCAGACTTTCCAATGAAGTCAACTTCACACTTCAGCTTGGCAATTTGTGCCAAAATAGCCTATGGAGACCACAACAAAGCCCTGACTATAGAGTGGATGGAATACAATAAGGCGATGGGAGTTGAGAAAGTGCTGGCGTACTCCTATAACCTCACCCAACAGGCACTCACTTTATTGTGGTACTATGAAAAGACGGGATTTCTGGAGTTACAAAAATTTGATTTACCAAATCAAGGTACACTTTGATTAACTTTTTCTCCTAACAGCACGTTTGACTGTGCAGATATTTTAACCTAGCTGTTTTTATCTGTCATATACATCCTTAAAGTGTATGTTCATGGTTTTGAACGGACTTAAATACTTCACTATGTAACAATTTAATTTACAAAGATATTTTTTACATGCTTAGGTAATTATAGCAGTATCTATTGCTTTTATGAAACATTTTTGGACAGACATTTTTCAATTATCAGGATAAAACAGCAGGAAATCAAGCCACTGTGTTCATCAGTTTCTAATTCACTGCAGCAGATTGTCTGGTACCTTGTACAAACTCTGCCATTCATTTTGATAAAGGATCATGGGTAATTCTTAATGTGTACAAGTACAATCACTTCAAAGGAAAAATGTTATGTTTAACGGAAAGAAAAATATTTTATTTTTTTTCAATAAGTTTCAGTTGATTTTGCTATGTCTTATTATTCCCAAAATGAAGGAAGTTGCCACAAAATATGTCGTCTGCTACAGCAATAATTAGTGCTGTAAGCCTAAATGTTAACTTTTAGAAATAATTATCAAACACTGATCCATGTATCAAAATATACTCATCAATGTACACACTGCAGAAAATTATACTCTGTAACATTGTGATTTTTTGCCATTATCAAGGAATTATGAATCTGCTGGGGCAGTCTGTAAGCAGGTTATAGTGCTTCCTGTCCACTTGTTTGGAGCTGATTGACTTGAAACGTGGCAATCCTCCAGAGGCAAGCAGATCAATTAAATACAGGCTAGATAAAGAGATGTCACACACATTAAATGAATAATTATTCCTACATACTGTAAGCTCTAAAATAAATGCATTGGAAAAAAGTGTGAATTTTAACTTTAACCCTTTATTCACTAACGAATTATTCCTTCTGATTTAATACAATTATTTTAGGGTAGCCCATTGTATATATCTAGGGGTCATACTGTTATAATTTACAAATAAAGATTGCATTTCTCTGAACAACTTATTGTGCTTTACACAGCTATATGCATGTTATTGCTTCATTACTGGAAAGATATTTTCAATAGTTTTTATTTTATCTTCTTCAGCAGAAATATAAATCTGCTATAATTTACAAATAAAGATTGCATTTCTCTGAACAACTTATTGTGCTTTACACAGCTACATGCATGCTTTTGCTTCATTACTGGAAAGATATTTTCAATAGTTTTTATTTTATCTTCTTCAGCAGAAATCGGTGGAACTGTGTTAAGAACAGTGGTCAAATCATTTACCTTGAACTTTACTGAACTTAAAACAGCCTAACTGTAAGGGGAGATATCTTGCAAACACATCTAAGATAACTGAGATGCACAAATTTGTATCCTTGTTTATATGTAGAATAACATTGGACTTTTGAATACTATTGTTTTATTCTATATATATTTCATTCAGACAGCCTTGTAGCTTGCTTATATCTGCAGGTAGAAATGAGAAACATTGCTTAGTTGTCCTATCTGCAGGATAACATTCTAATAATTAGTCTTCAAATAAAATAAAATTCATTTAAAAGTAATCAAAAGTAATCATAAAGTAATCATGATTACTTTGCAATGTAATTTGTTATTGTAATCGATTACATTTAGAAAAAAATAATTGCAATTGTAATCAGTAATTATGAAATTCCAAAGTAATTTAATCGATTACATTTGCATGTAATCGACCCAATGTCTGCTCTGAATATCGTTTTTGTCTGATAGTAAAGACCATGACGAAAGGTCGCATAATAAATACAATACTATTTAGAGTGTTAATGACTGTTGATTATTCATTGTACATTGAAAATACATGTTGATATAAAGTCGATAGCGAAATAAATGGTGTCATGCATGACGTTGTTATCTATGGCTTTCTTTTTATTGACGATCTTACATTGGACACTAAACATTAAAAGGTCAATTCTTGAGGTATCGAATTGATAAAAGTCGCATAATTTCATCCTGAACCCAAGTTTAAAAAATAATTCATGCTTAACTCATCTGAGAATGAAATGTATCTTGCTCATAAATGTTAAAATGCCAACTATTGTTGAGTACAACATTTGATAGTTTTAAAGCGATAAGTGTAAGTTACTTATGGTTTGCGAGTATGTACGGGAAGATAATCTACGAGCTTTAGCTGCATTATTTGATGTAAAACATTGGAATAACACACAAAGGTGCAATAAATAACGTTATTTTACATCATTTTAATTTTTCTGAGTGGTTAAAATGTTATGCTTAATTGGGTTGAGCATGAACATGTTGTATAACCTCGGGACCAGTTGTTTCTTTTGAATCAATGGATTGAATACATTGCAACAATTTGTATTCTATTATCTTTAAGAGTATATTGATAGTGGCGAAGTTAATTATCAAGTGATCTTCAAGATGTGTATCAAACATTTAAGCGAAGATGTGCATGATAGCTCAACAAGCAGAGGCACATACCACATGTCAATCCACACTGTCTTAGTTTGACCATCTACAGTAAAACCAGTGTAAAACGGCCACTCTCAAAAAGACTAAACATTGGTTTTCAAGACCAATTATCGCTTAATGCAGGTCAAAAGTGTTGCAGAATGCTCCAAGTGGAGCATTCTACAATCAATACTTTCGACCTTCATTAAGGCCTCAATTAAGCTCTCAATTGTAATTTATATTTTATATTTTGCATATTTTTTGAGTGGCCGTTATACACAAAGTAAGAAAGAGGACAAAGATCAGGAATCGATACAATCAAGCACCACATCTGACCGAGGATACCAATGGGAAAGTGACAACGTCACAATTAGATTTCATAAACAAAAGCCAAGAAGCCAAGAAGTCAGTCATTTCCTAGCAGGTGACCACAAAGCATAACAAAACAAGACAGACATAAGATAAATGATCCACAAAAGAAGCACTGCCTTGGAACGGTCAGTAAAAATATTTTACTGGAGGGCTTAAACCGGTTTAACGGTGCACCAACCTCACCTTTAGTTCAGATGTGGATCAAGACACATAGATGTTTGGTTTGGATGAAAGACCCCTCACTTATCAATGCATCATCTCCTAGAATTTATGAATCAAGATATAAAAAGGAGATAAAGCAAAGATAAGGACTCAGCAGTAAATAAAACTGATTACCGGAGTCCGGAGCAAAGAAATCCAACAGCTAAACCCCCGTGGGCCCGACAACAGCCAAAATTTACTGCACTCAATTTTCTTTTCAGAAAATGTAAAGCGGTATGTTGGAGAGAAAGTTCCCGAGGCCTGGAATGATGAACAAGTTGTGGTACATGACTGTCAAGCTAGACTTAGCGGCTACAACTATGTATCTGTTCTGGACTTTGACGAATTCATCGTGCCTATGATGGACAAAAATTTCGAATGGATGATAGTGAGTATTCATAAGAACACAAGCCATTTACGTGTCTGTTTCTTATCGTTTTATACGCACACAGATACTCATGTCCCTGTATCATTTCTTTCTTCATGAAAACTGTGGAGCAAAATACTGCAATGATAAAAGCAATAGGAAAAATTTAAGGTTGTTTTTGGTTAAATAATGCGTCTAGGTTAAGCAGACATTGCTGTTTCAAGGCGACATTCCTTTTGAAGCAATTTATTCACATGCGCGGATCCAGATGGGGGCATGGGGCTGGTCTCCTTAGAAATACTGGTACGTACCCATCTCGAGAAGTAATTGGATCTAAGGGGTCAGCAACTGGACCCAATGGATCCCTTGCTTCTTGAGGGAGGAACGTACCTCTGTGAAATTAAACTCCCCAACAGTGGAGTCCCCTAGCGGTCATCCTTCCCTCACATAATTTATAAGCTAGGGGCGCCACTGGAAAATTTGCTGTGAAATACGTTGACGACTAAACAAAGTTGTCAGGACCCCCCCCCCCCCTCTCCCCCACCCTGAAGAAATTTTCTGGATCCGCGCATGATTCAGCTGTGTTGTTTTGTTTACAGCTTAACCTTGGAAACGTTGTCATATTTAAATGTCAGCAAAATAGTATGGTGTCTAAATGCTACATCTAAGGTCCATCATAAATCCTGATATTATTGAAAGCACGCATTCATGCACCAGACTTTCCAGACGATACGCGTCTCTATATTTATGTAGACAATCCTCAGCATGCAGCAAGCAAACTGTTATAGAAAAGGAAAATGATGGTTACGTGTGATTATTAACGGTTGAGCTTATTAAAATATATTTAACATGCAATTGTTCTTTATGTTTAGACATGTTTAGATACCATATGTACGTCTGGTTTAACCCTTTCAAAACCAATGGAATTATCATAGTTTGATACTTTAACGTCTGGATGGTCCATTGTATATTTTGAGGTGTCACAAGTAATATATCCGAAACAAATGTGCCTCTTCTTTGAAGATCGACTTTATCTTAGCAAAACAGTGCATACCCAGATGAAATGATGCATTCTGCGGCATTTAATCTGGATCTTCACTACTTGTCCAATACCCGTTCAAGTGTTTCCAGTTTAAAAAAGGTTACTGTACGGTGTTCATTTTTCTTTGCAGGCGAGACTGATGCATTTAATCCCAGAGGCTGCTGTAATTGATTTCTACGGAGAGGTTTATGTTACAGACTGGGGTCCAACAAACGGAGATGATAGTCTGCATGTAGTACAATACCAAAATCGAACCACGTCTAGACAGCCCAAAGAAATCAACCAGAGAAAGATGATATATTTGCCAAATCGAGTAGAACGAGGCAGTGTCGTTACCCATGGATGCAACATCAAAGAAGGATATAAAACGTATGTTCGATTTTAATATTACATTTTGAGTCAGCACATGGGATTTTGACACATGTTGTATCGGCGAGTAGCGAAGACTAACACGCGCCTGGGCAGTTTCGTGTATGGTCTTACCAGAGCCTTCATTTCATGCACGCATAAAGTATTGATGTACAGAAAATATAATGCTAACTGTATGTCTATAGTGCCACTAGATAGCTGCGCATACACGTTTAAATAGTGACTTTATCCATATGCGTTAAGTACCAAAATCTTATGAATTGTCTCATTTCATCTGGTTACGGTATATCAGGCTCCGTGATTTGCTTATTTGTTCTTACTTGAGAAAATGTATATAGAGAATACCAGGTGAGTGTCTTTTGATATCAAGTTTACCAGGCAAGGTTTCGAGAACACTTGTTGACATCGCCATACTTGCCGAGCAATTAAACATGCGTTCTCGACGCCGAGCCTGGAAAACTTGATATCAAAAGACACGAACCTGGTATTTTATTTATCAGCTAACCAAGTTGATTCACTCTTCAAAGTAGCAAATATGACGTTATGATCGATATTTATATCGATTTAGCGTCATTGGCGACATCATTCAAAAAGTGAACGATTAAGGCACATGCCGTGAGATAGACAACGTTTATCAGGCAACTTGCAACGCTGCAGTTAATAGGAGTGGTAATTGAAACATTCATATATAAAGTAAATTTCGAAATCCGATTGTTCGAAATACTCGCTAATTTGAATTAAATACTTGGACACACTAGATTCAGAGTATGGTCTATTTCTGAACTATTTCAATACATTCTTTAAAACATGTTTAGTATGCTTAAAAGAGACATCTTCCCAGGATGATTCTTTTACGCACACAAAGCACTATGTTTGATAGAGAAAAAACTGAAAATAGTCTCTCTCTTTTTCTGGGGGGGGGGGAGTAGTGTGTGTGTGTGTGGGGGGGGGGGTAAGCATTTTCTTGTCTACCTGCCTTTAATTCGAAATAAAGAAATTCGAAATAAAACCTCTAGTCCTGAGAACTTCTGATTTACGTCTATGAACATGATCAGAAAATACCAAGTTCAACCATCATGTACCAACATTTGGCACGAAGAGGAAAATATACCAGCGCACAGACAGACAGACAAACAAACAAGAAATATACACACACGAGAATACAATAAACAAATCAACCCATCCTGTCTTCCCCAGCTAGATGATTGTCAAAACTAGAATGGACCAAAGCACGATATCATGAAACCAGGCCACGAGGTTATAAACTGTTTTCATGCTCAACTCAACTGAGCATGTAATTACAACTGCTCATACATGTAACAACACAAATGCTGAAAGATATACTTATCTTGCTTTCAAACTATTATATGTTGTATTTATCATGCTAACAAATGTTAAAATGCCAACAATTATTGGCATTTTAACATTTATGAACATAATACGCTGAGCATTAAAAAGTTTTTAACAATGGTGCCAGTACTTAACACAAAATCCCCACATATTGGACTCAATAGGAAATATTGAACTAAAACAACGACCAACAACAACCATAGAAACTACAGCGGCGAACGCTTATGCAGGGAGCCTAAATATAATTGACTGGCTAAATCTTCGCCCTTAATGCTATAATTGCTTTTGAAACACATGCGGGCCAGTACACGCGGTTTTTGTACTTATCGCATATGCACAAACGCTCCTTATAAACACCCATACTGACGTGTCTAGCAGAGATGGAGCTGAGCCTTCATCTACACCCAAACGTCGTGTATGCGAGCAGCAACGGCTCTAGCCAGTCTGTACATATGCTACTCGCTGATGCGATAACCAATTGACGCCTACATATATGCAGAATACCTTTGATATTAAGTAGCCTTATTAAACCTGAGCCTTCTGTTTGCAAATTTTCTTTAATCTAGAGGATTCGTAACTATCACATAGCAGTGTGACATCACGGAGAAATACTGTAATGTTACAAAGAAAATCGACCACATAACTTTCCCTTTCTCTATAAAAGTAAAGTGCTTGTTTATTATAGTGTCACCCCTATTGAAAGGGCCATCCATTTCTGACTTATGAGACACCTTCAACTTGTCACATTTACTTTCCAAATCCCATCCATTTGCCAGGCACTAGGCTGGCTAGGAATTGGTAACCATTACGTTTAACTAGCTGGCGGCTCACCAACCGGCCATATCAGAACGAACCCCAATGTCGCCGACACTGGGAATCGAACCTTCGACCTCCCGCTCCCAAAACAGATGCCTTATCCACTAGGCTATCGGGACTGGTCATGGGTTGGTCAGTTATGTGTGATTTCCTGGGCATATTCACTTATTTGGTCATAAATTGTGTCACAAACTATTCATTTTTTAAAGAATACAGATTCTGTCATTTTTTTCGGGGTAGGGGATTGATTGTTGTATTGTTGTTACTACTATGTTCAGAACAAAACACAATTATGAGAGCGCAGTGGCTCTGTGGTAGAGTGACTCGAGATCAAAGGGTTTCGGGTTCTAGCCTCACTGGCGGCACTGCGTTGTGTCCCTGAGCAAGACACATTAATCACTGCTTAGTACTGGTTCGCACCAAGAAGACCCGTCCTGACATGAAAACTGTTGACTTGGACGCAAGGAATCAAATCCAACAAATAACAACACAATCATATACGTGTACATTCTAAAGCGGGTGATATCTGTCTTTGCTGAGCGCATTTTATTTTTGAAAAATTAATATGCATTTCTGTTAAACCAGATGATTTCAATAAACTGCAATTCACTTCAAGTTTTGATATTAGTATGTTAATATTGAGCCAAAAGGGTAGACCAGCCAAAATCGTGTGCATCCCAGTACCCCTTCTGTGATATATTCTTTATAACGCCTGGGGGTCAGGCTACATGCTATAGTGCATGTAAACATCAAACATAGCCTACATTGGTCCTTAATGATAATGGTTGTAGGCAATATTCTACAAAAGTTTTTTTGAGCGTAAATTCTTTTTGAATTTTCATCCATCGATTTAAACATGGGCTTTTGGGTACACATGAGAACCGTAGAAACTTATGTTTTTGTTGAGAATTAAGCCACGACATTCGGATTTCCAACAATGTGTGATGTGCGGCCAGCAAGGGCTCAGATCAGCCTGCGTATACGCACAGTCTTATCAGAGCCTCTGCTTGTCGCTTGAATAGTCTATGTATATTACGCTATTGACCGTCGAACATCATTTTGAGTTTCTCAGCTTAAAAGGAGGCTGCAGAGATTCGTCTGAATCAACACTTGTCAACATGACACATTGTTGGAAATCACATGTCCCGGCTCAAATAAGAAAGTTAATTTTCAATTACCCACTCTTATCTGGACGCCTGATCTGAGTGAGTTTTCATTGGTTGTTTTACAGTTGGAAGGACCCAATGTTAATTCTAGGGATAAACCATTATAGAGAATGTGTGGACTTCTGGGAAGATTGCTTTACGAGAGACAGAACCATTGATGACAGAATAATAAGACATATCATGATAGTGCAGTCAAATATTGCTGATGTGAAATATAAACTGCTTCCGTAGATCTATACAAGAATGAGCTCAGAACCATTGATGACAGAATTATAAGACATATCATGATAGTGCAGTCAAATATTGCTGATGTGAAATATAAACTGCTTCAGTAGGTCTATACCAGAACGAGCTAAGAACTAGTAAGACATATCATGATAGTGCAGTCAAATATCGCTGATGTGAAATTTGGAATGAGTGTCCAAAAATATTGGGAGAGGGTTTCTTTGTTATTATTGTTTTGTATTTGATGGTTTTACTGTTGTTGTTGTTGTTGTTGCTGTTTGCTGTTTTTTTTTTGTTGGTGTTGTGCGAAATAATCAATAAACTATTGAATATTTCTGCTCTTAAATACACATACGTGAATGTTAAAATAGCTATATGGTTCAGTGATCCAAAGAATATGATATAATTTCAGTGGCGGATCCAGGGTCTCTCTCAATGCATTCACCTTTATCAGATCATGATGAAGTTGCACTTTTTGAATGACGTCGCTAATGACGGTGAATTAATACAAAAATCGAAAATTACGTCATAATTGTTAGCTTGAAGGGTGAAACAATGGATAAATTGTTAAATAGAATACAGGTTTGCGTCTTTTGATATCAAGTTTACCAGGCTTGGCTTTGAGAACACTTGTTGAATCGCTTGGCAAGCCTCGGGATGTCAACAAGCGTTCTCAAAGCCTTTCCTGGTAACTTGATATCAAAAGACTCTGACACCTAGTATTCTCTATATCTCGGCAAGCCTCGCGATATCAACAGGCATTCTCAAAGCCTTGCCTGGTAAACTTGATATCAAAAGACACTCACATAGTATTCTCTATATCTTTCGCAAGCCTCGCGATATCAACAAGCGTTCTCAAAGCCTTGCCTTGTAAACTTGATATCAAACTAGAGGATCTGAAGGTCCTGAGGCGCTCAACTGATCTTTTTAATAATGTTAAAATAGGTAAAGGTCAACAACCACTTATGTTAATAATACATGTTTTGTTTTACCATGTAATATTATGGAAGTTGCAGCTATTTTGGTCAAGTGAACTAAAACAGTCTAATGAATACTCCATCAAACAGCCCAGTGATTTCTGAGAAACCAATGTTTAGTTAGGTATGTGGCAGTCCAAATGAGTGGCATTAGATAAAAGGTCACGGGTCAGCTTAACATTTGGTAAAGACTTATAAAGTCTGATGAGATGGGGGTTCTTTTGCATATACATTTTCGCTAATATTGATCTTTTTCACAAAATATCTATACTCCTCTCCAATACTTGTTTCTCTCTTCTGCTATCTCATCATGCTTTAGCCAGCATAAATTAAAACTCTGGACTAGAATACGGCAAAAGATAAGATGTGGAATGGTATTGGTTGGTATGGATTCATAGGTCCTACAACATCTACGACTGATATAAGTCTACATTTGGTACTTATATAAAACCATTGTCTCATAAGGTTAAACATTTCTCGAATGTATTATGATTTTGGCTTAAACAGATATAGAAGAATGAACATT
The DNA here is from genome assembly GCA_964019695.1 of Loripinus fragilis. Lineage (NCBI taxonomy): Eukaryota > Metazoa > Mollusca > Bivalvia > Lucinida > Lucinidae > Loripinus > Loripinus fragilis. The sequence continues at coordinate 31,734,400 of OZ026517.1, forward strand.
TAAAGATTTTTCCCATATAAATACATTAGGAATGAAATTTGACCTTGCCATAAAGTAGGTCAAGGTCAAGCTTGATTCATCATTTGTGCAAACCTGGTACAAACCACATCCCAAATGCTACACACCAAGTCCCAAGGCCGTTGGCCTTTTGTTCCAGAAACTAAGATATTAAAGGGTTTTAACCATATATGGGTTTGGTGGCCTTGACCTTTGAAACTTATTTATAGCTATTGTCTCATTAGGTATAACATATCAAGTGAGAATAATGACTTTGGCTTCAACAGTATTAAAAAAATCAACTTTTCAAATAAATTCCTATTTAAATGCATTAGGAAGAAATTTTAACCTTGACGTTAAGCAGGTCAAGGTCAACTTAGGATCATCATTTGAACAAACTTGGAAGGCCCTACATCGCCAATGCTACATACCAAGTCCCAAAGTCATAGCCTTCTGGTTCTCGAGAAGAAGATTTTTAAAGGATTTTTACCATATATTGGCGTGGCGGCCATCTTGGCCATGTGACTAAAATATTTTGTATAAATTTTGGGTAACTCATCATAAGAAGTCTTCACATGAAATTAGAGTTCAATAAGGCGAATGGTATGTGAGAAAACTATGTTTTAATATATTGATGGGACTCCATTATGAGTGACCTAAGCTGAAAGGTCAAAGATCAACCTTGACCTTTGGAACTTATCTATAGCCATTGTCTCATTAGGTTTAACATATCAAGTGAGAATAATGACTAAGGCTTCCACAATTTTTCAAAAAAAATCAACTTTTCAAAAAATTCCCAATTAAATGTATTAGGAAGCAAATTTGACCTTGACGTTAAGTAGGTCAAGGTCAACCTAGGATCATCATTTGAACACACTTGGTAGACCCTACAACCCCAATGCTACATACCAAGTCCCAAGGTCATCGGCTTTTTGGTTCTGGAGAAGAAGATTTTAAAGGGTTTTTATCATATATTGGCGTGGCGGCCATTTTGGTCATGTGACCAGGACCATTTGAACAAACTTTCTTTCCCGCGTCCTGAGGAGTCTCCATATGAAATTTGAATTTAATTGGAGGTTGCAGAGGAGGTGTTTGAAACCGTGGACGGACGGACGACAGACGACGGACAGACGCCGTAGTGACTGGTATACTATTAGCTCACCCATGAGCCTTCGGCTCAGGTGAGCTTAAGACACTCACCTAGTATTCTTTATATCACGGCAAGCCTCGTGATGTCAACAAGCGTTCTCAAAGCCTTGCCTGGTAAACTTGATATTAAAAGACACTCACCTAGTATTCTCTTTAACTGAGTTGAGCCAGTACGCACGATTTTGGTACTTATCGCATTGCGCTATGCCTGTATTGAACTTTCATGCTGACGTATCCAGTGAGGCTAGATGTCTAAGTTTTGATCTGAGTTTAATCTGCATCCATACTTTGTGTATGCAAAGGTTGAGAGAAACATTTTTTTCAGCGTACAATTGTTAATATTTTTTAACCTATCAATTTTAACATATGCTTTGGGTGCTCAAAAGAACCGTCTCAATGAAACGGTTCTTTTGAGTACCCACAACATATGTTTTGGTTGAGAAATAAAAAAAATGATACGCACTCTTAACTAAAGGACTTGTATGCGGGTGGCATTGGCTCTTGGAAGTTTGCGATTAGTACCTAAATAATTTTGTTTAACACAAAGAGCTAGCTGTATCTTCACTGATCGCGCAACCCATTCTGATGCTACAAAAGATTACAATAGCCTCACCGTCCTAAAACAGCTCTGAACTCTTTAAAAATGTCTTGCTATGTGTAAAAATCAACTGGTATGATAAAAGGCAAGATTTGGATCCAGACTTGGTGTTGTAAATTAGACGACTTGTGAAATTGACTATTCGAAATGACAAGTAAAAAATGAATAAAAAAAAAAAAAAAAAAAAAAAACATAATCTGACTAACCTTGGATCCTAAAGAGAACTTGCACAATGCCTAATTATGGCTCTACCACTCTTCATGTACAGAATTACTGCTCAATATCACATTCTTAAAGCCCCTTCCTCTTTCTAGTTGAAAAATGTCTTTATAAGCAAATCAAAGTATGATAATTCGTTTTAATGTGTTTAAGGCGTTTATGTCATGCTTATACGAGTACAATCCAAATTTTCATGTTAAGCCTTATGGAAATACCATAAGGATCAGCATGCGCCTGACTATGCGTTACCATCGCTGATATATAACATAAGAAGCAGAGTTGTCGGCCTGAAAATTCTACCACGACCTCTAAGTAATTAACCTTGATTCATTCAATTAATTTACCTTTACAGTCACGCCTCAAAGCGTTTTGTGAAAGTATAAGCGAAATAATACACTCTAAAGCTCGTGGATTATCTCCAATTACAGACGGACAAACAGCATGCCTCTAGTGAGTATAATTCTACTGTCCTGCCAGCCAAGAGTGACAGCTACGTCATATTTTGTTTACAAAGTAATCGGGAACTTATATTAGATAGATCACTTGTGTATGAATTATAGGAATAATACACAAATGGTCTATCGATTGTAGTGTATTTGTAAGTTAAAATTCGACTTTTACAATTGTAAACAAAATATTACGTCACTTTCACTCTGGGTTGGCACGACAGTAAAGCCATGTACCTATTTTTATTACCTTTTTATATTTTAGCGGCTCTAGTCGGGAGTATTGCTGGTGGCATAGTTGGTCTCGCTGTCCTGATCGCTGTTGTTGTATGTCTGATATGTTACACTGGGTAAGTGAATTATAGTTCGCTTATTTGCCGAGGCCTTCAATCCACAAGATACAAAATGATTTATCTATGCGTGGCAATCATTACCCATCATAGAATATTGCCAGACAACGGCTTCGAGGGAATTACCACAGGAGCACATTAACATTCCCTGCCAATGAAAAACAACTTGAGGTTAGCCATCAATCTTGTTTTCATACAAGGTGCATACCAAACTGCAAGAGCACTTGTTCATTTGTACCTACCAGTTTCACTAAAATATAAGATATGTGTAGATTATTATAAAAAATAGGTGATAAACACTCATTCATTAAAAAGCGCATGTTGTTGGTGCCCAATGACATTGCTTCTTTTATTGGTAGTGAACGTTTACATGGGTTAGCTCATGAGATTTTGGTACCTATCGCATATACGTAAAACTACTCTTTAAACAAGCATACTCGGTCTGTTATCTGTTGAGGCTAGATGTATAATATTCGTCTGAACCTTAATCTGCTGCCATGCTCTGTGTATGCGAGCAGCTAAAACTCTTCAATTTAATTCGAATTAGCGAGTATTTCGAGCAATGGAGAATCGAATTATCTAGTTTTGGCTGTACAAACTTTCAGTATGTGTTTAATTCTGTTTCATGGTGTTTTTAATTTTAAACAGGAGGAGAAAAGAGAAAAGCAAGGAACAAGACAATGAACGTTTGCCTCGGTCTGTCAGATATAATTCTTCTGATGATGTCCAAATAAGTGAAAATGCCTTATATGACAGACAACAACCTAGTACAGGGATGAACCAGCTTTTCATTGGTGGTTAACCAGGTACACGTGACACTGCTCTGCCTCGTTTGGAATTACCGGAAATGGAACCAGAATATGCAAGAATTGACAGATCTCCAAAAGTTGACAGTAAAAACAGCAAGAATCCAGAGTTAACGACATTTAGACCAGCAAATGGTCTTTCAGATACTGTGGAATTAACTGGTGATAATGAATATCACGAGATAGGCAGTGTAATATCTAAATTAATCCTGGATACAATGAAAATTACGACATGCCATATGACAATAAAGCTTTTACTGGAACTAGTGTCCATGGTGATAAGACTGAATCTGGTTCAGTGTCTCCGTATGATTATATTGATCCCAGTAAATTAGAACGTGATGATGCGGATACCAAATCAGCGAAAGGAAGCTATACATATTTAAAAGTTATAAATAACCCAGGTGGTGACATTATTGCTACGGATAGGAATACACATGAATACGGCAATCAGTTAAGTACTGGATATACTGGATATGCAAACGACCCAAGCAGAGAATATGCAAATGCAAGACGCAATGATTATCTTAGTCCTTCACATGTAGCACATTTTCGAAAGTACTAGTTAATGGTATATTGAAGTTGACACCTGATATCAAATTAACACCACATTTAGGGGATAACTGTATTAAAAGTCTTCACTTGGGGAGGTGTATCGTCTATATCTACGAGTGAGACTAATATTTTACTGGAGGGCTTAAACAGGTTTAGCGGTGCACCAACCTCACCCTTAGCTCAGATGTGGATCAAGACACATAGATGTTTGATTTGCATGAAAAACCCCTAACTTATCAATGCATCATCTCCTAGAGCATATAAATCAAGATATAACAAGGAGATAAAGCAAAGATAAGGACTCAACAGTAAAAAATAACTGAATACCGGAGCAAAAGAAATCAAACAGGTAAACCCTGATGGGCCTGACAACAGCTAAAGCATCAAGCCCCTACCATCTCATCAATAGATATGTCTTTAATTCGGAACCGTCTTAGAAATTGAAGTCCAACCCACTGGCGTGCAATTAAAGAGGAAAGCAAAGTTGCCAACCGTGATTGGGTTGAACACCAAGCAGCAGTCTGCTGCAATACATTAATGTTAGAGCCACTCTATTTATAATGGGAAACTATTTTTTATAAATAAATGACCTGCGCTGAAAAATTATTAGTGCCAACAATCTTCTTCAATTTATACACCAAGTCACCATAGAATTCAGGTTCGGAAAGTCCTTAGCGCAAGAGAGATTTAAGTCCAATTGGAATTTAAATATCAAATCATAGTATCGTCTTTAAAATTTAGAAAAGGTTTTGCCAAGTTTATGATACTGATAGCCTTGCTGAAAAAGTTTCTGAGTTAACAATTTATTGCAAGTGTTGAAGTCAGCAACATGGCTAGAATGATGCTCTAGCAAAAAGAATGAGTTGAGAGATATAGACTCCTTCCAGGCAGAAGGCTCTCCTTACCTTGCATGTAATGACAGAAATGCATTTTTACTTCAGAAAACCCTAAAAAATATCATGCATGGTTGTGTCAAAATGTATGTGATGCGCTGACCTTTTTGTTGGACAACATTTTTATTCAATTTGGCACCAAGCTGTATAGACAAGTAGTTGGGATTCCTATGGGCACTAATTGTGCTCGCCTGGTTGCAGATTTATTCCTGTTTTGTTATGAGAGGGACTTTATGATGTCTCTTTCTGATGATAAGCAGGCTGATGTTATTGATGCGTTTAACACTACATCCAGATATTTGGACGATATTTTAAATATTAATAATGTTTATTTTGACAATATGGTTAGTCAAATATTCAATTGAGATAATGCAATGTGAAATGGTGTTTTAGGGTAGTGCACTTAAAAATCCATATTCTATCTCTCGTTTCTAATTTGATCACAATGAAATTTCAATGGCTAATGCAAATATAGATGCGCTTTACGTTAGTAGTCTCAGAAAGAAAAAAAAACATACTTTTCCGGGTAATTCTATAAGTGGTGCGTAACTAAAGTGGTTCACTGTATACACTCAACAACATTTCTAATTGGTCACCTCATTATTTCTGATCAAGCGCTAATAACATTAAAATGATTTTTTGCCTATGTATGTGCAGTTTAATGGGCAAATGCTTAGCGGTCTTTCAGAAAAGTTGTCTTTTAATCCACAGTTTTTTTGTTAAAAATGCAAAAATATGATTTTTTGGAAGGAAAATGGTTTTGAGTGAAGTTTTTATCAAATGAAAGTGCAGTTGGTAATAAACTGGTCAAGTCGACTTCAAAAAACACCAAACACTTGAAATTTTGACTAAAGTAGATTTTTACGCATTTTTTAAAATATCACATTTTTCGAGATATTTGAAATTAATTAGAAGCTTGTGTAAATTTTTTTGTTTGCATTTTAATTCATCTGAACAAAATAGCCCAAGCAGACTCGAACTTGATTCGTCCATTTTGTGATGACAAACATTTTACTGCACTTCCGGTTTGAATACAAAACTTTAAAAGTCAATTTTACGGTACTTTGCACTATGTTTTTCAATTTCCAAACTAGAACAGCGACGTCTATTAGTAATACATAATCGCTGAAAATTTCAATGCTGTATCACAGATAATAAGGCGTACAGAACAGTGCGAACTTCTTATGTAAATTGCATGCAAAAAGCTTAAATTCAATGATTTAGCTGCTGTTAGTGTTTGTCATCATGCTATAATTACGAAACAGAAAAGAGGAGTCTGGTTGAAGCGAATCATCTGAAGCATGTTCGTCTTGAATCACGGATGTCAGAAACATCTTCATACATACAAAAAACAAATGGATGGCGTCACTGTGGAATATTTCATATTGTAGCAAAATGTGACTTTTTGAAATGATTGTACCTTTACTCTAGCTTCGTCTGTGCAAGCTACACCAGTCATTTTTAAATGGAATGACCTGCAGAGTTTTGGCAAGGCCTTGGGTGATTTATAGAAGCATAAATTTTGTATAACCGAATCTTACTTTCAAAACTAAAGTAAAAAATGTAAGGTGACCAATTAGAATTTTTGCTCAGTGTAGACTCGGATCAGACTGCTTCTAAGGGAGCAGTTAGGTGATCAGGGTTCAAATTGTTTTCTTCCTTGATATAATCTAGTCTGATATGCACTTGAATACATTCAGTAGATGTAAAAAGCAGACAGGACAAAAGAATAGTGGTGAGATAAGGGTTAGCAGTTTTTAAAGATTAATAAATATCTTTAGACAAAACATAAGAAACATTTTTCTATATTCAGCTAAATAGCTAAATTAATGCTTAAGTTTATGAATGGTTAAATTATCATATGAGCCAGCACATGATAGTATGGTACTTATCATATGACGTCCTCTGGGAGTAAAATAACGCCATGCAATAAAGTAGATATAGAGGATACTTACTTTTTTGAGGTGAATACCAAATATATTTCATCGAGTGTGTTGAAAACATCGGAATTTTCATGAGTGCGCAGCACGAATGAAAATTTCGATGTTTTCAACTCACGAGATGAAATATATTTGGTATTTACTAAAAAAAGTAAATTTTCTTTTTATTTTATACTTTTTAGAAGATTTACAGTTAATCATTTTGTTAACCATGCTTCAAGTCGAATCACAACAATGTAAACTATTGTGACAGAATACCTGGATCAATCTCAACATGATCTATAGTCATCAGGACTTACAGATAAAAATAAATTTATTTAGCGTCAAAGTTCGAGACAAGTGACGTCATAAGCGACGTCATAATTTGTTGATGACGTTGTGTAGCATAGGTTACATGCATTGCCTCACTCATTGAAGCGGGAGGTGTTGAAAATTCAAAATCGAAAAATTTCAGCAAACCTGAATTATTTTGGTACCAAAATGTTCCTCATGGTTTAACTAAGAAAATGACTACCCACATTTGATGTTTTTGTTCACAAATAAGAAAGTTATTGGCGTTTGAACTTTCGAAGTGAGCTGCATTGAGTGAATGGAAAAGTAAGATCCAAAAAACGCTACAGTGAAAATATAGGCTAATATCAATCACTAGTGATTGATATCATATCATTTCACTAGTGATTGATATCACTTTTATTTGTTTTTGATATGCATTAATTTCACTGCTAAGTATAAAGTAAAAACCACTAGTGGTTTACAGATTTTCGGGAAACGTTATGACGTCCACGACAGCGACACTATGACATTTTGACGTAAGAGAAGAGATTTCAAAGTAACCTTAATGTCATATGATAAATATAATCTACATTCGTGCTCCTGCATTATTAAATTGATAAAACTCGTTGTGAAAAAAGATAAAATGCTCGGAAAGTCTCGCATTTTATCTCTTTCCCCAACTCAATTAATAAATTCAATTCAATAAAACATGAAAACTCATGTAAGATCCTCTTTTCATCACATATGGTAAATTCAGAATGTTTCGCAAGGTTTTTTTCTCGATATTTCGCTAAAAATAAAACCGCAAAATGGCGAAATCAGTCTGCTATTTACTGACGTATGTCAATCGTTTTCCAGTCGCATCTTGTAGCGTTATTCGCGAAAATAAAACCCTCGCAAAAATTCTGAATTTACAGTACGCGCAAACGCCTCTTTCAAAAAGCCATGCTGGCATATTGTGCTAAGTACTTTAACTGTATTAACAACTTTTAGTTGAGCCGTGACATGAGATTTTCAACAATGTGGTATGTGCGACCCAAAAAAACTCAGATCAGCCTGCGCATACGCGCAGTCTAATCAGAGCCTTTGATAGTCGCTTGAATATTCTATGACTGTTAAACTACTGACCAAACATCATTTGAAGCTTCTAAGCTTAAAATGGAGGCTGCATAGGCTCGCCCGAGTCTACACTTGTCAAAATACCACATTGTTGGAAATCACATGTCGCGGTTCATTTAGTCATGCAGTTCCGAATTTATTTCTCGTGAAAGGTTACGGACCAACCAAGAGTTACAGTGACGAAATATTTTGTTAACAATTGTAAGTAAAAAACTAACTTGCACACTTCATTTCAGCAGACCACGTGTGAATCAATCCTTGATAATTGTTACACAAAATATGGCGTCACTGTCACTCTTGGCTGGTTCGACAGTAAAAAAGATAATAATTTTATTTTAACCCGTCTGTTTCGTTCCAAACGATGCAATAACATTGAGCCTACAGGAATAAAATTGCCAGCTTATGAGTTGTCCCAGATGCCAAAATCTTGGCATAGCGGTTCTATATTTCTCTACTGTCTGTGTGCTAGTAACAAAGGCTCCGGTGAGACTGCATGTGTGCAGGATAGTCTGTGCCTCCGATGCTCAATTAGCGATAAATATACTGACGTCAACAAAAACGCCTCACTCATTATCACTGATTTCTTAGCGATGGTAACAAAAATGAACAGCCACATACATATTATTGGTAGAGGTTGGACAAGGTTGGAAAGCGACTTTGATTTGACATGCAGGTGGCGCGTTATTCCGATGACGTCAAACAGGCTCAACTTACACATGACGGCATTATGCATCAATCGCTTATGATTTCAATTTGAATTTTCGCTAAGTTTGTGCCGTTAATGTTTTGCTAAACACTGATCAAATTTTGGACCAATTTTTCAAACAATTGTACTTGTGAGTAATGACTTTATAAAATTATGACGTCATACAGACAAAATGTTAGGTCCGTTTATGAAACTTGCCAACATTCTCGTTTTGGTTTTAGTGATGGTAAATTGATAAAGGGGTACATTAGGTAATGTACAAAGAATATGCCTACAACAAATTACGCCATTTAAAATGAGCTTTCACGCTCAATAGCCGATCGTTGGTCTACATTAACGTCATTTGAAGTAGTCATCTGGAACACGTACCAAAATGCGTTTCCACAGCAATCGTCGCTGGTTAAAGACTATAGACTTTTGCAAATGATTCGTAACAATATTTTCACCCACATTACAAAGCCATGAAGTTGAATTTTTACTCAAATGCATGACGAAAAGATGGGCCATATGGGACAATATTAGCTGTTATCGGTTTTATCTGCCCGATTATCTCCCTTGAATATTGACCACTCCCGCAACTTACCTGTTGAAAACTGTGGCATCAATTACACAGAAAAGTATGCAACCCTTTAAATAAATTATTAATTACTAACTTATTATTAAGCTGCCATTATTTTATAAGTTATCAAAAGAAAATTTAATGTTTTATCTTTATAATGATATAAACAAATACGAAATAACTTTATATTTAGTTTTGTCAAATTGTTCATCTTTTTGACTGGTAAAATCCCATTCATTTCTATGTAAACTGACTGCAAATGCCCTTGGTGAGCCTTTTATGACCCCAAAATAATCATGTTCTGATATTTTCTCGATGTTTTATAAGTTATAAATGGTATCTCGATCACCCAACGATATCAACCATATAAGTTTCACAGAAATAAAATAAATTTCAGTTCTGTCATTTTTAGGTTGAAAATTGAGTTTAAGCGCCTTCTTGAAAGGGCGGAGAAAATGTCTAAGTTCTCATTGTTTGTGTCTACTATGCTTCCGCACTATTCAATATGCCGATAATGTCGAGAAACCTAACATCATTTTTAAATAGAAATTCAAGGGGGAAACTTAGCTGAATTGGATACAAGATAATGAAAAAAAATCTTAAAGGTTATTGTTAGAAAATAACATTACCACAACTTATCACATCGAAATAAATATCATTTTATTACAAGTTGCTTCAAATTATTTTTTATTTTAAATATAACAATTATTATTTTTATAATAATAATACTTATTTTATTATTATAATTATTATTATTATTATTATTATTATTATTATTATCTCGGACCCAATAAACATTTGATACTTTAGAAAAGCAGACGATGGGAGTGAATTAATATGCAAGCACATTCCCGATGGCTTCATGCAATAAGAAAACGTGTTTATACTGGGTCCGAGTTATTATTATTATTATTATTATTATTATTATTATTATAAATGCCTAAATTTATTCGAAGACTTTCATCTGGCAGTATATTCGTACATGTACTTCATTCTCAGACCGGATAGGCGGCAATCGAATACACTTATATAATCGGCGAACGAAGATAAAAATATTTAGAACCAGAGTTTTCGATTGCTAATCGTGGCCCGAATGGTGACAAATGGCAATTTAAAACACTGTTTCTATCCGTTTTTGATCCGCGTCTGTCGATTGTTAAGAGCGTTTTCGATTGCCACCTATTCGGTGTGCCTCTGGTAAAAACGATTTTTAGACGTTCATAACGGGATATGCGATTATCCTAGGTGTCAGATAATCCCTCGGGCTAAGGTCTTATCTCGGTCATAGAATACTGATTTTACGGTTTTTACCGAATAAACGACTCTGCATAAAGTGTCCTGTGTGGAAGCCTTGGCATTCTACTAAAAACTTATGCATAAATAAAATGGTGTGTATCAGATACCCAGGCTGATCACAGTGTTCGTGCTCTGTACACCCTTCTTACTAGTTTTGTCATGCGGCGTCTCGTCAGGGTCTGTACTGTTCAGTATAACAACCTTTTTCGGTCATACTACCAAAACTGTCACTTCATGGGTAGATGCTCAGACTGCGCAAATGGTGTCGTTTGAAATTCTACTAATGTTTAGACTTTGCAATTACAGTAAAAGACATGCATATATGACGAAGAGTACTAAAATGAAGCAAAATCAACAGTTTAGATCCAGATACTTTATAACAAAATGTCTCTCCGTGCCTGTATTTTTGTAATAATTGATTATTTAAATAAATTGTTAACTAATAATTAAGTTTTAAGTGATGCCATTTAATTCTTCCTGAGAAGGTTAAACTTGAACGAACAGCAAAGGTTCGGGTGAGATGGCACAGTGCGGTCAGGCCTGATCCATTGCTGTTTGCGTTCCATATCTCTCACACAGATTTAAACAAATCTCTTCACACCGAGCTGATCGGGACACTGACCAAAGACAATTTATAATTTCAAGCGTAAACAGCAATGGGACCGATCAGACTGCGCAGATAATTTACTATGCGCATATGTTGTTCCGAGAATTCATGCTTAACAGTAGCATCTGAGCAGTGAACACAAGAAACTGCGATGAGCATGTAATAGATGCTTAGACTGGCCTGCTCCATTAATGTTCGCTGTTGGAGAGCTGAAACATAAAATCATGCGGTCGTTTTATGATGTGGTCATCTTATTGACACAGCGGGAACTCAGTGGGAGTTCGCTCATCTGCGTTAAAAGTGTGAAAATGGTTGATAAGGATTTGGCCTAAAGCGACTGTTCTCATTAATTTTGACTGCGTTATAATCCTGTAATATGTTTTTTAACTTGAAGCGAAGACGCTGATCAGACCCTTTTTGTCAAACTCAATGTTCTTTACCCCGGACCCAGTCCGAGTCTTTAAAGATGTCGGCTAATTTTGTTTTCGAAAAAAGTGTACAGTGTGGATCCAGATAAAGATCGAGCTCACCATATTTCTGATAATTCGTTTACTGATTATTTTTAATAAATTAAGCCTGAGTAATTATCCGCTTACCCACTCTCAGTTTTTCAACCTGAACATGCAAATACTGTTGGTACGAGTACTCAAAGAATGGTCTCAATGAGACGATTCTTTTGAGCGCTCAAAGCAAATGCTAAAATGTTGGAACAATATTATGCTGGATTTTCTCTTATCAAGACCTATGCCGAGAGAAGACCAAAATCAAGCTGCGCATCTACAATAATGATACGGGTAAACCTGAAAAAAAACACCGCATTAAAAAGTCTAGAGGAAACTAAAAAAATGACCAGACCAGACCAGACCAGACCAAATAAGCACATTTGACCAAAAAAGTGGTCCTGTTAAAACCTTATTGGCCTAAAAAGTGGTCATGGCTGGACCGACCATACCGCCGCCGACGGCCTTGTTTGGTGAAGCTGTGTAATTTCTAAATCACTGCGGATGCGCAGGCTGTTCTGCGCATTTGTTGTTCGACAGTTTTCTCACATCGAGGCCCATATTATGTTTTCTGAACATTAAGAAATTCAGTACTCAAGTGCTCATGTACTCAATTCAAAACACACGAATAGTGGACAAGCATGTTTTACATTTGGAGATGAAAAATCGTTTTCTTGATTTCAATTAGTTGAGCATGCATACTCCAATTTGAACTATTTATGTAACATAAATGAAATTGGGTACCCTCTTAGACCTTTTTCGTCAGCACACAAAACTATACAGCAAATACTATTCACTCAATGCCAGACTAATACCATGGATACAATCGATTTCGCGATATAGTCGCCGCGGTGTAAGGGGGACAATTGACTTATCGATTATCTAGGTGATCAAGAACCACAACTTACTCGTTAAGCCAGGCCATAGTTCTATTTGGAGGTAAGTTGTTTCGTTCAGCAGACGCATACAAACATTGTCTGAATATTATAAAGTTTTACTCGTTTTCGGTAAAAAAGGACGGTTTTACAACGATAAAAAAGTTTTTCTTGTCAACAGAATGTGTCTGGAAAAAAGCAAAAGTGGCTAAAATACTGTATCACACGAAACTGGTGACTCCTGTCTCAAAACGAGGTCGTTTTCGCAGCTTTGAATATTCTTTCAGCAATTTTGTTTTCCTGAGATACGCTTGACTGATCGGATGTTATAATGCACTAAAATTCATAATTTTAGTCCGATCAGTCTAAGACATATTCACTTTTACTTTAAGATGAGGCGTTTTTTCTTGACGTCAGTATACAAAAAATCCCTTGGATTGGCTAAAAAGTGAATATTGATAATGTATCGATATATTATTGTATTTTTATTAATATTCTGGTCTATCACTTAAGTCGGTGCTGGGGGCGTGAAATATGCTGCACTTTTCATTAGCTTATCGAAACCATTTTTTTTTGTTTTTAAATTTTGATTGTTCCCTCTGTTTCGAAAGGATTCGTCTTTTTTATATTACTTAAACCAGCACATAAGATTTCGTTACTTAGCGACATGTGATGTCCAACAATATTAATGTGGTATGTGCAACAAGAAGGCTCAGACCAGCCTTCGCAAATGCGCAGTCTGATCAGAGCTTTGCAAGTCGCTTAAATATTATATGACAATTAAGCTACTGACCGAACATAATTTGGAGTTTCTAAGCTTAAAAGGAGGCTGCACAGTCTCGTCTAAGTCTACACTTGTCGAAATGCCACATTGTTGGAAACCACACGTCGTGGCTCTAATTACATTGTGAAGTAGGCAGGGCTCCGGTGAGCCTGCAAGTCCATGCAGTTTGACTTAGTCTTTGCTGCACATCCATGCAGTATTGTCTGAGCCATTGCTGCACATCCACGCAGTTTTGTCTGAGCCTTTGCTTCACATCCATGCAGTTTTGTCTGAGCGTTTATTGCACACCCATGCAGTTTTGTCTGAGCCTTTGCTGCTCAAATACATAGGGCCAGTTTAGCATTTTAGACGTAAACTTATGATTATTTTCTCACCCATCAGTTTTAGCATATGTTTTTGGTGCTCAAAGGAACCGTCTCATCGAGACGGTTCTTTTGAGTACCCACAATATATGTTTTGGTTGAGAAATAAGAAAAATGATTTTCTGGTACGCACTCTTATCTGGAGGCCTACACATACACAAAGGGATGTTGATTAAGGCACAGACATAAAATGTAGCCCGTTAACGTTTCTTGCTACATGTACGTCTGCATGTGCTTTAGGTTTCCGCATCATATGTACAGGCTCATTTACAGAACTCGGCACTTTGCATGGAGTAGAACGGTGAATTATCTTAATATCCACACAACTAAGAACCCAATTAAAATGTCTTTTAGTTCAGGCCTTAAACAGAGTTCTCTCTGTTTAGTATCATCAACATTACTTTTAATCCATTTAAACCAAATAGAATGTCCCACTCTTATCAAGCGGACCAGTCCATTTCTGTTTTAAGGGTTGTTTTGTGGGATATTTCAATTCGAATTTCAATAGAAAATTATGTAATGCAAACAATGAAGGCACTTACCAGACGCCCCCCCATCCGCTCCCCGGCGTCTGATCTGGGTCTTCACTGTTTGCGTGTGTCTCACAAAAAGGACGCTAGGCTTATATAGGCTAATAATGATTACATGTATATTGATGATAACAAATGTAATTACAGTATATGATAAAATAATCATTTGAAACAAGCCTTTACATGTAACATAAAACATATACATAAGACATATACACCATCTTTACAAATACCAGCATTTTTTCATGACAGTTTCATGCACATGTACCATTAATTAATATGTATATTCAAAGATCTAACAATCAAGCCAAGAAGCTTACCTAGCAAAATGCAAAAAGTGATTTGCTGCTGGCAATTCTGACGAACCCAAACCACCACTCAAACCACCACACAAGTCTGGAGCAAAATTATTGCGCCACTGTGCTTCACATGAGTAACCCTTGTCCTGATGAATAGATATATTTGTTATTTTCCGCCAACTTGGATGTATGCTTTACTATTACTTTTTATTACACGCAAAATGAATATCAGTTTGGAATACTGGTCAGATGGCGTCTTTAGGGACCAGCTGTTACGAATCTACAACTGACTCGTTAAAGGATATCTACCTATATAACAGCACTAAAACGACTGGGCAAGTATAGGGAACTCGTTATCCCCATGGCCATTGTGTTTCCACAGCCGTCATACCTCTAGATGAGTTTATCAGGTCTTTTATCTTGCTACATAGTTTATTTGTGAAACAGCAAAACTCTACCAAGGCTGTGTGGATGCGCAGGCATGTCCGATACTTTACAGATCGCATGTGCGGAAAACACCATTCTCATCTCCAGGTTATTTACCTTTTTGCATGCTGGGTTATATTTCATGCTCTTATAGCGTCTGTTGATTTCTGTTCAAAATCAACTTTTCTGATAAAATATATCAGGGATACCACCCAAGTGTCAAACAGTTTGAATCCTGATCAGGCCCGACGTTTCGTCGGGCCTGATCTGGATCCAAACTATTTTTAAAGGTTTTTATGAGATGACACTAGCATGCAAAACGTTTTTTTCTACCAAAAATCGTATAAATACATCTTCAGAGTTCGTGGAACTTTATTTGTCTACTAGTGAAATCTTGAATCTATCAATTCCTTTATTTTCTCTATACCCAACAAAAAGTGTACACGTGGATCTGTTGTACGCTAAATCTGATGGATTCTCGTGTATATCATTCTTTGTGAGAAGAATGGCTGATTTGGTAAAGTCACTTGAGTACACGTGTACTTCTGATGCCGAAATATAGCACACAAAGATGTTGCCAAACTTATCCACAGTCATGCCATGGGGAACTTTACCTTTCGTGTCAACCACGTTCAACAGCTCGCCATTGCTAGCATCAAGAAGAGTTAGTGATTCTCTGCCCCAGTCTGACACTATAACTGTATCTTTACCATCAATCGACTGTACCACAACATCATATGGTTTAGCAAACAGTTGTTGACTATCAGGGCCTTTAGAAACTGACCATACCTCTTGTCCATCCATGTTGATCAGTTTTACACTTTGTGGTTCATCAAATCTGGTAACAACTAATTTATCGTTATAACTGGTAATACCCCTGACCCAGTAATTCAGCGTTAAAGATTTCTGTATAGATACAGTCGAAGGTTCTGTTATATCCAGGAAGTGAAGTTTCTTGTCGTAGGTACTTACTATTGCTACCTTGTCCTCTGTTACTGTAACACCACAGCAGGTCGTGGACAGTTTTACACCCGAGAGTAACTTGTCTGCTGAAAACACTTTAAGTACGTTGTTTCTCCCGTCAGAAACAACTAATATATCATTGTCTGTAGCGACCATTCCAGCTACATTTGGTGTATATATATCATCTGCTGTATTAATCATCAAAGGTGACATTTTCTTGGCTTGTATGTGATCTATGTCAACTGTTTCAGTACCTGGGAGTTGTCTCCCCCTAATAAATGAACAAAGAGGAAAAACTAACTCCTCAACATCTTTATTGAAATCAATAGGTGTTAATATTTCCTTAACGGTTCCCAAGGATTCACAATTTAGAAAAGTGTCCATATCTTTACTTGAATCAAAGGTAAATTCTGATTTATTAGTTTGAATGATCAAATAATCTATATCTCGCTTGCATTTTTGTGTATTGTTGACAATCTGCTGCATCTTTATAAACATATTTTGATCAAATGTGGTAGATAGAGTTTTGTTTAAGTTGTCAATATTTTCTTGCAGGTATTCAATCTCTTCCGCCAATGTTGAAACTGTAGTGTCTATCTCAGAACGTCTCTTTTCACACTGCTCGGTAATTATTGATACCGACTTATCAAACAATTCGTTGGCCTTTGAAATCATCATATCTCGTGTACGTTCTGCTTCTTTTATCAGTATGCTTTTCTCCTCTATCAAATATGTAGCGTTATCTTTTAACTCTGAACTTGTGTTTATCAAGTTAGCTTTTATTTCATCCACCGTCATCTGAAAGCGTTTAATATCATCAGTACCAATATCTTTACAAAGACTTGATATCGTTTGAACATTACATCTTCTATGATCCTGTGCCAAACATTCGCTACAAATCATTTTATGATGATCCAGACAGTAGCGGTCATTGGCTTTATCCTCGTGAAGTTTACACTCTGAATATTTTACAGGCTTCTCAGCAAATGATTTGGGCATTCGAGTCCCGCGTACAATTCTATGGTTTAGAAAACACATCAATTTCTTGTGAATGGCAACACAATTTGAACAAAGAAAGACATTACACTCTGAACAAAAGCCATTGACGCCGATCTTTGTTCTAGTGTCGTCATAACAATTCTCACACCAGCGATCAATTACTTGGTCTGATGCTTGATCTATGATCGCTAACTGACCGTCTACCACGTAAGAATCTTCAATAGAAGCTTCCGCCATCCTGTAATAATGAGAAAAAATGTAAGGTTGATTTCTCTCTCTCTAATTTATCTCGATTGAGCCAACATATGATATTTTGGTACGTATCACTTTGTTTTTGCGAACAGCGAAGCTCTTGCGACACTTTGCGAAGACGCAGGCTTGTCTGAGCCACCGATGGTCACCATCAGTGACTTAGGCGAGCCGGCGTATCAGCAAAGTGTCACAATAGCTTCACTGTTTGCAAGTATAAAATATGGAAGTAGGTAAAGGGGCTGATTAAATATTACACCTCTAGTTTCAGTAGACTCGTACTGTCCTGCCAGTAAAGAGTGACAGTGACGTCTTGTTTTGTTCACAAAGTTATCAAGGACTTAGAATCGATAGATCACTTGTGTATTAATCCTATCCACAGGATAGGATTAATACAAACGTGATCTATCGATTCGCATTAGCTTTAGTGGAGTGTAAAGTTTATGTTTTACTTAATAATTGTAAATAAAACACACGTCACTGTCACTCTTGGTTGGCACGACAATAGCTGTACAGGAACGTTTACGCATGCGGTAAATATAGTACAGGTAAATTGTGACCTCAGACGGATCAAAGATTGAACGAGTCTGCTTAGTGGCACGTTCAAGTCCACTAAGGTTGCAACGAATATTTCTCAAACAATACATGCTGTTCGTGCTACATCTAAGATCATACTGAGCAGAAAAGCCAACTCTAAACTGTGTCTGTCGAAATCATTTTGGTCGACTTTGAATAAAAAGTGTCTGGATTATCAAATCTATACTGATGCACAACATCGAGTCAGACAAAATAGGAGTGAGCTTTAATAATGATCTGGGCGTTTGCTTGCCTCACATACTACATTGTTGACAATCTCAGGTTGCAGCTCATTTATAAATGCATACGCAGCTATCTAGTGGGACTAGAGGCTTAAACTTTAAACAGAGCTTCATCTACGTCAATACTTTGTGTGCGAGCAGTGAAATTTCGGGCGAGACTGCGCGGAGGCTCGTCTGATCCTTGGCTACTCGCCGATGTGTTACATGTAAGTATCAAAATCTCATATACCCCGTCCCCCAAAATATCCCTACCTGTCCTGCCTGTCCTTTATATCGTCTCTGAAGAGGTTTCAATACCCCGTCTCGCTGATATATCAACTTTATAAAGTTATTTCACGAGACAACGTCACGTATTCGCCTTTCATTGACGATTGGAGTAACTAACTATCCGATGATTTTGATCTAACCACTCAGCGGCTATAACTCGAGCAATGAAGGCCGCATTCGGACGAGTCTGTACAATGCACATGATCGCCCGAGTCTTATCTGGTCACTTACATGTATTTAATACTCACCGTTTTAATAAAATCTTGCTCGAATGAATGTCAGGTCATAGATATTATCAAACAATCAATGCAGTATAAAGCTGTACAGTTGAGTGCTAAAATATTTTAATACAAAGTGAAACATCCGAATATTTCTGATGGCTAAAGATTAGGAGTGGTGCATAATTATTCTGGTTGTGTGACTGAGCTACGCATGCGCGTGGTCATTTTCGGCCTACTTGAAGACAAAAGTGAACCTTTTGTATACGGGAAACTCCTAAACAGGTATTTTATTTACAAACAGTGAAGACCAGATGAAATGCCACACAATGCGGTATTTCATCAATGTTTACACTATTTGTAAAGGTTAAAAAAAGATTTTCAGAAAAAAATAGATAGTTTTTTGAAAATATAACCTGACACCCCCAGATATGTACAATGGACCATCCCAAGTGTATTGTATTAAACCAGAAGGAAGAATCTATTAGTATACAAAGGATTAAGATCATGTTCAGACACTCATTACACGCTGGTATGTGCTCAAAACGGTGAACGTTCTCATGCGCTTGTTCAAAAGGTACCCAGTTTTGCATAAACAGGTAGCATGGTGTATCTATCAATCGTGCACTGGTTTGTATTCACTTCCGGTCAAGGAAAGTATGCCGCTGCACAGTGTACAAGTGGGCTAATATTTTCGCCAATTATGCAGAGATTCACTATATAGAATATTAAACTAATACTTAAATATAGTCACAATATATGAAAACAATTATCTATCCATTATAGCATCTTTGAGTGGTTTTCCAATATTTACATCGTACGAAGTGCACATGCATGATGGTGCAATAAGAAAGTTATTATATGGGTGTGCATGCATATTGACGGTAGATAATTCACTCGCTAAAGCCCGTGGATTATCTTCCCGTTTATATAACCATATACCCTACAGTAACTTACACATGAACCACTGCAGAATTAAAGATTATGGGCACTTATTACTGCAGTATAAAATAAGTCAATGCAAACTCCTGCACAGAATATGAAAGTATTTCGAACAAGAAAAAAATCTAGAAAGTGAACTCAAAACCTGGAATAAGTTAAAACATGGTTGATTTAAATGCGACGAAACCACAACATACGTATTTGTGAAGGAACTGTCTCATGTGCATTGCGAGTTAATTAATTTTAACAATATCCGAATCTAGGGCGAAGATTTAGCGCTGGTAAAATGAATTTAACCCCCAGTGGCTTCAGCTGCCGACCGTCCTAATGCAGTCATTCTGTCATTGTCATTGATTCACTTTTAATTGTTGCTCCCATTGTTTGTGTCTTTTTTTGTGTTTGGTGTTTGTTTTGTTATGCAAGACTTATTGTCCTTTAAATTTCTAGTGTTGCAATCATCTGCTGAGGCAAAGAGGGCTGGGTTGCTTTACTTAAATTGTCTGCCTGATGTCTTGGCTCTTGTTCACTGTGCCTTGGGTTGGTATGCAGTTTGATATTATGGTGTTACCTGTCCATACTTACTTTTTTTTAAAAAAAAATAGTTTTACAGGCCCCGAGGTTATAAAACTTTTTTATGCTCAATTCAACTAAGCACGAAATTTCAACTGCTCAGTCATAAAAACTAAAATACAGACAAATAAAGAAGTGTCTTGCTTTAAGGTTCTAAGATCTTGTATTTATCATGCTAATAAATGTTAAAATGCCAACAATTGTTGCATTTTAACATTTGTGAGCAGGATGAATTTCGTGCTTAGCTGAGTTGAGTATGAAAAAGTTTTATAACCTCGGGCCAGGATCGTTCTCAATAACGCTCTCTACAACAAATTCACAAATGGTTCCAATACGCCAAACAAAATGGCCACCAGAAGTAGTGAGCTTAGAAATACCTTTAAATAACATCCCCTCCCACCAGGACTTTAAATAACGTCCCCCCCACCTGGACCTTAAATAACATCCCCTCCCACCTGGACCTTAAATAACATCCCCTCCCACCTGGACCTTAAATAACATCCCCTCCCACCTGGACCTTAAATAACATCGCCTCCCACCTAGACCTTAAATAACATCGCCTCCCACCTAGACCTTAAATAACATCCCCTCCCACCTGGACCTTAAATAACATCCCCTCCCACCTGGACCTTAAATAACGTCCCCTCCCACCTGGACCTTAACTAACATCCCCTCCCACCTAGACCCTAAATAACATCCCCCCCACCTGAACCTTAAATAACGTCCCCTCCCACCTGGACCTTAAATAACATCCCCTCCCACCTGGACCTTAAATAACATCCCCTCCCACCTGGACCTTAAATAACGTCTCCTCCCACCTGGACCTTAAATAACATCTGCTCCCACCTGGACCTTAAATAACATAACCTTCCACCTTGACCTTAAATAACATCGCCTCCCACCTGGACCTTAAATAACATCCCCTCCCACCTGGACCTTAAATAACAACCCCTCCCACCTGGACCTTAAATAACATCGCCTCCCACCTAGACCTTAAATAACATCGCCTCCCACCTAGACCTTAAATAACATCGCCTCCCACCTAGACCTTAAATAACATCCCCTCCCACCTGGACCTTAAATAACATCCCCTCCCACCTGGACCTTAAATAACGTCCCCTCCCACCTGGACCTTAACTAACATCCCCTCCCATCTAGACCCTAAATAACATCCCCCCCACCTGAACCTTAAATAACGTCCCCTCCCACCTGGACCTTAAATAACATCCCCTCCCACCTGGACCTTAAATAACATCCCCTCCCACCTGGACAAATGGTCAACATTTAAAATAATATCACAGAAATGTTCCTCATAATATATTCTAGCCCTGACATCTAGCACAATTGCACAAATGGTTCTGCTCTGTTGAAGAAATAGCTACCAGAGCTAAAATAGAAATATCTTTAAACAACTCATCCTCCTTAATCACTAGCTCAAATTCAGGATCATATCATAGAAATGTTCCACATTCTGCCCTCTCTAAAACATGCACAAATGGTTCTGCTTCACTGAACAAAATGGCCACCATAGCTATAAAAAGTATAATCATCTTTAAATGACATCTCGATCTGAGACACTGGTCCAATTTCAAAATAATTTCACAGAAATGTTCCTCATAATGACCCCTACCAAAATAGCACAGAAGGTTCTGCTTTGCTAACAAAATGTTCGACAGAGCTACAAAATGAAATAACTTTAAATTACATTTCCTCTTAAAAACGCTGGTTCAAATTCAAAACATGATTTCAAACAAACGTTCCTCATGTCGTTTACCAAATTTAAGATTGGTTGATTGTTACTTAATTCTAACATTTTCTGTATTGGATGACCATACATGTTTAATTGTCTATTAAAAAAAACATCGGCTTTTGGGTCACTGTAATGCCACGCCCCAACTGGTTTCTATCTCCGTAAGCTTTACGAGAGACTGGGACATTGTGTACCACGTGACGATACAGCGACCGATAAGCTATATAATACCTGTGTATAAAATATAAATCAAATCCAATCAATTCGTAGCGATGGCGTGATACTTACTGATGGGTGGCCGACTGATCAAATGCTGCAGCTAATGCTATTACATTTGGACCTCGACGCGAGAAACCCTGTATTCGGGGGTTTGCAAACAACAAAGGCGCAGACCAGCCTGCACATTCGCGAAGTCTAATCATTTCCTTCATTATTTGCTTATTGGAAAGTATTATGTCTAGACTTGCTACTAGCGAAATTTCGATATTCTAGATAGTCTATGTAGCTAGTCTAGTTTGAACATCACTTTCTAGGAAACCCAAAAGACAGGTTTCCTCGCGACTAGGTCCGTATAGTTCACACCAATACTTAACCAAAAGCGTTACCTAACTTCTAGAATTAACGTAAAGAATTCCCATTGTATTTTGGGTGTTAACTGTAGTATCAAGGAAGTTTAAATTTTGTCAGTCATAATCAGAGAATTTTTGACACTGGCCACGTAAGGTAGTACCTGACTTATCGACATATCTTCTAATAGCTTTAAACTTATACTTTAGCACACTAATTCATTAGGGTTTTTTTAAAAAAAAATATTTGATTTTAAAAGTTATACAAATCTGATTATCTAAACATCAAATTAATCTCATATTTTATACAATTGAACAAGAAAAATAACATATTTTTGCATAGCATACAACAGACATTGAAATAAAGCTGTGTACATTACAACTGATTATATAGTAGCATTTCAAGATGAAACACTTGGTCGAGGGCAGAAACCCACTACACAGCTTACTATTGTTTACTGTACTTAGTTTCCTTGTATAATGCCGATATCGCCTGCTTGTCATTGAAAGATATAAATAGAGGACTGATAAGAATTGTACGTGTACAAAACACTAAAAAAATAAATGATATGGCCTTTGTGTTATTGACACAACTTACCTTAGGTTACGCAAACGGAGCTTGCGGTATGTATCACATGACTGATCGTTTTGTTTGTTTGTTTGATTTGATACCTTACGTCCCATCAACAATCTTTCAGTTATATAGGGACGGGTCTTCCTGGGTTGAACTAAGCTAGGATAAATGTGTCTTGCTCAAGGGCCACAATGCAATGACGCCGGTGAGGCTCGAACCCTCGGCCCTTCGGTCTCGAGTCAAGCACTCTACCACTGAGCCACTGCACTCCCTACTCATGGTAGATATCATAAGGGCTGTGACAGTATTGTATATCAATTCCAATCCTGCCTCCTGTCACAGAGCAAGGCTGAATATGTTAATCACATCAACTGGGTTTTTTCAATACAATCTTTCATTTCCTGTTTAAAACAAAGAACAACAAAACAAATAGGTCATGGTTGAGACATTATCAGGGATGTTTAATGCTATTTCTTTTTTTTTTGGGGGGGGGGGGGAGGGTAACGTATATAACGTGATGTTACACGTTAACGCTGCCACTATCAGAGGGCTAACATCTTTTATTTTGTGTCCTATATAATGTAGTTTTAGAAAATCATAGTGTACAAATCCCCCCTGGGGGGAGGGGGTCTTTAGCCAGCTGAAGGCCTAAAACCTACTATTCATAAGTGTTAAATAAACATGATAATCAACTAGCTAGTCAGTAAACAACAACCATGGCTGATTGTAATTACTGTAGAAGTGAAAATTTGTATACGGCATTTCATGTACTTATAAATCATTTTTTTTGCGGAATTGCAAATACCCCCTGCAAGATTTTCCTTAGTATACCAGTTGAACTTATTTATTACCAGTATGCTAGCTACCATTGAATAAACACTCTGCTATCTTGGACTTGGGAACAAGCCGTTTCAGCAGCAATTGACAGCATGTTATACCACAATCAGAACCAAAACATGAACACTTTAACGTTTTAAGGCTGGCCAAACCCTAGGGCCATAGCAGTGAGCCTATTTTATATCCCTGCATTTAGATATTGTTACGTGACGGAGTCGGCTGGACTAGAATATAGCTGATACCACCTTTGGCACGAATTGGTGTCGGTAGAACTTTAGCTGCCACCACTTGTGCTGCGGGAGGGTGTCAGTTGGATTCAACAGCTTCCACCACCTTTAATATTTCAGGGACAATCACCACTTGTTAGGGTCACAAGACAATACAGGACTATATCTGTTACTCCCTTTGGCACAAGATGGTGTGTTGGAAATAAATTGGTAATCCTTATTTTGAACAAATGGTAGGTCAGATATATCCCACTGAACTTCAGTTAAATAAGGCAAATTCTTCTGATACTGAAACTCAGTTTTTGGACTTGAACTTGTCAATAACAAATGGCATAGTTTCTTCTAAAATTTATGATAAACGAGATGATTTTAATTTTGAAATAGTAAATTTTTCATTTTTTGATGGAGATGTTACTCGCTCTCCTTCCTATGGTGTATATATTTCTCAGCTTATCCCTTTTGATAGAGTGTGTCTTAATGTTGATGACTTCAACAACAGAATCTTATTTTTAACTGCTAAATTATTAAAACAAGGTTATATATATCATAAAATTCGAAAAGCGTTTTCTAAATTTTACAAAAGACACTCAGAGTTAATTGTTAAATACAACATTGGGTTAATAACTCTTCTACAACAAGGCATATCAGAACCTATATTTTATGGTGATTTAGTTTATAAATTCAAACGAATTGTTGGAAAACTAATTTTAGTGATCAATTCAAAAAGATAGTAAAACGTTATATAAGGGTTGGATATAACTTGGATATCTTGCGACAGTCTGCATGCCTAGTTTTAAATCCAATCACGGTTTATAGATATGGTTTCCTCTATAATTGCACGACGGAGGGTCAGGCCTCAGACTCTATGACGGCTCTGACGTAAAACTTTAATCGGTGGGTTGGTGCCTGATGCTTATCTGTAGCTGGACCCACCGTGGCTCAAATTGAGGTTTTCTTTAGCTCTGACTATCTGTGAGTCATGAGCCCTTTTCTTTGTTTCATAATGATGTGTAAATTTGATTAGAATGTTTCTCCATGATGACACATTGCATTAGTTAGATGGCCTCCATGCGAGCTGAACATTTCTTGTACTTCAACAACACCAGAATCTAGGGCGAAGATTTGGTACCAGTAAAATGCATTTAAGCCCCCCGGTGGCTAAGGCTGCTGTCCGTTCTAAGGCGTTGGTTCTGTTGTTGTTGACTTTTTGTTTATTATTACTCCCATTGTGGGAGTCTGTAATTGTTTTTTGTTTTGGTGTACGTTGGTTTGTGTCCGTTCTAGTATTGCAATCATCTTGATGGGGAAAAGAGAGCTGGTTGCTTTGCTTAATTTGTCTTCCTGGTGTCTCGTGATGGTTGAGCGGCTCTTCCTCGCGGTGCCACAGGGTTGTCTGCAGTTTGTGATTGTGGTATTTTCTAATCATACTCACTTACTAATTTAATTAAGCTAAAATCAATCAACAAAAATAAGCTTTCTCAGTGCTATACAATTACAGAGTTGTTTTCTATTTATACAGCTCCATACACACTTGCACACTCCGGTAAGGTGAGACGACGCAAGAAATAGCTATTAAAAAGTGCTCTTTGACTTTCCCAATAAAATGCTAAGCTCTTGTAATATTGGCCAGATCAAGGGACAACAAACATGAATCAAGAATTGACTCTACAATTTAGGGCTTATGTCCCTTTGACATGTGGACTGGAAAAAAGAAAATCCAGGATCAAAGATTAAAATAATTTCTTTCTGAGAGAAAAAAAATACAAAACTGCCTAAAATGCCACGATCACATGATTGTAGTTATTCCACTGATGTGTTGCAAATTAAAGATTTAGTTAAGACAAATGAAATAAAAAAATAAAAATAAACAAAAATGCCTACAGAGATAGATGTGCACTCAAAGAAGTGAAGATCTGAAGTCCACGTTCGTAGGTCGGCACTTTCCTTATATACCATACAGACCTACTTCCTTTCCTACAAACATACAGTGCTTGGGTGCCTACCGTGCAAAACTCGTAGGATCACGCGCGACCCTTCCTCCCAAATGCTGCATAACGTTGTAGGAAAGTAGCGAATACCGCCATTACATGACTAAAATTATCAGGGGGTCATCATAGAAAATCGATGCTACCTCAACATTACTGAATGAAGTAAGGTATAAAATTATCCTGAAACCGTAGCTAAATTATTTATCTAAAGGATTCTTACAATGATTAAGTAATTAGACGGATGGCTGAGAATGGGTTTGCTCCCCCCCCCCTAGGGAATTTTGCAGACATATCCTATCTTGTAGAGAATTGAAAGCCGAGTCTTTTAAGAGATGTTTGCACTCTGTGCTCCGGGGCGTTAGTCTGTAAGAGCCTGTAACATATGTTACTTAATCAAACTAAGAAAAAGTAAATTGAAAGTTTGGGCTACAAATTAAAGACATTAAAATATTTATTTTTAAAAATCATTCATATAGTCTGCATACTGGATATCTTAACTACATATGACAGCCATTTGAACAAAATTGCCGCTTCCTAAGGTGTCATATGCGTTACATAAGTCAGATAACCCATTAAAATTTGCAAGTGTAGCTGATATCATTTACATTCACAATCTCTCTGTGTGTTTTGCAAAATGTATTTAACCATGTCTGACTAGCTTATGCAATTGGCTAACAGAAAAATTAAAGTTTGTTTCCCTAGCTTGAATATTTTTTCTGGAATAAGCAATTAAACAACCCTACCCCTACCCAGTTTTCAGGTGAAATATTTGGTATTAAAACTAAAGTAAAAATAGTTAAAAAATATTTGCAGTTGATGAATGTGTTTCATTGTTTGGGATTTATTTGCTTATATGAAAAGACTCATAAATCTGCAAGTTTGTTGCAAAATTTTTAATATCAGAGGCTGTAACATATGTTACCTGATGTAATAAATGGGCAAGCTCATAGTCTTTACGTAAGATATGCCTAAAAATGTTTTAATCTCCTCGAGGGAATTTTGCAGACATATTCCTTCTTATAGTACAACTCAAGCTGCATCGAATAAGGGATGTTTGCACTCTCCATGTTGGGGCATTAGTCTGAAACAGCGTGTTACATGCGTTACTATATCAAATAAAGGAAATGTAGTTTGAAAGTTTGAGCTAAAATTGTGAAAAAACTTGCAGCTGTTGGATATCTTTCATTGTTTAGGGATTTTAAACTGGCTCCTATGATAAAGACTTATATATCTGCTAGTTGTCATCAAGTTTTAAAGATCAGAGAGCGTTACATATGTTAGCGTGAAAAGTAAAATCATCAAACAGTATTTTGACATCAAGCTAAGTAAGGGCCTGCTCCATCCTAATCCCCTTTGGAATTCTGCAGACAAATTACATCTTATGTAACCATTCAAGGTGCATTTAATAAGAAATGTTTGCACTCTGTAAGTCGGGGCGTTAGCCTGTAACAGCTTGTTACATATGTTACTATATCAATTTGAAAATAAGAAATTTGAATGTTTGAGCTACTAAAAGAAGACATTAAAATTATCTAATAAATTGACATTCTTATAGTCTTTATACTGGATGTCTTTACTACATATGGAAGCTGTTTCACATAAATACGGCTAACTGTGGTGTTATGTGCGTTACATGAAACTAATTATAATTTAAAAGCTATAATTGTGGCTATCGTCATTTATTTAAACAACTTCTATGACTTGGTTTCAAACTGTTTTATTAGATTTTACAAACATATACTCAATTGATGAATAGGAAAAACCAAGTTTGCTTTTCTATCTTAAATATATTGTCTTATAGGAGCTAATACACAGCCCTACTCCCAGTTTTACAGAGAAGCAAATTTTGTTATTACCGTTTAAGCAAAACACATGAAAGTGATTACAGCATGTGGATATTTTTCATTTTCTTAGTCTGTCCTGCTCATATATCTGCAAGATGTCATTAAGTTTAAGATCAGGACACTTAATGTGTACTTATAAGTCTTTGGTGCCAAAACACTAGAAATTATATTCATTTCTGATTATCAAGCCCATGGTCTGTTTTTACAGATGTTATCAATGACCTTTTGGACACATTTCCTAATACGGTGCATATAATGCTAATATAGAGCTACAAATAGAAAAGATAGTTTTTCATTTTTACAAGAAAATACAATAAATGAAATGGTCCAAACTATTTCTCATCGATTTAACACTCATGTTAAACGTTTGTCGTTGCCTGCTTCTGTGGTAATCATTATTATCACACGCCTCCTTGCAACTAGTAAAATCATCACACAATATTTCAATCATTTACTGTTATTCAATTTTACCACCAGTCCACTCAAAATTGATGAGCCATTATCAACTTTCCAATTTTGCCATTTATGGCTTGGAACATTCGGAAACTGATATGAATTCCTAATAGTTGGCTTTTTGAATATGTGTTTCAAGTGATACTCTGCAAGTAGGAGAAAGACTAAAGCTTTACAAGGAGGAAAACTATGCCATTAAGAGCAATGAGTACCTGGACTGATGTACCTTGATATTTCTGTGATAAAGAATCATATCTTAGCTGGTTAACTTTTATAAATGTAGCCTTTCCATACATGCAACCCACATATTTTCATCTAATAATGTCTCTGCACTCATTATCTTTCCCCAAGCATTCAAAAACTTATTTGAAGTCTTAGTACTTCTGAAGTGCTGAAACCGAGGTAACTCTTTCCCTTCAGATAAACGAACCAGATGTATCACAGCAGGTAAAGCAATGAAATGCAGGATGAACAGAGCGCAAATAGACCCTTTCAATTCAATGATTCACTAAGTTTCTAAGATAAGAGCGCTTATTAAAGGATGTAACATATATAACTCGTCATAATAAATGAGCAAGGGCATTGTCGTGACATCCTTTTTTATTACACAGTCAGAGGCAAGTGTTTTCAACTTCAGTGTTTTCAATGGATCATGAAATGAGGCACCTTATCAACTTGTTTACTCTGTAAAAATCTTCCATAGAGCATAATATAGAACTACTGGTTATCCCATTCTACCTATAGTCCACTTTCCTTCTTTTGAATGCAACAGCTAGTGATATGGCTGTAAAAACTGAGAAATCATAGTATTTACATTATTTTAAGACATGCTTCAATGTACTGACATCAAAAAACAACCTACTGCAAACATAATTGATGGCAATGTCCAACTTCATATTCTTTCTCTTATACCAGATAACTTTCAAGGTGTAACAGAAATTGCTTCAGACAGTCTGCCAAAACTATCAAGAGTCAACATTGTAACTAAAGAAAACTTATAAAGTTCTTTGGGCGCAGCAAAATACTATTGATCTAAGACCTGAGGACTTAAGCACCAAAAGACTGGATAGGTTCCATGGCAAATGATGCAAAAAAGCAGCCTATCAAATTTCTGTTTGACCAATGTCAGAAATCTTAAAGTATTCTTAGAGGTACACTGTAGAGACATAGATTTTGCAAAATCAGAGCAAAGTTATCATTTGACTAGCACGGATGCAGATACAGCTGCAGTTAGATTGCTCTTGCCACTTCACAGGAAGAGATATATACCAGAGTCATACTCCATTGTATGCATATATGTGAAATGGCATTGAACCCATATTTAGTCAGGTGTTTGATCCCATGACACTGTCATGCTGTTTCTGCTTTTGAAGAATGCTAAGGATTCAAGTTTGGCTGAGTCAAGTTGTTTGACGCTGGCACTGGCCACACATACAAAGAAAATTAAGTCTTTTTGATGGCAAAAGAGGAGGATCACACGAAATGCTTATTAGTGATGTTTGTCACAATTACCAATTTTAAAAAGTAATCTTAATTAATGTAACACATATAACACCATAGGAAGCTGTATATTTGTTAAAAAATCTTTTCTTATGTATCAAAGGTATTCAGCATGCAAACTACATGAATAATTCAAATAAATAGATAGTTTTATGTCTTCTGTTTCTCAGACTTTCAATTCATTTATTCTTAAATTGATATGGTAACATACGTATCATACCATTACAGGCTAAACCCCAAGTTAATGGAGTGCAAACATCTCTTATTTGATGCAGCTTGAATTGTTCTTTAAGGTAGGATATGTCTGCACACTTCTCAAGGGGGTGGAGAGGAACAGGATTTGTACTCAGTTTGCAGTCCTAATACAATGCCATGATTCTACTGGTTGTGATGAAATGGGTGATTATTTTGCCATGAGCAGACACAATTATAGACATTGTGAGGGTGACTTGAATAAAGATTGTTTTTGAATAATTTTATTTAATAGGAACATTTATTAAATTGTGTCATTTAAATGAGAACTATTATTTTCTATCTATATGTCTATATATTTTAATATTATAGGCATAAGGAAATAAGTGATTAAAAAGGTTATATATAACATATGTAACACAATTCCATAGGCTTGTTATCAGCAATGACTGTAATTACTAAGACTAAGGCACCAGAGGCTAGAGATTAATAGGAAAACATGTGAAAAACGGTATTTTTCTGAAATATCATCTCTTACTTCCAAGAAAATTTCCTAGCTCATTCATTATGCCATGTTACATACGTTACATACTTTAATAAGTGCTCTGATCCTGATGTCAAACTTGCAAATGTATGATTCTTTATTACATTAGCAAGACAGTGCCAAAAATGTAAGATATCCAAGAGCGTCAAATATTTTCATACATTTTTCTTCAATAATAGATACCAAAATTTGATACTTAAAATTGGGGGTAGGGTTGTTTAATAGCTCATATAAAACAATGTATTTGAGATAGAAAAGCAAACTTTGTTTTTTCTATTAGTCAAATGAGTATTTTAGTACACTAAGATTAAAAACACTTGTAAAAATGCACAAATTGTCTGTAAAATGAATGATGTTAGTCATGATTTCAACTTTCAAAGGGAAATTTAATCTATGTAACGCATATAACACCATTGAAGGCTGAAATTTTGTTTGAAATGCTGCTTTTATGTAGCTTAGGCATCCAGCTTGCAAACTACATAAGAAATTTGAATAATTAGATGGTTTAATGTCTTCTATCTGTAGCTTAAACTTTCATTTTGATTTTTTCCTTAGTTTGTTACAGTAACATATGTAACAGGCTGTCAGAGACTAACGCCCCGGAGCACAGAGTGCA
The DNA here is from genome assembly GCA_964019695.1 of Loripinus fragilis. NCBI lineage: Eukaryota > Metazoa > Mollusca > Bivalvia > Lucinida > Lucinidae > Loripinus > Loripinus fragilis. The sequence goes on from OZ026517.1 coordinate 31,765,806, forward strand.
AACATCTCTTAAAAGATGCGGCTTGAAATTTTCTTCAAGATAGGATATGTCTGCAAAATTCCCTAGGGGGGGGGAGCAGGACCTTTTTTAGCTTGAAGTCTAAATCTGTAGACACTAGATATGTTAAGATTCAGGTTGAAATACAATTTGATATGTATCTTACAGGTAAATGTTTACATAGCGTTAACGCAGCCTCACTTCAGTTATCTCCCATAATTTAACACACAAACATGGAGTCACATGTCAATACCCACACTTTATGCAGCGTCAATTATCTAAAAATACACCCTCCTTTCAACAATTGCGAGGCTGACAACCATATGAAATGACAAAATAAGTGATGCAGTTTTTAACCTAACCTCTGCTGCATAAATAATGATTGATTCTGCAGTTAAAACGATTGCTTTAGCTTTATGTAAACATGTAAACAAACATTGTACATGAGATCAAGCTAACGGCGCTGAACGACCTCGCATAAAACCGGGTCATAACATTACCCCCCTCCAAGGTTATTAAAGTTCCGACTAACGAACTTGCAATGAGGCAATGGAAATACATGTATCCAAACAATAAATAAGAATCACACTGATCTCATGCACATTACAACCATAAAAATAATCTTGTGGGTCAGAAGTTGAGATAGCATAAACGGCGCGTAGTCTCATCTTACTTAACCAATCTTTCACATTTCATCTCATCCAAATATTTACAATTACATATATGACTTGACTAGAAATAAAATCATTGGCACTTCAGACAAATCAGTGATGAGTCAATCACCTATCAGACTTTATAGCTATCAATGCATAAGGTATAAAGATGTTTGATGTACCCTGCATAAGCTCACACGCAGCACACAAGTATAACTAAAAGGCCAGATGCATCTAACTTGTCTGTGTACAGCTCCACAAAGCATGTCCATGAGCTCATATAAGTCAATACAAAGATCTATGACTTAAAATTGCCAATAGTGTAGTTTGCCTTATACGTTTATGCCTTTTGCTACATGAATACATAAAACAATATTAAAGGCTAGTTCTAGACAAACTTGTATTTTCTAATCACATAAGCTGCTTCACGTATATAAAAATTTAGGTGCATTGATGTGAAACATACATACATAAAACTTCATTTAAACACATTTGAATCAAAACTTATCCATTAAGGTTTGTTATAGAGATCAATTGACAATAACTTGGGAAACCCTCTAAAGGACCAGACATGGGGCGAATTACTTTAAAAAGTAATGCATTAAACTACATTACTTGCCAAAAATGTACATTGAATTTGCATAACCATTACTTGATTTTTTAAAAGTAATGCATTGAATTAGCATCATGTAAGAAAGTTATGCATTGAATTAAGCATTACTTTCATCATGTGAAACAGAATCATATAAAAATGTAAACTCTATTTATTGGTAATACAGTGCCTAAAAGTGTGCATAAACATGTCAATTTCACATATAATTTCACAAATGAATATTTCATAACGATATTTAAGTATATTAACATGAGCTATGGGTAGCAATGTACACATTTTGCACTGAATTTTGTATTTGTGTCAGTAACATTTTCGGCATTTCATAATTTTGGAAAAACATGTAAAACTCAGAAATTATTTGTAGCTGGATCAAGCCCAGCTCTTTTTTTTCAAGTGATCATATTTTGTTGAATCTTATATCACTGAAAAGATCTCAATGATAGCTTTCAAAAACAGTTTTTTTGTGGGATGGAAATTATAAACAATTGATGTTTCCTGTCCTATATCGCATGACTGGATAATCAAATCAACAAGGCACTGACGACCCTCTTATATACATGTCAATTGATTTATGACATCTATAACATTACGCTGTAGCAAAACTGGTCCAAGAGACACACTGGCAGTGATCAAATGTCTAAAGGTGTGAATAAGACAATAGGGTAATAATCAACCTTTTCCAATAATTCTATTGTAATTAAGACATTGTTCCTTTAACAATAGATTATAACAAAAGGACGTGTAACGGTTTGGCCGTTTTTGAGCCTCTGGTCGATTTGGCTGGAATTTGCATATAAGGTTATTTGATCTTTGCCCTTTCACATGTGCATGTTTTTAATATTACGACGGCATAAAGAGTTACATAAATTAAGGTTTCTCACAAGTGTGTATAAACAGAGGTGTGTTGACGAATATGGATATTTTAAAGGTTGCAATAAGTAGACCAACCTCAAACATAACACTAAACATGCTTGTGTTTGTAATCATCATGTCTATGCTGTGATTTGATCACAAACTGCCACCATTAATTAAAAATTATGCTAAATCTTGGCTAATAACTTCGTTTAAGATTACTTTAATACGGTTGTTTAGTTTATGTGTACTATATAATGATGATTTAAGGCTATGCATTGTTTTACCTTTTTCAAGTTGATCCTTAGCACAAACCAACCTATTTTGATCATTCATATAACTTGCAGGGCATGCACGCCAGCGTACATATGTTAAAAGCGGTATGTCATGCGCAAGCTTATTTTTTGGATTGGTTTAAGCATAACTACCGAAATGATATTGAAAGCTTGGAAACGTATTTATATCCTTAGCCCAAATTAACCAATGGATACACGTGCGTGTTGTCTATCTGTCTGTTCCTATCTGTCAATCCATCTGTATACCACACCTTTGTGTCTGTGACGTATCTACCAAACATCTATTTCGATTACAAAAGTAAGTCACATCTATGTGAACCTCTGTAAAATGAGTGAATATTTCAAGCGCTCCACTTTAAGACCATAGCCGGCGGTCATAGGTTACATGTACAGAATGTGTGTCTACTCGACATTATGCACATCCGGGGTTTATATCCAACAGTCGTGGCAGCTCTGCGGTTCTATATTGCTTACCTATTATGAACACTAGCTGTAGCTCAGTTGATAGAGTGTCTGACATGTGACTAAGAGATAGCAGTTTACAATACCAAAGAAACCTCTATGTTGTGTCAGTGAGCAAGACACTTCATATGTATTGCTTAGTACTTGTTTACGAGGAAAACGTCCTAGCATGACTGAAAAATGTTTAACTGTGACGTAGAGCATCAATTCAAACAAACACTTAGCCATGTTCCAAAACATATGTGACAGGGACATCTATTTCAATGAAGAAAACGTACTTTATAGCAGGATTTTTGAACCGTTTGACCAGCCTCCATTTTGTTTTGATAAGGTGGATAAACAACTAGAGAGTCTTTCTATCACTGAACATTCAATGCATTTGTGTTTGCTGGTGCCTGTGATTATTTTCCACCAGCGGATAAGTGTTTTCTGCATATACACTGCATTTTCACAAGCTCTTCACAAGAGCGATACATATCGAGGTAACAAAGAGTTAAGCACGGATATCGTGCATACTTTTGCATTTAACGTTTGACATTCAGACCATTGACTAGTGTCGCGTATATGCATTCTTCTATAAATAACATTGAATTGAAAGAACAGTCAAATCAAATAAATGCATTGTTTCATTTGGCAACGATATCTGCGCCACAAATATGCATGTTTACAAATAAGAAGTTACTAGCTTCAAACATTATAGCTAGGTATTTTTAAACATTTTAACTTGGAGGAACAGTTACAATATATGTTGGTCGTATGCACTTGTAGGCATCGCACCAGCTCCTTTTATTTTCAAATTCCCCTCACAAAAATGATATTACCGGAACATTGACGCAGTTACCTATGTATTTCAAAATGGTGGAATATTAAATGGTTCCGATTTTTATGCTGTGATGTAGCTTTTTGTCTGTACTCGACAACTTATGAATCGTTGGATGGATTTTAACTAAACTTGCACAGATACTTATTAGGACAGCAAAAATGAACGATTAAATTTTGTGACCTTGACCTATTTTTCAAGGATACCAAGGGACATATAACCTTGTCTGCACTCGACCTTCTAAACCAATGACAATTTCCTGAATTTGACCACTGAAACTGATACAGATACATCATTGGGAGGACTTTAATGAATTATTAGATTTTGGTAACTTTGACCTTATTTCCAAGGTCATTAGGTGCACGTAGAAAGTTTAAAGTGTGTGGGTGACAACTTAATCTAGTGTTATAAAGTTGTCATTATTGCCTACCCTAGTATTGCTATATTAAACAGTGTCTACCATGTAATGTGAAAATACAAGTATTGATTAGTTACCCCTCGTGCATCAAAGGATGATCACACAATTTTCAATTTTTGCCAATGATATTTTAAACAACCGGTTATGTCAAAACTGGTGGTGAGCTGTCTTCATAAAAACATATTATGCCTAAGAACTCTCTAGAAACCAGTGTACATAAAACAGCAGGGGGGGGGGGGCATATCTCTCTCTCTCTCTTTCTCTCTCTCTCTCTCTGTGTCTCTCTCTCACTCTCTCTCTCTCCCTCTCTATCGACTCGCCTTCACCAAAATATTGTTGTATTTGCATTTGCATCTCGTCTCCTGTTCTCTTTATCTGACTGAATCACCCATTTGGTACCATCTGTTGGTTGTTTGTTTTTGAAGGAAGTTACAGAAGACTGTATGACGTCATATATTACGTCATGATACAATCACTTCCTGTTATCTTTAATTGCTTTTCTTTGTATGAATAGAACAGAACTTACATAAGAAGGAGTACCAGGTACTCCCTATATGGCATTGCATTGTATCTCTTTTCTTTCTACTGGTTTTAGGTGTTTTGACAAGATTTACAAACCGCTGGGCTCAACCCGAGCACCTAACTACCAGAGCGTGAGCTGTTCGTGTGAGCTGGTGTTCGAGTTCACAGGCACTTTGAACATCTGGTACAGAAGTCAAGAAACTGAGAATTGTGGAATCGAGTTCCGGCTAGATGACCACTTTTTGTCATGCATGGAGAGTAAAGCCACCTCATACTTGACCCAAATGGGAAATAATATTACCTACTACAAGGTTCGAACAGACATACAAGAAGCTCCAGCCTGTCTGGGTCTACAGCCAGGTAAGTTCTTGTGTGGTGGTCTGAATTACAGCACTTTGTTTTATCACTGACCGGTAATAGCAACTGTATATCTAGGTATTAATAGATTTTTCGCTTACTGTAAAGGTGGCAACTTTAATATTTATATCTAGGCGTGGCTCGGCTATTTTATCTGCTAAACAAGGGATTATTTGAGCCGGAATCCAGCATAAAGTACAACTTGTCCAGTGTGATCAGTAAAGTGCATTCATGCAGTCGAATCAGAGCTTTAGTTTTTCGCCCGAGAAAACGTTGGACCCTTGGCTATCCATAGAGCACACATCGACGACTCTGATTAGACTACGAATATGCACAGGCTAATCAGTATTCGTCGATTGGCGCACATGTTATCTTTGTACCCGATCATTATAAAATTGAGGAAATAGAATGTATATAAATTATATAGGTACATGTATGACATACAATTCCTGTCATCAGTTTTAACTGTCTTAGACAGTTATACATACCATTACTCACACTGTGGGGTAAAATGTCATTGAACTTGTTCGGCCCCTCTGAAAGCTGATTTCCATAAGATTTTCAAATCTCACCAAATTTTTAGGCTATCTAAAACACATTTTATAAAGAAAAAAACATTATACACATTTAAATAAAAGCTTTTTTGGTTATTTTGGGGGAGTTCCGATTTCAAGTAAGTGATTCTGTGAAAATCTCAGAGAATTTTATCCTCACAGATTTCAGTCAACAGCCTATGGATAGTTAAAACTGATGACAGGAATTGGTCTGTACATTTGCATATTTTTCATCTGTATATCCAGAAGAATATGCCACGAGTCCAACAACACCGCCACTGCCAATAACAAAAGCAATCATGCAATTTTAACTCTTTCCATGGTTGCTAATTTGTCATATTTTGATATCCAAATCCATGTTTTCAACAAGAAAAAAAATCCAAAAATTTCAAGGAATGCGATAAGAGTGTCAAACAATTGAGATAATCTTTACAAACAGTGTGAAACCAAATCACAAACGACGTCTTGTCGTGTGTGATTTGGGTCCACGCTGTTTGTAAAGATCTGCCTGTACATTTGCGTATTTACATCTGTATATCCAGCAGAATATGCCGCGAGACCAACAACACCGCCACTGCCAGCAACAAAAGCAATAATGCAATATTAACTCTTTTGTCATATTTTGACATCAAGTTCATGTTTTCAACAAGACAAAAATCAAAGGAAAACAATCCAGGAATGCGATCAGTGTCAAACAATTTAGATAATCTTTACAAACAGTGTGAACCCGAATAACAAACGACGTCTTGTCGTGTGTGATTTGGGTCCATGCTGTTGCAGGGTGTCAAGTGAAATTTGGTCCTTAAAATATAGGACCAACACCTAAAATATAGGACTGTCACTTCAGAAATATAGGAATATATAGGACAAAGAAAACATAAACATTTATATATTTAGCTACCTCCTCCACTCACTACACTCTATCCTTTTATTGAATAGTCAACAAAAACAAGCAGTTAATATTATTTCAACAGAAAGAGTAACCAACGAATGATTACAAGATATAGTACGAAACATGCTGTCAGAAAGCAAAAATACTGAATATGCTGCCCAGTAACCTTTAGGGCTAAACAAAATACATGCAATTTACATTTAAAAGCGTACCACATCCAACTGTTTGATTTTCCTTGCTTTTTGCACTCATCAAGGAAATATTTATTGTATATATGCCAACCATGTTTACTAGATCTATGTTTACCATTCTTTTAAAAAGCACATATATTAACAAATGACACAACCATTGAGCTTTCAATACTTAAAAGTAACACTGTACCTTGTCAGTACTAAACATTAGTTGTTTTGACAAATATGCTGCCTAGCACCTTCAACGGAATAGAAATTTACAGACAGTATGTTAAATATAAAAAGAATACAGCATAATTATTATGTAATTCCCCAATCTTAGTTAGCACATGGTTATTTTGGTTTTACTCATAGCAATACAAAGTCAAATGCTGCTTATCTAATGACTCTTGTGCTATTTAGAAGAAGTGCTTTCTTCAGTTCGATGACGTCACCTTTACCTTGTCTGTACTTTTATCTCACCTATCTGTAGATGATCTACTTTACCCTCTGAATTTGTTCTCAAAAAGATTTCTTTTCTCATTTTCCACCTGTTTCTGATCTTCTCTCACTTTATCTACTTCCCTTCTTAATTTTTCAATTTTGAAGTGGCTGTGGTCATCATATTTTGAGCTACACCTTACTCCTTTTAAGTCACCTTTCTCAACAGCCTTTTTCGACTTTGAACTCCCATCCTTCAGCAAATCCTCAGATGTAACAAGCTTTCCTTGAATGTCAGACTCTTTCTTTAAAAGTGCTTTTTCCTTGTCTAGCAGAGATGTTCTTTTATCTTCCTCCTCCCTTTCTCTTTCTAGTCTTTTCTTTTCAGCTTTCACCAGCTCCTGTTGTTTCAGCTGTCTCTCGTTTTCTTCCTTGTTATTGTCTAGTCTTTGTCTGTAGCTGGCATAATAATGTGAATTTGACAGCAAATGTTGTAGAATTACAAACTTATACCTTTCCATGTTTGAAATTAACAACATTTATTTTAAATAAATATTCAACATTTCTTGCTTGCCCAGGTATATAGGAATATATAGGAATATATAGGACTGTCTTCAAATATAGGAATATATAGGAATATATAGGACACTTCACACCCTGTGTTTGTCAAAATTATCCAAATTGCTGGTCCTGATCTGGGCACATGCTAATTATAGATATTATCACGTGACGACACTGGCAGGTAATGCGCTTACATTATAACTAGTTACTTTATTTTAAGCTTCTGGCAGTCTCAGTGGTACATGCTTTCCTGTGCAGCTGTATGTTCCACCTTCAACAACAGCCAATGGTGCGACCACGACTACAACTGCATCGACTAGTTCTAGCTCAACGTCCGCTACCACAACACCAACTGCGACCACGACCACAACTGCATCGACCAGTACTTGCTCAACGTCCGTTACCACAACACCAGCTGTTACGACAGAGGTTGTGGCGTCTACCACTAACAGTTCTACTGCCACGTTGATTACTAGTTCAGCCACAGGCGACAAGCCTGCTAACGATAGAGGGTAAGTATGGTCATTAGACTACAGATGAAGAATATGAGCAGTAGCCAAATCAGTCTAATGTCTTGTCCTGATCGTAGCTCATTTGATACAAGGCCGGTTTTGTGACTAAGAGGATGCAGGTTCCAACCCCATTATCGTCACGGTGTTGTCTTGTCCATGAACATAACGTGTGCATGCTGACAGGGACATTCTATATCAACCTGATTGAATAACCTTGATGCATATTATGGCCTGTACGGTCCGCATGTATGGATATATACACAGCGTCAAAAGTATAGCACAACTAACTTTGTAGCACAATTGTTCAGAGCACGGTTATTTGATGTAAATAAACCTTATAATTTAAGATAAATATATCATATAGGGTTACGAATGTGAAACAATCATGCTATTTTGCAAAAGTATGTGATCATGAGTTCAACAAAATACACATAGGGGTCAACTTATTTTCACTGCAACTTTGTGAACACGCATTTAGGCTGACAATTTCTTATGAAAAGGACACAAATGTTTTTTCAATATGCTAGGAATTACTTCTTGAAGATTTCAGGGCGACAGCGGGAAGTTTTCATAAGTCGTGAAAACTCATGGTTTTGTAACAAAATCTCAATATCACTTGTATTTTTTAAATTTTCATTAATTATTTATGTAGAATTTCACATCAGATAAAGATTGTTCATGTTTAATAAAATTTCTTCGTGGTAGTTTGAAAATTGTTTCAGCGAAAAATATAGGTGGTGCTTAATTTTTGACACCGTCTATATATGCCGCAAAAACGTGAATATACAGAGTGATGAGGTTCATATTACATCAAAATAAAATCGTGTTTGATCAAACAATCATGGCCTCAGTAGATGCCAATGTACCTATTGTTTCATTTTAGGGATAATAAAGCTTGATATAGAGTCACATGAAACATCTAAAATGACTTCATCATTCTTAATACCATTCGGGAAAGTCCGCCACAACATGGGAATTGAATCATGGCTTGGGTGTATATAAGGAGCATTACGCGTTGTACTATGTACCATAAAACCCCATTTTGTTCGCCGGAAATGGCGCAGTGAAAATTAGTTCTGTAGCATGTGGGTTCAGCTCTTTTAAAATCGATTATTCTGATTATCCGAAAAGTTTAATCAGCAGAATAAATGAAGTTATGTTTTTTCAATAATCTATCGCTATAGCGATATTTTATTGAAAAGTACATAAGCTTCATTTAAGCCGTCGTTTGTTTTGCTGCAATCACATTTGTTATTGTGTTAACATTGTTCCTGTGAGGTCAGCGTCACGTTATATAACACGGCTGACAATCTGTCGAATGTGAAACCGGGCGGTTCAGCAAAGACATCCGGGCGATTTATTTCCGGTTTCACAAAGAGGATCCACAAAAGGTAAACAAACAACGAGTGCTCGCGTTTGAAAGCCGTTAATTTGAACTAATATGAATATTTTTGAAATTAAAGAATGCTATTTTGTCAGTTGTATATCGTTTTCTTCGTGCACCAAAGGATATGATTAGGTGTTTCCTCGTTGTTGTGATTTTTCTTCCGTCCCGTGAAACACCTGTAAGGATGAGGAAAATATGGGATAAACACGACGATATTTTGCTAGTTCTGACAATAATTGCCTTGTGGGCTACATAAAAAAAGACGCCATGCTGAGTGTGTATATAATGCGCCACATTGGCGTAGGGTATTACATTTTGCAGATTTATAGGCTAATTGGGTCTCAGGTTTTTGGTTTCGCATGTAAATATTCCATAAGGGTTGAAATAATTTAGTCATATTTTAATGATTCCATGCTGAACCAGGAACTATCTTTCCTTTCAATCAATATTCTTAAATATGCTAAACGCTGTGTTAGCTGGGGCGCAATCGCCGACTTATGAAAATATAATTCAAACAATTAGACAGTGGATTTTTCATCGAGACTCACTGAAAATGGCAAAATGCTTTATTTTTCTTTGTATTTTTGGCGACCTTGACGTGTTGAAACAGGAGTTTCGGAGGAGGGAATAAATTCCTTGAAAGCCTTGCCGAAATCTAGTAAATTACTTTGGCGTGTCAAAACACAAATAGTTAACTGACAAAATAGCATTCTAAGATTTTTGATTTACTTTCTGTATAAGTAAATATCCATCATTAAAATTGGAACAGGTACACTTTGTCTACCTTTTGCGGATCCTCTTTGCGAAACCGGAAATTAGTCACCCGGATGTCTTTGCTGAGCCGCCGGTTTCGCATTCGACAGATTGTCAGCCGTGTATAACGTCAGCGTCACGTTATCACCCGCGTTATCAAAGTAAATCTCGATTTACATCAATGGTCTAATTCCACGGAATTTCGCGGAATTGGCCGAGGCAGTTCCGATTGTCTTTATACATGTAAGATTATAAGAATCCATGAAGAGTGTGGGGATGGGATAGAAAAATCTGTCCAGAGGATCACAGATTGGCATCACTAGGCTTGCCAAGTGATGACAAAACGGTGGTCGCGATTTTTCTCTCCCATCCTCGCACAAATAATGGATTCTTTTTCTTGCTCACCATTAAATACCTATTTTTGTATTAGAAAGACATGAAAAGGCTTCAAAAATCATGAATACACTGAGATGCGACATGGTGACCTTTTTTAACATTACAATGACGTCATAGGATCGACGTGCGGTCAGCGTGCGGCTGGCGAGCAGCTGTTCGTTTTTTATCTTCCCCACGGGCTGGTACGGTTGCGCAAGAAAAGTTATCTCACATGTGTAAAAACAGCAGGATTCCTGATCTAGTGTGCGAATTATTTTCTCTCTAAAACATTGTATGTTTTATTCGTATGTTACAACGTCAAAGCTGAGGGATTTACTTCTATACACCATGTCCCGACGCTTTAAAACTTTCATATGCTTAACTCACTTGTTATCTTGATACATATCAAACTGGATAATTTGCCTTCTCAGAACATCATACAATGATATTTGTTCTCGTCATGTATCTTTAAATTTCAACCATTGTTGGCAATTTAGAATTTATGGCCAGGTTCCAAGGTTATAAAACTGTTTTATGCTCAACTCAACTTAGCATGAAATTTTAACTGCTCGTAAAATTAAAAAAAAAACGAAAAATAAGGAATCTTTTCTTGCTTTTTAAACTCTCAGATGTTGTATTCATCATGTTTATAAATGATTTTAAACTCTCAGATATTGTATTCATCATGTTGATAAATGCTTTTATCTCTCAGATGTTGTATTCATCATGGTAATAAATACTTTTAAACTCACAGATGCTGTATCCATCATGTAAATAAATACTTTTAAACTCTCAGATGTTGTATTTATCACGCTAGTAATTGTTTTAAAACCCTCAGATGTTGTAATCATCATGGTAATAAATGTTTTAAACTCTCAGATGTTGTATTCATCATGGTAATAAATGCTTTTAAACTCTCAGATGTTGTATTTATCATGCTAATAAATACTTTCAAACTCACAGATGTTGTATTTATCATGCTAGTAAATGCTTTTAAACCCTCAGATGTTGTAATCATCATGGTAATAAATATTTTTAACGCACAGATGTTGTATTTATCATGCTAATAAATGCTTTTAAACTCTCAGATGTTGTATTAATCATGTTAATATATGCTTTTAAACTCTCAGATATTGCATTCATCATGTTAATAAATGCGTTTATATTGTGTTCATCATGTTAATAAATACTTTTAAACTCTCAGATGTTGTATTTATCACGCTATTTAGCATTTCTGAGAATGATTTATTGCATGTTAATGTTAATTGAGCATGAAAACATTTTTACAGTCTTTGTTCTCAAAATATCACCTGTTTACAGATCGTCTGCGTCTTCTACAACTGAAACTTCACAAAGTTCTGGAGGCGGAGGTGCGACAGATACCACGGATAGTACCACTCCAAGAGTAGCACAAGCTCTTGAGGATAATCAAACAGGTACTCGAATAATTGTCTACGCCCATTGGCCAAGAAGGGATGCTGAATCACAGAAGCTTAACGTTATTTTTATTCTCTACTTAGTCCCCATGCGGAATTTCCTTTATACTGTAGGTATTAAATAGAACCATCTCTGAGGGATGGTTCTGTTAGAACCATTTCTGATGGATGGTTTTGTTACATATTTAAGTATCAACAGCCTATCTTTCGACAAGAAGTAAGTAAAATATGTCTAGGAATACCCATCTGAACTTAATTCAAAGTACCTCAATATTACTTGGACTTAAGTTTACAGGGGCAGATCCAGGATTTCTGGAACAGGCCTGGTTCATTTGTATAAAGGTGTGGGGGTTCGCTTTGCTTATTTTATCTCGTTTTTTAAATATCCCATGAAAATGAAATGATTTGGTCTCACTGACACCAAATAATTTCATTTGCATAGGATATTTAAAAAACAGGGGCGGGAAGGGGGTTCAAGTGAGACACCTCTGGATCCGCCACTGAGTACTATAAGTACTTTGAGTTAGCAGAATCAGTCTGTATTTTTGTAATGACATATTAGATAATACAGCTACCTTATTCGGCCAAAGAATAGCAAATGGTCATGTAACTGAAACCCTGAGTACTTTATGGACTGTTTACACTCTATCAGTTTTAGTCAAACCATTTTCAGTTTCATTATTGATATATACTATGCACAATAAGTTTAGCAATTGTTTTGTATGGGTGAGCCCATCCACATTAGATCTCAGGTTTCATTTGCTGTCATTAAAATACAAGCGCCGAACACCTGACAAGAATTTCCATTTAAAAAAATATGGAATTAACAAACGCAGCGGCCATGCTAAAGTGACGTTAAGTTTTAAGGCTAGCGGGTAACGTGGGTATTTCTGATCATTTGGGGAAGCAAAAAACATTTTCAGGCGATTTTTTGGTCACTGAAACCAAAAAAAGCATAGCAAAAGCTACAATTTTCCGAACTGTCTACGAGAAATAAAGGACCAAGTTTTCACAATTTGACGTTTTTATTAATGCTTTTACGTTATCGCCTTTAAACGGTGTTTCTAGTCGGTTTTTCTTGAACCACATTGACAAGTGAAACTGTATTATGCCTTCCAACACATAGAGAAAAATAATGTTGAATGAAACAGCTTCATGGCTATAGAGCACGAGCCGAAAGATAAAATCTAACGTCACCATTATCTCGCAAATGCGTCGCACCATTTTCCGGCAACTTAAGGTTTTAATCAACCATAAGATCAATTACATTATAAGCCTATGCCAGCTTTGTAAACTGAGTCTCTGTTAAATTGGCACGCCAATTAACATTAGAAGTGTAATCAAATGATGACTACGTTTTGACGTCATTGATGGCAGCTGATTTTTTCGGCATGGAATCTCTATCACATCTGTCACACTATCAATAGTTTTTATAGGCGTATGATGCATGAGGAAGATGTAAGACCACCAAACGAAAAATCACATGCTTATCATTTAGCATTACTTACAACGGATGTCATTTTTGCTTACTGACCCCTCCTGCAATTCTTGCTCTCCCCAAATGCCTATTTAAAGAATGGCGTCTGTAAATTCGTGGTTTCATTTGCCAAAGATACTGTTCTCGTCATTGCATTTGAAATTGTTCGACATTGCACAAAGATGAGCACATAAAGATGCGAAACATAAGAAATTGCTAAACTTATTGTGCATAGTATAGATTCATCCTAGGGATTAAAGTCTGTGTCGATCCCAATCAGTTGGCTTCTAATGAAGCCAACTGATCAGGACCCACTCTTTTTTTCAAAAAGAAGCTATTGAATTTAGAATCAGTTATGCATGCAGTGTAATTAAGGTCGAAAGATGAGTTATCCGTTTGGGATACGTATCTTGGGGGTGGGGGTGGGTGGGGTAACTTGAGGGTAATTTGGTACGGGTGTGTGGCCAAGTTTTTCGAAACCTACCACAATCATACACCTGGTCTTCAAAAAAGATACCTTTTCATATACTTGACTGAACAAAATGTTTACATATTCATCTACTGTTGGGAGCGCAGTCGGCAGTGGCTCAGTGGTAAAGTGCTTGACATGAGACCGAGAGGCCGCGGTTTTGATCCTCACCGGCGTCACTGCGTTGTGGTCCTTAAGCAAGACACATTTATCGTAGCTTAGTTATGGTTCAACCCAGGAAGGCCCGTCCCTGTTTAACTAGAAGATTGTTGATGGGACGTTAAGAATCAAATCCAACAAACATACAAACAAAATCATACACTGTTCTTTGATTTTTATATACCCTCTTTGCTGCCTGTAAACAAAGTTTACAAATAAATATCACAATTTTGGTTTCTGAGCTGAATATCTGAACAAAAATATGAGTATTTTCAAACAGGGATGCCAGAAAATGGGACCATTCATATACAATATATACATGTAACAATGATGAAAAACTGGGTCAGTAATATACTTTTTCTTAGAGAAGAGGGGGCTTATCGTATACCTGGCAGCGCTGAAAAAGGGGGCTATTCGCGCCGCACATCCGTACTATGTCATATATAGGTAGTTACCCCTTCCCCCCCCCCCCCCCGCCCCAAGACAAGGATTCACAGTTCACTGGAACAACAGCCAACGGAGTTTAGATTTTATTGAGTAAAGTCATAAGGCACAGCCACTGTTACTGCCGTTATATCAGATTTGTCTTTGGTTTAATTTTTGGCGTCTTTGTCTTTTCAGCGGCAATTGTAGGCGCAGTTGTGGGTGCTGTTCTTGGGTTAATCGTCATTGTAGTTATCATCGTCTGTATCATCTGTTTCGCTAGGTACGTATATGGATATTTATTCTGGCAATGGCTGTACGAAGCTTTTGCCACTTTTGCACAGTCACATCTCAACAGATATAAATGTATATTGTGATTGGGTTATAGAAACACCAATGAAGATAATTTTACAGATTATTGTTGACTTTGTATGCAATAAAACTAAAATCGTTATACCTGAAATGCTTAATAAATATACTCGATATCAGAGAAATGCATGCTTTTTCAGCATTTTCTTCATACAATTTGGAACAAACTATCATCAAACGATAATTGCTAATCAATAATCAAATGTATCTGCTGTTAAATAAAATCTCACCAATTCATTGTACTTTAATCCAAATCTAAATGGGGCCACTAGAGTTTTGAAGTTGCTGTTGACGTTTTACATGTAAGTACTAAGTATGCCCCCCATTTGTATTTTAAACTGCAGTGTGGGTTTTCTCATTGAGCCGATTGGATGATTGTAATAGAATGCTTTGTCACTTTATTTGGACACATGTCAGCTCAGTGAGCAAACGCTGTTTTCACCGAGGTATGAAATGTCGTTTAAATTACATCTAATATGCATGAAAAACAACATTTCATACCTCAGTGAAACGTAGAAAAATAACTTTCATTTCTTATAATTACAACATCTCTCTTTATTCTTTCTCTTAAATATTTTTAATTATGTTTTCCTTTAAATTACGTTTCCAGTTGATAACGTTTCGCGCATTTAGACTATGACGTGCACTATGACGCGCACGTAGACATCACGACAATAAAAAAAGATGGCGGCGAGATCCCATTAGAAAGCTGATCGGCATGAATACTGTTAATTTAAGCGTTGTATGTAAGTTAACATTTGCTTTTCCGCCTGAAAATATCGGTGTAAACGTAAAATAAAGTGTAAGTAGCTGCTGACTGTCCATTTCTCTTTATAGAAGCATTGCACAGTATCACAAAAGAAGTTCTGTGATTAATGTTCCGCCCCTCATGAATACAAATGGGTTTTCATTGAAAAATGAAATGCAGGTCAATACAATCAGATGATTGTTCTCAACCATTATGCCAAATAAAGCTTATTTAATTTGAAAGTGTCAAAATCGGAAGTCACAAAATATGGGATTTAGGCCCAAATCTGTGTTTCAGTGAGGTTATTTTAATTTCATTTGTCATGTTGAACAACAAAAAACGTCATTAGGAATAAGAAATGCTTGATATTCAGGGTGGGTCAGACTTCATACTCCATGACGACGTTGGCATTACACTTTCATCGGTGGGTCAGCGCCTGATGTTTGTCTTTAGTTGGTACTGAGATTTTTCTTTATCCCTGACTGCCAGTGAGTTAAGAGCCATTTTCTTTGTGTCCTGGCAAAATGTTTATATATTTGATTGTTTCCCCGTGGTGATACATTGAATAAGTAAGGAAGCCTCCATGGGAGCTTAACATTTGTTCTTGTTTGACACAGTAGAATCTAGAGCAAACATTTTACAGTAAAATAAACTTAAGCCCCCAGTGACTTTGGCTGAGCATTCTAAGGCGGTGGGTCTGTTGTTGTTGATCTTTTTTGGTTTTTGTTGCTCCATTGTTATGTGTGTGAGTGTGTGTGTGGGGGGTATGGTTGATACATGTTTTGTTGTGCACTACTTAGTTTCTAGTTTTACAATAATCTCACTGGGAAAGAAAGAGAACTAGTCGCTTTACTTTAATTGCATTTTAATGTCATTTGACAGTTAGTGTTCTGTGTCTCTTTCTCACGGTGTCCTGGGTTGGTCTACAGTGTGTGATTGTGGCATTTCCTAGTCAAAGCTCACTTACTCGTTCATGTGATTTGCTCAGTTCATTAAAAACCACACTGTAACCACCATCTGCATGGCTCTGTAGTAGGCTAAGAGAATAATGTTTTACCATGGTCATTCTGCTAATCTGATTGAAACCCAATCGAGCATGGTGCGATTGTCATCAATTATCTAATTGCTATTGTGAGAGTATCGCCTGTATAAGTTTATAAATAAAGAAGATAGAAATTGTAAGCTTTTTTATTTTATGAATAATAGAATGCAAAGTGACTTACGTTTGAAAATATTTCAGAATTATATCTCATAAAAATTTAATACAGTGACAAATTGCTTATCCGTTGTTTGAAAAATGGTAAATTTGCGACTTTCGCTTTTTGAAGTTTTCAGCTCAAACTTCTATACTATATAAGTTCTGAGTCAGTTGTCTCTAAAAATAACCATGTTTTACCGGGAAACGTTGTTTTAATGTATTCCAAAATGTTTTTAAATTATAAATTCAAGTTGTCAAAATGCCAAAACAAACCTGTATGCGTTACAAAATTCATTAGGTGTATATACATTTGACTTTAGGTTATGATTAAAGGTTTGATTAGACTTTCTTTTCTGTAAGATGAAACAAATGTTGAAAACGTATGCGTTTCTTTTGCTGTGGAATATATTTCACCACTGAAGGAAATTTAATGCACCCGCACATTTTGAGAAACAAAAAAATAATGGCACACCTAAAATAATTGTCAATTTGGGATGCTTAGAAATTGACCATGCTCATCTAATATATTCCATTCTATTTTAGGATAATTGGAATTAGTCAATTATCTAAGAGGAACATTCTTTACTAACTTTTGTATTTATGTTTTGTTAAATTCTGGTTATTATTTTACCATGCTCCATTATGTAATGAATGTAGTCTTTTAAAGATTGATATTACATATCGCTCAGATAATGCGGACCAAAATTTGTCTATACAGCTTGGCGCATGACACTTATAACGTGAATGGTGTATTTGAAATGGAAATATGTTTTATTGGTGAAAAACAAAGAAAAGATATGGCCAAACAAAATTGTTATTCTTGAGATAAAATAGAAAATAAGATCTGTATTTAATTGAAAATTACTAACGCATATTGACCATAATTAAAATAAACATTGTAATTTGAACCAGATACGTGTAAATTCTTATACCAATAACCTTTGACTACTGAACTAATTTTGTTTACAGAAGGCGAAAAGAAAGGAAAAGGAAGCAAGAAATAATATTTGGTCCACACACTGTGAGGTACAATTCTACTACAAGTGGAGATGATGTACAAATAACTGAAAATGCTCTATATGATGGCGAAAATCCAAGCGCTGCGGTAAACCAACATTTCATAGGTGGAATTCCTCCCACTCCAGGTGCAAGTGACAGTGATCTACCACGTTTTGAAACGACGGAGGATAAACCAAGATATGCTGATATAGGGGCGTCTAATGCAACAAAATCTAAGGACGTGGAAGATACTGACACGGCTAAATTTAGAAAAGGAAGTACTGACTCTGATAGAGTGGAATTGAAGCTAGATACTGACTGTAGTGAGATAGATACAGGGATATCTAACCCAGGATATGAGCCTGGCTACAAGCCATCCTATGCTATTCCCTATGACAGTAAATTAGTTGCTAGTAATCATGATGATAGCAACAGACCTATATCGCTATCTCCTTATGACTATATTGATCACGAAAAGCTAAATGAAGATGATGAAATCTCATCTCCTAAGGGAGATTATGTAAGAATCTGAGATGGTACTGAATATCAAACAGATAATGAAACTGATGCTAGTAAGCGACTTGGTTGCGAGTCTAGTGCTGGAGGTCGAACTGCCAGTGAATCTGGTCAAGATATCAGCAGTGAAAAAGGTGATGCTACAAACACAGGGTATGCCAATGATGTAAGCGGTGATTATCTAGCTGCAATGCATATGGACTATGATCAGGTGTAAATGTAAAATAAACTTATACATGTGCTGTATTAACCCAAAAAGTTACCACACAGGCAATTACTTCTTGCTTTATTTTTCCTAAAAGTTGGACAAGGCAGAAAGAGCTGTATTATAAAGTTGTTGGGCCAATGTAAAGGCGGCACCTCATAAGTGCGTAATTAGGACTGATCTACGTTAGTCAATGGTAAAAGCTGAAATTGAGGCGTGATCGTATTCGAAAGTAACTGTATTACGTTGCCCCATAACACCTCAGTACAGACACAAATGATATTATTTAACCCTTAAAACGCCAGCAAAAATGTCTGATTTTTGGTTTACGTACCTATAGAGGAAAACAGTGTGGCCCGAGATTATACTGCTTGCAGGAACCGTCTGATCTGGATCTACACTTTTTGTCAAAGAGGCTTCAAAAACATTTCTGCAGACGACGAATGCAGACGACTTGGTGCGATTGACGCTTTAAGGGTTAATAATGAGTTCAGTGTATAAACGGTCAAGATTTTCATGAAATACGCATGCAACAATTTATTAACTATTTACCAAACCATAAATAAGACAACTGTGTTTCCATCTTTAGCAGATGAAATGTCCTAACGACGCCCAGCTATTAATATTAAAATCATTGCCTTTAAAGTGACCCAAAAGCTCTATAGTATCATAAAAACAGGGCAAAATACAAAACTTATAAATACAGTGGAAGCAACAACCAAATATATTAACTTTTTTAATTTAGTTGCCTTATATGAAGATAAAAGTAAGTAAGAGTGCAAAGATCAGGAATCATTATAGTCAAGTACCACGCCTGATCCAGGAGACCAATGGGTGACACCACAAACTAGAGCCAAGAGGCCAGCTTTTTCCCAGTGGGTTACCACAAGGTACAAATAAACAGACGTGCACAAAGGCAAAACAAACACAAGACAAAAAAAAAACATAAATGATCCACAAAAGAAGTACCGCCTTGGAACGGTCAGTAAAAATATTGTACTGGAGGGCTTAAACCGGTTTCACAGCGCCAACCTCACCCTTAATTCAGATGTGGATCAAACACATAGATATATGAATCCATCATTCCTAGCTGCTTGCATTTCTCGATGCAAAACATTGAAATGTCATGTGATCTAGTTCGCGCCTCTTGGTGAAGTAACGTCAATGTCAGCCAATATCCGACGTTCGTGTGACGTCATTCACGTATCATCACGACGTTGTGTTCGCAAGATTCGCTCCATGGCGCTTCCAACACCTCCGTTACAAATAAAATGTTTGCTTTTATTAGGATAACAAGCGGGAAGATAGTAAAGTAAATTTGATTGATAATATAGAATGTAAATATAAGGATTGAAATTCATATCTTAAGCTTGCATTGGATGATGAAAACCATTAGCTATTTAAATGTATGCGAAGCTCGCATACATTAAAAATGCTTATGTTTTTCATCATCCAATGAACTTTTGCAGACTTGTGGTCTCCTGCTTGTAAAGGCCGACCCAATGGCTCTCTTGTGCCTTGTGTTATCTTGTGTTTGTCTCCTTCCCATATAGTGTTCTGGGTCAGGTGTGGTATTTGATCGTATAGACTCCTGATCGTTGCCCTCCCCTCTTCTTTGATTAGATGAATGAGTTCTTGAAGTGTTACAATGCTACACAAACACTTAACTAAATTACACACTTGGTATAGTCTTTCTGGGGGTGTTGGCGGGTTTTCTCTCCCAGATTTGGCTTTCATTCATTAAGATTATATTGAAAATTACGGTTGGATAAAATTCGAGTTATCCAATATGATAAATGTTTTGTTATATTGGAGGGTTTATTGGCATTGGAATAATGCCCTTTAGCAAACAAATACGATGTTCATTGTTTTATTGTGTGACATGCTTGACAAAAAGGGTTAGTAATCGTCATTTCAATTTTGATTTCAGTCATCATAATATTTCACTTTGATAAGTTTATCCATAAATATATATACATGTATACGAGTAAATAGGATTTTTGTACTTCTCTCACACGAGCAGCGAAGTTTTGTCTGAGCTTTCGATGCTCGCAACCGCTGGGTGATGATTCAAGCCATCATTGAGGACTTTTTGCACATGCCGCCAGCTAAGTGTACCTAATTGAAAAAAAACAACATTTTTCTTATTTCTTAACCAAAACATATGCTGAGATGGTTCTTTTGGGCACCCAAAACATATGTTTTACTTAATTGTTAAGCAAATAATCGCAATGTTACCCTAAAACATTTGCCTATCTAAGCCTATGCTCTTTATCCACTTGATAGCTATACACGAATGTTTCAAGAGTGACTTCACGCATACATGTATGAATTCAATGAGCTGAACGGACCAATTGTGTTCATTTTTCATCTGGATAGGTAGCTCCGGTGTGTTGATGCTTACGATATGTGTACATGCTATGTTAGAATGGATTCTCTTGTTGTTAACATGTTAACCTAAGAATAATAAAGAATGAATGAAAAAATGTTCAATTTTCAGTCGCAAATAAATAGTATAAATTTTGATAGTTTTGTTTTGATTAGCTGGTTTGTTTGATTGATTGCCAGTTTGATTGTTTATCACTTTGTTTACCTGCACCTATGCAATACACATGTATGGATATTAAAATTGTATGCAGAATGATTAAGATGCAAATAAAGTTGTTGTTTTTTTAAAAAAAAAAAGCAGACTCCATCTCTCATTTCCATCCAAGAATATGAATCATTGACTTTCTGGACGGACGGTTGGGCCAACGAGACCAATTACAGCCATGATACCCGACATGTTTTTCAAAAAATGTGGATATAATCATATGCATATTTTTTATAGTGGTACCAGACCAGCAGCATATATGCTACTGGTTGGCTGATACCAGCAAACGTGTCTGTAGTACTGATATTATACTATACACAATTAGTTTAGCAATTTCTTGTGTTTCGCATCTTTTGTGCTCATCTTTGTTCAATGTCGAACAATTTCATTTGCAATAACGAGAACAGGAGCTTAGGCAAATGAAACCACGAATTAACAGATGCCACCCTTTAAATAGGCATTTGGGGGGAGAGCAAGAATTGTAGGAGGAGTCAGTAAGCAAAATTCACATCCTTTGTGAGAATTGCTAAAATGAAAAGCATGTGATTTATCGCTTGGTGGTCTTTCATATTCCTCATGCATCATACGCCTATAAAAACTATTGGTTATGTGACAGATGTGAAAGAGATTTCATGCTGAAAAAAAAAACAGCTGCCACCAATGACGTCAAATCGTAGTGTAGGCATCATTTGATTAAACTTATATTGTTTAAAAAATGGTCTTTCAATTCAAAAGAGAATCAGTTTATGTAATAGTTATACCATGGGTTGTCCGCCTCTACGTGGAGATAATCCACGAGCTTTAGCGAGTGGATTATCTTACGTACAGGTGGATAAACATGGTATAACTATTTTATACCACCAACATCAGTGTAGACCTTGCACATCACGAGATATTTCATGCTAAAGTTGGTAAAGGCTGTATAAAAGGATATCACAGGCTTACAATGTAACTTATCTTATGGTTGATTAAAACCTTAAATTACTGAAAAATGGTGCGACGCATTTGCGAGATACATGTAACGGTGACGTTCGATTTTATATTTCGGCTCGTGCTCTGTAGCCGTGAAGAGGTTTCATACAACATTATTTGTCTGAATATGTTGGAAGGCATCAAACAATTTTACTTGTTAATGTGATTGAGGAAAAACCAACTAGTAATAACGTTTAAAGGCGATAACGTAAATGCATTAATAGAAACGTCAAATTGTGAAAACTTGGTCCTTTATTTCTCTGAAAAATTCAGAAAATTGCAACATTTGCTATGCTTTTTTGGTTTTCAGGTGACCAAACAATCGCTTGAAAATGGTTTTGGCGATCCAATTTTGTTCATAATCTGGTAATCCAAAATACGGAGAAAAGTTGATGACTGGTTTTGTTTGTTTGTTTGTTTTGTTGCTTTACGTCCCAAGTCAACAGCTATGGTCATTGCGGGACGGTCAGTTCACCTAACCACACTTTTTCCTGGGCAGGCTTGAACAAGCGGTTAACCAGTAATTCGTGCACGTACTTTCGCTTGTAACTGACAACAACCCTTCTTGAATGAATCAGAGGAAGGGAGGAGAATGACCGTAGAAATCATTTCATGATCAATCTCCACGAAAGTATGGAACCGGACTGGGATCGAACTCGCGAGCCCTGGATCTGCAGTCAGACACGCATCTGTAGCCAGACACGTTACCGACTGCGCTGCGCGGCACGGCAGTTGATGACTGGTGTGAAATGGTTCAAAGAATGTTGATTTACTTACCAATCTTTATGAGAATTATAATCCAAAAAACTACTGCACGTGTCCAAACTCGAACCGATGAATGAAAGTAAAACTAGACCAAGGTTAAGTAGCTTATTGCACGAAATCTGCAAGCTTTTACATCACCAGGTATTGTTATGATCCATTGAGACCGGATTAACCTCTTGCTATCGGCGGATATAGCTGAGTGTTTATCGGGTCTCAATTTGATATCGTATGAAACCCTTCCTTGGAGCGTCGAACACAACTAAGGCGTCTGCATTTTGCGTCTGGTGTGTTGTCATTGCCATTTCGGTCGAACGTTGTGGGCCCGTGTTGGTCTGCTTCTTTAGGAGCAGTCTGATTTGGCTCCGCATCGTTTGCAAATTTATGCCAATCATGTTAGCAAGTATATGCGATAGACGTATGGGCGGAGGACTTTTCCAGATGCATTTTTCTGACGCTTTGTGGTTTAGGACTGTATGCATATAAGCAACGAAAACAACTAATTGTAAACATACTAGCTTCTTAAAACTTGTTGCCCTCTATTTATTATTGGAAAATCGATTCTCTTTGAATCGTTTTGCTGCCACCGAAATCATTGAAAATGACATTGTGTTGTATTTGCTCCTCATGTTGTTATATGTAGATGTAACCTGAGAGTAATAAAGTGAGTGAATGCATGAATGGCTTCCTCCAACGATCTGAAATACTCACTTTACCCGCTATAGTCTTAAAATTTAACGTCACTTTAGCACGGCCGCTACGTTTGGCAATTCTGTATTTTTAAATGGAAATTCTTGTCAGATATTCGACGCTTTATATTCATGACAGCAAATGAAACTTGAGAGCTGACGTGGATGGGCTCACCCATACAAAACAATTGCTAAACTTATTGTGCATAGTATATATCAAAAGATATATTTGTTATACCCGCATTATTGTAGAACAGGCACTGTTGTACCTGTTTTTCTCTGTTTAAACTGCAATATGTGTAAATATGCAGCGTTCACCTTCAGAAAGGAAAAAGCGTATTACTTATTCAAAACAAGGTACGACCAGTAAGCAAAACAACTCTTGTTAGAATTTAGTTTTTATAGCGTGATATTAACGACCACTCACCCTGCACTCGAAGAGCCAATGATAAGTCTACACTATAATAAACTAATTTAATTTCTGAATGGAATTACATTTTATCATTTGTTAAGCTCCATTGTAGTACAATGAAATCAGCAAGCATTCCTGTTGTTCTAGCAACATACTAACAGGAATGTCTTTTCTACCAGACACGTCTTTTCTACTGCCACTAGCACACCGGGCATCTCTTTGAAGTTTCTAACTTTTCAAAGATATTTTACTGACAGTAAAATTAAGTGTTTAAAGTCTTAAGTATAATTTGAAGTATATATGGCTTTTTTATCGTATTTGTCTTCCAAACCCCCATTTAAGGAAGTTTGAAACGTGAAAAATTCAATTTACATTTTTTGCGTTTTGCATTTTCGTTCTATAAAATAACTTTTTTGATTGCCAATATTATACACATATACGCTGTCGATGAGTACAAAAACAAATACAAGTACTCAAATTAAAATATTTCTTGTACAACGGTTACTCCAAAATAGGCATTTTAGTGGCCTTTACCTATTTTTATCGGTTGCTTAGCAAAATTATGCAAAACATTGAACAATATTGTTGCATTGTGAATGTTTGAATACTGCTTTTATGTTCCCATGCATGTATTTGCCAAGTCCGTAACATTAGACTGAATCAAAGTGAAGTAATAAGAAATTAATTTCTAAATTTCTCTTAAATTTTTGCTTTTTTTTAAAATTCGTGAACTTAACTTTGGCACATAAGTGTACACCCGGATCGGCATTCAATACCAAAAGGTATTTGTGTTAATGCTCTACGTCCCAGCCCCAGTTAACTATTTTTCAGTCATGTCGGGACGATTTCCTGTCTATCTGTGTTGAACGAGTATAGTGTCTTACTCAAGGATCGAACTAGCGACGATATGAGCCACCGTGGTGTAGTGGATAAACCACTCGTCTTGACACAGGGGTCCCGAGTTCAATTTCCGGTTCCTCGAACCTGTCGGATGAGACGCTAAGCCGTGACCCGTCTTCACATGATCTTAGGTGTTAGTGGGTCGATAAACACAAACGAACGAGTTCACTCACGCGAACCAGCGACCATTGGATATCAAGTCTAACATTCCACCACTGAGTCATCGTGCTCCTCACTGAAAGGTGCATCTGTGACGAAGAGATAGGACTTTACTCAAGTGCATAAATGGTCTACCCAGGTACAATGATAGTAGTTTCCGTTTTGAAGAAGATTATCAAAAGCTATTATAGAACTTTTTGAGTACTGTAAAGGCGGCACCTCATGAATGCTTAATTAGGCCAGGGTCCGGAATTACAATGCCTCCTTAAGGTTAAGGAAGACTTAAGTTTAGTATTGTTATTTCAACATGCTATATTAAATGTTAAACAACTTGCCTGGATCGATGCGGTACTTTTGGTCAAAGATATCATTGTGATCTTCAGAAAAAATGAAACTATTTTGATTTTAATCACTTGGAAACGTTAATTTTCGCACCCTGAAAAATCAAAACTTAACTTAGGCCTTCCTTAACTTTAAGGAGGCATTGTAATTCCGGGCCCTTGTCTACTTTAGACATAGGTAAAGCTGAAAATGAGGCGTGATTATATTCGAAAGTAACCGTATCATCTTGCGCCAGAACACCTCAGTAGAGACACAAAACATATGATTTAACCTTTAAGCAAAATATCTAAAGTCTAAAATGTCTTATTGTTGGTTACCATAAGAATAGAGGCAAACAGTGTGGATCCAGATCAGTCTGATCTGGATCTACACTGTTTGTGGAAAAGGCTTCAAATATTTCAGCAGAGGACAAATGCATACGACCATTTGTGACTATGCGCTTAAAGGATCAATGTGAGCTTAGTATATACGGTCAGAATTTCATGCATGCACGCATTTTGCGCGGTTCAAACAACCTTTTTTAAAATAAAAAGAACCCGATGTCCCTTCTTAAGCAGATGAAATAGCCGAACCACGCCCAGATATGAATATTAAAGTTACCGCCTTAACAGAGACCAAAAAGCTCTATTATACCGCTCCTCAATATGATTACATCTGTTACAATGCTGCTGAACGGGTAGTTAAGTCGAGTGACATGCCAGAAACATGCCAGGGTGGAATCATAAAGTTGCGTAGATGCAATATAATGAAGAAAAAGACAAAAAATATTCCCAGAAATAAACATCCTAAAGCATCCGCGCAGTCTGTTCAGCGCCTTTGTTATTCGCTTATTAAAAAGTTTAATATCCAAACTTGCTACAAACGAAAATGCAATGTTTAGCTAGTCTCTGTAGCTGAGCAGGCTTGTTTGAGCATGGTTTCTCACGACGTGGCCCAAATGTAGACAGGGCGAGGAAATTCAATCACCAATGGAGCGAATCTATGACAAATCACCAAATGTCACTCAAGCAAATCAATCAATCAAAGCTAACTAGTGAATTGACAAGTGAAAATATTTCCTTATATTTTCCCATAGTCCAGCGGAAGATATTTTTCACACCTTTATTGACATAAAACATCAACAAACAAAAGTGACGAATGACAAAGCGTCTTGCCAAAACAATTTTGATATATATAGGAGACAACATTTTTGACATCTTCAATTCATTTTTGGACAATAGCGAAAATTTACTGCAGATTTTTTCACGGGTGTATTGGGTATGTATACGTTTTATGCTTCACTGAAAGATATCGTGTTTCATCTTTTTTTTTTAAATCAGCAAATTTCTTGTCGCATCGCTGCGTCTCTTTTTATGGACCTAGCCGCGAGAAAACCTGACTTCGGGGTTTGCGGTCAGGTGAGACTCAATCCAGCCTGCTACGCTACAGAGACTGGTAAGAACGTTGTAATAAAGCACGTTGTAATAAAGCATGTATCAAGATAAGCAGCTTGGATGCGCAGAGTAGATTGCGCCTCAGTCACGACAACCAATCCATCTCCTTCATCGCATATACCAGTTGGATTCAACTTTCTACATTTTATTTCTTAATTTTGAAAGCAAAATTAGTAATTCTGGCAATGCTATTCGACGAGACACTCATTGAACTTTCCGACACTGATATCGGTTTTAATAGGATATCATGCTGGACAGTTTAAAATAGTTTGTAATGAAGAAAAAAGTAACTTTCTCAACCTCAACACAGATTCTAGAATCAGTGTATGTGCCAGAGCACACTATTAAAGGTATGTCAAAGGTAGAGATAAAGGCCATCGAATAGCATTTTCGGATTTTTTTAACTTTTGCATAGGTTATGAAAAATAAGGATTTTGCTGTATTTAATGTCCATCTCATTCATAGGAAACAGGTCCCTCTTCTTCATAATACAGTATTGATTTTATGCGATGAAGGAGATGGATTGGTGGCTGTGTCAGTTCAACTGTTGTTCTCATGCAATTCGCGGTGAGGTCCATATCATAATGCAATTATAAGCCTAGTTTCCTTTTTGGGGGACAAAGGCAAACAGTGGAGACCCAGTCCAGACGCCGCAGAATGCGGCGTCTGATCAGGGTCACCACTGTTTGCCTACAGAATCTTTTATCAAAATGTGAATAAAAATGAAAAAATACCACCCAACATCCCTTAAAACGGAAATGGACTGGTCAAATGGATAACAATGGAAAGATCCATTCGGCATAAATGGGTTAAAGCCAGAGTCCATAAATGATGTAAATCGTGTCCTTGAGATGATTCATGCAAACTGGGAAAACCCAGGGCTTCAGGTTTCCAGATAAGAGTATGGGATTGAAAATTATTTTTCTTATTTTAAATGCAAACATATGTCGTGGGTACCCAAAAGAACCGTTGCGACGAGACGGAGCTCTTGAGCATCCAAAACGTTTTTATTGATGGGTGAGAATAAAATGACAATTTTAAATTTTGATTTTTCAATAAGTTGCTTACCCTTCTTACTCTGAAACTGTCATATGTTGATTATAGGGTAGACACTATTGTTGTGATTTTGTGTGTAAAAAGTAAACAACATAAAAATATGTAAAGGTACTTGCTAACAGGAGGTGAACAATGAATTGGTTGGATTATGCAGGAGTCAAGTTTGGCCGTCTGTACTAATAACAAACATTAAAGGCATATTATGTCGTTTTGAGGTGTACTGTCTTGCTGCAAGAATTCATTGAAATTCACAGGCATTAAAATTTCACAGTTGATGAATTAGCGTGTAAACTTTACTTAAGTTTTACTAAAATTATGTTAAAACTCATGTGAACTTATTTTATTTGCAGCTTGTTCAAGTTTAAAATGGAAAAGATGTATGCCATTGGATACGTGTTTGTATTGGGATATCTCGATGGTAAGATTACGTTCATTAATAATATCATTTGCAAACTAAAAATACGCTGGTCAGCTCTGCATTCGTGCAGTCTATTCAACGTCATTGTTGTTTGCTGCTAAGAAAGTATCCACCCCCAATTCTAGCTATATTCTATGTAGCTGAGCAGTGTGGTTTGAGCTGATGGTTAAAATGTCAAAATGAATTTGGACCAGTACTGTGTACGTGATATCGGAACTTATCTCATCGGCGAGCAGTGCAGACTCGGAAGACCAAAATATGGATGTAGCAATCGGGAAAGTCAGGCACAATTCGAGAATCGAATCAAGCCTCTGGTGTGCGTAAGGCACATTACGCGTAGTACTAAGTTTATTAGGCGTAACTGGCGTAAAGAAAATAAGATCTGGAGCATGTGGGTTCAGCCTATTAAAAACCATTATTTTGATTACCCAAAATGTTTTATCAACAGAATAAATGAATTTAATGGGTTTTTTTTTTCAATTAAATATCGCCTTAACAATATTTTATTGAAAAAACGTAAACTTCATTTTTAACCGTTTGGTTTGCTGCAATCTCACTTGTTATTCTGTTGGCATGGTTTCTGTGACGTCAGCATCACGTTATGTAACGTCAGCGTCATGTTATCAAAGTAGAGCTCGATGTACACCCGAGGTCTGATTCTACGGAATTCCAAGGAATTGGCCGAGGCAGTTCCGATTGATGGATGTAGATGAAGGTTCAAGACCAAAATTTAGACCTCTAGCATTGCTGGATACGTCAGCATTGGTGTTTAAATGCGGCTTTAGTTGCCTGCATGTGCAATAAGTGTCTGAGCTGTGACATGTGATTTCCAACAATGAGCTGTATGCAGCTCCTTTTAAGCTCTGAAACTCCGAATGATGTTCGGTAAGTAGCTTAACACTCATACAATATTCAAGCGACTAGCACATGCTCTGATCAGACTTCGCGCATGCTCCTATAAGAGCAGTTTGATCTGGGTCCACCTTGTTTGCGTTCTATACTTGAATTTGTCAGCAATTTTAGATAATTATTTGCAGCGGATGACTTTGGCAGACGTCACTTTTCAGATTCATTTTTTCTTGGCGCTTTAAGGGTTAATTTTTAGGGGAAGTGTTGCATCTGAAACACTTTTTAGACGAATTGTCACTTAGAAGAAATGGTTATTCGGCGAAATTGATTGTTCGGCGATATGGTTTTAGACGAAATTGCTCTTTTGGCGAAATTGTAGTAGGCGAATTGTTTTTAGACGGAATATCGTGCATTCGTTTTCATTTGATCGCGTCTTGGCAGACGGATTCACTGTTTAGTTTATAGTTCTCTATTTAATTCATAATTATATGTTTACTAATCAACATTCTTGTTATTTTTGTTTGAAAAAATTACCACAGAACATTGTACCTAACACAACTTATTGAAGGTGTTTTTTAACAATATACCCTTCCCAGAGGCAAATCAAATTAAAAGACAGTTGGCAGACACTGCATTGAAAATTAACCCGTGTCTTGATGAGCTCTGACTTTATCAAATTTGAAAGTCAGTGTATATCATGACCAGCCAAACAAACATGACAATGTTCTACATTCAACACCCTGAATCCAATTGAAATTATACACCCCTGGAATTATGAACAAAATCGTTTTGTTCTATGCGAACACCAAGGCGCTGATCAGCATGTGCATCCACACAGTCTGATCCATAGCTTTACTGTTCGCTGCATTGGTCTTATATTACCAGAAGTTGCAAGATTATAAGAATATCATGAGTATAATGGTAGGGTAGGGATAGAAAAATCCGTCCCGAAGATCACCGTTTGGCACCACGAGGCTTGCCGAGTGATGACAAACGGTGATCACGAGAGACGGATTTTTCTATCCTACCATCACACGAATAATGGATTGTTTTTCTTGCTCGCCGCTGTTTTTATTTTATTTATTCATTTATGTATTTATTTTAAAATAAGCTTCCAGAAGTCCCGAATACGCTAAGATGCAATTTAACATGATGACGTTACTTTATGTCCTGGGGAAGATTATAGGGATCACACATGTTTTTTTTTCATGCATTAACATTTGTAGGGTCCCGAGGATTGTTTGAACACAAGGCCGATAAGCCGAGTGTTCAACATAATCCGAGGGACCCGGCAAGTGTTAATGCAATGAAACAAACATGTGTGATGGCTATTCTTGCATATTTTACCTTATTCCAGCCCAATTCGCACCGGAAACGCTGCTAAAACGTTAATTGTCCATTTCTTACACTAGATTTCTCTAAACAAAATGGCGTCGGCTGTTTACTGTCGAACGCCATAACTTCGTCACAACGTCAAAAGCGTACGCAACGTTTTAGCGAACAAAAACATCGGCGCAATGATCGGTCTAATCCGCAACGCTTTCCGTATATAACGTCATGCAAATAATGCAGGGCTCATTTTAAGCATTTTCAAGTTCAGACCCATGTTCAAACAGCACGCGAATCTCCTGATTTGAACATGGATTTTCGTTCATTTGACAATGGGTGTAAACAGCTATACGAATAGACATCTATGCAAGAATATAAGAATTTGTCATGACTGTGAGAGTAGGATAGAAAAATCCGTTCCGAGGATCACCGTTTGGCATCGAGTGATGGCAAATGGCGATCCCGAGGGACAGGTTTTTATATCCTACCCTCACACGAATTATGGATTATTTTTCTTGCTCATCACTGTTTTTTAAACAAGCTTGCAGAAGTCCCTGAATACGATAAGATACAATTTTTAAAACATGATGACGTCACTTTTTCATAACAATGACGTCATCTGACGACTTTGTCGCGTGAGTTCCAATACAATCAATGAACTCA
Organism: Loripinus fragilis; assembly: GCA_964019695.1. Classification (NCBI taxonomy): domain Eukaryota; kingdom Metazoa; phylum Mollusca; class Bivalvia; order Lucinida; family Lucinidae; genus Loripinus; species Loripinus fragilis. Next base: position 31,797,017 of record OZ026517.1, read on the forward strand.
TGTGACAGCCTGGGTAAGATAACCTGGGTAAGATAAGATTTCCTATCCCAGGATAAAATCTCAAATAGCCTTATCCGGCGTGCAAGAAAATATTTTCTATCCCAGGGTAAAATCTCAGATACCCTTATCCAGTGTGCAAGAAATATAATTCTAAGATTCTAGCTAGTCTATGTAGCTAAATAGACAGGTTCCCCAATCACAAAGTTTTAAACCGCTAGTACATGTTATGTCACGTGGTTCCTGTTTTCGTGCAACAGGACAATGGGTAAGCACAATAACAAGTTCAGAAGTTTAGTCACACCTCTATGGGACCTTTTTTTTCAAACTCCATGAAGGAAAATAAAAAACGTGCTTTTACACAATGGCGTGACATTTAATATCAATATTTACCTCAATGAAGCAGTATCATCTTTGTCAGAAAAGTGAAAGACCGTGGTTGAACTTTTATTTGCTAGATATCCATTTACCTTTTCTAATCGAATTTCATTGGTGTTGATGTGAGATATACGAGGGTTGTCCCAGTAAATCGTGGACTTTTATTATAAAATGAGATTGTCTATCAGGAATTCTATTAAATTTGTAGGATATGTCAATATACATCTACGACACATTGTCTACAAATATGGGTGAAATCACAGTTTAGATAGCAAAGTTGTGAACCTTTACTTGAGGGTATATCTGCGTATGCGGAGCACGTCGCAAATCATTTTGCTGTATTTTCAGAGAGGGGTGGTCAAATGTTTTGAATCTCGTCTTTTTAAATAAGCTTAAATGGTGACAATATTGCCATGTATTTGTTGAGTAAGTCTCCCTGGTTCCAGTAAAGACTAAACAGTTAGTTTAGATATGTTAAGCAATCAAACAAGCGCGATCTTTTAGATTTAATAACAGACAACATATTTACTATTCAAATAAATTACAGAAAACTATCATGTGTTCCATTAAATTGACGAACATGAGCTTGTCTTTGTGATATTACTAAAATAATTTTACGCAAAATCCATTTAACGACACTAGTGACTCTTTGACCAATCATTTAACATTAAAAGAACGTAGTTTTATGCGATTAATTAACTAAATCTTGTTGAAAGTCGAATTTTTGCGCCCTACCGCTTTTCTAACCTTAGCATTTTCTGAAAAATAAAACTGTAGTAGGTATATAAAATCGTTCATAAAATCAATGCGAATGGCCATAAGCGTTTCAAATTTTCAACACTTTACCTTGCATGGTTACTTGTTGATGTGGTAATGCATCATTTAAAAAACCAAAAGCGAAATATAATTGAATGTACACTACCTTTTGGACTAGAATAGTTTCATAACATAAAAGGATCATTGACGGTTTGGGCCTCATACGCCTATTTTTCTGAATCCCAGAACGCTGCTTTTGAGCTTCTAGTGTGGTGCATGTAGTATTAGAGCAATAGGTGAATCTAATGGCAAGAGCCAGCTAGCAAAATATTTTCAAAATACCTACGCACTCGAGAGTTATGGCGGGTAGAAAGGGGATGGGGTCTGAAATTTCATGAAAATAAAAAGTGCTTTAAAAAGTGATTTCTGCGCGTTTTCTTGATTTATTTGGTAGGCATGATGATATCTATTGAACATACCATATGCCGAGTATTAACGAATCACGATAATTGATGAAATTGTTTTAAAAACAAAATATGTTTTGTAATAAAATGATTTTGGGGAGATAATTTAGAAGTTACCTGTACATTTTTGACTACATGTACCGTAAATAATACAAAACTGAAAGCTCAACAAAAGAAATAAATATTTTTGAAGGATTGAAAGTGTCCCATTTAGCATTGGAAAGTATAACTGATTCTAACTAGATCCTTTGAATATTACTTTTGCTTTGTTTAAAGCGCAGAGCATGTTGAAATGCATTTAAAGTGTCCTAATACTTATGGTATACATGATGCATGTATATCCCTATATGAGACAATATATTGAATACTATAGTATTTACCTGTTACAACTCTTTGCATGCCAGTGGATAATTTTATAGTCTGCAAATAGCCTTTTGCAAACAGTTTGAACCCAGATGAAGACCAATAGAATGTCGGTCTTGATCTGGATCCAAACTGTTTGACACTCTGATGGTGGTCCTGGGTAATCTATTTTTAAAAACTTAATTTTGAAGAAAGTCAGCAGACGTAAAAAAAACATGAACAATTCCCTAGCATGCAAAAAGATAAGTACAGGACGTTTGCAAATAATATGTCATTTAATAACAGTGAGATTTTTTCTTATGAAAAAAATGCATAAAACCTTGCTAATTCTACTTTTAATCTTTAAGAACCTTAGATTAAACTAGCACAGAATACAAAGCAATTTAGGAGGTTGGTTCTAGAGAACTTAATTACTGTCATTAATTTCTTATTTGGTAGAAAAGGCATTTTATGGGCTTAGGCCCTGGGTTTTTGGGCTGCTGAACATCTTTGCCCCCCTTGTGCCAGCAAGCCACTTCCATACAATGTGTAAAATATGGTAACACATATTCATGCAAAAGCTTTTGCTGGCACACGGGGGGGAATGATATTTTAAAAAATTATTTTGGATTTTTATATATCTTAATGTAAAACTGATTGTTCTACCCAAAATTTTTCAACTTTGAAGCTTTTAATATCGAAAACGGATTTCACAGCCATAAAGTACTCAGGTCAGGGTAGCTTCAGGGTGAAGAAAGGGACGATTGACAAACTTTTATTTTTACTGAAAACCATAGGCATTTACCCATAGCAAGTGTCAATGATCCTTTGACGTGCGCCGCTCACGCCGACATACCATCAAGTAAAGGTTCATAAATTTGTAATTATTATTTTATTATTTATTTATCTTTATTTAAAGAGGACAGCACATTTAGCGATCAACGCTAGTCTACCATGCGTCCCTCTAAAACATATTTACATATATACACAAGTTAAACATATGATAAAACATAAAATATGTCAAGTATAAACGAGCGTATAAAACATTTGGCAGCATTTGGTCATGTTAATACAATGTACACATAGACGTAAAAGCTGATAAAAGATCATTAAAATTAATGAAAATGATTTAAAACTCCATGATAAAAGTTAAAATCATTCATTAAACATAAACTGTTTGACTTGCGTCTTAAAACGTAAAAGTTAAGATCATTGATTAAACATAAACTGTTTGACTTGCGTCTTAAAACAACTTAAAGAAGATGCCTTTTTGGTAGCCTCAGGTAGCTGATTCCACAATCGTGGTGCAGTACACGTGAAAGAGCCATCAAATATTGCTGTTTTCGATCTGGGTACCGCTAAAGAGCCGTTTAAAGTTGACCTTAGCCTTCGGTTATGCGTTTCTGACATAGGAATTAGCAGTTCAGATATATATAAAGGCGTGAGATTATTAAGCGCCTTATATGTAAGCACGGCCTTATTATAGCTATGTCGTTTTTCTATGGTTGGCCATCCTAAAGCGTTGAACATATCAGAAGAGGCTGTATCGTAAGGTACGTTTAAAATGATTCGTGCTGCTCGTTTTTGAAGTCTTGATAGTCTTTCTATGTTACTTTTTGATGTGGTACCCCATGTACATGATCCATAGTCAATCAACGGTAGAATATACCCTTGATAGAACATTTTTTGCGCTTCAGTTGGGATATATGTGGAAAGTTGCCTCAATAGTGAAATTTTGGAAGAGATATTGGCGCAAAGGTGGTCAATATGATCTGTCCAACGAAGATTTTCGTCAATGTAGATACCAAGTAATTTCTGTTTTTTGACATCATTAATTTTGTTACCATCAATGCAAATGTTTAAAGATAGGATGTTTTTTGTTCTTTGTTGTGTCCCTACGATCATACATGTAGTTTTATCATAATTTATTTCCATTTTATTTTGTTTACACCAAAGCTTAGTATTATTGCCATCTTGCTGTAGCTTGGACTCTATCACATTTGGTGCACTTCCATGTGTATGGACCGTCGCATCATCTGCGTAGTAGTCACTGTCGCAGTGTTTCATATATAGATGCAAATCATTTAGAAACATTAAAACTAATGTAGGCCCTAGGATAGATCCTTGAGGGACGCCCGATTTAATGTGTGCTGGTCTAGACGTACCAGTATTACTTTCCATTACTTAATCTAAACTGCGATCCCACCCATATTTTTACAAAATGGTTCCCATAAGTATATAAACACATCCCGAAAAAAAACATAGAATTACTGGTACACAGTCTCGTATTACAACAAAAGGCCACGATTTACTGGGACAACCCTCGTATATTCTTTATTTTAAAGCTGCATTGTCTGTAACTTTTGATCTTTTAATTTTTGAATTAATGTTTCTATTTTTCAAGAACACAGTAAAAAAACTAAAATTCAGGTATACATTTTACCAATTCCGTAAATCTTAACAAATTATCAGTATCAAAACAACAGCATTTATGTTAAAATTAGCTGTCTATAATTATTGGAGGGACGCAAATTATTACCAACAAGAGTAAAACACACCTGTTTTATAAGATAATTCACTTTTCCGTGCAGTTTTCAGCTATAGTGAACAGATTTATTGTGAAAATAAACTTAATTCTACTTTTACAAATGATTGAAAAAAAATAAAAAAATCGAAAAATGTTCATAGTTGCAGACTTAGTCTTTTTAACTGAAAGGAAATCATTAGCCTTATCGGGTGGGCAATCACAAGTACGCATACCTATACCAACCAAACCAAACGTGTTTCCAGACAGTATATACAGTTATACACACTATGCAAGGCGATATGTCCAATGGCATGATAAAGATCCAACGGTCATTCCGTGAAAATACACGCGACGTAAACAAGTCAAAAATGAGTTTACTATATTGAAAGAACCACTGTGGACCCTGACAGTCTATCAAAGGTGCTAAAATTGCATTCTTTTGATCGTCGCCGTCAAAATGTCTCTCGAAAACATATTTCCCTGTGAGACAATTATTACATTTTCTATGTGGCAGACTAGGAGCTAAGTATACCTAGCGTCTTACCACACAAATCGTTCAATGCATTGTGTCTTTGATTAGATACGAAACGAACTCTGGGATAACACTGAGTAGGTTTTGAAGATAAAATGCCCAACTGCATCCATTTTTTTGATGATAAATAACACAGCGAACGAATTTCGTCAATTATGACTTTATCAGTGACGAAATTCGTTCGCTGTGTCATTTATCATCGAAAAAGTTTTATCTTCAAAACCCTTTACATGTGTTTTGTGCAGGTTGGAACATGACTGTTAAGGGTCTTGTGAACCTTCAAAAACTTTTTTAAACTCCTATTGATTGAAAAGCCAGAATTGAGAGAAAGAGAAAGCCTAAAAGCCATATCAACAAATTTAAAATAGTTATCAAGTTATGAAGGTTTCAAAACTGATTTAGATGAAAATATGCGAGAGGCTCATATGACGTCATTTGAGCTTTTTGAAATATTAAATTTAACATATTTCATTTTTCTAACATTTTTAATATTTTATTTGCCGAAAATGATTCTATATGATAAAATACAACATTAGCATATAAAAGCTAAATTGTGCTGTTTCTACTTGCGCAGAAATTGCGCTACATAAAATCTGACATTTTGAAAAATCATCTCGAAACAATAATGTGGGCGGGGCCTTTATGCTAATTTGCATAATTTTAAAACTTGCGTAACTTTTAAATAGGATGGAATTTTAAGATGGCGTTTTCAGCATTTTGGTTTTCTTATTACTGTTATTTAAATCATGAAGAGTTTCAAAAATGTTTTTAAAGATTCATAAGACCTTTAATAGTATGCAGGACGGTTTTTTAAGGATTGAACTGCAGATCTTTAGCTTGCACTGGATGATGCAAAACATTAGGCTTTTTAATGTCTGTGAAGCCCGAATGGCTTCTCTGAGACATTAAAACGCTAATGTTTTGCATCTTCCAGTGCAAGCTAAAAATCTGCATTTCAATCCTTATATTTACATTTAATATTATCAATCAAATATACTTAATTATCTTCCATCCAAATTCGCTGGTTATCCTTGAAAAATAAAATATTTGATTTGTAATGGAGGTGTTAGCACAGCCAGCGAACGAAAGTCTTGTGCATAACGTCGTGGCGATACAAAGAAAGCTATTGGTTGACGTTGATGTCACTCCACCAAGAGGCGCGGCCTAGACCATGTGACTGCTCAATGTTTTGCATCGAGAAATGCAAGCAGCTATGATTAATGGTTTCATCTAAGGCAGCTACATTGAGAATGTAAATATAACGCAATAAACATGGTTAATCCATATTTTATGTTGCAAATTTTTAATACATGTACCTTCGAAACCTACTGCAATCTTTGGGTTCCTCAATTTAGTTGCCTATAAGAGAAATCATGCATCTCTGAACATGCTTACCATACCACACCTTTGAATGTAAATGATAATTATCCCATAATTCATAATGTCGTATTCAATGCTAATGCTGTTTAAAGAAATGGATAGTTAGAAAATATTCGTAGGCTTATTTTACGGCATAAAGCATTGCTATACCCGTTGCTGTCTGTTTTCAAGTAAAATCCCTCCTTCAGTTCTGTATCCTGGTAGCCTTTACAAACTGTTTGGAAACAGATCAGGATGACAAAATGTCGGACCTGGTCTGGATTCAAATTGTTATTGAAAGTGTTAAATTACTAAGACACAGGCAATAACATTTCAGGCGGAATTACCCACCATAAAGAGTTAAAAATATTACCTGTCTTTTACAGTATTGGTCAACAGTCAGTATTGCTCCGATGCAGCAGCCTACAGGGAAACACCATGTAAGTATACCTCACCACCTAAAGCGCCAATCAAGCCTTTTCTGTCTGCTGAATTGTTTTAGAAGCCTCTTCGACAAACAGTGTAGATCCGGACCAGACCGCTTCCCCATAGGAGCAGTCTGATCTTGATCCAAACTGGTTGCCTCTTTACTTACATAATTCAATAAAGTTAGCAAATATATTCAGCTGACGACTTTAGCAGATGACCTTTTTAGATGTCCACTTTTACTTTGAGTAAACTGGGAAACTATGGGGCGTGGTTTAACCCCTTAAAGCGCCGCTTAACTTGGCCAATATTGTTGGTGCTTTAAGTGATCAAATAAGGTTTAATATTTCATATGAATTATCAAGCCTTATTCTCACAGAAACTTAAATGACTATATTACTAAATCTTGTCTACAGCTGTCAAGATCGACCCTTTCCCCTCGACCATTGTCTTCCTGATCACAGAATTATCCGTTTTTGAAAACACTGTAAATTTCCACTAGATGCTTGTAAATAAATGTCCACAACGTGCGCTCTGCAGCTTGGCAGGATAAAATTGGGGAGGAGTGTATTACATTAAGTATCCAGGGGTGGATCCAGGATTTCTGGAATGGGGGTTAATATGTATAAAGGTGTGGGGGTTCGCTTCGCTGATTTTATCTCATTTTTTTTAAATACAAGGGTCAGTCAAATTAACTGAGCCCTACCTCATAACATTTGAATCAAGTAAAATGTACATATAATTAGATATTTCATTGCAGTTATATGTCATCCATTCAATCACCTAATTCATTTCTGTTGGTAGGCTTTTTGTACTGATTGCTAGGCAACAGCATATGACCTGTCAAATGGGTGCGTTCACACTGTAATACATCTAAATCTAAAAGTTGCTATGGAAACAACAATGTTAAAGTAAGGCTTTATTCACTGCTGTTTGATATCTATATCATGTACATATTCAGTGTCAAATAACAGAAACAACCTGACCCTAAATAGATGCTGAGGTAGTTTGATTTGAATTTATCAAATTTTAACATGCCTGAAGTCCTATAATTTACCCCACCCACATTCATATTGACACAATTTTAGTAGAAAACATGAAATACAAAATGTACTAGTCTAATAATGCTTTAACAGAACTGCTCACACAACTAAACCCTCAGACATATTAAGTTCCTTGTTTTAAAATACACGATTCTGTTTCCATGGCAACACAATCCTCTTGTAGTTGAAAATTTGTGGTATTTTGATGTTTCTTGTTGCTAGGCAACGCATACAATCAGTGTTCACCTAAACGTTAACGAACCAAGAGCAATGAAGAGACAATATGATACATGTATGAGGGTCTGGATGGGGGTCTGGTATTCACTATTCATTAAAAATTTAGTCCATTATTCATCTCATTAAAATTTTGGGTTTTTCAAAATAAGACCAATTATTCATTAAAAGTAAGAAAGGTGGCAATGAAATCTAATTGTTCACTATTCCTACTTGAGTTTAAGGGACTAGTGAACCCTTAAACTGGTTCTTCTTCCCTTTCTCTCTGTAATTTTCTCAGCTACAATTGTCTGACTTCTGGTGTCGTTTCTCAATAATACTTCATGGAAGATTTAGTGTGGCATAATTATATACACTTATATCAATGTAAAATAAAAAGTTTTTCAATAAATTTCCTGAGTCATCAAATCTCTTGTGTATCCATATTTTATCAAGCCTAGTTTCGAACTGAAGAACTGTTTTAACAGATACCACCTCTTCTGGCAATGAATTCCAATCTTCAACTATTCGAACTTCCACTATATATTTTATCACTACCAGAGGAGATGTTATCATCATCATCAAAAGTATTACCTTCAGAATCACAATCATAACCATAAATTAAAGTTTCATCAGAATAAGTACTGGAAACATCCACAGGGGTATTATCTGTTACTCGGTCAATATTGTAAAAATTTTCAACATCAAAACAGAAATTATTTGAATTCACAAACTGGATTTTTTAGGGGTAAAACAGCATAACTGTGCAACACATATACATATATATATAAAGTCTGTATTACTATTTAATTATATGTAAGCTGAAGGGCTACTGCTCTCTGCAGTACCCCTACCATCCGTGGTAACCACTATTTCCCCCCTACTTATTATCAAATTTCTTTCCCAAGCAAGTTCCCTTTGACGTCTTTCAACTCTTAAATCATATGCCTTCTGTCTTTGTATTTTAGTTAAATCTGGAAAAAAGTAAATGTTGTTGAAAATCAAATCATCAGAATTTCTAAGCAGACTGTTAGCTTTTAAAATTTGACGCTTATGATCGAAAATCTCAACTGTGAAGCGGAGGGGTCTTGGTTTGATGATACCATCTTTATTTATCACTCTTCTACCCAGTCGTATTAACTTGTTCACATGGATAGCTTGCACATTTAAATTCATTTTACTATCAAACATATTTGTCAGAAATTCTCTATCCTCTTGTTGTCGGTCTGCTGATTCAAACTGTTTGCTCTCAGGAAGGTTCAACATATAATGTTAAGTCTCCTACCTTCTATTTCTTTGAGTTCAGCCATCTCCTCTAGAATCATTTCCTTAACAATTTCAGATGAGGATGAGTCTCTACTTTCAAGGGTTTCTACCCTAGTGTTAAGCTCTTCATATTTCTGTTCCACATTACCTACCCGTACTAGCAGTTTTTGCACACCTGGTACTGCATGTGCGCAGTGGGTACAATACCATGACGCATTCACACATGTAGATAAAGCATCAAATGCATTTCTATTTAAGCCTGAACAGACGTTACAATAGAACATTTCACAAAAGCCACATTCGATCTTTTTTTTGTTGCTTTTCAAAGATTTTTTTACAGTCAACACATTTCTCACTCTTTGACATGTCAGATTGGTTTGATGTCACTTTTCTAGCCATTTGTTGTAGCTATGGTCAACGGGGCCTTTGGCGCCTGATTTTCCAACATCTGCTTTGCTTCTTGTTTCCATCCTTTTATCTAGCCTACTTATACTGGAACTTTGTAGAATAAAACTTAAAGTTACCAAATTATGGACAAAAACACCTGGATAACACTGGATTTATTTCAATAACTTCTCAGGTCTCAATTTTGGCAGCCACACTAGACGACACCGGAAGCAGAAGATGATATTCATTAATTTTTCTTCAATTCATTCAAATTAATAGGATTATTCATTAATTTTTAGGCCCTTATCATTCACTATTCATTATTGTTTTGGCTCATTATTCTCTATTCATTATAAAAAAAGGGCCATTATTCACTAATCATTATACCCCATCCAGACCCTCATGTATATGTTATTCAATTAAAGTGAAATATGTCTTTCACAAAAACTATCAAGTACACAAGCCTTTTAATGATAGGTAACTAAACCTTTATAATAGCGACTCCTAAATGTGTACTATGGCAAACAGGGAAGACCCAGATCGAATGTCACCTTAAATGCCGATTAAGGCGGTATTTCATCAGGGTCTACACTATTTGCCAAGACTAAAACATGCTCATATACTCAAACAAAAAAGAAACGTCCGATTTTTATGGTTCTGTATCTTTCGATCCAGTTAAGATGTTGCACCAAAAATGAAACCAAAATGTTTACCAAATGTCCGACAGACAAAACATGGTAATTATTTGATATTATCTGCTTATCTTGAAGGGTAAATAAACCAAATGTGCCCAGGTTTGCTTAATGAACAGGCAAAATTGCAGTTCCAAATCTTTCATTTACGAAATTAACTAAAATTACCTCCCTTTGAATTAAACAAATAACAATTTAAGAACTTCCAAATCTCCTTAACCTAACGCCATTTGAGACCGTTTTTGTTTAAATTTGATGTGTTTGTTTATGACAACAATAACACAATAGAGAAAAACAAAAACTATGTCTGATGTCAGGCATCAAAGATTCACTAAATCTGTGTTTTATACCCCACCCTTTACTGCAAAATCATCAGAGAATTTTCCATTATTGATTTTTTATGCTGATTAATCTTAATTAATGTTAGAATGCTTGTGATGATGAAAAAACATCAACATTGTTCGATTTAGTTGATTATCAAAATGCTGGACCAATAATGATTTTTCTGAGTGTTTTTACGAACGCTCATGATCGATGTTTTGTGACGTCAGAGTATGTTACAGAATAATGGCTGTGGCCGCAAAAGCAATGCATACAACTAGCCAGCTTATCTTACTAAAGAGTTTGCTCAGTGATGTTTTAATGTGCTTGAACGGTTCGGAATTATGACGGACACACAAGCTATTGATATTGTGACTTTTGATTTTAAGGGTACTCGTGTTCGCTGCTTTGTCAGCGGTTCTACTGATTATCAAATGAATTATTCTTAGGTGCAAATCGTTTCGTAATAGTTAAAGTTTGTAAGGTGAAAATTTGAATGAAATGCGTCCGTACATTTTGAACTGGCAAACATATACGTCAAGCGGACATAACTTTATTCTTTCAGTATAGAAAGAAATACAGTTTTTATGTGACACCTTGATATATGCAATGGACCGCCCAATGTTTAGTGTATCAAACCAGAAGGAAGAATCCATCATTGGCGTAGCTTCCATTACGCAATATACGCACGTGCGTAATAAAAATGGTAACGCTCAAGGGAGCTCATCCAATGTGATAAAAGTGATTTCCCGTACCACAAGGAACTGCTCTTAAAGGAAAGAATTCGCTCCCTCTGGGAGTAAATTCTTTCCTATAAGAGAAGTTCCAATATGAATAGGGACATAATTGTAGTGGACCAATGCTTGATACAGTAGTCTCCCTTTGATGTGCATGACTTTCTGTGTTCTGGCTACGCCATTGTATTCCTAATCTCTTTCAGCTATAAACATCTGCAAGGACCGCACCATCACAGGAGATTCTAGTGGTTATATTTATCTCGACTCCACCGGGGCACCGAACTACCAGAACGTGAGTTGTACTTGTCGGTTGCAGCTCAGTATCACAGGTACCTTAAACATCAAATACCGGAGCGAGGGACAGGACAACTGTGGCATACAATTCCGTGTTGGCAATTATGGGTGGTCGTGTGAAGGTCAGATTACATCTTCGATCGTGAGCCAACAGGCGAATAATATAACCTACGTCAAGACAAGAAGTGACGTCAGAGATCCACCTGCTTGTATAGGATTCAAACCAGGTATACTTTGGAAGCTCTCACATTAGACCACATTGGACCTCGTCGCGAGAGAAAACTGACTTTGTTGCAAGCAAACAACAAATGCGCAGACCGTCTGTACGTCCGCGTAGTCTAATCAGTAACATTGTCATTTTGCTTATTGGAAAGTATAGTATATACTCTAAACATGCCCCATGCACCATTTCAATAATATAGCTAATGTATGTAGCTGAGTGTGTTGATTTGAAAGCTACTTAATCGAAGTTTTCTCGCGACGAGACCCATGTATCTATACTGAAGGACTTCAAAAACACACCACCTGCTTAAATGCTAATTTACGTCGAAAATTGGATATTTTCTTTACGTGAAAAATAAAATTGACAAGTTCTGTCATTTAGCTTGCATTCAATAAGAAAATCGAAACGCTGTAGCGTATGATTGCCGTGACGTCGCGATGATTCCGAGACAACTCAAATTCAAAAAGTCACAGAGTACCCATACCTTCCATTATGAACGAAAAAAAGTTTTCGAACCGATGTTTGTTCTTGAAAGTAAAAGCAAAAATAAAATCAAACCATGAAGTTTTAGGCCTCTGGCGACGTTCATTACGTCTACATGACGTTATTGATTTTTGACGTAATTGGCCGTTTATATCCTAAGGATCTGGAATAATCAAAATCCCTTTGTTGCCAACAGATACTCCTCAATCAGTTGCAAAATTTAAGACTGACGTTAGCAAAGAAACGCTGCGAGTGGGAGTGTAATAAACCGATTATTTCTGAAAACGTTTGTGTTATTCCATTTGTTAAGACATCTGGCTACCACCTAAAAGTGTTTGTTTTCAAATTGAATCAAATTCACATTTGTCAGACGACAATTGTTGAAAAACACTTACGTCGATATTACGTCAGAATGAACAGCATGAGTAAATCGAAATCATAGCAAATCTTGGTCCATTTTGCAAGAGGATAAAAAATGATATAGAAAGCATCCTCAAATCAGGCATGTGGAAGCGACAGCGAATGTTAAATAGTGCATTTTAAAGTCCCTCAGTATATGTTAACACTTTACCTCACAGAGGCGCCTTTTAATAATTTTACAAACAGATAGACCAAGATTCGGCAGCTCTTGTAAGAGCTGCCTATTCAGGGTCTACTCTATTTGCTAATGGAATTATGATTAGATATGATCCTACACAGGTGAACCTGAAAAGTAATTTCTTTAATATATGTACATACGTGATAGTATATCTATATGATCATTCATAGTGGGAGGAGCTTAGCATGGAAATTCACGAAGAAACGGGTTAACATACCCTATTCGACATTATAAGAGCACACGCCTTCAAATTAAAGAGCAAACTGACTGTATTTCAATTTCTTTGTTTTCATGATCATTAGCTATCAACGTTTAGCCAATCACTTTTACTATTTCTTCAGCAATATGCAGTCATTGTATATATGAAATCAACAGTTTAGATTATAACCAGCTGACTTTTGATCTAATTGATTTTAAAGGATGTTTAAGTATACTGACCAGCAAAAGAAACGCTTCATGCAAAGTTTTCGATAAATTACTCAAATGGAAATAAAATAAGTTACTGCAGTTAGTATTCATGTGTATTAGCCAACATGCCTGTAAATTTAAATAACCTCGATGCTTTACTCACGGTTCTGGCCATGGTAAGCTCGTGTTTGTGAGCCTCTATTTTAGCGTTTCTTTTGCCCGTCAGTATATTTGGAACAAATTATGCACAGTGCGCTTGCAAGATAATTCGAATTATGTACATAGTGCTCTTGCGAGTAAGTTCGAATTATGTACATAGTGTCCTTGCAAATTGTTTAGAATTATTTACATAGTGCGCTTACAAGTTAGTTCGAATTATGTATAAAGTGCGCTTGCTAGTTAGTTTGAATAATGTACACAGTGCGCTTACAAGTTATTTCGAATTATGTACAGAGTGCCCTTGCAAGTTATGTTGAATTATGTACATAGTGCGCTTGCAGGTTAGATTGAATTATGAACATAATGCGCTTGCAAGTTAGTTCAAATTATGTACATAGTGCCCTTGCAAGTTAGTTCGAATTATGGACATAGTGTCCTTGCAAGTTAGTTTGAATTATAAACATAGTGCGCTTGCAAGTTAGTTTGAATTATGCACATAGTGGGCTTACAAGTTAGTTCGAATTATGTACATAGTGCCCTTGCAAATTAGTTTAAATTATGTACATAGTGCGCTTGCAATTTAGTTTGAATTATGTGCATAGTGCGCTTGCAAGTTAGTTTGAATAATGCACTTAGTGCGCTTGCAAGTTAGTTTGAATTATCCACTTAGTGCGTTAGCAAATTAGTTTGAATTATGTTAGTTCGAAATATGAAAATAGTGCTATTGCAAGTTTGACTGAATTATGTACATAGTGCGCTTGCAAGTTAGTTTGAATTATGCACATAGTGCGCTTACAGGTTAGTTCGAATTATGTACATAGTGCGCTTACAAAATAGTTTTAAAACGGTATTCAGGCCCAGTTGTCAATGAGTGGGGTATTTGCAAACACTTCAGATTACACTAGACGTCACAAATCAGACATAAATCTCTATATATGCCTTGAGCTGGCTATAGAGCCCCCTCCCCCCCCCCCCAGGGGGAATTTTGTACACTATGATTTTCTGAAACTACATTATATAAGACACAAAATAAAAGATGTTAGCCCTCTGAGAGTGGCAGCGTTAACATGTAACAGCACGATATATACGTTACCCCCCAAAATAGCATTAAACGTCCCTGATAATTTCTCAACCATGACATGTTCGTACACATTTGCATGCTGACACAGGTTTATGAACTTCTTATAACACAGTTACATATTTTTAGTATTAATTTTATAAATGTCTTGAGTAATTATTGTTGTATACGTTACTTAGTGTTTCCTGAGGTGTATCCGAGTATTGATATGGTATTTATTGACTATACGTGTATTACATCTGTCACAGAATATAGTTTATCTATAAGACAGCTACTTAAATGATTTAAAGTTCTTTATTATGGTTGCTTACACTATTTGTCAGGTCCATGTTATGTATGTTACCTTCAAAATAGCATTAAACATTTAAGTTAATGTCTCTAACAAGCCCTGTTTATACTTATTTGCATGCTTGCACAGGTTTATGTACATCTTTTAACAAGGTTTACCTATTTTAAGTATTCATTTAATAAATGCCTTGAGCTTTAACTGTTATGTGTGTTACCAAATGATACATAAGTTATTCTGAGTATCTGTATAGAAGTTGTTGACTATACATGTGTAAAGTCTGTCAGAGAATTTAGAAAATTTATAAGGCTGAAATAAATTGAAGTTCCTTATTAGTTTTATGGTGACTTAAACTAATAGTATAATATGATCTATCACCCTTTGCTGTTTGCTCACATAAACAGTATAGATGCCATGAATTCAAATCGGAAGTTCTGAAAGACAGTCACTGTGAAACAGCTCAGTTCTGGGCAAGGTATATGGATATGATTCAGATGGTGTTGACACTGATTAGGGCTACAAGGAAGACAACTTTGTATTGCATGTCATCTCTATCTGTATGCCTTGTTCCCATGTTCATTGCAAATGATCACAACAACTACGCACAATATGTACCTGTGTAACTGATTACACTCATAAATTTGTCTGATACACATCGCAGATGCAAAGAACTTCTTGAACAAAATGGGTTAAGTGTGTCACAAACATTGGTTGTTTGCTTGAGAAATGCTTTTGACATAACTATAAGGAAGACAATAAAGAGGTATAATGGGCTTCAGCTACTAGAACTATGCTTCATAATACAGATGGAATGGTGTATTACTCATCACATCAGAGCTCAATATATTGAAACAACTCTTCAATTATTCAATCTGCTCAGATGCAAACAAGAATGAGTACTAGAGGCAGTTTCAGGCTTCACCAATCCTTTTAGTTCTAGTTGAACTGTACTTTTTGTCTTTCGGTGTGCCTGCTAAGCCTGGCATAGCTAAGGATCGTTTTGAGGCTGATGCGATTGGCAGGAAGGCTAATGCAGACCTCATTGACTCACTTTTAGTTTAAAAAATCTGTCTTTCACATCCCCAGGGATGAGAACAGTCAGCCATTCTCAATCAGGAAAATATGTCGGTTGACTCCAAAATGGAGAAAAAGTGATTTTTAAGTCACTTATTAAAGGCTTAAAATCACAAAATATCAATAGAAACAAGTCAGTTTATGCTTATTTTATATCTAAATTGAGTTTTAATTTCATTCAAACATATATTTCAGCAAAAACAACTGACATTATATAAATCATATGCCAGTGCTCAATCAGGAAATCCTGATCAATCCTGAACTTTCTCATCCCTGCCTCCCCCATAAAATGCTACAAGCTAATAAAGTTTTGGTGCTTGCGAGGTCAAGCAAGTAGAAATTGTCCAATTTACAAAACGTAAACAGCCAGATGAGAGCTTAAAGGATTTGTTCAGCATGACCTTCTTTCTATTGGACATAATGTTGACCTTGAGTTGACACTGCCATTCCTTCTTGGACCTGCACCATAGTCACTATCAACTCCTGATAGAATTTCCACCAAATCTGACAAGTCCAAACTTCAGCATGGCTTGCAATCACACATTGAACCAACATTAGATTTACCATGTAGTGCTGCACATAACGTTGATGTTTATGCCATAACTACGGAGCATAATAGCTTTTCCTGTCACCTTCATGGATCTGATGGCACCAGTATTCAACCAGGCACTTAAGGCAGGGCATGTTGGTTTTGTCACTGATACATATATACAATGTATAAGCAGCAGTCTATAAAGTCTTACAAACATTCTTGCAGAGGATAACCTGGATGTTTTGTTCAACAATGGTGTATGCAACAAAAGGTGCACCTTCTGAATGTCAACAGCATTGGCCAGAATATGGGGGAAGAGATCTACAGTAATACACTGTTAAACAGATTGTGACACTATCAATGTGCCTATGTGTTAGCACCAAGCAAAGGTTATTCCTATCAAACTGATAGAGAACCCCTCCCCCACTAGTTCATCAACATTCTAAGAAGGGCCGGAAAACAAATAAAGAATTGCTCTAGGCACTCATCAGTGATATGAAGCCCTAACATGTGCTATTTATGTAATTGTGAATAAGCTGAAGTACGACATGTTTCTGAAAAAAGTACCAAAGCCATACACATATACTGACTATTTCAAATGGCATGACCATGAGCTTACCTCCACCCTGCTTTTCTGTCCTTAAGATGTACATACAAAGATGGAACTATCAAGACCTTCCCATGAAAACTAGTGAGGCTTTCCAGATATGGACAAAATGTGTGGAAAATAAATGGGAAGGAAATTGAGTACCTCTGAATGAAAGAAAACTAGAGTGTACCCTAACAAAAGAGCCACAGAATTATATTTCACATTTTGTGTGGTATGGGGTTAACATGTTCAAAACTCAACAACTGAAACCTTATAAAAGATAGAAACATAATATTTGCAGTTTCCAAAAGGTACATAAACATTCTTTAATACAAAATGAGTTAGTAAGCACATTCACATTCAAAAATATCAAACTATATTAGTTTCATAAATCATTTATACAGGAATAATGGAAAAAAGTAACATACGTAACACTTTGGGGTACATATTTGTTTTCAAAGGTCCATAACTGTGTTGCAAAAATAGCTTATTTAAATGATATAGCCATTTGGAAATCTTACCTTATGGTTTGCACTTTTCAGAAGTCATGTCATTTACTAAAATTATCAAAGATGTTGATGGGTAATATATATAATTGGCTGTTACAGGGTAATGGTGCCATTACCAGAGTGCTAGCATATTGAAAAATCCTTGCAAGATAAATCTGATAGAGGAGTAATAAGTTGTATAGGAAAATTCTTTAAAACCCTTGGATAATATATGAAGATTTGCTCTATAACTTCTACCTGATGGGTTTTCTTTGATCTTTTATGTTGTTCGCACATTGAATTGAATGTTACAAATTTTCCATGAGTATTATGTCAACTATATCTGATGTCTCAAAATAAGAAAGAGGGTTTATGGTAGTTTATGTTTTGAGTTACTTCCTCAGCAAATGAGCCAGAGTTAAAAGAAATACATGGACCTGTGCCTGCATGCAAATAAGTACAAGCAGGTCGTGTTGGAGAACATATCTTGAATGTTTAATGGTATTTAGAGAGTAACGTATGTAACCTGGGCTGTAAAATAGTGTAAGACACCATAATTAGGAACTTTAATTCATTTGAATAGCAGCCTTATAGAGTTACTATATTCACTGATTGATGTAATACATGTATAGTCAATAACTGCCTTACTGATACTTGGAAATAACATATGAATCACTAAGTAACATATACAACAGCAAAATCTCAAGACATTTATAAAATAAATGTTAAAATTATGTAACTGTGCTATAAGAAGTTCTAAAACCTGTGCCAGACTTCAAAAAAAAGTGTGAATATGTCATGTTGGATACATTATCAGGAAAATTTAATGTTATTTTGCGGGTAACGTACGTAACATGATGTTACCCGCTAACGCTGCCACTCTCAGAAGGCTAACATATTTCATTTTGTGGCTTATATAATGTAGTATCTGGAAATCATAGTGTATGAAATTTCCCCTGGGGGAAGTGGGTTCTATAGCCAGCGCGAGGCCTGGATAATTACATTTTACATTTTTCTGTGATATGGGGTACCATGTTCATCATCTAATAACTCAAAAAGTATATAAGATAGAAACGTAATGCTTGCAGTTTTGAAAAGGTAAATAAAAATTCTTTAATGTAATACCAAATTAATGAACATAAACTGTTTTCAATAAAATTTAAGACAAACTATATTAGATACATTTATCATTTAAAAGGGGGTTCAATGAAAAAATGTAACATACACTACATCGGGGGTGACTATATTTGTTTTCAAATGTCATTATCTGTGGCCCAGTAATAGCTTATTTAGAAAAAAATAACCAATTTGGAAATCTTACTTTATCTTTTGCACTTTTCTGAAGTCTTAAAAATAATTTTAATTATCAAATATTTTTAGGGTAACGTATGTAACAGGCTTTTACAGCTTAACGCTGCCATTGTCAGAGGGCTAACATGTTGCAAAATCATTGCAAGACATTGGGCTTTAAGAAAAATATGGTCTACAAAATTCCCCCTGGGGGGGGGGGGGAGGTAAACCATATCCAGCCAGTGGCCTAATAATAGCGTAAAATGTAAAGACAAAATACAAAATTAATTTTGCACATATACCATATTTTATCACATGACGTCGCGTCTGGGAGTGATATAACGACATGCAATCAAATCGATAAACCACTAGTGGTTTACATATTTCGTAACGTTACGTTATGACGTCCATTATAACGTTGTGTAATAGGTGACAAAATCTTAACGTTTTCACGCTCAAAATGCATTTTTTAAGTAATTTTAATGTCATGTGATAAATAGAATCTAACATTGGTGCCCCTGTATTATTGAATTTATAAAATTCATTGCAAAACAAAGATAAAATGCTCGACAAGCCTCACATTTTATCACTTTTCCCCAACTCATTTATGAAATACTTCTAAATATTGTAGTTGGATAATTGTAGTTCATGTTCATGCAACTGGTGTTTTTAAAGTTGACCTAGCGTGTCACAATATTGCAAACGGTATCAAACCAGGTAGTAACTCTTAAAAGACTGATAAGCATGCTGCGGATTGCTCAAAAGCTGTATGTTGGGGATAAAGTTATCTAATATGAGATGTATAAATTGTTCATACAACACTGTGGCCAAAGGTATCTGTCTCCTTGATAAAAACATGTTTTGTTTATACAGGAAAAATTCATGCAAGTAAGAGCTTTTGATAATGGACTGTATATGTTTTGATTTGTGCCAATGTTTTGATGAAATGTAAATGAGATAATTAGACAGTGTATACCTTGCATTTTTTAGCTTTTATGAAACTTCAGTTTTCATAGCATTCCGCTCATCGTCATAAAGTAGGGGTATTAACACCGCTTGAGAAACAAAAATATTTTCAAGGTTCTCTTTTCCAGCTTTCGGCACTATACAAATTACCTGTTTACCAATCCCAATTACCACGACAACAACTTCTACAACACCAAGTACAACAACTACTTCTACAACAACGACTACAACTTCAACAACAACAACTACGCCTACAACAACTACGACCACACCTACCTCAACTACGACCACACCTATCACAACTACGACCACCCCCACCACAACTACGACTACGCCTACGACAACTACGACCACACCTACTACAACTACCACCACACATACTACAACTACGACCACGCCTACCACAACTACGACCACGCCTACTACAACTACGACCACACCTACCACAACTACGACCACACCTACAACAACTACGACCACACCTTCGACCACACCTCCAACATCTACGACCACACCCACAACAACTACGACCACACCTACGACCACGCCTACCATAACTACGACTACAACCACGCCTACTACAACTAAGACCACAACTACGACCACACCTACTACAACTACGACCGCTCCTACCACAACTACTATTGCTTCAACAACAACTACGACCACGCCTGCCACAACAACGGTGACACCCACAACTACGACCACGCCTACCACAACATCGACAACACCAACTACAGGAAGAACGACCACGCCTACAACAACGAACACGCCAACCACATCAACAACCACGCCTACCACAATATCGACCACACCAACTTCAACAACTACACTTACACAAACAACGACGACCACAACGACCACACCTACCACTACATCCACAGTTGAAACTACATCGACTGTAAGTGACAGTAATGGAACCACACACATGTATGTTATTTCTCCTTTCTTTTTGCTAAAGAACACAATTAATTCAATTAAATATGCTGGGATCTACATGGACGTATCAAAATATAATTCATTTAAGGAGCACGGTCACGTTAGATAATGTTATTGCGTCGTCGCGCGCAGAGCCAGTTTATGTCCCCTTTTCTAGTATGTTTGTAACCATCTCTCATATATAATCAACAGGGCCCGGAATTACAATGCCTCCTTAAAGTTAGGCAAGACTTAAGTTAGATATTTATATTTCGACATGTTATATTAAATGCTAAATAAATTGCCTGGATCGATGCGGTACTTGTGGTCAAAGATATCATAGTGATCTTCAGAAAAATGAAACTATTTTGATTTTAATCAGTTTGAAACGTTATTTTTCGCATCTTGAAAAATCAATACTTAACTTACGTCTTCCTAAACTTTAAGGAGGCATTGTAATTCCGGGCCCAGGCCAATGATTGATAACTTAAATTACTAAGAAGAAACTATAGTCTAGTTCATTTTGAGTTACTTGAAGTAAGAAAGACAGCAAGGATCAGGAATAGATACAATCAAGTACCTCACCTGCCCCAGGATACCAAATGGGAAAGTAACAAAATCACATTTAACATCACAAACAATAGCCAAGAGGTCAGCTCTTTCCTTTCAGGTGACCACAAGGCAGCAATGAACAGACGCGAAAGTATGACAAGCACAAGACATAAATAACACAAATGATCCACAAAAGTCGACTGTGTTTGGATATATATCTGTATAAAGGTTCTATGGAGTTAAATCAAATGGTCCTATACAGAAAGTGTTGAGGTACTTCATAATGTTGTAATTCAATACTTTTTTACATTTCCAGGTCTTCGTCCTCAACAGAATCCGTCAGTCCTCTGGTTGCAGCAGTAGAAGATAATGACACAGGTTGGTATAATTATTTTTTTAGTTACCTCTCATATTAGCTGTATTGCTTCACGTTGCCTGATAAACATGGTCTCTCTCACGGCATTCACCTTTATCAGATCATGATGACGTTGCACATTTTGAATGACGTCGCTAATGACGATGAATCAATACAAAAATCGAAAATACCGTCATAATCGCTGGCTTGAAGAGTGAAACAATGTGTAAACTGATAAATAGAATACCAGGTTCGCGTCTTTTGACATCAAGTTTACCAGGCTTGGCTTTAAGAATGCTTGTTGAATCGTTTGGCAAAGTAAGTAAGGGTGCAAAGATCAGGAATCGATACAATCAAGTACCACACCTGACCCAGGATGCCAATGGGAAAGTGACAAACTCACAGCAGACACCACAAACGAGAGCCAAGAGGTCAGCCCTTTCCCAGCAGGTGACCACAAAGCACATATAAACAAACGCGCACAAAGACATAGCAAACTCAAGACAGAACAAAAACATAAAAGATCCACAAAAGAAGTACCGCCTTTGAAGGGTCAGTAAAATATTTTACTGGAGGGCTTAAACCGGTTTAACTGTGCCAACCTCACCCTTAATTCAGATGTCGATCAAGACACATAGATATTTGGTTTGCATGAAAGACCCCCAACTTATCAATGCATCATCTCCTTAAACATATAAATCAAGATATAACAAGGAGATAAAGCAAAGATAAGGACTCAACTGTAAATAATTCTGAATATCGGAGCAAAAGAAATCCAACAGGTAAACCCCGGTGGACCCGACAAACAGCCAAAGCATCAGGCCCCTACCATCTCATCAATAGATAAGTATTTAAGTCAGAACCATCATAGGGTGTGAAGTCCAACCCACCGGCGTGCAATTAAAGAGGAAAGCAAAGTTGCCAACAATGATTGGGTTGTTTACCAAGCATGCAGTGTGTTGCAATACATTAATGTTATAGCCAATCTTTTTATAATGGGAATTATTTTAATGAACTGCGCTGATAAATTATTAGAACCAACAATCCTCTTCAATTTATATACCAAGTCACCATAGAAATCAGGTTCCGAAAGTCGTGGCGCAAGAGAGATTTAAGTCCAACTTGGAATTTAGAAATCAAATCATAGTATTGTCTATAAAATTTTGAAAAAAGTTTTGCGAAGTTAATGATACCGATAGCCTTGTTTAAGAAGTTTCTGAGTTAACAATTTATTGCGAGTGTTGAAGTCAGCAACATAGCTAGATGCTCTAGCAAAACGAATGAGTTGAGAGATATAGACTCCACAGGGTGTAGAACGAGGAACATCACCATCTAAAAATGGATAATTGACAATTTCAAAATCAAAGTCGTCACGTTTATCATAAATTTTGGTAGAAACAATATCATTAGAAATTGACAAATGCAAGTCTAAAAATGCGGCTTCGATATCAGAGGCATTGGCTTTATTTTGGAGCTCTGAAGGGTATATTTGACTTACCATATTGTCAAAATAAACATTATTAATATTTAAAATATCGTCCAAATATCTGGAAGTAGTGTTAAACGCATCAATAACATCAGCCTGCTTATCATCAGAAAGAGACATCATAAAGTCCCTCTCATAACAAAACAGGAATAAATCTGCAACCAGGGGAGCACAATTAGTGCCCATAGGAATCCCAACTACTTGTCTATAGAGCTTAGTGCAAATCGAATAAAAATGTTGTCCAACAAAAAGGTCAGCGCATCACATACATTTTGACACGACCATGCATTATAATTTTTAGGTTTTTCTGAAGTAAAACATGCATTTCTGTCATTACATGCAAGGTAAGGAGAGCCTTCTCTCTGGAAGGTTCTTTCAATAAGATCAATAAGTGTATCTTTAATGAAATTATGAGGTAAAGTAGTGTAAAGAGTAGAAAAATCTCGCTATGCTTGATAGTAGAGATTCCTGATCTTTGCCCTCTTTCTTACTTTGATATCATAAGACACTCACCTAGTATTCTCTATAATTGAGCTGAGCCAGTACACAAGAGTTTGGTACTTATCGCACATGCCTGTAATGAACTTCCACGCTGACGTATCCAATGTGGCTAGTTGTCTAAGTTTTGACCTGAGTTTTATCTGCATCCATACTTTGTGTATCATGTGTAGGTTTAGATAAGCATTTTTTTCAGCGTATAATTGTAAATATTTTCTTTCCCATTAATTTTAACATATGTTTTGGGTGCTCAAAAGAGCCGTCTCATTGAGACGGTTCTTTTGATAACCCACAATATATTTTTGTTTGGGAAGTTAGAAAAATAATATTTTGATAAACACTCTTAACTAAAGGACTGGTATTCGAGAAGCGATGGCTCTGGGAGGTCTGCGATAAGTACCAAATAATCTTGTTTGACACAAAGAGCTAGTTGTATCTTTACTAATCGCGGAACCCACTCTGATGCTTCAACGGGTTACAATAGCCTTACAGTCCTAAAACAGCTCTGAACTCTTAAAAAAAAATCTTGCTATGTGTAAAAATCAACTGGTATGATGAAAGGCAAGATTTGGATTCGTAAAGAACTTCTAGCGATAAGGCGTATATTTTCCCTAGTTGACATGATTACAAACACCAAATTTTCAAATTGCCCTAATGTTTTTAAAAATTGTGTAGTTTGGCAGTAAAGTATGCATAGTAGGCAACAAAATACGTTTTAAAGCGATTCGCTATTTACAATACGGTGTAAACGTACACTTTCTACCCCGACCCCTCATTTATAGCCTTTATACTGGGTGCCGTTTAGACCAGATTTTGAGTTAACGCATTGCGAATTTTAAAAAATAAAAGTGCTAAACTGTTCAGGATATAAGTGCTCTTCATTTCCAAAACCTTACCGTATTCCTTCTGCGCATGCGTACAAAATACACCTAAATTGTGACGTTTGTCATTGGAAAGATGAAACTGGTGTCTTTCAGTTTATTTTTAGATGCTTTGACCCCTAGACCCAAGATGCCCTTTGGACAACGACATGTCGCTAAAAACATTTACAACATATGTAAAGGGCATCTTGGGTTTATAAAGGCTGGTGTGCCACAGGGATCTATTCTTGGACCTTTGTTGTTCTTAGTGTTCATCAATGATATTGTAGAAGAAATAAACTCATCTATCAGGCCTTTTGCCCATGATACCAGTCTTTACATAATTGTTGATGATCCTCTTGACGCTGCCATCAAATTAAATGCTGACCTTTCAAGAATCGATATGTGGGCTTCCTTGTGGCTTGTAACCTTTAATCCTTCAAAATCTGAATCATTGATCTTTTCCAGAAAAGTAAATAAACCATACCACCCACCTATTTGTATGAACTATCAGCAAGTTAATGAAGTAAACTCGCATAAATACATAGGTATATATCTGTCTAGAGATTGTACATGACACGAACATATCGAGCACATAAAGGTCAAGGCCTGGAAAAGAATACACGACATGCGCCGTCTGAAATTCATTCTAGACAGAAAATCATTATATACTATTTATTTCGCGTTCATTAGACCCCTTTTCGAATATGCTGATGTTGTCTGGGACAATTGCACAAAGTACGTATGAATTCAACGAGCTTGAAAAAAGTACGCATGAATTCAACGAGCTTGAAAAAAATTCAAAATGAAACTGCACGCATTGTGACAGGTGCCACTAAATTAGTGTCCATTAATTCACTATTTAATGAAACACGTTGGGAAACTCTTTCATCGCGACGAACAAAGCACAAGCTCACACTCTTTTATAAAATGAAAATTAATCTGTATCCATCTTACCTTGCTAGCTTAGTTCCAAATAACGTAGGAGACGTTTCAAGGTACAACTTAAGAAACGTTCAACACTCGCAAACTGTACATGCAAATACACAGCTCTACTCCAACTCGTTCCTTCCATCTGTTATCAGAAAATGGAATGCCCTTTCACAACCCACAAGAGAATTGAGCTCCATGGATTGCTTTGCCATTCAATTAAAGTCTTATATCATCCCACCTCAAAAATTATATTTTCAAGGAAATCGTCTTGCACAAATCTATCATGCAAGACTGAGAACAGGCTGTAGTACCTTACGCCTCCATCTCTACTCAAAAAACATAATTGTAAATCCTTTGTGTAACTGTGGTGAAATTGAAGACCCTTTCCACTTCTTCTTTGAGTGTAAACAATACAATCTCATTTGAAGGGACATGCTTACATGTATATCATTGTATATCTGTCATTTGTAACCCTAATTTAAACGACGGTCTTTCTGAAGAACAAAATCTCAATATCTTTATAGCTGTTTACAATTTTATTGTAAAATCTAGCGTTTCAGCCTAGCCTGACTGACGTACATTTTAATAACATCCTTTTTCAGTCGTTTGTCCTTTAGTCTTTAGCTAAGACGCTCTCTCATGCATATGTCCTCTCCAACAAAGTTCTCACCAAGGGCAGTAAACACCTCCTAACCCCGTGGAGATTGGTACTATGTATAATTTTGTTGTTGTTATACTTATTTTGTTATCTGTAATGAGTACAGTGAATGTCGCTTGTTCTAATCAGACAAATTTTGTGTATGTTTGGGACGAGCGCTACATTTATCTGTATACATTGGTTTACGTGACTAAATTTGTTCTTAAGTTTAATGGCATAAAATTTGTACTTGCCGTTACATATCACAGTTACCATTTAGCGCATATTCGTCTAAAGGGATACAGTTCACAAAAGTCAATAGACTTTCTTCTGAATTCCTTGTGTAAAAAAACTTGTAACTGTTCATTTTAGTGCTTGTAATTTTGCTATTGTGTATTTATACAAAGAAATAAAGTTTAAACCAAAGTAATCATGGACTTATATTCGATAGATCACTTGTGTATGAATCATGGGATTAATACACAAAATATCTATCGATTCGCGTTAGCTCAAGTGGAGTGAACTTGTAAGTTAAAATTTTACTTTTACAATTGTAAACAATATATTACATCACTGTCACTCTTTGTTGGCACGATAGTAAAGCCATGTACCTGTATTTATTACCTTTTTTTATATTTCAGCGGCTCTAGTCGGGGGTATTGCTGGTGGCATAGTTGGTCTCGCTGTCCTGATCGCTGTTGTTGTATGTCTGATATGTTACACAGGGTAAGTGAATTATAGTTCGCTCATTTGCTAAGGCCTTCAAACCACAAGATACAAAATGATTTATCTATGCGTGGCAATCATTACCCATCATAGAATATTGCCAGACAACGGCTTCGAGGGGAATTACCACAGGAGCACATTAACATTCCATGCCAATGAAAAACAACTTGAGGTTAGCCATCAATCTTGTTTTCATACAAGGTGCATACCAAACTGCAAGAGCACGTGTTCATTTGTACCTACCAGTTTCACTAAAATATAAGATACGTGTAGATTATTATAAAAAAACAGGTGATAAACACTCATTCATTAAAAAGCGCATGTTGTTGGTGCCTAATGACATTGCTTCTTTTATTGGTAGTGAACGTTTACATGGGTTAGCTCATGAGATTTTGGTACGTATTGCATACGTAAAACTACTCTAAACAAGCATACTCAATTTGTTATCTGTTGAGGCTAGAAGTATAATATTCGGTCTGAACCTTAATCTGCTGCCATGCTCTGTGTATGCGAGCAGCTAAAACTCTTCAATTTAATTCGAATTAGCGAGTATTTCGAGCAATGGAGAATCGAATTATCTAGTTTTGGCTGTACAAACTTTCAGTATGTGTTTAATTCTGTTTCATGGTGTTTTTAATTTTACACAGAAGGAGAAAAGAGAAAAGCAAGGAACAAGACAATGAACGTTTGCCTCGGTCTGTCAGATATAATTCTTCTGATGATGTCCAAATAAGTGAAAATGCCTTATATGACAGACAACAACCTAGTACAGGGATGAACCAGCTTTTCATTGGTGGTTTACCAGGTACACGTGACACTGCTCTGCCTCGTTTGGAATTACCGGAAATGGAACCAGAATATGCAAGAATTGACAGATCTCCAAAAGTTGACAGTAGAAACAGCAAGAAGCCAAAGTTAACAACATTTAGACCAGCAAATGGTCTTTCAGAAACTGTGGAATTAACTGGTGATAATGAATATCACGAGATAGGCAGTGCGATATCTAATCCTGGATACAATGAAAATTACGACATGCCATATGACAATAAAGCTATTACTGGAACTAGTGTCCATGGTGATAAGACTAAATCTGGTTCCGTGTCTCCCTATGATTATATTGATCCCAGTAAATTAGAACGTGATGATGCGGATACCAAATCAGCGAAAGGAAGCTATACATATTTAAAAGTTATAAATAACCCAGGTGGTGACATTACTGCTACGCATAGGAATACACATGAATACTGCAATCAGTTAAGTACTGGATATACTGGATATGCAAACGACCCAAGCAGAGAATATGCAAATGCAAGACGCAATGATTATCTTAGTCCTTCACATGTAGCACATTTTCGAAAGTACTATTTAATGGTCTATTGAAGTTGACACCTTATATCAAATTAACACCACATTTAGGGGATAACTGTATTAAAAGTCTTCACTTGGGGAGGTATATCATCTATATCTACGAGTGAGACTTGTAGGCTAATGTAAGGGATACATAAATGTATTCGTAATTGTTCATATTTATTCCTAATGTATCTTGTCTTTTATCTATTAGGATATTATACAGTATCTTTCCCCTCAAAAAGCGTGATGCTAGCACATGTAAAGTTTAAATAGAAAAAAGATGTTTTATGTGTGTGTTCAACAAAACCTATACTGCTTTTGACCAAAAGCCCAAGTCAAAATAGCGCAGGTTGCACTGTAGTTTTGCGTTCTTGTGTCTGTACATAAAGATACCATTTTTCTGTTTTAATAATGATTTCATAATCCAATGG
Source organism: Loripinus fragilis (assembly GCA_964019695.1). Lineage (NCBI taxonomy): Eukaryota > Metazoa > Mollusca > Bivalvia > Lucinida > Lucinidae > Loripinus > Loripinus fragilis. The sequence goes on from OZ026517.1 coordinate 31,825,671, forward strand.
CAGGTCCATATATATTTGTATATGTATTTTTGTTGTATTGTTTCCGAAAATATTACAATTTTAAAATCATTTGTGTTCAATTGTTTTATTCAACATATCAGCTAACAATATACAAAACAATGAGGAGACGTTTAACACTTATCCAGTCAATAATATTTTTTCTTGAGAATGTCGTCTGTTTTTACATCTGCTGCATATTTTCAAATGCCCTTCATTCTACATTGTTCATGAAAGCAAACAATTTGAACCCTTATCAGACTGCTCCCAATAGGTCCATATTGTTTTGCTATATAAAGAACATATTAAACAGACGGGATTAGCAGACGACTAAGTCGTGAGTAGCGGGCTAAGGATTAAGATAAGTCAATGTGAGAATGAGGGCAAAGATCAGGAATCGATACAATCAAGCACCAAACCTGACCCAGGGTACCAATGGGAAAGTGACAAGTTCACAATTAGACATCACAGACGAAAGCCAAGAGGTCAGCCCTTTCCCAGCCGGTGACCACAAGGCATCAACATACTGACGTGCATGAAAGCATAACAAAACGAGACAGAAATAACATTAAAGAAGCACCGCCTTGGGACGATAAGTAAAAATATTTTACTGGAGGGCTTAAACAGGTTTAGCGGTGCACCAACCTCACCCTTAGCTCAGATGTGGATCAAGACACATAGATGTTTGATTTGCATGGAAAACCCCTAACTTATCAATGCATCATCTCCTAGAGCATATAAATCAAGATATAACAAGGAGATAAAGCAAAGATAAGGACTCAACAGTAAATAAAACTGAATACCGGAGCAAAATAAATCAAACAGGTAAACCCTGGTGGGCCTGACAACAGCTAAAGCATCAAGCCCCTACCATCTCATCAATAGATATGTCTTTAATTCGGAACCGTCTTAGAAATTGAAGTCCAACCCACTGGCGTGCAATTAAAGAGAAAAGCAAAGTTGCCAACCGTGATTGGGTTGAACACCAAGCAGCAGTCTGCTGCAATACATTAATGTTAGAGCCACTCTTCTTATAAAAGGAAACTATTTTTTATAAATTAATGACCTGCACTGAAAAATTATTAGTGCCAACAATCTTCTTCAATTTATACACCATGTCACCATAGAATTCAGGTTCGGAAAGTCCTTAGTGCAAGAGAAATTTAAGTCCAATTGGAATTAAGATATCAAATCAAAGTATCGTCTAAAAAATTTAGAAAAGGTTTTGCCAAGTTTATGATACCGATAGCCTTGTTGAAAAAGTTTCTGAGTTAACAATTTATTGCAAGTGTTGAAGTCAGCAACATGGCTAGAATGATGCTCTAGCAAAAAGAATGAGTTGAGAGATATAGACTCCTTCCAGGGAGAAGGCTCTCCTTACCTTGCATGTAATGACAGAAATGCATTTTTACTTCAGAAAACCCTAAAAAATATCATGCATGGTTGTGTCAAAATGTATGTGATGCGCTGACCTTTTTGTTGGACAACATTTTTATTCAATTTGGCACCAAGCTGTATAGACAAGTAGTTGGGATTCCTATAGGCACTAATTGTGCTCGCCTGGTTGCAAATTTATTCCTGTTTTGTTATGAGAGGGACTTTATGATGTCTCTTTCTGATGATAAGCAGGCTGATGTTATTGATGCGTTTAACACTACATCCAGATATTTGGACGATATTTTAAATATTAATAATGTTTATTTTGACAATATGGTTAGTCAAATATTCAATTGAGATAATGCAATGTGAAATGGTGTTTTGAGGGTAGTGCACTTAAAAATCCATTTTCTATCTCTCGTTTCTAATTTGATCACAATGAAATTTCAATGGCTAATGCAAATATAGATGCGCTTTACGTTAGTAGTCTCAGAAAAAAAAATTCTTACATTTTATAAGTGGTGCGTAACTAAAGTGGTTCACTGTATACACTCAACATTTCTAATTGGTCACCTCATTATTTCTGATCAAGCGCTAATAATATTAAAATGATTTTTTGCCTATGTATGTGCAGTTTAATGGGCAAATGTTTAGCGGTCTTTCAGAAAAGTTGTCTTTTAATCCACAGTTTTTTGGTTAAAAATGCAAAAATATGATTTTTTGGAAGAAAAATGGTTTTGAGTGAAGTTTTTATCAAATGTAAGTGCAGTTGGTAATAAACTGGTCAAGTCGACTTCAAAAAACACCAAACACTTGAATTTTTTACTAAAGTAGATTTTTACGCATTTTTTAAAATATCACATTTTTCGAGATTTTTGAAATTCATTAGAAGCTTGTATAAAAATTTTTGTATGCATTTTATTTCATCTGAACAAAATAGCCCAAAATAGCCCAAGCAGACTCGAACTTGATTCGTCCATTTTGTGATGACAAACATTTTACTGCTGCAGCGCACTTCCTGTTTGAATATAAAACTTTAAAAGTCAATTTGACGGTACTTTGCACTATGTTTTTCAATTTCCAAACTAGAACAGCAACGTCTATTAGTAATACATAATCGCTGAAAATTTCAATGCTGTATCACAGATAATAAGGCGTACAGAACAGTGCGAACTTCTTATGTAAATTGCATGCAAAAAGCTGAAATTCAATGATTTAGCTGCTGTACGTGTTTGTCATCATGCTATAAATATGAAACAGAAAAGAGGAGTCTGGTTGAAGCGAATCATCTGAAGCATGTTCGTCTTGAATCATGGCAGTCAGAAACATCTTCATACAAACAAAAAACAAATGGATGGCGTCTCTGTGGAATATTTCATATTGTAGCAAAAATGTGACTTTTTGAAATGATTGTACCTTTACTCTAACATCGTCTGTGCAAGCTACACCAGTCATTTTTAAATGGAATGACCTGCAGAGTTTTGGCAAGGCCTTGGGTGATTTATAGAAGCATAAATTTTGTATAACCGAATCTTACTTTCAAAACTAACGTAAAAAATGTAAGGTGACCAATTAGAAATTTTGCTAAGTGTAGACTCGGATCAGACTGCTTCTAAGGGAGCAGTTAGGTGATCAGGGTTCAAATTGTTTTCTTCCTTGATATAATCTAGTCTGAGGTGCACTTTCAGAATACATTCAGCAGATGTAAAAAGCAGACAGGACAAAAGAATAGTGGTGGGATAAGGGTTAGCAGTTTTTAATGATTAATAAATATCTTTAGACAAAACATAAGAAACATTTTCTATATTGAGCTTTATAGCTAAATTAATGCTTAAGCTTATGAATGTTGAAATTATTATATGAGCCAGCACATGATAGTATGGTACTTATCATATGACGTCGCGTCTGGGAGTAAAATAACGCCATGCAATAAAATAGATATAGAGGATATTTACTTTTTTGAGGTGAATACCAAATATATTTCATCGAGTGTGTTGAAAACATTAGAGTTTTTCATGAGTGCGCACGAGATGAAATATATTTGGCATTTACTAAAAACAGTAAATTTTCTTTTTATTTTATACTTTTTAGAAGATTTACAGTTAATCATTTTGTTAACCATGCTTCAAGCCGAATCACAACAATGTAATCTATAGTCATCAGGTCTTACAGATAAAAAGAAATGTATTCAGCGTCAAGGTGCGAGACGAGTGACGTCATAAGCGACGTCATAATTTGTTGATGACGACGCTGTACATGGCATATGTTACATGCATTGCCTCACTCACTGAAGCGGGAGGTGTTGAAAATTCAAAATCGAAAAATTTCAGCAAACTTGAATTATTTTGGTACCAAAATGTTACTCATGGTTTAATTAAGAAAATGACTACCCACACTTGATGTTTTTGTTCACAAATAAGAAAGTTATTGGCGTTTGAACTTTCGAAGTGAGCTGCATTGAGTGAATTGAAAAGTCAGAGTCAGGTGATCCAAAAAACGCTACAGTGAAAATATAGGCTGATATCAATCACTAGTGATTGATATCATACCATTTCACTAGTGATTGATATCACTTTTATTTGTTTTTCATATGCATTGATTTCAGTGCTAAGTATAAAATAAAAACAACTAGTGGTTTACAGATTTTCGGGAAACGTTTTTACGTCCACGACAGCGACAATGTGACATTTTGACGTAAGAGATGAGATTTCAAAGTAACCTTAATGTCATATGATAAATATAATCTACATTTGTGCTCCTGTATTATTTAATTGATAAAACTCGTTGTGAAAAAAGATGAAATGCTCGGAAAGTCTCGCATTTTATCTCTTTCCCCAACTCAATTAATAAATTCAATTCAATAAAACATGAAAACTCATGTAAGATCCTCTATTCATCACATAAGGTAAATTCAGAAAATTTCGAAAGGTTTTTTTCTCGATATTTCGCTAAAATAAAACCGCAAAATGGCGAAATCAGTCCGCTATTTACTGATGTATTTCAATCGTTTTCCAGTCGCATCTTGTAGCGTTATTCGCGAAAATAAAACCCTCGCAAAAAATCTGAATTTACAGTACGCGCAAACGCCTCTTTCAAACAGCCATGCTGGCATATTGTGCTAAGTACTTTAACTGTATTAACAACTTTTAGTTGAGCCGTGACATGAGATTTCCAACAATGTGGTATGTGCGACCAACAAAGCCTCAGACCAGCCTGCGCATACGTGCAGTCTAATCAGAGCCTTTGATAGTCGCTTGAATATTCTATGACTGTTAAACTACTGACCGAACATCATTTGGAGCTTCTAAGCTTAAAAGGAGGCTGCATAGGCTCGTCCAAGTCTACACTTGTCAAAATACCACATTGTTGGAAATCACATGTTGCGGTTCATTTAGTCATGCAGTTCCGAATTTTGTATCTCGTGAATGGTAACGGACCAACCAAGAGTGACAGTGACGAAATATTTTGTTTACAATTGTAAGTAAAACATCAACTTGCACGCTTCATTTCAGCAGTCTATTTGTGTATTTATCCTATCCTGCGGATAGAATTAATACATAATTGATCTATAGATTATAAGTTCATGATAACTTTTAAACAAAACATGACGTCACTTTCACTCTTGGCTGGTAGGACAGTACAAAAGAAAATAATTCTATTTTAACCCGTCTGTTTCGTTCCAAACGGAGCAATAACATTGAGCCTACAGGAATAAATTCGCCAGCTTAAGAGTTGTCCCAGATGCCAAAATCTTGGCAATGACGGTTCTGTATTTCTCTACTGTTTGTGTGCTAGCAACTCAGGCTCCGATGAGACTGCATGTGTGCAGGATAGTCTGCGCCTCCGATGCTCAATAAGCGATAAATATACTGACGTCAACAAAAACGCCTCACTCATTATCACTGATTTCTCAGCGACGGTAACACAAATGAACAGCCACGTACAGCTTATTGGTAGAGGTTGGACAAGGTTGAAAAAAGACTTTAATTTAACACGCAGATGGCGCGTTATTCCGATGACGTCAAACAGGCTCAACTTACACATGACGGCATTATGCATCAATCGCTTATGATTTCAGTTTGAATTTTCGCTAAGTTTGTGCCGTTATTGTTTTGCTAAACACTGATCAAATTTTGGATCAATTATTCAAACAAATGTACTTGTAACAAGGTTTTTTTTTTTAAATTATGACGTCATACATTCAAAACGTAAGACCTGTTTATAAAACTTGCCAACATTATTGTTTGCGTTTTAGTGATGGTAAAATGATAAAGGGGTTCATTAGGTAATGTACAAAGAATATGGCTACAACAAATTACGCCATTTAAAATGAGCTGTCACGCTCAATAGCCGATCGTTGGTCTACGTTAACGTCATTCGAAGTAGCCATCTGGAACACGTGCCAAAATGCGTTTCCACAGCAATCTTCGCTGGTTAAAGACTATAGACTATTGCAAATGATTCGTAACAATATTTTCACCTACATTACAAAGCCATGAAGTTTAATTTGTACTAAAATGCATGGCGAAAAGATGGGCGAGGTAAGTTGTTTCATTCAGCAGACGCATACAAATATTGTCTGCGTCACACGAAACTGGTGACTCCTGTCTCAAACCGAGGTCGTTTTCGCAGCTTGGAATATTCTTTCAGCAATTTTGATTTCATGAGATACGCTTGACTGATAGGCAGACCTTGGGTAATCATTATCCGTAATTGTAATTATCTGTAATTAAATACAATTTTCAAAGTAATCATATGTAATTGTAATCATGGGTTGGCTCAAATACATGTAATGTAACTGTAATCATTACTGACAATATTTTAGCTGTAATTATAATTACTTTCAAATACTTTTGAAATACATTTTGCTATTTTCTAAAACAAATTGTTCACCACTAAAAATAACTGATGAGTGAAGACCTGTGGTATTTTTTAATTCAGATAATTGAGAAAGGGTACACTGTGGATATATTAACATATAAAACAAAATTGCCTAATGTGGACAATAAATAAATAAAAGCAAGCTTTAAAGATTTAATCACTTTCATAATTAGCATCAATTTAATTCAGATGTTTGAGATTAACAGGCAGCATGAAATTAAAATAATTTTTGAAATGCTTCAATAGATGTTGTAACATGATATAAGGTACATTTTCCTGCTAAAATTCACTCTGACAGTATTTTTATATCTCCTTTCATTTGTTGGCATGCTTAGCTGATTTCATAGGCAAAATTTAATTCTCAAATCCAAACCATAAAAAGTTATCTCAAAGGTGTAAAAGTGTTTTGTTTTAGAATAAGACTAGCGCATGTCAAACAGGACCTATGACCCTCTAAATAGCTACCTCTATAGTAGTAGTTTAATAGTTTATTAAAGTGTCACATCTCGAATATATTCATATACAACATTCAATAAAACCTTAAAATATTCAAGATCCTGCCATTGTAGGCAAATGAGACACTTTCTTAACTTAAAAGTTACATGCATTATATAAAGTTATTTTACAACTAAAATATTCATACATATAAATAGAAACAAAACAAAATGTTTTTATATTTACAATGTTATAGAATAACAATAATAGATTCTAGGAGGCCAAAACTCTTCTCTTATTCATTTTAAATAAAACGTTTGCTAACTGCAATTGTAGATCATTACAGTTCATAAGCCATACCATTTATCAATTGACTCATAGTGCTTAAATCTATCATTAATAATCTGAGCAGATTGAAACAAGTTAAATCTAATATCACTATAAAATTCGGAATCAACTAAAAAGTGGGTTTCGTCTTCAATCAAATCCATATGACAATATTTACAAAGCGTACAAACTAGATTAAGATTATAAAACAAAAATACATTTTTGTTAAATGACTAAGAAATAATGAGTTGCAAGTATTTCAATCAGATCACTAAAATTTCTAAAGCTAACTTTCCTAAAATGTGGTGTCTTATGCCAGACCAATTCCTTTGGTGGCATTTGTCAGGTGTTTGTGCCATTTCTTGCTTTCTTCAAATTTTGATGGTTCCCTCTGTTTCTAAAGGATTCGCTTTTCATATCATTTAAACCTGCACTTTAGATTTTGGTACTTATGAGCCGTGACATGTGACGTCTGATCAGAGCCTTTGCAAGTCGTTTAAATATCCTATGACTGTTAAGCTTCTGACCGAACATTACTTGGAGTTTCTAAGCTTAAAAGGAGGCTGCACAGCCTCGTCTGAAATTACAATTGTCAAAATGCCACATTGTTGGAAATCACATGTCGGGGCTCTTATCACATTGTGAAGCAGCCAAGGCTCTGAGTAACCTGCACATCCATGCAGTTTTGTCTGAGTCTTTGCTACACATTCATGCAGTTTTGTCTGAGCCTTTGCGGCACATCCATGTAATTTTGTCTGAGCCTTTGCTGCACAGCCATGCAGCTTGGTCTATGCTATTGCTGCACAGCCATGCAGTTTTGTCTGAGCCTTTGCTGCACATTCATGCAGTTTTGTCTGAGCCTTTGCTGCACATTCAGGCAGCTTTGTCTTAGCATATGCTGCACAGCCATGCAGTTTTGTCTGAGCCTTTGCTGCACATTCAGGCAGCTTTGTCGTAGCATTTGCTGCACAGCCATGCAGTTTTGTCTGAGCCTTTGCTGCACATCCATGCAGTTGTGTCTGAGCCTTTGCTGCACATCCATGCAGTTGTGTCTGAGCCTTTGTTGCACAGCTATGCAGTTTTGTCTGAGCCATTGCTGCACGTCCATGCAGTTTTGTCTGAGCCATTGCTGCACATCCAGGCAGTTTTGTCTTAGCCTTTGCTGCACATCCAGGCAGTTTTGTCTGAGCCATTGCTGCACGTCCATGCAGTTTTGTCTGAGCCTTTGCTGCACATCCAGGCAGTTTTGTCTGAGCCATTGCTGCACATCCATGCAGTTTTGTCTGAGCCTTTGTTGCACATCAATGCAGCTTTGTCTGAGCCTTTGCTGTACATCAATGCATTTTTTTCTGAGCCTTTGCTGCACATCTATGCAGTTTTGTCTGAGCCTTTGCTGCACATCCATGCAGTTTTGTCTGAGCCTTTGATGCATATAGATGCAGTTTTGTCTGAGCCATTGGCGCTTATCTATGCAGTTTTGTCTGAGCCATTGCTGCACATCAATGCAGTTTTGTCTGAGCCATTGCTGCACATCCATGCAGTTTTGTCTGAGCCTTTGTTGCACATCCATGCAGTTTTGTCTTAGCCTTTGCTGCACATCAATGCAGGTTTGTCTGAGCCATTGCTGCAAATCCATGCAGTTTTGTCTGAGCTTTTGCTGCACATCCATGCAGTTTTGTCTAAGCCATTGCTGCACATCCATGCAGTTTGTCTGAGCCTTAACTGTTCACATACATGTGGCCAGTTAAGCATATGTTAAGCGTAAAGTTTTGATTATTTTCCTATCCCTCAGTTTAAACATACGTTTTGTGTGCTCAAAAGAACCGTCTCATCGAGACGGTTCTTTTGAGTACTCACAACATATATGTTTTGGTTGAGAAATAAAAAAATAATTTTCTGGTACGCTCTCTTATCTGGAGGCCTGCACATACTCAAGGGATGGATGTTGATTAAGGCACAGACATAAGAATAGCACTAAACAGAGTTCTCTTTGTTTAGTATCATCAACATTACTTTTTAATCCATTTAAACCAAATGGAATGCCCCACTCTTATCAAGTGGACCAGTCCATTTCTGTTTAAAGGGTTGTTTGGTGGTATTTTTCAGTTCGAATTTCAATAGAAAATTATGTATATAAACAGTGAATACACATATCATACGCCCCCTCCCGTTCGGCGACGCTGATCTGGGTCTTCCCTCATTGAATGTGTCTCACAAAAAAGACGCTAGGCTTACATGTATATGGGCTAATAATAATTATATTGGTGATAACACATGTAACGGTATATGACAAAAATGGTCATTTTAAAAAGGCCTTTACGTGTAACATGTTTTAAAATATAAGAAATATACATTGTCAAGATATTTACAAATATCAGCACTTTTCATGACAGTTTCATGCACATGTACTATATATTATGTATAACTATACTTTTCGCTTACTGTAAAGGCGGCAACTTTAATATTCATAGCTTGGCGTGTTCGGCTATTTCATCTGCTAAACAAGGGAAATCAGGTTGTATTTATAATTTGTAGTATGGCCGATGCTTTTTTTCTTTGATGTTTAAATCAGACACCCTAGAATAACGACGAAGGAGGAGCTTAAAACCGTACTCTAACTTCCAATTTATGTAAACAGCGATGTAGGCGGTAACTATCTAAATAGCGACAATTTAACTCGTAGGTAAATGTAATATAATTGACAGCTTAGGCCGGATGCAGGGAGGAGCGAATGTAAATTTCGTCAGGTGTCAGTAACACGTGTTTATTTGCGCCTGCGCCATACTACAAGCTAAATAAAGGATTCTTCCTCGGCTTTCTTGTTTAAACCGCTCGGTTGGCTACGCCCACCTCGCGGTTTAAACAAGAAAGCCGAGGAAAAGAATCCTTTATCTATTACTTGGTGAAGAATAAGTAAGTTGTTTGGGCCGTGTAAACGTGCGTGTAATTCATGAAAATCCTATCCGTATACACACTGAACTCACATTTACTAACCCTTAAAGCGCATAATCACAAAATATTATGTTTTTGTTGTCCACTAAAGTATTTGAAGTCTTAAAGACAAACAGTGTGGACCAAGATCAGACTGCTCCTGTATGAGCACTCTGATCAGGGTCCACAATGTTTGCCTCTATGCTTATGTTAAATAGACATTTTAGATGCAGTTATTTTGATTGCGTTTTAAAGACTAAATAATGTGTTGTGTGTCTGTAAATAGGTGATGGCGCAAGATGATACAGTTAATTTTGAATAAAACAACGCCCCATTTTCAGCTTTACCTATGTCTGAGATTGACCAGTCCTAATTTCGCATTCATGATGTGCCACCTTTACAGTAACCAAAACGCCATATGATATATTCAAAGATCTAACAATCAAGCCCAGAAGCCAGTTAGCAAAATGCAAAACGTGATTTGCTGCTGACAATTCTGATATTCCAAATAACTCCTCAAATCACCCCACAAGTCCTGAGCATAATTATTGCGTCACTGTGCTTGTCCTGCTGAACAGCCACCAGTTTTTTTTTTGCCACACCAGAATTTGGCAAAATCACATCATCTTTCTAGTGATGCAAAAGACTCAAAACCACTAAATTACATAAATACAGACATAAGGAAGCAAAACATATATAATTATGACTAAAAAAATATATGCCATCATGGTGAAAAAAATGGTCAAAGTTAAAAACCCCGCGGGGTTTTTCAAAAACCCCGCGGGGTTTTTCCAACCCCGCGCGGGGTTTTTCCCCCACATTTTCAAATGGGGGAAAAACCCCGCAGGGTTTTTTCAAAAAAATAAATATTAAAATTTGTTCAAGAAACAAGTTTGTTTGATTGTAATTATTGCAGAAAATGATTGATATGGCTTAATTCCAAACTTTGATTTCCCCCGCGGGTTTTTTCTCCCATTTCAGATTGTGGGGGAAAAACCCCGCAGGGTTTTTTGAAAAATTCAAATTGACTTTTTTGAATTATTATTCATCACAATGCATAATAAAAGGTATATCAAAAACTTTCAGCATTATATTGTGCCTCTAGAGGAAAAAGAAAATTCCCCCGCAGGGTTTTTCCCCTGCGGGGTTTTTCCCCCACAAAATAAAATGGGAGAAAAACCCTGCGGGGTTTTTTATCCAAAAATAATAGTTTCAGTTTTTAGCTCAAAGAAGCAGTTTACACTTTGTGTTCAAAGTTGTGAGAGTTTTATATCAAAACAGAGAGATTTCAATTTCTCCCTTGGTGAGAAATCCTAAAATATACGTTACCGAAATGGCAATGTATCATTGTTAGACTGATGGCTGAGAATGTTTTGCTCCCAGTTAAAGAATTTTGCAGACACATCGTATCTAAAAAGAATATTTCAAGCTGCGTAGAACAAGAGATGTTTGCATGTGTACGATTGGGTGTTTGCCTCTAACAGTCTGTTACATATGTTACCATATAAAATTCAGAAAATGAAAAGTAAAAGTCTGTGCAATAAGAAGGCATTAATTTCCCGATTAAACTCACTATTTAAATTACGCATATAGTTTGCCTACTGGATACCTAGAATACTTATAAAAGTTTTAAAGCAAAATAACTGCATCCTCATGTGTTATGTGCGTTACTTAAATTAAACTACCCTTAAAAATGGTAATTGTGACCAATATTATTTGCTTTTACAGCTGATTTGTGCTTTTTTAAAATGCTTTTGATCTAGTTGTACTTACACACTCATTTGGCTCATAGAAAAAAACAAAGTGTGTTAATCTATCTTAAATATGGTGCATTATATGAGCAATTAAACAACACTACCCTAAGTTTTAAGGAGCCCAATTCGGTAGGTATTATTCAAGTAAAAATATATGAAGTCTTCCATTATTTGATAGTTGTGCTAACATAATAATGAAGAATGATAAATTTTGCAAGTTCAACAACAAGATAGGAGAACTTGTTACAGGTTGTTACTGATGTTACATAACATTATAAATAAGCCAGGACATAGACTTGGTGTAAGAGATGATATTTCAGGGCGAAATGAATATTTTTCACATAGTTTCCTATAAATCTCTAGGTTTTGGTGCTTTAATCTTAGGAATTAAATTATTACTGATTATCAAGACCTTTTTACAGATGTTATATATATCAACTTTTTCAATATTCCTTGTGTGTATAATACTAAAATATAGATAGAGGGACGTGAAAAATAATAGTTTATATTTTAACATGACAATTAAGTATTTGTTTTGGTTAAATGTAAATATCTAAACTTATCCTTATCCAAGTCATATACAATATATATCCTTATCAAAGTGACCCAAAATGATATTCACCACTCCGCCATCCCAAGAGGAATCAAAACACCAAATTTGGGATTCATACATCAAATAATATAGGAGATAAGATCCAGACACGATTATTCTAGAAACTAGGTCATAGTTCAAGATCGCAGTGACCTAAAAATGGTATGCCACACATCAGCATCCAAAGATATATCCATACAGCAAATTTGGGATTCCTCCCTCAAATAATATACGAGATATGCTCCTGACAGGATTATTTTAGATACAAGGTCAAGGTCACAAAACTGAAACATGAAACTCTGCCAGCCCAAGATGCAACCACATACCAAATTTAGGTTTCCTAGCTCATACAATATGGAAAAAATGCTCAGAACACGGTTATTCTAAAACTAGGCCAAAGGAAAAAGTCACAGTGACCCGAAAAGTGTATACAAGACTTGGCCATCCCAAAATGCATCCACACACTAAATTTGGAATTCCTACCTCAAAGAATAAAGAAGTTATGCCAATTCTAGAAACTGGGTCAGAGTTCAAGGTCACAGTGACCGGAAAATAGGACGGGACAATCCGCCATTCTAAGATGCATTCACACATAAAATTTGGGATTCCTACCTCAAATGATAAAAGAGATATGCTCCATATATTATTATTCTAAAAACCAGGTCAAAGGTCAAGTTTAAGGTCACAGTGACCCAAACATGGTACGCAGCACTCCGCCATCCCAAGATTCATACACATACCAAATTTGGAATTCCTATCTCAAAGAATATAAAAGATATGCTATGGGCACAATAATTCTTAAAACTAGGTCAGAGATCAAGGTCAAGGTGACCCAAAAATGGTATGTGACACTCCATCAACCCAAGATGCATTTACACACCAAAATTGGAATTCCTATCTCAAAGAATACAGGAGATATGCACCAGACTCAATACAGTTTCTAGAAACTAGGTCAGAGGTCAAGTTCAAGGTTACAGTGACCCAATTATGGTATGTGACACTTCTTCATCCCCAGATGCATCCACACACCAAATTTGAGATTCCTACCTGAAATAATATGAAATACATGCTACGGGCATGATTATTCTAAAACTAGGTCAGAGGTCAAGGTCACAGTGATCCGGAAATGGTACGAGACACTCCACCATCTGAGGATGCATCCACACACCAAATTTAGATTTCCTACCTCAAAGCATGTAAGAGATATGCTCCAGGCACAATAATTCTTAAAAACTAGATCAGAGGTCGAGATCAAGGTCACAGTGAACCGAAAATGGTATTTGAGACTCGATCATCCCAAGATACATTTGCATAACACATTTGGAATTCCTCTTTCAAAGAACATAAGAGATATGCACCAGACTCAATGCAGTTTCTAGAAACAAGGTCAGAGGTCAAGTTCAAGGTCACAGTGACCTAATTATGGTATGTGACACTATGTCATCCCAAGATGCATCCACACACCAAATTTGAGATTCCTACCTCAAATAATATTAGAGATATGCTCCGGACACAATTATTCTAAAACCTAGGTTAGATGTCAAGGTTGCAGCGACCCAAAAATGGTATGTGACACTCCGCCATGCCAGGATGAATCAACACACCAAATTTGGAATTCCTACCTCAAAGAATTTAGGAGATATGCACCGGACACAAAGCGGGACGGACGGACAGTGCGATTACTATATGCCTTCCTAAGTTCCTTTGGGGGCATTAAAATGTAAAAAAATCAACATTTTTTTTCCCTTTTACCAAACCACAACACATGTAGTGTGTTTGTTTGTTTGTTAGATTTGATTCTTAACTTCCTATCAATAATCTTTCAGTTATAGTATAGTGGGTACTTAAAAGAACCATCTCACTGAGACCATTCTTTTGAGCACCCAAAACATATGATGTGCGGCTTAGAAAATTTCCAAGTAAATGGAGTAAACATCATCCAGACCACCTTTAACCAAACCACAACACATGTTCTGGGTTCTCAAAAGGGCCGTCTCAATGAGACATTTGACTCTTGAACAACCAAAACATATGATGTATGGCTATTAAAATTCCCATTGCAAGTAAATTGAGTAAACATTAACCAGACCTCCAGATAAGATTGTGTGCTGTAAAATCATTTTTCCTTTTACCAAACCACAACACATGTTTTGGGTACTCAAAATAACTGTCTCACAAAGACAAATGTTTTGAGCACCTAAAACATATTATGTGTGCCTTAAACAACTTTTAAGTAAATCGAGTAAACATCCACCAGACCTCCAGATAAGAGTGCCAGATGCATAGTCACCTTTCCTTTTACCAAACTACAGCACATGTTGTGGGTACTCAAAAGAACCCTCTCACTGAGATCACTTTTTTTAAAGAAGCAATCTATTCAGGGACAAGTATTCTTTCTTTTTGTATTTTATCTATTGATAGCTAATATGTATTATAGAACTTTTTGATCTCTGTAAAGGCGGTACCTCATGAATGCGAAATTAGGCCTTGTCTACCTTAGACATAAGTAAAAGCTGAAAATGAGGCGTGGTTTTCTTCAAAAGTGACTATCATCTTGCGCCATTACCTCAGTTGAGACGCAAAACATTATTTAATCCAGCTTAGTGACTTCATCCGAAAATGTCTCATTATTGGTTAACGTAAGTATAGAGACAAACAGTGTGGACCCAGTATAGACAGCTTCCAAAGGAGCCATCTAATTTGGGTCTACACTGTTTGTCAACGTCGCTTCAACAATATTTTTACATTGGCGCTCTAGGGGTTAATAAATGTGAGTTCAGTGTATAAACTGTTAGGATTTTCATGAAACGCACGCACGTTTACTGGCTCAAACAACTTAAACTCTTAACCAAATAGATAGAACATGATTTCCCTTCTTGAACAGATGAAATAGCCAAACCACACCCAGATATGAATATTAAAGTTGCCCCCTTTACAGTGACTGAATAGCTCAATAATATAAGACCAATTCCCCAATTGGAAGATTCCATTTAAGAAATTAGAATCTTAAGGGGTGAATGATGGAAACTAATGTTCTCTTTCTAGGCTAGTATTGCTAAATGAGCAGTCTACTCAGGGACAATATTTTTTCATTTTTTGGCAGCTAGTATGGATTAAGCCAGTTTACCAAAGGGAAGATTCCATTTTAGAAATTTTGGATCTAATGTGGTGAAACATGGAAACATGATCTCATTCTAAGATCCACTAAAGAAACAATATATCCATTCCACAAGGGGAAACATACATTTTATTTAACCACTTCAATTGAACATATGAGTATTAAATTTCATTTAAAAATAACTCTGGACATGCATTTCCAACATTATTATTATTATTATTATTATTATTATTATTATTATTATTATTATTATTATAATAACTTAGCATCATAAAGAATCTTTCAATAATAGAGAAAACCTAAAAGTTTATAAAAAACACACACAAAAAAACAACAACAAAAAAAAACCAGCAAACTCGCAATAGGTTTCGTTAAGTTTGTATAAACACATTCCTTGTAACACATTCCTTGTAATAATCGCCAATTTCATTCTAGACTTACACATACATATCGATACAATAAACAATGATTTGCCCATTTTGTATCTGAAAGGGTCACAGGTTAAAATTTCTATATTTTAAATCTTTGCATTCTTGCTAATTGTTTTATTCTTATTCTTAGTTGTAGTCTGCTGACTTATTTCATTTTTTTCATTTTAATATCTTTCAGGAACACTAACAGAATGTCAAACATTTTGAATTCAGATCAGGACCGACATTTTATTAGTTTAGATTCAGGTCAGGACCGGCAAAATGTCAGTCCTGGTCTGGATCTAAACTGTTTGCAATTTTGGTTAATAACCTATTTTATTGAACCACTTCATTTGAATATATGAAAATAACTCTGGACATTTCCATCATTATTATTATAATAACTCAGCATCAAAAAGAATCTTTCAATAATAGTGAAAACCTAATAGATTACTATTAAAACAAAAAAAAAACCAGCAAACTCGCAATCAGTTTCCTTAAGTTTATTCGAATTCTGATATGAAAAAAAAAATTCATTGTAATAATAATTATAACCACTTTCATTAGGATAGATTTTTACATACATATTGATACAATATACATGGATATGCCCATTTTGTATCTGAAAGGTGTCACAGGTAGAAATTTCTGTATTATAACTATTTGCATTCTGTGTAATTGAATATTCTTATTATTTTGTTGCCTTCTACTGACTTATTTCATTTTTCCCCAAATAATTCTTTCAGGAACACTGACAGAGTGTCAAACTGTTTGAAAACAGATCAGGACCAACATTTTATCAGTTTGGATCCCGGTCAGGACTGACAAAATCTCAGGCCTGATCTGGATCCAGACTGTTTGCAAAGGTTAACAGCATATGACATCAAGCTAAAGTGTTACTAACTGTCCCTGAAGAATGATTGATTTATGTTTTTGTTTGTTTTGTTGCTTTACGTCCCAAGTCAACAGCTATAGTCATGGCGGGACGGTCAGTTCACCTAAACACACTTTTTTCCTGGGCAGGCTTGAAAAAGCAGTTAACCAGTACTTCGTGCACATACTTTCGCTTGTAACTGACAACAACCCTTCTTAAATGATTCAGTGGAAGGGAGGAGAATGACCTTAGATCAATCTCCATGAAAGTATGTAACCGGGCCGGGATCGAACTCGCAATCCCTGGGTCTGCAGTCAGACTCTCATCTGTTGCCAGACACGTTACCGACTGCGCTACGCGGCCCGGTGATTGATTTAGTCACTGCAATTTCGAAATATTAACTCAATGGATTCCATAACTACATTGCTCAGTTAAATACAAGACCAGCTTGAATAGTCCTAGACCAGCCTGCAAGGAGCAATCTACTATGGGACAATTATTCTTTTTATATTTCATTTATTGATAGCTCGTATGTAGAAATTCAGGATCTTAAGTGGAGAAACTAGTGAAGGCTGCAAAATGAGCAGTCTATTCAGGGACCAATATTTTTTTTTCTTTCATTTATTTGCAGCTAGTATGGATTAAGTCAGTTCACCAATTGGAAGATTCCATTTTAGATATTTTGGATTTAAAGGGGTGAAACACAGAAAAATGTCTCATTCTAAGTACCGCTGAAGAAACAATATATTCATTCCACAAAGAGAAATGCACATTTTATTTAACCACTTCATTTTAACCCTTAAAGCGCCAAGAAAAAAATGCATCTGAAAATGTTGTCTGCTGAAGTCGTCTGCTGCAAATAATTGCCTAACATTACTGACAAGTTAAGTATAGAAGCAAACAGCGTGGACCTAGAACAGACTGCTCCTATAGGAGCAGTCTGATCTGGGTCCACACTGTTAGCCATAGAGGCTTCTTAAACATTTCAGCAGATGAGAAAAGCAGATGACTTTTGTTGTGATTGGCGCATTAAGGGTTAACAATTGAAAAATAGACTTCTTTTTAAAAAATAACTGGACATTTCCATTATTATTAGTAGTAGTATGATTAACTCCATATAAACATCATAGTTAGCTCTGAATAGTTAGACTGTGGACACAGTGCGCTTATAGGGTGGAATACAGCTAATACTTGATTTGAAAGTGGACATATAATAAGTCACCTGGCCATAATGAGCTCTGTAAATTAACCAATCTGTACTTTTGGTTGCATGAATGTGCAGATACTGCAGAGCATAGATAAGAAATCTCATATACTTAGATTAATCTAAGATTATATACTCAGAATGATACTATCAAGGTTTTTTGGGTCCTGTAAATAAAGGTCCTGTTAATTTACAATAGGAAAAGGTTGAAAATATCTTGAAATCAAGCCTGTAAAGTAGATTTTTCAGCAGGACAAGGGTAAACCATGGTCAGGTTTTTCTGTACTAGCAGCAGCTTTTGTCATCTGATGACATTTGCAAACAGTTTGGAGCCAGATCAGGACCAAAAGAATGTTGGGCTTGATCTGGATCCAAACAGTTAATCACCTTGGTTTTGTTCCTGAAAGATTTTTTGAAAAGAAGTCAGCAGACGGCAACAAAATCATGAAGAAGTATCGAGCATGTAAAGTATAAATAAAAATATAAAATGCTAACAATTCCTCCTCTTTTGTGCTTTTGTCCCAACTTGTGTCAACAATTTCTCCTCTTTTGTGCTTTTGTTCCAGCTTGTGTCCCAGTCATTTTAAGGATTCAAAGAAATGAGCATTAGCATATTATGTTAACCAAGATCAGAATATCCATAAAACAGAAGTCTGGTCAGACTTTACAGGAATTTGAATGTAGGACAAAACATCCCGGGACAAAACATCCCATGCCATTTTTTGCCACCCCGGACAAAACATCCCACATCGATTTGCCACCCCGGACAAAACATCCCATGCAGTTTTTGTCACCCCGGGGTGACAAAAACAGCATGGGATGTTATGTCCGGGGTGACAAAAACAGCATGGGATGTTTTGTCCGGGGTGGCAAATCTTTGTGGGATGTTTTGTCCGGGGTGTCAAAAAATGGCATGGGATGTTTTATCCTGGGATGTTTTGTCCAGCTCCCCAGGATTTTACATTCACTGAATTTGGTCACAGTTAAGTCCTGTTCAAAGGGTTTGATATGTAAAATGTGTAATACCTGCAGGTGCAGATCCAGGCTTTCTGGAAAGGAGGCTAGTATGTATAAAGATTTGAGGGAGGGGGTTTGCTTTGCTGATTTCATTTCATTTTTATTAAATATCCTGTGAAAACGAAATAATATGGTCTCAATGAAAAATACATTCAAATGATATTTAAAAGCGGGGGAGCGGAGAGGGGGTCGAGCCAAACCCTCTGGATCCGCAACTGAATACCACCATAGGGATCACACATTTCAGGGTTTTAAATGAAATCCACGACCATGTAATATTACACCTTGTAAGCTGTTTAGACAAAATGTCCAGCCTGGTCCTGATTCATGCTCAAATCAACTTAGCATGTAATGTTAAAAAAATGAAAAGTAACCAATATTTTTTTTCGCCATATTTTGTTGAATTTCATCCCCAGTTGAGTTTTTGAAAAAAAAAAACCTCCAACCTGATCTGGATCCAAACTATTTGCCACAAGGAATTAAACAAGTGAGATAGGTAAGCTAATTTCTCAGATTGGCTTGAGATCAGCATGCTTCAAGAAGAGCAGCCTGATCAGGGACTTTTTTTCGGTTCTGTGAACAAAATAATTTATTCAATAATTTTAATTACAGGAGGCTTTCTTAAAGAATTTAACTCTTTCCTTGTTAGCTGTTTATTAGTAAGCCACCAGGTGATCGCTTCTCACCATGTGGTCAAACGCATGCAATATGTTGTCAAGGTAACAAGAACATCCTTCAATTTAGATGAACAATAAATGTCCAGACCACATTATTGTTTTGAGGACTGCTGACTTTTTAGAAATTGATTTTTTCAAAAAATATCTTTTAGGAACACTTTCAGATTGTCAAATGGTTTGAATCCATCTCATTTTTCCTAAATATCCCATGAAAATGAAATAATTTGGTCTCACCGAGACCAAATTATTTCATTTTCATACGATATTTAAAAACAGGGGGACAGGGAGGAGGAATCCAGCGAAACACCCTGAAGACCCTCTGGATCAGCAACTGCTTGACCATTTAAACCAGAAAGATTTTTTTAACCAGTTGAATTTTTTTCTTGCTTTTTGTCGTCTGCTGACTCTTTTATTAATGAGCTTTTTTCAAAAATTCTTCCAGGAACACTATTAGAATGTCAAACATTTTGGACACAGATCAGGACTGACTTTTAATCAGTGCTGATCTGGGTCCTAACTGTTTGCAAGGTTATCAGCAGACGACATTGTCAGATAAAATGGACTTGATCTAGACCTTCATTGTATGACTAATAAAATGTTGGACCAGGGTCTTTCTACACATTTCTGACATTATCTGTATAGAATTATTAAATGCAAGCTCCACCTTAATTTCATCCCTTAAAGCAGCACATATAATTTGCAGCAGAGGACAATTGCAAATTTTGCCACTTTTTCAAAAATTTCAAATGAGGCATTATATTTCATGAGAATCGTCTGCTGGCAGACGATTCTCATGTAATACCATACCATATTTTTGTCAAAAATTGGGAAAGGTGTAGCGAAATTTGTAGTCTGCTGCAGCAGTGATTGGCGCTTTAAGGGTTAAATACAATACAAATAAACCAGAAAGATTTTTTCTATTATCTTTTTGTCATCTGCTGACTATTTTTTTCAAAAAAAACTTTTTTCCATAAATTCTTTTAGGAACACACTATCAGAGTGTCAATCGGTTTGGATCAAGATCAGGAGTGACATTCTTTCCGGTCCTGATCTGGGTCCTTACTGTTTGCAAAGGTTAACAGCACATGAAAAAAGTCTCTGCTAATAAGGAAAGTTAAAATGTTAAAATGTGGACAGAACATCGGTCCTGATCTTGATACAGACCGTTTGACACTCTGATAGTGTTCCTGAAAGATGCTTTGAAAAAGTTTATTTTGAAAAAAAAAATCAGCAGATGACAACAAAAGTATTAAACTCACCCAGCGTGCAAGGAGTTATTTCGGCTTATTGATGTGTGTGTATTTGTTGAATAAACGTATGCCAGATTCAAAAAAATATATCCATGTGTACACAAAAGCAAGAATAAAGACAAAGAAATTAGCAAATTAAAAAGAAAGAAGAAAAGAAATGAAATGCTACTGGACTCGAACCCACATCTTTATCCATTTAGGCTATCGAGGAATTGTGATTTTTTCATTCATAAAAGAAATCATGCCACAATCTAAAGCACCCATTTTACGAAGATTACCGAAGATTGGAAGAAAGGTCATAGAATATTCATGTCTCAGCCGTAGACAAATAATGAAGGAATAAAAGTGTCCCATTTAGCATTGGGAAGTAAAACTGATTCAATAGCTAGATCCTTTGAAGGGCATAGCATAAAGTGTCCGAATATTTATGGTTTACATATTCACGAAAGCTACCTAAATGAGATAATACACTTAGCAGTTTTAAAACTCTTAGCATGCCAGCAGAGAATTTTGTCGTCTGCTGATAGCCTTTGGAAACAGTTTGGAGACCAACAGAATGTCAAGCTTGATCTGAATCCCAACTGTTTGACAGTCCGATAGTACTCCTAGGTGATTTATGTGTAAAAAATCTTGATTTTGAAAAAAGCCAGCAGAAAAAATGAAAGCATGAACAATTACCCAGCATGCAAATAGATTAGTACAGGACCTTTGCTATAGAATGTTCTATTAAATAACAGCGAACTTTTTTCTTATGAAAAATGCATAAACCTTACTAATTCTACTTTTACACTTTATTTACTTCAAATTAAACTAGCACAGAATACAAATCAATTTAGGAGGTTGGTGCTAGAGAACTTCAGTGCTGTCATTATTTCTTATTTGGTAGAAAAGGCACTTTTAGGGCTTAAGCCCTGGTTTTTGCGGCTGCTTAATGTCTTAGAAGCATTTAATATGGAAAATGGATTTCACTGTCAAAGTACACAGGTCAGAGTAGCTTCACGGCGACGAAAGGAACAATTGACAAACTTTAATTTTTACTAAAAACCATAGGCATTTACCCATAGCAGGTGTCAATGATCCTCCAATTCCCAATGCTTATCAATTGAACCCATCCCTCTCCTGTTAGGATTATAATTTCACTCAAATATTTAAAGTACCTAATGTAAGGAAACAGTGCAAAACCTTATGAGGGCCACATTCTGTCATATCTGATCTGGCCGATGTCCCATTAAATGAACTCTATGCTTATAGTATCCTAGCTTGGTACTGGTTCAACCCAGGAAGACAGGTCCCTGTTTAACTGAAAGTTTGTTGATGGGATGTAAAGAATCAAATCAAACGAACAAAAAACAAACTATGCTTCTATGAGTTAACCCTTGTCCTGTTGAACCAGGATATGTCATCTTTAGAAAAGAGTGTAGATGAAGAATCAGCTGGCTTAATCTAGTGAATCCATCTGTGGACAGGAAATCTAGATCTGCACTGCTTTCCAGACAGCATAAGATTCATCTGTATTATATTGCAATCATACAAATGAACTGGCTGGAAACAGAAATCAATGTGCCATATCATTTGCATTGTGTCATATAGAGGCTCTTGAAGGGCTATTGAGAGCTTTACCTATACATGTGTACTATATGACTAATTTCCCAGTATGGGGCCCCTGTTAATTGATCTGATTTCCTTGATTTGGCTGCAGGCAGTCTCTTATCAGTTGAAAGGGAATGGCTAAATACACTTTAAGTATCCAGGTGAAAGTGCTTAAAAATCATTTTGTTATTTCTCAACCAAAAAACAATTTTCTTGATGCTCAAAAGAGCCGTCTCAATGAGACGGTTCTTTTGAGCACCCAAAACAAAGGTTCAAATGGATGAAAAATTGCAAGTGTACTCACAAGTTTGTCTATAAAAGTTCACTTATCTGGACCTATGTTTTACCAAACTCCACTTTGAAAAATTATACATTTTAAAATTATGCATTTTATTATAACAGATGACATTTGATTATATCAGTTTTCTATTTAACCCTTAAAGCGCCAATCACAACTGCAGCAGACGACAAATATGGTGACAACTTTCCTAATTTTTGAAAAAATAAGGTATGATATTTCATGAGAATCTCATGAAATATTATGCCTTAAAAGCAGCAAAATTTGAAATTGTCGTCTGCTGCAAATTGTAGTTGGGGCTTAATGAGTTAACTTTTTGCCCACTAATGTTGTCTGCTGATCGCCTCTGCAAAATCTAGAGGGTGCCACCACCCCACTTTTGTATCAAATGGCCCCTTGCTAATTAAAGCTTCAACATCATGCAAATGGGCAAATATTGGACAGTGTTTAATTTCCATCTAAAATCACATGAAAATGACCACCGAAAATTTTGTAGATTTAACACTGCTGTCGGTCCAAAATCTGGATCCAAAATGTTTGATTATGGATGATTTGTTTCTTCAACCAGTGAACAATTTTTCAGTCATGTTCAAAAAATATCTTTTAGGAACAATTTCAGATTGTCAAATGGTTTGGATCCATCTCATTTTTCCTAAATATCCCATGAAAATGAAATAATTTGGTCTCACCGAGACCAAATTATTTCATTTTCATACAATATTTAAAAACGGGGGGTAGGGAGGAGGGTTCGAGCGAAACACCCTGAACACCCCCTGGATCAGCAACTGCTTGACCATTTAAACCAGAAAGATTTTTTTAACTAGTTGAATTTTTTCTTGCTAATTGTCGTCTGCTGACTTCTTTAAATGAGCTTTTTCAAAAATTCTTCCAGGAACACTATTAGAATGTCAAACATTTTGGACACAGATCAGGACAGACTTTTAATCAGTGCTGATCTGGGTCCTAACTGTCTGCAAGGTTATCAGCAGACAACATTGTCAGATAAAATGGACTTGATCTAGACCTTCACTGTATGTCTAATCAAATGTTGGACCAGGGTCTTTCCAAAAATTGGGAAAGGTGTAGCGAAATTTGTAGTCTGCTGCAGCAGTGATTGGTGCTTTAAGGGTTATATACAATACAACTAAACCAGAAAAAAAATTTTCTATTATCTTTTTGTCATCTGCTGACTATTTTTTCAAAAATAACCTTTTTCCATAAATTCTTTAAGGAACACACTATCAGAGTGTCAATCGGTTTGGATCAAGATCAGGAGTGACATTCTTTCCGGTCCTGATCTGGGTCCTTACTGTTTGCAAAGGTTAACAGCACATGAAAAAAGTCTCTGCTAATAAGGAAAGTTAAAATGTTAAAATACGGACAGAACATCGGTCCTGATCTTGATACAGACCATTTGACACTCTGATAGTGTTCCTGAATGATGCTTTGAAAAAGTTTATTTTGAAAAAAAAAATCAGCAGATGACAACAAAAGTATTAAACTCACCCAGCGTGCAAGGAGTTATTTCGGCTTATTGATGTGTGTGTATTTGTTGAATAAACGTATGCCAGATTCAAAAAAATATATCCATGTGTACACAAAAGCAAGAATAAAGACAAAGAAATTAGCAAATTAAAAAGAAAGAAGAAAAGAAATGAAATGCTACTGGACTCGAACCCACATCTTTATCCATTTAGGCTATCGAGGAATTGTGATTTTTTCATTCATAAAATAAATCATGCCACAATCTAAAGCACCCATTTTACAAAGATTACAGAAGATTGGAAGAAAGGTCATAGAATATTCATGTCTCAGCCATAGACAATTAATGAAGGAATAAAAGTGCACCATTTAGCATTGGGAAGTAAAACTGATTCAATAGCTAGATCCTTTGAAGGGCATAGCATAAAGTGTCCGAATATTTATGGTTTACATATTCATGAAAGCTACCTAAATGAGATAATACACTTAGCAGTTTTAAAACTCTTAGCATGCCAGCAGAGAATTTTGTCGTCTGCTGATAGCCTTTGGAAACAGTTTGAAGACCAACAGAATGTCAAGCTTGATCTGAATCCCAACTGTTTGACAGTCCGATAGTACTCCTAGGTGATTTATTTGTAAAAAACTTGATTTTGAAAAAGCCAGCAGAGAAAATGAAAGCATGAATAATTACCCAGCATGCAAATAGATTAGTACAGGACCTTTTCTATAGAATGTTTTATTATTAAAATAACAGTGAACTTTTTTCTTATGAAAAATGCATAAACCTTACTAGAGTCCTTGCTCGGTTAGCGTAGAGTGACAAAATAGATTAACAGTTAGAAGTATGAAAGAAAACCCTGTATTTGTCCAATCGGGTGAATAAAGCACCATCACCTGACCACCTACGTAACTCTACGCTTATCGAGCAATACCTATAATTCTACTTTTACACTTTATTTACTTCAAATTAAACTAGCACAAAATACAAATCAATTTAGAAGGTTGGTGCTAGAGAATTTTAGTGCTGTCATTACTTCTTATTCGGTAGAAAAGGCACTTTTAGGGCTTAAGCCCTGGTTTTTGCAGCTGCTGAACATCTATGAAGAATTTAATATGGAAAATGGATTTCACTGTCAAAGTACACAGGTCAGGGTAGCTTCACGGCGCCGAAAGGAACGATTGACAAACTTTAATTTTTACTAAAAACCATAGGCATTTACCCATAGCAGGTGTCAATGATCCTCCAATTTCCAATGCTTATCAATTGAACCCATCCATCTCCTGTTAGGATTATAATTTCACTCAAATATTAAAAGTACCTAATGTAAGGAAACAGTGCAAAACCTTATGAGGGCCACATTCTGTCATATCTGATCTGGCCGATGTCCCATTAAATGAACTATATGCTTATAGTATCCTAGCTTGGTACTGATTCAACCCAGGAAGACAGGTCCCTGTTTAACTGAAAGATTGTTGATGGGATGTAAAGAATCAAATCAAACGAACAAAAAACAAACTATGCTTCTATGAGTGAACCCTTGTCCTGTTGAACCAGGATATGTCATCTTTAGAAAAGAGTGTAGATGGCTTAATCTAGTGAATCCATCTGTGGACAGGAAATCTAGATCTGCACTGCTTTCCAGACAGCATAAGATTCATCTGTATTATATTGCAATCATACAAATGAACTGGCTGGAAACAGAAATCAATGTGCCATATCATTTGCATTGTGTCATATAGAGGCTCTTGAAGGGCTATTGAGAGCTTTACCTATACATGTGTACTATATGACTAATTTCCCAGTATGGGGCCCCTGTCAATTGATCTGATTTCCTTGATTTGGCTGCAGAAAGTCTCTTATCAGTTGAAAGGGAATGGCTAAATACACTTTAAGTATCCAGGTGAAAGTGCTTAAAAATCATTTTGTTATTTCTCAACCAAAAAACAATTTTCTTGATGCTCAAAAGAGCCGTCTCAATGAGACGGTTCTTTTGAGCACCCAAAACAAAGGTTCAAATGGATGAAAAATTGCAAGTGTACTCACAATTTTGTCTATAAAAGTTCACTTATCTGGACCTCTGTTTTACCAAACTCCACTTTGAAAAATTATACAACTTAAAATTATGCATTTTATTATAACAGAAGACATTTGATTATATCAGTTTTCTATTTAACCCTTAAAGCGCCAATCACAACTGCAGCAGATGACAAATATGGTGACAACTTTCCTAAATTTTGAAAAAATAAGGTATGATATTTCATGAGAATCTCATGAAATATCATGCCTTAAAAGCAGCAAAATTTGAAATTGTCGTCTGCTGCAAATTGTAGGTGGCGCTTAATGAGTTAACTTTTTGCCCACTAATGTTGTCTGCTGATCGCCTCTGCAAAATCTAGAGGGTGCCACCACCCCACTTTTGTATCAAATGGCCCCTTGCTAATTAAAGCTTCAACATCATGCAAATGGGCAAATATTGGACAGTGTTTAATTTCCATCTAAAATCACATGAAAATGACCACCGAAAATTTCGTAGATTTAACATTGCTGTCGGTCCAAAATCTGGATCCAAAATGTTTGTTTATGGATGATTTGTTTCTTCAACCAGTGAACAATTTTTCAGTCATGTCCGGATGGGTCTTCCTTTGTTGAACAAGTACCAAGCAGTCTCAGTACCACTCCTGATTTCCTGCTGACATTGAAGCTGGCCATCATTCGACAAGTCAATCAGTTTGTCCAGCAGAACTTGTTTCTTATTTAACACATCCAGAAATCATGGGTTAGGGATTCAATCCTAATGGCCAAGTAAAATGTTTTAGGTTCAACTCTTGCTGAGACCATACTGAGTAATTAAAATTTGGCTCAGTGAGTAACAAATCTGTACTGTTATCAAACATTAAAATGAAAGAGTTATAATTCCCTTGATATCACATCAGATATTGCTGTATGTTGATAACTGTGGTCAATGGACTCCTAAGAACTGGACTTTCTCTGAGACCAAACTATCTTATCTGCGAGATGCTGTTCACCCTGAAAAAATTATTGCACAAACCAATATGACATGAGCCAGTACATGAGATTTCCAACAATGTAGCATTTTGACATGTGTAGACTCGGAGGAGCCTCTGCAGCCTCATTTTAATCTTAGAAACTCCAAATGGTGTTCAGTCAGTAGCATAACAATCATAAAATACTCAAGCGACTAGGAAAGGCTCTGATCAGACTGCGCGTATGCGCAGGCTGATCTGATACTTCGCTGGTCGCACATACCATATTGTTGGAAATCACATGCACTGGCTCACATATTGTTATATGACTAGAGAGAATCCCGTCTCCTGCTTCAGTGCTATCATTAACCAAAATCAACAGAAATCACCAAAATCACCAGAAAATCACCGAAATCACCAGATAAAAGTAAGAAATCACCTTTTTATTTTTAACTTAATGCAATAATATGATAAGAATTAGTATAATATGCTTATTTCTAGTCCGTTTTTAAAAATATGTTGATAAAAAAATCACTTTCAAATTGCTATAATGTGATGCTATATTTTGTATTGAAATATTTATTTGCTGGCACATTAAAATATAAGCCTTTTGTAAACTTATCAATTATTCTACTATTATTTATATCTTATAAAGGTATAAAATTAACATTAAAATGGGTATTTCCTTTTTTTCTGGTGATTTTGGTGATTTTGCCATGCCTTGAATTGGAAATTGAAATGTACATTTTTTTTCATATTTTAATCAAAGTAGAAATAAGCTTATTATACAAATTGTTATAAATCCTATTATGGCATTAAATTAATAATAAAATTGTGATTTCCTATTATTATCTGGTGATTTCGGTGAATTCGCTGTGCACTGAATTTGAAAGTGAAATCATAACATTTTTTCATTTCTTTTTAAAATCAAAGTAGAAATAAGCTTATCATACTAATTCTTATTATATTATGACATTAAACTAACAATAAAACGGTAGTTTTTCTTATTTTTATCTGGTGATTTCTGCTGATTTCACAAACAATCGAACACAATCGAGGAACTGCGATCAATATGTACAGTCGCTGTTATAAATAAGTCAGTTTATCTGTTTTTTTGTTTTTTTTTATAATTTATAGCAGAATTTTAATAAAATTGGTTTCTCCTATCTATTCTGAAATGAATCGTGATTTGTTCTATGCAGGTGTTATTTCTGATTTCCAATTATAAATGTTGTGATATTAACTGATCATTTTTTACAATGTTTTCAAGATGAAAATTCAGTTTAGTGATGTTTTTTCTCTTTTTGAAAAGGGATAATACACAAGTGGCTGGTTGGTGAAACATTTGAATGTCTTCCCTAAATACCAGACAAATTTCACCATGCAATGTGCAATTTTAATTGAGCTACATATGATTTAAAAACGGAGAGGTGAATCAAAATGGCAATCGAAAACACCTTTTCAAAAATTCATTTTCAATTGGTGAACGCTGCTCATAGCAATCGATGAACTAAACATTAAAATAGCCAAAATGTCCTAAAATAAGCTTTAAATGCATTATTTTGGACCCAAAGGCAGTAATTTGGGTCCCAGACCCAGTGGACCCCATTGAATGTAGTGACATGCGTATACTTCATTTGATTTTAACTTTTCATTCACATGAATGGGGCGTGCAACAGCGAAAAAAAAAATGCCCTGGGGCCCGGGGAGGGGTTAAAAATCATTAAATTTCAGTAAAAATTTACTGTCAGCCAAAATTTCTACAATGCAAGGGAAACAACTCATTGCTAAAATGCATCGCACTATCATCATACAATATGGGCTGCAGGCCCCCCAACTGAAAATTATTTATCTTATTTCGCGACCCAAACATATGTTGTGGGTACGCAAAAGAACCGTCTCAATGAGACGGTTCTTTTGAGCACCCCGGGTAGGAGCTTGTAGCTGAAAATTATTCATCTTATAGCTCAACCAAAACATAAATTGTGGGTACTCAAAAGAACCGTCTCAATGAGACTGTTCTTTTGAGAACCAATGATATGAGCGGGTAACTGAAAATTATTTATCTTCTCTCTCAATCAAACCATATGTTGTGGGTAGTCAATACAGTCTTTTAATACTTTTTCAGAGCCATCTCAATGAGACGGTTCTTTTGAGCAACCAAAACACACTGCTGCAGGACCCCAGATAAGAGCCTGTAGCAGCTGAAGATTATTTATCTTATTTCTGAACCACAACATATACTGTGGGTACTCAAAAAGACCGCCTCAATGAGATGGTCAATGAGACGGTTCTTTTGAGTGACCCCAAAACACACACTTTTACTGATGGATAAAAAATAATTGCAATTTCACGCTGCTGGCTGGTATAATGGCACATGTCAGATCGTGTGTTCGGGTTTTTGCACCTAAAAATGAGCATGTCTTTTCTTACGGTTTCAGTGGAGACTCTGATTGCTACAGACTCCTTCATACTAGAAGGCTATGGGACATGTTGAATGAGGTTTTTCACCAACACCAGCAAACAAGCCCTTCCTGTGGTGGACCGTTAGATTTCGATTATGCAAGTGAACAACAGAGAATGCTATGTTGGAGAGAAAAAGTAATCTGTGATCGCTGTCAGTACGAATCGCAGATGTATAACCTGTATGAAGAGATAAAAACCGGAAAGCCCGGAAGAAAACCTGCCACGGCCAATGTCGGACTGTCTGCAAAAAATGTGCAAATGCAGTATGCAAAATTAGTGAAAATGTCAACAAAAGTGACATGAAAGCAAGGAGAAAGTCTCTGAAGACCATAAATTTATTAAGAGGACAGCCAGAAACAGATATAGCCATTCAGTCTGATGGAATGCAGGGGTTTCATTAAGAGGAGGGAGGCGGGGATTTTCCCCTTCTACTCAGGCATGTTTCCCCTGCTACTTTTGATAAATTTGTATAGAGTCTATAGGCAAATACCGTCAAATCACCCGCTTACTTTGCCTTGTTATCCGGATGCCAAAAAAGTTAATGAAACCCCTGGAATGTTTAGCAACCCTCTATATTCAGGGATAGGGAAGACTCCATTCCAGCATGCAACACAGTGCAGCTACTCGGTTGTTGAAAATGTGACGAGAAAGAAGCAAGTTATCGCCATGGAGAATGTACGCAAATTGTGCAGTAAACATGGTTACTAATCTTCAACAGATGAGATACAGTGTGACATCAAGTCAGAAAAATGTAGTGCAACCATCCCAATGGAGCAGAGTATTGGGGATGAGAGACAGTGGGCGAAATCCTGTTTACTCCAGCTAAAAGAGGATCAGCTACAAGTACAATACATCACTACGGATCCAGACACCAGTGCATTTAAAGCCGCAGAAGACCTCCATCTTGCAAATATGTCGTCTGTTGCCCCAGTGCACCAAATTGATACACGACATCTTTCACAGAATCATCGAAAGCATA
The DNA here is from genome assembly GCA_964019695.1 of Loripinus fragilis. Classification (NCBI taxonomy): domain Eukaryota; kingdom Metazoa; phylum Mollusca; class Bivalvia; order Lucinida; family Lucinidae; genus Loripinus; species Loripinus fragilis. The sequence continues at coordinate 31,856,315 of OZ026517.1, forward strand.
TAAAGAGTAGAAGGTCTCTTCTTAACATGATGCCTGGGGTGACAAAAAGATGTAGAGAGAAGAAATTAAACAGCTTTGCTGTTGATCTAAGCATGCGCTGCCAATCGGAGTGTCAAAACATTCATAGAAAAGTAAACGGTGACGCGCTTATGCTTCAAAATCACATCAATATGACTTCTGACGCCATCATAGCATGCTATCAGGGTGACCACAGGCTATGTTTGTCACAGTCTACTGTCTGTATGGGAGACAGTGACAACAATTGGCTTGTTAAAAGTGAATATTTACCTTACTTTTTCAAATTGAAGGTGAAAATAGGTTCGGAAAAAGTATTACGAGACTGTATTGACTATTGTCTTGGGGCGAGCATTGTGGAAAAGACCAAACTTAATTCAAACTCACAAAAAGTTGAATCTGTGAATAATGTTATTAGACATGCATTGCCTAAAAATGTGACATTTGCCAGGAATTTTTCAGGAAGGGCTCATTGTGCAGTCTTCAAATGCAACAATGGTCCCGGAGAGGCAATATTGAAGCTTTGTGAAGCAATTGGCTGTTCTATCCCTTCAAATAGTAAAGTGTCGGCTGGACTTTTGGCCGAACAGAAATGTTTTGAAAACAACCAAGTGCGTTGTGGGTCCGCAAAAAGAAAAATCAAGAGTAAATTTAGGAGAAATAATCTTTACAAAGTTATATGAAAAGCACCAAGAGAAAATATCTTATAGAAAAGCCCAATTGCTTCTTAAAAAGGCCAAAACAAGGCAATTGAGAGCCAAAGTAAGCAAGGACCATTGTTACACTTTGAAGAGCTGCACATTGAGACAAACAACTAAAAAAACAACTAAACAGGATCACACTTACAGTATAACAACAAAAAGCAATCATCCTATCCCAAAATGCAAGATGGAGAATGCTCCGTCGTGCAGCTTCCAAGTCTAAAACAAGCATCACGTGACATATTTTCTGAATGACGTTCGAAAACCAGGTGATCTGGGTTTATGCACAGTTTCTCATGGCACAGGTGGCTGACGTCCATTAAATCACCAGCATCATTGGTACGGGGAAGCTCTATTACCTTTTTATGTAGCATATAGGCCACTCTGTGAGCCAGTTCAACTTTTTGCTTGCCTGTTGTGCACCAGGTTACTGTCTTTCGACCATATCCGTGGCGGTCAGAGCTACCCGACCACAATATGCAGCCCCCCTCCCCCTTTACAGAGTACTTTTGAAGGCTCCTTTCAATTTTTTCCCAAAATATGTACATGTGTTCCATGTTTAGGTATTAATTTATCAGCAGCATGCTCAAAGCATTCCTAGAAATTGACAATTTACCTCAAAAGCAACAAAATTCATCCACTTGAAGAAATAGTATAGGGCACCGTGAACTAATTATTTCTCCCATAGACCCAAATGGTGAACCCCTAGTATTCGACAGTTTATTCTGCATCTCACAATACATGTAGGGCATCACCATATGCCTTAAATTCAAGCCAAACCATGAATAAGGGGAATAAGAATTGAAAAAACATACATTCACCTGCTTTTTTTTCAACTGTTGCATGTTGATTAATGGCTGCCATATTTTTGGAAAACCCCGTCCCAGTTCCTATTAGAAATCACTATTTTTACTTTTTGCTCTAAAAAAACAAAATATAAATGCATCTGGTAGTAAACTATGTACCAATTTGAAGAAAATTAATTTTTGCATCTGCTAGAGAATAAAATATATTTTTACTTTAGCCTCATCATCCAATCAGATGCATCCATTTGCCAGATGATAGCCTCGGAGTTCCTCTCAGCTTTTGACTCCTGGGATATGTTGATATAATTAGTTCCCGGTCCCCTTAGAGGTGATGCTACATACCAAATATCTAAGCCTTGTGGTTTCAGACAAGAAGATTTTTTCAGGTTTTCCTTTTTAAAGCCTATGTAAATCATGTGACCACTGAGGCGGGAACATTTTTGGCCCCAGGGGTATAACTTGAACAAAGTTGGTAGAGGTCTACTAGGTTATACTTCATATCAAATATCGAGAGTTTGAGAGTTTTGAGAGTTTTATTCATTGACCAAAACCCCTAACCGGGGTGCAAGTCAAAACATACTAACAAATAAACATTTGAGGAAAGTTTAAAATATGATTACGAGAATCAGCATTTTCTCCTCAGTGGGTATTCATGTCTACTTGAAGCAAACTCCAAGCAATTAAACACCACTTTAGATGAGAATAGCCAGGCCTCCAGATAAGAGTGCGTATTGGAATATTATTTTCTTTATTTGTTATCCAAAACATATGGCGTGGGTACTCAAAAGAACCGTCTCAATGAGACGGCCCCCTTGAGCACCCAAAACACATATTCAAATTAATGGGTAAGAAAATTAAAAGTTTGCGCAAATAAAATTTCCTTATCTGGATCTATGAATAGCAATACAAAACATATGGTGTGGGTACTTAAAAGAACCGTCTCAATGAGACGGTCCCCTTCAGCACCCAAAACACATGTTTAAATTAATGGTTAAGAAATTAATTAAAAGTTTATGCAAATAAAACGGCCAGGCCTCCAGATAAAAGTGTGTATTGGAATATTATTTTCTTTATTTCTCATCCAAAACATATGGTGTGGGTACTCAAAAGAACCGTCTCAATGAGACGGTCCCTGGAGCACCCAAAACACATGTTCAAATTAATGGGTAAGAAAACAATTAAAAGTTTACGCAAATAAAATTTCCTTATCTGGATCTATGAATAGCAATACAAAACATATGGTGTGGGTACTCAAAAGAACTGTCTCAATGAGACGGTCCCCTTCAGCACCCAAAACACATGTTTAAATTAATGGGAAAGAAATTAATTAAAAGTTTATGCAAATAAAACAGCCAGGCCTCCAGATAAGAGTGCGTATTAGAATATTATCCTCTTTATTTCTCATCCAAAACATATGGTGTGGGTACTCAAAAGAACCGTCTCAATGAGACGGTCCCCTTGAGTACACAAAACACTTGTTTAAATTAATGGGTAAGAAATTAATTAAAAGCTTACGCAAATAAAACAGCCAGGCTTCCAGATAAGAGTGCATATTGGAATATTATCCTCTTCATTTCTCATCCAAAACATGTGGTGTGGGTACTCAAAAGAACCGTCTCAATGAGACGGTCCCCTCGAGCACCCAAAACACATGTTCAAATTAATAGGTAAGAGAATAATTAAAAGTTTACGCAAATAAAATTTCCTTATCTGGATCTATGAATAGCAATACTTCAGTGCAAAACATGAAGAAACCCTGAGAGATCATGCAGAATGTATATGGTTTCAATACTCATCAGAGTATCTTGACTAGTTCCATGATGACTAGACGCAAAAAAATTCATTAACATGTATTATAATGGCTGTGAGATCCATAATATGTCAATGAGATCTATAAGAAATGGTGTAACAAACACCTATATGTTCCTGAAAATTTCTCGAAATGTCTTTAGCACTATTTTACAGTATTTTGCTATCTTGAATAGTTCCTGAGTATCACCTGAACACATAAGGCGCCTAAAAGTATTTGGTCTAGCAAGCAAGTTCCTTGGCAGATAAACCCTTCTAGCATCACTAAAGTAAGAACACTCAATTAAATAATGATATTCATCACCAATTTTGTTATGAAAACATAATTCACATATCCTGCAGGGGTGTGGAAATAGTAAAATTTTCTACTTGTCCAAGGACAAGTAAATGGCCATAATGTACTTGTCCAAAGAAAATTTTACTTGTCCGATAGTGTCAGATTAGCTTAGGCCTAAATGAAATATATGTGTGGTTCCTGTTGCATACCAACAAAATTTAGGGTAGGTAGGTAGGGAAATTATTAAATTTTGTTGTAACATTTAACAAAGAAAATAGTGATAAAAATCTGAAAAAGTGCCCATTTTAGGTATTTTTCTCAGAAGACCATTTTAATGTTTAGGGGGTTGAAAAAAAATAGGGTAGGTAGGCAACAGGAACCACACATATATTTCATTTAAGCCTTATTCCTATCTGTGCTTAAACAATTTACACTTTCGAAAACAGTATGAAACCATGCAGATATCAACTCTCTTGTAAAAAGTGTAGAACCAGATCAGCTGGCTTCTGAAGAAGCCAGCTGTTCAGGATCCACACTGTTTTCAATGCAACATGTGAACTCATAATAATTAATCTAATTATGAAATACAAAATTTTATTAACTTGATGACAAATTTTGCACTTGTCCAAGGACAAGTAAATTGAAATTTTCAACTTGTCCTAAATGAAATGGGACCAGGTCGGACAAGTTGGGCATGGTATTTCCACAGCCCTGCATATCCTGTCATCTCTAGATGTATCGAGGCTCTATGATTTGTGGTTCCATACAAGAAGATTTTTTCATGTTTTCAATAAGCCTGTGTAAAACATGTGGCCCCTTGGGACAGGACCATTTTCGGCCCCAGGATCATAATTTGAACAAACTTGGTAGAGGTCCACTAGTCTTGGTGATGCTACATACCAAATATCAAAGCTCTATGCCTTGTGGTTTTAGACAAGAAGATTTTTTATGTTTTCCCTATAGAAGCCTATTTATCACATGTAACCCCAGGGACAGGCCCATTTATGGCCCATGGGCATAATGGGCATAATTTGAACAAGTTTGGTAGAGGTTGACTAGATGATGCTACAAACCAAATATCAAATCTGTATGTCTTGTGGTTTCAGACAAAAATATTTTTTAAATTTTACATCTTGAAAATCTATTTTTAGCCTGTGTTGACCAAAATCATTTGAACAATTATCAAAGAGGGCTATATAAAGATCATTCCTGCCAAGTTTGGCCAAATTCCAGAAAGAAGTTTAGGAGATGTCCTTTGATGCAAATGTTGACCACAGACGACGACAGACTTCTAACGATCACAATAGCTCATTAAGTGCTTTGAAGCGGGATTTCTGTGAAGTTTGGTGAAATATCACCAATTGGTATAGGAGACATTATTTAAAGGAAATTGTTGACGGACATCTTATGATCACAATAGCTCATCTTGAGCCTATACAATTGACTAGTAGTACTTAGTACATAACCATTGGTGACTTGCAGTGTTCTGGAAGAATGTGGGTGGGGGATTTGTGCTAAACACATCTGTTTTACTTATTTAGATAATTGTACAGCTACCTAGATTCTGGGTCAGTCTCTTAATGTATTGCAGTAATCCAATCAGCTCAAAAATATTTACTACAGTACTAAGGTCAAAATCTTACCTCATTTATCACCATTCAGCATGTTCAGCTGAGGGACCAAACTGCCTGCCTGATGTCCCTCTTGTCAGTGAAGTATGTGTTCACCATAGAAGCCTCTACAGCCTCCTGGCTACTGAAAACCATGTTAATCCTGCATTTCTGACATAGACTGCTGGATGGCAGCTGCTGCATGTTGATGCTCTGAAGAACATTTAAATATAAACCAAGTCCTGCTGAGTCTGCCCTGTGGATTTATCCTTTTTTTCAAATGCATGTACTGTCAATTAAGATCAGCTGGTGTCTGTGGAGCTATCTGAGCAGAATCCTTACTGTTTTTCAGTCTGACTGAAAATATACAAGGCTCTATATTAGGTCAGGCTTTACAGTGTTTAATCTAAAGCCATTGACCCCTTGCTGAAAAGCTAAGGTGGGCCATCTTTAACAAATATATGTGAATGGGGAAATATTGAGTTATATTATCACGTGAAATCGAATGAATATCACCCAGATTTCCAAGATTGAAGACTGGAAAAGTATTATTAGGCCCAACATCCAGCTATGAATCTTAAATGATTCGGCAGTTTCAATTGGATTAAATATTATATTTTATTCAAATTAATTTGTACATGGTATATACAGCTTGAAACGATAAGATAAGGATATGAGCACTTGAATTCCGAGAATCGGATGTGTCGCCTTGCCAAACTGATGTCAATCAAGGCAAATTTGTCGAATTTATATCCCGGGCGAAGGGTTACTTTAGAGAAACTTATAAATGACAAAATATAAATCCCATTTCTCCAACCCCTAAGTTCACCTTGGGTATCATACAGATCAAAGTTATAAGCCTATCAACTAGTTTTCAGCGGTTAGTTCAATAAAAAATAAACTAATCTGTATAATTTCAATATCTGACTTCAACCTGACCCAGAGGTCAGGGTTGTGTGTAAGGTCAAAGTGTTTGCTTCTATATTAGTCTATACTGCTTTACCCTAAATTTGATATGCAACATGACGACATTCAGAATTTTTACCCTTTAATCCAAACCGCAGGTTGAGGGTCTGTGTGTAAGGAGAGAATATGTGCTTGCATGGTGCTCTATGCTCCATTCCCTGTAATTTGTTATGCAACATGACCATGTTCTAAAAAAGTTGAATTTAGACCTATTGACCCCACCCCCAGGGTCGAGATGGGAGTGTAGGGGGAGGTCTGCAGACAAAATATATGCGACCATGTTGCTGCATTTGAGATTCCCTTTAATTTGATATGCAACATGACATTGATCTGAAAGAGTTAAAGTTTGACCTTTTGACCCCTAGGGTCGGAGGGCTGGGGTCGGAGAGCAAAATATTTACTACCGAGTTGCTGCATTTGCGATTCTCTTTCTTAATTTGATATGTTCTGAAAAAGTTGAATTTGACCTACTGACCCAATCCCCAGGGGAAGGGGGGAGGGGGTCTGCTGCCAAAATATTTGCTACCGTGTTGCTGCATTTTGTGATTCCCTTTATTTGATATGTAACAATGACCAAGTTCTGAAAAAGCTTGAACTTTGACCTATTGATCCCATCCCCAGAGTCATGGGAGGGGGACTGCAGTCAAAATATTTGGGACCATGTTGATGCATTCTTGACTCCAGTTAATTTGATATGCAACATGACCATGAAGAAACTCTCAAATCCATCTATTTAATGCCCAGGTCACACATTCACGGATCACCTCGTAGTCCGATATGGATGCACAACGCAAGTACTACTACGTATGATTACGGATGCAATATGGAAATATACAGACTAATACGGATTGCCACGGATGATGCAGGATCGTATCCTTGGCTAATCCTGCGTCAAAACCGTGAATGTGTGACCTGGACATAACATTTGTCCTGGATGCTCAAAAGTACCGTCTCCAAGGAGATGGCCCTCGTGAGCATCCATGACATTTTTTCCATTGTAAACAAGAAAACCGCCCTCCAACTAGGCAAACTGGAGAAACTATGATCCCATCCATCAATTTCAATTTTAACACCTGTTTTGGGTGCTCAAAAGAACCATCTCAATGAGGTGATCCCCCTGAGCATCCACAACATGTTTTCAATCACAAATATTAAAGCTAAATTTCAATTACTCAAACAGAGAGACCATTCTCCTTAGCTATTCTCCAATCAACCACAATTCCATCCAATTTAATACTTGTCCTGGGTGCTCAACAGTTATAACAGCCCTTTGACTGTATTGTCTCGCAAGTAGTCAACTCTTTCACTCAACTCAACTCAACACAAATTTATTTGCAAATCACAGTTAATCACTGGTTATTTTCTGTGTACAGAGGCAGGGCCAGGGGGTGGGGAACTTGTCAGCTTTTATGCAAAATGAAAGAAGCTAAAAACTAATTAACAAGGCAAAATCAATTTACCTTTCATCAGCTAGTTGTCAAAGTGAACACATTCCGGTAATACTTTTCTTGTAAATCTCCATACTTTTGTAATAAGTAGAAAATAGATTGCCAGGCAGATTTAGTAATCGTGTCTGCCATCTTAGTTTTTTTTTATTCCCAATCCGTACTCCCCAGGAGTCTGGTGCATTGCTATAGGCGCGACCCACGTCATGGACCGTTGGATACATGGAAGACACTGCGCGGAGCCGGAATTGGTACATCAAGATCTGTGAAATTGGCGTGCTTTAGACCAGGATCTTTCTATAGGATACTCACAGGGTTGTAGAAAAGACCCAAATTTCTTGAATCATAGAATGGGTTGGGTATCTTGTCTTCCGCACAAGACAAGATGCCCAACCCATTCTATGATTCCTAAACAATCAATGTAGACCGTGATCAGATGCTACATTCTGCTGCATCTGATCCTGGTCTGCACTGTCTGTCAATGTACTACATATTAACTAGTTTATAAGATTGCAGTTATGTATGACCCGTACTGCAATGGCCGTTATTAATTTTATTGCCTTTATCTGCTGTTAGAACTGTTTCAACCCATAAGACGCATCCTAACATGACGGATAAATGGTTGACTGGGATGTAATGAATCATGCTAAACAAATAATATCAGTGCTACCTGAACAACATTTTTGGGTAGTTCGGTGGTGCAAACTTGGTAGTGATCATGGCGGATGAGGGGGGGGGGGGGGGGGGGGGGGGGGGGGGCGGACGAGGGGGGGGCATCAAGGGAATTGTTTTATGGCCTTTAATTACTGTAAAAGCTTAAATTATATGAGCTCTAACTGTATAACTGATCTCAATCATTAATAAAACTGATAATTACTCTTTGGTGAAAACCCCGCAGGGTTTTTCTCCCATTTCATTTTGTGGGGGAAAAACCCTGCGGGGGTTTTCCCCCGCGGGGTTTTTTATATTTTGCTTGAAAGGCTTCAAATGATGAGAAAAACTTCAATTCACACCGTCTAGCATCGAAACCGGAAATAGCTTACCACTGAATCGAAAGTAGAGAAAAACGGCATGGTGGGCGGTGAGTTTTTACCTTTATTTGAGCTTTATTATTTGCTCCCGAGCAACCACTGACATCAAGATTAATTGCCAAGGGATTAATTTCAATGTTGTGTATCTTTATTGTGTTCTGTGTGTCAACACAGCTTTGTTTACACAAAGTTATCGCAGCTTGGTACTGGCTGGAAAGTTCTCCTGTCGTAAAAACAGCCTTTTAACTAACGAATACATGGTTTATCTTCGGGTGATTAGTTTATTCCCTATTTCTATATGCAATTTGCACCATCCCAATTTTATCTCTGGTCTTGGTTTGATTATTTTCAATTGGAATCTATTGAAACAAAATAACTGTGGTATACGGCGAATAGTTGTTGATGGCAGAACTCGTGTACTGCGATTAGTTAAAATCGTGTACCGCGAATAGTGGCAACGTTTAATGAGATTGACGCTTATTTCATGACTGACACTAGAAAAATAAACGAAACATTGTTTTTTTTAGCATTGGAGTTCATTTCAATTAATATGTAAACCATGAAGATAAAACGGGGGCGCAGTTGCTTAGTGGTATAGTGCTTGACTCGAGATTGAGGGGTCGCAGGTTTGAGCCTCGCCTGAGGCACTGTGTTGATTTTCTGAGCAAGACACTTATCACCTTTCTAGTGCTGGTTTAACCCAAGAAGACCCATCCTGGAATGACTGAAAATTTGTTGACTGTGGCCAAAAGACGAAGAAAAATACCCCAGCACACAAGGCTAAATGGTTCACATGTGGACTCTATCTGAGTGTATTGACCATGTGGGTGCCACATAGGGCACATATAATTGTTTATACTCACATAAGAAGATCCACTGCCGCTTGAGCCTTTGGGTGATTCCGAAAATAAAAACCACAACCCTCTCCACCAGCCCAATACTGGTTACTGTCAGAGAGACTGACTAGAAATTTGATATTTCACCTGTAGCCAGTTTAGCTATGATACTTTACAAAAAGCGAACAACAAAGGTGCTGACCAGACAAAGCAGAAGTGCAGGCTTGTCTGCGCCTTGGGTGTTCGCAACCCTCCGAAGACAGGTTTTCTGGCATTGAGGACCATATAACCGTTATGTGTTGCCCATAATGACCTAAATAAGTACCACATGCAACCCATATGGGTTTTCCCACATGGGTCCATGTACCACTGTTGCAAATACCTTATCAGTCCCATTTGGACTACTACTATGAGACACATACACTGAAGCAAACTTATAAGCGAACACAATACATTGTTTATGCTAGTTCAGAAAGTAAAGTTCTGTTGTACAACATTTTAATTTTATGATTAAAACAAGGCTTTGCCGAGACGCTACAAGCCATTTCATTTCAAAATAACTTTGTCGTCTTCCACAGACGAAATCAGAGTAAAGGTACCCTCATTTTAAAAATTAACACTTTTCACAACATTATACAATAGCCCAAAGAAACATTACCCGTTTACATGTGTGTTTGTTTTAAGATGTTACTGACTGCCATGATTTAAGATGAATAAGAATCAAAAGTTTTGACACCATCAGACTTGTCTTTTCTTTTGCCTAGTAACATGAAGACAGGCGCTATCAGCGGTTTAATCTAAGAAAATTAGCTTTAAGTATGCACTTTAGGTACAAACTTTGAACAGCTCTGTTTGCTTTATTATCTACTGCACAGTATTGACATTTTCAGCGATTCTTTATTTTTACAAGAAGTCACTGTTCTTCTTTTGGAAAGTAAAAAGTCTTTGACAAATGCTGTCAAATGGAATGCTGAAATTTCACCATGAAATCGGAAGTGTGGAATAGTCATGAAAGATTTAGCGCCACAGAATAGTCTGGTCAAGTTCTGTTGGATGTTGTCTACCATGTTCAGAAAAAATAAAAAGGACACGACGAGTTTACTGTGTGCTGTTGACGATTTTCAGAAATCTCGAAAAATGTGATTTTTTTTTCATTTTTTAAAGATACGTAAAAAATCTGCTTTATATCAAATTTCAAATGTGTGGTGTTTTTTAAGTCGCCTGGACCAGTTCGTAAACATCTGCTCCTCAATTTGATGAAAATGCCCCAAAATAATTTGTTTCCACCAAAAACGTTGATTTTTACATTTTTGAACCCAAAAATTGTAAAATGAAAGAAAACTATTTCGAAACACCTCTAAATTTTGGTCCATTGAAATGCTCATGATTAGGTTAAAAAGTATTCAATATTATTGATGTCTTAGTCAGAAAGATATGAGTTTGAAAAGTGTTCGTTTGTAAGTTTGCTTAAGTGTATTATATTCCACATTATTGAAAAAAAATGTGTGTCACGTGCTATTAAAAGTCAATTTTTAACCAGCGCATTATCAAGCCAATACACGTACCACATGTAACCCATATGGGTTTTCCCACATGGATCCATGTACCACTGTTGCAAATACCTTATCAGTCCCATTTGGACTACTACTATGAGACACACATTATATTCTATATTATTGAGAAAAAAAAATGTGTGTCACGTGCTATTAAAAGTCATTTTTAACCAGCGCATTATCAAGCCAATACACGTGCACGTGGTATTGATTCACTGCTTTTAGACTTAACGTATACAAAGTTTGGGGACGTCACAAGAAGTGACCTCAGGAAAAGTGGGGCTATATTAGATTTGGGTTGTCTGTCATTCCATCATTCTGTCTGTCATTCAGTCTGTCTGTCATCATTTCGTTTCCACTCAATATCTTTAGAACAACTTTATAGAATTTACCCAATTTTGTATGTGCATTGATATTGACTTATTTTTTGACATGATCTTGATTGGGATTTTACACATCATTTTTCGGACATTTGTACCAGAGTTATGACCCTTGATTTACGCCATATTTTTGTTTCTGCTCAATATCTTTAGAACAAACGGACCAATTTTCACTAAATTTTATATATGCATTCATATTGATAAGATCTACCTTGTGATTGTTACACGTCATTTTTGCACAGTTGTACCAGAGTTATGGCCCTTGATTTATGCAAAAATTTTGTATCCGCTCAATACCTTGAGAACAAATTGACTGATTTTCACCAAATTTTATATATATGCATTTATATTGATAAGATCTAGGGTGGGATTGTTACACCTGATTTTAGAACATTTGTACTAGTGTTATGGCCCTTGATTTATGCCAGATTTTTGTTTCCACTTAATATATTGTGAAAAAACTGACAGATTTTTCACTTATTTTTATATATTCATTCCTATTGACAATATCTAGGTTTATGACTTATTTATAACAGAGTTATGGCCCTTGATTCATGTCAGAATTTCATTTACGCTCAGTATCTTTAGAACAAATGGACAGAATTTGACCAAACTTTATAAATGCTTTAATATTGACAAGATGTGTGCCAATAGGATTTTTACCTGTTATCTATTACAAATTTGTAACAAAGTTATGGCCCTTGATTGGCAACAGAATTTTGTTTCTGCGCAATATCTTGGATAGAATTTCACCAAATTTTGTAAATGTATATATATTTATAAGATATATGTTGGGATTGCTATCTTCCATATTTTGCTTAGTGGTAACAGAATTATAGCCCTTGATTGATGTCAGAATTTTGTTTCTGCTCAATATCTTTAGAACATGGCCTTTTTACAGCATAAAACCCCTATGCATCTTTCATGATTATTTGCGCCATTATTATACTACAGAAATTCAACTTTTCGAATCGTTTCCCCAAATCTTTCAATCAACAATATGAATTTATGCAATAATAGCGGTCAAGTATTTATTAACATTTGCTAGACCCCTCGGGTGCTGTTAGAACACCTGTCAGTCTCTGTAAACAACACCACCCTAGTCTCATCTCATTTATTTTATTTATTGTTTGCTTTCCTTTTTATTTATAAACAAACCCTGAAGCTTCTCATCTTCTATCAAAGGGCACAACCCAAATATCTACTCGTTTAGCAGTGTCAAATAAGTAGGTTAATTTTAGCAAAAAACAAAGTAAATATATGCTACCCCGTCACTATCTTGGGGCCTAAAAGTGTTATCCGCTATTTACATCTCCTGCTTTATTCAAGTATTTCAGACTATTTTTTCATGAACGTAAACACTTTGAACCCTGATCAGACTGCTCCTCAAGGATCAATCTAATCTGGGTCCATATTGTTTGCAATACAGGGTACGAAATAAATTCAATACGAAAAAGTAACCACAACAGTTTGCCTACGTTGTACCCTTCAAGACAGACGCATACCTTTAATCCAGATGATGGGCATTTGAATGGACAGACAGACGGACAAACGGCAACTACACCAGCTCATGCTTTAGGTTATATCATGTTATTCATTGGATATGTTACATGTTTGAAAGGAATGCTATAGCATTTGTTTCCATGATTTGACAGTTTGTCTTCTTTTGGCAGACGATCTGTTTTACCGTTAAACCGATCACATTTTGCACCAGTTCAATTATAAGAAAATACCCCAAAATCATAGTGGGTAACAACTCATAACTATTCACAGTACACAATTTTCATATGAATTTGCTATCTGCAGTACACATCCGCACCTATTCGCGGTACACAACGGGATTTAAATATCAGCCCATAATTGGCTTAATATATAGATTGTAGCTTAAACGCTTGCAAAAACGTTTGTTTTCTTTAATTTTACTTGCTTTCCATTGGAAAAATCGACAAAATCCACATACTATCCTCGAATAAAGTGACAGTAAATGTCAAAATGATGTGTGTTTTCGGTACCAGCTTTCGGATTGATGATCCATTCCAGCCTTCAGATTCGTTAATGAATAAATACAACTACTTACGGTTCAAGCTTAATATATCCACTATTTATGTATTGCAAATGTTTTGCAAAACTTTAGCGATTTTATAATGAAATGTGCTATTTTTGAAGAGCACTCATCCTCGTGTGTTGTTTACTCTCGATTCAGTGGTACGCTATTTCCGGTTTCGATGATAGACGGTGATTCAGCTTCTATATTGTTTTGTAAAGCAATACAATTAAAAACAAACCTTTTTATTTTTTTTAAAAACCCTGCGGGGTTTTTCCCCCACAATCTGAAATGGGAGAAAAACCCCACGGGGGAAATTAAAGGTTGGAATTAAGCCATACCAATCATTTTCTGAAATAATTACAATCAAACAAACTTATTTCTTGAACTTATTTGGATATTAATTTTTTTGAAAAAACCCTGAGGGGTTTTTCCCCCATTTGAAAATGTGGGGGAAAAACCCCGCGCAGGGTTTTAAAAACCCCGCGGGGTATTGAAAACCCCGCGGGGTTTTCGAAAAACCCCGCGGGGTTTTTAACTTTGACCTTTTTTTTCACTATGACAGAATTTTTATTTTGGGGTCTAAATGCATATGTTTTACTAATTTAAGACTGTATTTATGTATTAAAGTGGTTTTGAGTATTTTGTACCACTAGAAAGGTGATGTGATTTTGCCAAATTCTGGTGCGGCAAAAAAAAAACTGGTGGCTGTTTGAATAGATTTATATTTGTTATTTTCCGCCAACTAAGATGTATGATTTCTTATCACTTTTTATTACAAGCAGGATGGATATCAGTGTGGAATACTGGTCAGATGGCGTCTTTAAGGACCAGCTGATATGAATCTACAACTGATTCATAAAAGGATATCTCCCTATATAACAGGACTTAAACGACTAGGCAAGTATAGGAAACTTTTTATCCCCATGACCGTTGTGTTTCCACAGCCGCCTAACAGGACTCAAAACGACTGGACAAGTATAGGGTACTCTTTATCCTCATGACCATTGTGTTTCTACAGCCGCCTAGCAAGATTCAAACGACTGGGCAAGCATAGGGTACATTTTATCCTCATGACCATTGTGTTTCCACAGCCGCCTAACAGGACTCAAACGACTGGGCCAGTGTAGGGTACTCTTTATCCTCATGACCATTGTGTTTCCACAGCCGCCTAACAGGACTAAAACGACTGGACAAGTATAGGGTACTCTTTATCCTCATGACCATTGTGTTTCCATAGCCGTCAAACCTCTAGAAGAGTTTATCAGGTCTTTTATCTTGCTACATAGTTTGTTTGTGAAACAGCTATACTCCATCAACGGTGTGTGTATGTGCAGGCATGTCCGAAACTTCACAGATCGCATGTGCGGAAAAACATCAATCTCATCTTCAGATTATATAACTTTTTGCATGCTGGGTTATATTTCATGCTCTTATAGCGTCTCTTGATTTCTGTTCAAAATCAACTTTTCTGAAAAGTTATATCAGGGATACCACCCGAGTGTCAAACAGTTTGGTTCCTGATCAGGCCCGACGTTTCGTCGGGCCTGATCTGGATCCAAACTATTTTAAAGGTTTTTTTATCATATGACACTAACATTCAAAATGTTATTTCTACCAAATATCGTTTTAAATATATCTTCAGAGTTCGTGGAACTTTATTTGTCTGCTAGTGAAATCTTGAATCTATCAATTCCTTTATTACCATCATACCCAACAAAAAGTGTACACGTGGATCTGTTGTACGCTAGATTTGATGGATTATCGTGTATATCATTCTTTTTTGAAAAAAATGGCTGATTTGGTAAAGTCACTTGAGTACACGTGTACTTTTGATGACTTTCTATTGCACACCAAGATGTTGCCAAACTTATCCACAGTCATGCCATGAGGATCTTTACCTTTGGTGTCAACAACTTTCAACAGCTCGCCATTGCTAGCATCCAGAAAAGTAAGTGATTCTCTGCCCCAGTCTGACACTATAACTGTATCTTTACCATCAACCGTCTGTACCACAACATCATATGGTTTGGCAAATAGTTGTTGGCCATCAGGGCCTTTAGAAACTGACCATACCTCTTGTCCAGCCATGTTGATCACTTTTACACTTTGGGGTTCATCAAATCTGGTAACAACTAATTTACCGTTATAGCTGGTAATACCCATGACCCAGTAGTTCAGCGATAAAGTTTTCTGTATAGATACAGACGAAGGTTCTGTAATATCCAGTAAGTGAAGGTGCTTACTATTGCTACCTTGTCCTCTGTTACTGTAACACCATAGCAGGCCGTGGACAGTTTTACACTTGAGAGTAACTTGTCCGCTGAAAACACTTTGAGTACTTTGTTGTTCCAGTCAGAAACAATTAATATATCATTGTCTGTAGTGACCATTCCAGCTACACTTGGTGTATCTATCATCTGCTGTATCAATCATCAAAGGTGACATTTTCTTGGCTCGTATGCGATCTATGTCAACTGTTCCAGTACCCGATAGTTGTCTCCCCCTAATAAATGAACAAAGAGGAAAAACTAACTCCTCGACATCTTTATTGAAATCAATAGGTGTTAATATTTCCTTAACGGTTCCTAAGGATTCACAATTTAGAATATTGTTCATATATTTACTTGAATCAAAGGTAAATTCTGATTTATTAGTTTGACTGACCAAATAATCTATATCTCGCTTGCATTTTTGTGTATTTTTGACAATTTGCTGCATCCTTATGGACATATTTTGATCAAATGTGGTAGATAGAGTTTTGTTTAAGTTGTCAATATTTTCTTGCAGGTATTCAATCTCTTCAGCCAATGTTGAAACTGTAGTTTCTAATTCAGACCGTCTTTTTTCACACTGCTCGGTAATTATTGATACCGACTTATCAAACAATTCGTTGGCCTTTGAAATCATCATATCTCGTGTACGTTCTGCTTCTTTTATCATTATGTTTCTCTCCTCTATCAAATATGTAGCGTTATCCTTTAATTCTGAACTTGTGTTCATCAAGTTAGTTTTTATTTCATTCACCACCATCTGAAAGCGTTTAATATCATCAGCACCAATATCTTTACAAAGACTTGATACCTTTTGAACATTACATCTTCTATGATCCTGTGTCAAACATTCGCTACAAGGCATTTTATGATGATCCAGACAGTAGCGATCATTGACCTTGTCATCGTGAAGTTTACACTCCGAATATTTTACAG
This sequence comes from Loripinus fragilis, assembly GCA_964019695.1. Lineage (NCBI taxonomy): Eukaryota > Metazoa > Mollusca > Bivalvia > Lucinida > Lucinidae > Loripinus > Loripinus fragilis. The sequence continues at coordinate 31,872,997 of OZ026517.1, forward strand.
GCTTCTCAGCAAATGATTTGGGCATCCGTACCCCTGTTAAAATTCTATGACTTGGTAAACGCATCACTTTCTTGTGAGAGTCGACACAATTCTTACAGAGAAAAACACTACACTCTGAACAAAAGCCATTAACACCAATCTTTGTTCTTGTGTCGTCAAAACAGGTCTCACACCAGCGGTCAATTACTTGGTCTGATCCTTGATCTATGTTCGCTAACTGACCGTCTACCACGTAAGAATTTTCAATAGAAGCTTCCGCCATCCTGAAATAATGAAAAAAAATGTAAGGTTGATATCTCTCTAATTTATCTCGATTGAGCCAACATATGATATTTTGGTACGTATCACTTTGTTTTTGCGAACAGCTAAGCTCTTGCGACACTTTGCGAAGACGCAGGCTTGTCTGAGCCATCGATGGTCACCATAGGTGGCTTAGACGAGCCTGCGTATCCACAAAGTGTCACAATAGCTTCACTGTTTGCAAGTATAAAATATGGAAGTTGATAAAGGGGCTGATTAAATATTGCACCTCTAGTTCCAGTAGACTCGTACTGTCCTGCCAGTAAAGAGTGAGAGTGACGTCTTGTTTTGTTTACAAAGTTATCAAGGATTTAGCATCGATAGATCACTTGTGTATTAATCCTATCCACAGGATAGGTTTAATACACACGTTATCTATCGATTCGCATTAGCTCTAGTGGAGTGTAAAGTTTATGTTTTACTTAACAATTGTAAATAAAACACACGTCACTGTCACTCTTGGTTGGCACGACAATAGCTGTACAGGAACGTTTACGCTGGCTGTAAATATAGTACAGGTAAATTGTGACGTCAGACGGATCAAAGATTATTAGTGGCACGTTCAAGTCTACTCAGGTTGCAACGAATATTTCTCAAACAATAAATACTGTTCGTGCTAGATTTAAGAGCATACTCAGCAGCACCTCCAGCTCTAAACTGTGTCTGTCGAAATAATTTTGGCCGACTTTGAATAAAAAGTGTCCGGATTATCAAACCTATACTGATGCACAGCGTCGAGTCGTCAAAATAGGAGTGAGCTTTAATAATGGAAGAGTACCGTTGAATCAATGATATACAGTTGAATCAATGATATACAGTTGAATCAATGATATACAGTTGAATCAATGATATACAAGTGAATCAATGATGTACAGTTGAATCAATGATGTACAGTTGAATCAATGATATACAGTTCAATCAATGATATACAGTTGAATCAATAATATACAATTGAATAAATGATATACAATTGCAACAATACTATACAGTTGAATCAATGATAAACAGTTGAATCAAAGATATATCGCTGAATCAATGATATATCGCTGAATCAGTGATATATCACTGAATCAATGATATATCACTGAATCAATGATATACAGTTGAAACTGTGATATACATTGAGATCTTACATAAGTGCTCATGTTTTATTAAATTATTTATCTCTTTTTCGCAACGAGTTTTAATAAATTCAATAAAACATGAGCACGTTAGACTCTATTTATCATATGGCAATACGATTACTTTGAGAACTCATTTCTGACGTAAAAAATGTTATCATTTTGTCATTATGTACGCAACGTTGTTATGGACGTCATAACGTTTACCTCGAACATCTGTAAACCACAAGTGGTTAATCGATTTTATTACATGGCGTTATTTTGCTGTCAGAAACAACGTCAAATGATAGATAAAGTTGAATCAATGATATAAAGTAGAAATAATGATACACAGTTGAATCAATGATTTACAATCGAATCAATCATATACAGTTGAATCAATGGTATACAGTTGATTCAATGCTATACGGTTGAATCAAGGATATACAGTTGAATCAATAATATACAGTTAATGAATTATATGCATGTACATTTAATTCTCGTTTCTAACGTAATTCAGAACTTTACATCAACTTACCAGTCATTCTAATTAAAGGAAGTTAGTCATTAAATACTTTAAAACCATAAGATAAAAAAATACAGTATTTCCCATCATAACAAATATTCGGGTGTTTAAAAGAAATCTCTCGCAGTGGCGTTTCTTTTAAGGACCAAAACACATGTTTTGCTTGGAACTTATTGAAATAGTTAATGAATACGTTCTATCTTCTGAAGCGGGTACTTTGAACTAATGGTGTTGATTTCATGATTGAATTTCACTGCAATTCATAGATACTAGTACATGTAGTACTAAAATATAGTTGAATGAGAACCCATCCGTGAATCGAAGCACACAGAATGAGGACAAAGTGGAGAAGAATTTAGCTAATCAGAGCATGCGCGGATTCAGGAATTTTGTCAGGGGGTCCAGGCCCATCTGCCATGAGAAAGCTACATGTATGACAACGTTTTTATAGTCATCAGCTTATTTTACATAGTCCAATGGTTATTTCAAAGAAAACTATAATTTTCCAAGGTTTCAGAGGGGGTCGAACAGGGGTAGGAGGGGGTGTCCAACTTTTTCAAGGGGGCGGGTCCAATTGCTTATTCCCTATAGAAACCCATTTAACTTGTGATTTTCCTGGGGGGGTCCGGACATCCCGTCTCCTTCTGGATCCGCGCATGTAGGACCCACACTGCTTTCAATCTAGCTCATGAATCCATAGTACTAAGTGTAATCATACATAAAATAAGGAAACCATAGCACAATATGTTAAGAGTGAAGCTAAAAAAATATAAACTTCTTTACGCGTGAAGTCATTATTTGATCCGTGACATGTGATTTCCAACAATGTGGCATTTTGACAAGTGTAAAACTTGCCTGTGCAGCCTCATTTTAAATTTAGAAACTCCAAAATGATGTTCGGTCAGTAGCTTAACAGTCAAAGAATATTCAAGCGACTAGCAAAGGCTCTGATCAGACTGCGCGTATGCGCAGGCTGATCTGGGCCTTTGTTGGTCTCTCATACCACATTGTTGGTAATTTCATGTTGCAGCTCATTTATTAATGCATACGTAGCTATCTAGTGGTACTAGAGGCCTGAATTTTGAACAGCGAAATCTCTGGCGAGACTGCACGGAGGCTCGTCTGATCCTTTGCTGCTCGCCGATGTAAGTATCTAAATCCCATGTACCCCGTCACCAAGAATATCCTTACCTGTCCTGCCTGTCCTGTATATCGTCTCTAAAGACGTTTCGCTGATATATCAATTAACGCAAGACCTTTATAAAGTTGTTTCATGAGATAACGTCACGTATTCGCCTTTCATTGACGATTGGAGCGACTATCCAATGATTTTCATCTTACAACTCAGTGAAGGCCGCATTCGGTTGAGTCTGTGCAATGCACAGGATCACTCGAGTCTTCTCTGGTCATCTACTTAATGCCCACCGTTTTAATAAAGTCTTGCTCGAATGTATGTCGGTCAACAATCAATGCAGTGTAAAGATGTACAGTTGAGTGCTAAAATATTTTAATACAAAGTGAAACATCCGAATATTTCTGATGGCTAAAGATTAGGAGTGGTGCATAATTACGTTGGTTGTGCGTCAGAGCTACGCATGCGCGTGGTCATTTTCGGCCTAGTTGAAGATAAAAGTGAACCCTTTGTATACGGGGAACCCCTAAACAGGTATTTTATTTACAAACTGTCAAGACCCAGATTAAATGCCACATAATGCGGCATTTCATCAATGTATACACTATTTGTAAAGGTTAAAAAAAATAAAAAAAAATAATCTGACACCCCCAGATATGTAATATGGATCATCCCATGTGTATTGTATTAACCCAGAAGGAAGAATCAATTAGTATACAAAGGGTTAAGATCATGTTCAGACACTCATTACACGCTGGTATGTGCTCAAAACGATGAACGTTCTCATGCGCTTGTTCAAATGGTACCCGGTTTTGCATAAACATGTAGCAATCGTGCACTTGTTTAAATTCATTTCCGGTTAAGGAAAATATGCCGCTACACAGTGTACAAATGGGCTAATATTTTCGCCAATAATGCACTGCTTCACTATGAAGAATATTAAACTACCTAAATATAATCGACAGCAGGAATCACAATATATATGAAAACAATTATCTATCCATTATTGCACCTTTGAGTGGTTTTACAGTATTCAACAGCAATTATCTCACAATGTACATAGTGCACATGCATTCTGGTGCAATAAGAAAGTTATTGTATGGGTGTGCATATTGACGGTAGATAATTCATTCGCTAAAGCCCGTAGATTATCTTCCTGTATATACCCACATACCCTACAGTAACTTACACATGAACCACTGCAGAATTAAAGATAATGGGCACTTGTTACTGCAGTATAAAATAGGTCAATGTATATTCCTGCATAGACAATGAAACTATTTTAAACAAGAAAAAAAACCTAAAAAGTGAACTTAAAACCTGGAATAAGTAAAGATGGTAGAATTAACTGCAACGTAACCACAACATACGTATTTGTGAAGGAACTGTCTCATACGCATTACTTATCAGCCACTGAAACAGCATTTTGAGAGCTAAACAATTTTTAACAATATCAGAATCTAGGGCGAAGATTTAGCGTCGGTAAAATGCATTTATCCACAGTGGCTTCAGCTGCTGTCCGTTCTAAAGCAGTGGTTCTGTCAGTCATTGAGTCACTGTTTATTGTTGCTCCTATTGTTGTTTGTTTTTGTTTGGTTCTTGTTTTGTTATATATACTTAGTGTCCTTTAAATTTCTAGTTTTCCAATCATCTTCTGGGGCAAAGAGGGCTGGTTTCTTTACTTTAATTGTCTGCCTGATGTCTTGACTCCTTTTCACTGTGCCTTGGGTTGGTATGCAGTTTGTGATTATGGTATTACCTGTTCATACTTACTTTTTTTTAAAAAAAAGTTGTATATAAAAGTTATCGTGCTCAACTGAGCACGAAAATTCAACTGCTCTTCAAAACTAAAATACAGACAAATAAAGATGTGTCTTGCTTTAAGTCTCTAAGATGTATTTATCATCTTAATAAATGTTAAAATGCCAACAATTGTTGGCATTTTAACATTAATGAGCAGGATAAATTCGTGCTCAGCTGAGTTGAGTATGAAAAGCGTTTTATTACCTCGGGGCCAGGATTGTTCTCAATAACACTCTCTACAACAAATTCACAAATGGTTCCGATAAGAGAAACAAAATGGCAATCAGAAGAAGTGAACTTAGAAATACCTTTAAATAACATCCCCTCCCACCTAGACCTTAAATAACATCCCCTCCCACCTGGACCTTAAATAACCCCCCCTCCCACCTGGACCTTAAATAACACCCCTCCCAACTGGACCAATGGTCCAAATTTAAATAATATCACAGAAATGTTCCTCATAATACATTATACCCTGGCATCTAGCACAATTGCACACATGGTTCTGCTCCGTTGAAGAAAATAGATAGCAGAGCTAAAATAGAAATATCTTTAAACAACTCATCCTCCTTAATCACTAGCCCAAATTAAAAATCATTTCACAGAAATGTTCCACATTCTGCCCTCTATAAACATGCACAAATGGCTCTGCTCCACTGAACAAAATGGCCACCATAGCTATAAAAAGTAAAACCATCTTTAAATGACATCTCGATCTGAGACACTGGTCCAATTTCAAAATAATTTCACAGAAATGTTCCTCATAATGACCCCTACGAAAATAGCACAGAAGGTTCAGGTTTGCTAACAAAATTTCCGACAGAGCTAAAAAATGAAATAACTTTAAATTACATTTCCTCTAAAAAACGCTGGTTCAAATTCAAAACATGATTTCAAAGAAACGTTCCTCATAATGTCTTTTACCAAAGGAGTTCTAGCGATAAGGCGTATATTTTCCCTAGTTGACATGATTGCAAAACCTTAATTTTGAAATTGCCCTAATGTTTTTAAAATTGGTCTGTTCCGGTAGTAAAATTTACATAGAAAGCATCAAAATAGGTTTCAAAGCGATTCATCATTTACAAAACCGTTAAAACTTGCGCCTTCTACTCCCACCCCTCATTTTACGCCTTTAGACTGGGTGCCGTTTAGACGAGAGTTTTAGAAAATCCTTTGCAGGTTTTCAAAAAGTTAAAGTGCTAAAATATTAAGGATATAAGTACCCTTCATTTTCGAAACTTTGCGGTTTTTCCTCTGCGCATGCGTACGAAATGTACTTAAAATTGTGACGTTTGTAATTGAAAAGATGAAACTGGCGTCTTTCAGTTTGTTTTTAGATGCTTTGCCCCCCTAGACCCAAGATGCCCTTTGGACAATTAATGTCGCTATACAAATACATAACATATGTAAAGGGCGTCTTGGGTCTAGGGGGGCAAAGGGGTTGTATAAGCGAAAGAAGACATCAAATATCTGACAAAAAATAGACCACTTTGCAAGATGGTCGTTTTTATTGTACATCAACTGTATAAATAGTTTTACTGTACATAGCGTGATAGGACGATTGGTTCCCTTGTTTAACGGTCTAGTTTCCATATATGTTACTGAATAACAAGTACAGTTGATGATCCAAATAAATTCCCATTCAATAAGAAGTAGAGTTATTACATGCACTAAGGAAATCCCGTTTTAAATATACAAATTCGGGGGCAATGGTGCATCGACGGCCCGTCTATATATATTTGTTTAATGTGCCTAGTTTCTCCAGTCGTCATTTCAACAAAATAAAACGAACGTCTCGTTTAGGGAGATTGCTCGCCTTATCGCTAGAAATTCTTTAAGATTGGTTGATTGTTACTTAATTCTAACATTTTCTGTATTGGATGACCATACATGTTTAATTGTTTATTTAAAAAATATCGGCTTTTGGGTCACTGTAATGCCACGCCCTAACTGGTTTCTATCTCCGTTAGCTTTACAAGAGACCGGGACATTGCATACCATGTGACGATAGAGCGACCGATAGGCTGTATAATACCTGTGTATAAAATATAAATCAAATCCAATCAATTCGTAGCGATGACGTGATACTTACTGATGGGTGGGCGACTAATCAAATGCTGCAGCTAATGCTATTACATTTGGGCCTCGACGCGAGAAACCCTGTATTCGGGGGTTTGCAAACAACAAAGGCGCAGACCAGCCTGCACATTCGCGAAGTCTGATCATTTCCTTCATTATTTGCTTATTGGAAAGTTTTATGTCTAGACTTGCTACTAGCGAAATTTCGATTTTCTATATAGTCTATGTAGCTAGTCTAGTTTGAACATCACTTTCTAGGAAACCCAAAAGACAGGTTTCCTCGCGACTAGGTCCGTATAGTTCACATCAATACTTAACAAAACGCCTTATCTAGTCGTATCTTATTGACTTTTAGAATAAACATACAGATTTCCCGTTTTATTTTGGGTGGTAACTGTAGTAATAAGGAAGTTCCCCATCATGTTTAAACAAGTAAATTCAGAGAATACATGACACTGGCCACTTAAAATAGTACCTGACTTATCGACATGTTTTCTAATAATCAAGCACACAAAAACGCAACCTTATCTAAGGGTCTTTTTAAAACGTGATTTGATTTTAAAAGTTATAAAAATCTGAATATATAAAACACCAAATAAATCTCATATTTTAGACATTGAACGTGAAAAATAACACATTTTTGCAGAGCATACAACAGACATTTTAACAACGCTGTGTACATATCAACTCAGATCGTATATGAAAGTAAGAAAGACGGCAATGATCAGGAATCCAGGATACCATATGGGAAAGGGACAAAACCACAACTAGACATCACAAACAAAAGCCAAGAGGTCAGCCCTTTCCCAGCAGGTGACCACAAGGCAGCAATAAACAGAAGCGAAAGCATGACAAATACAAGACATAAATAACACAAATGAGCCACAAAGGAAGTACCGCCTTGGAACGGTCAGTAAAACTATTTTACTGGAGGGCTTAAAACCAGTTTCTTGGCGCCAACCTTGCCCTTATTTCTGATGTGGACCAGGACACATTTGGGAAAGTGACAAAACACAGCAAACAGGACAGCCAAGAGTTCAGCCCTTTCCCGGCAGGTGACCACAAGTCTACAAGGAACAGACATGGCAGCACAGCACACACCAACATGAAGCATAACTAACAAAACAGATCCACATAAGAAGCACAACCTTCGACGGTCAGTAAATACTTTTACTGGAGGGCTTAAACCGGTTTCAGGGCGCTATCCTAACCCTTTGTTCAGATGTGGACCAAGGCACAGAGATGTTTGGTTTGCATAAAAGACCCCTTACTTATCCATGCATCATTGATCAAATGATCGATTATCTAACATTTACTAAAGTGGCTGGGATACTTAATACAAGCTTTCATTTATTTTTTAAATGAATTAAGGGTTACCCCCTTATATTTGCCTATCCCTTCGCTAAATGGTAATTGGATTCACCCTTCAATTTCGTGTCCACTTCATATCTCATGAATCCTTCGAACGATTGTCGTTAAACTTCACTCAAACGTTCCGATCAGTGAGGCGATGTGCAGGACTCAGGATTCCGCTACGTTCACTCAAGGTCAAGGTCACACTTCGAGGTTTTGGGATACATAGGGTGAAAATCAAAACATCTGAAATCACAAAACCTAGTTTCTTGATATTTGATATGCAGCATTGTCTTGAGGACCTTTACGAACTTTGTTCAAATTATGTTAGTGGGATCAAAATGTACATGTCTCAGGGGTCACATGTTTCACACATGCCACATGTTTTGCATATACTTACATAGGGACAACTTAAAAATATTCTAGTTTGTAACTTCTATGACTAAACCCTTGATATTTAGTATATAGCATCACCTTGTTCACCTCAACCAAGATTGTTCAAATTGTGGCCCTATGGCAAAACAGTTCTCGCCCTGGGGTACACATATTTTATATAGGTTTATTAAAAGAACCATAAACATCTTGTATGTAACCACAAGGCCTAGAGCTTTGATATTTGGTATGTAGAAACATCAAATCAACCTACCAAGTTCTTTCAAATAATGACCCTGGGCCAAAACGGTTCCACCTAAGTAGTCATATGTTTCATATTTGTTTATTCAGAGAAAACATTTTAACATTTTTGTGTGTTCTAGAGCCTTAACATTTGGTAATTACTGTCACCTTGTGGTACTTTACCAATTTTGTTCCAATAATTGTTCTTTGGGGGGGGGGGGATAGACCCACCCAAGGGATCACATGTTTTATATTGTTTTACCGTCTCATAAATTCGCGAGGTTAATATCGAAGTATTGATTTTTTTTATTTACAGGGAGGAAAACATAAAAACATACTGCCCTTAAAATAATTATAATCAGTTGTTTGTTAATATATATGTTTTGGTGCGTAAAACAAACCTCTCTTTTGGAAGTTTCTTTTACGGATCAAAAACATATGTTTCTTTTGACAATGATTAAAGTAGTTCATAAATAGGCCATATCTCTGAATCCAGAGTATTTCATTTGTTTCGAATAAGCGTGTATTCCGAATAATTTAATTGTGATATTTTAAGGTTTTGCCATATGATGAAAATATAAATAAATCTTCTGCCAAAACAACATGATCTCAGTAGAGTCTTGTTATTTGGCATGTAGTGGTTCTCTTCTTTTGTTCAATAATGGCAATGTGCCTCAAAACATACCTATCCCAGGGTCACTAGGGGCATATTCAGTTTCTGATTGGTACCTGTTAAAATATTCAACGACACTTAGATGAGTGATCAAAAGTGACTTTAAAGGAAAACTGAAAAGTCACTTTGAGCATTTAATAGCTCATACTATTCAAAGCATAGTTACCAGATTTGCGCTGATTAAACGTTACTGGTTATATTTTAACATCCCACAGTTTACCTGTCATTCTTGTTAGTTAATACCATTCAAGTGCTTGCTTTGTTTCTGAAGAAAAAAATGATGCTGTTATCCATGTTACTCAATGTCATCCCTGTTACCTATCAACTTTGCCTCAAAATATTAACTCATCAAGTTTTCTGTCGTTGCATTTGATGTACCAATTTGTAAGTTGGTGCCTGTGGCTACCTTTTGCAGAAAATGAAGATACTCATCCTATTATTTCTCAAACTGGATTTGATGTTTCTTGTCTTAAAACACGTTGTTTCAGTAGAATAACTAATAAATAGAGGATAGTAAATTACTTCTCTGAGGTGAATACAAAACATACTTCATCGAGTGTGTTGAAACATCAGAATTTTCACGAGTGCGTAGCACGAGTAAAAATGTTGATGTTTTCGACTAACGAGATGACATATATTTGGTTTTTACTGAAAAGAAAGTAAATTTTCTTTTTCTTTTATACTTTTTAAAATATTGGTTAATCAATTAACTACGCTTTAAGCAAAAAATCAATATATAAAAGAAGACAAAGGAGTATTTGTGATAGAATACATGGATCAATCTATAGTAATTGGGAATCACAGATAAAAAGAAATCTATTCAGCGTCAAAATACGATACGCATCATGGGTTAAGTACATTGCGTAACTCATTGAAGGGGTGGTGCTGATATTGCAAAATCGAAAAATTTCAGCAATTCTAAATTATTTTGGTTTAAAAATGTTCCTCATGTTCTAACTACCAAAATTCCTACCCACACTTGATGTTTCTGTTCACAAATTAGAAAGTTATAGGCGTTTGAATTTTCGAAGTGAGCTCAATTAAGTGAATGGAAAATTCAGAGGTAATCCAAAAGAGTGATATCAATAAGCTGATATAAATTACCAGTGATTGATATCAAATCGTTTTACTCTGTGAAAATACCATTTTTATTTGCTTTAGATATGCACTGATTTCACTGTGCACAAGCATGAAATAATTGATTATATTATAAAAGTAAGTAAGGGTGCAAAGATCAGGGATCGATACAATCAAGTACCACACCTGACCCAGGATACCAATGGGAAAGTGGCAAACTCACACTCAGACACCATAAACGAGAGGCAAGAGGTCAGCCCTTTCCCAGCAGGTGACCACAAAGCACATATAAACAGACGCGCACAAAACATAGCAAACACAAGACAGAACAAAAACATAAAAGATCCACAAAAGAAGTACCGCCTTGGAACGGTCAGTAAAATATTTTACTGGAGGGCTTAAACCGGTTTAACGGCGCCAACCTCACCCTTAATTCAGATGTAGATCAAGACACATAGATATTTGGTTTGCATGAAAGACCCCTAACTTATCAATGCATCATCTCCTAAAACATATAAATCAAGATATAACAAGGATATAAAGCAAGGATAAGGACTCAACAGTAAAATACACTGAATACCGGAGCAAAAGAAATCCAACAGGTAAACCCCGGTGGGCCCAACAAACAGCCAAAGCATCAGGCACCTTCTGCTCTCCTAGCTTAACCAATACTGCACTACCCTGCCCTAAAAGCCTACCTTATAGACGTCTTACTCTTTATCTTACTTACACATCATTGCGCTACCTTATCTATCCTACGCTACCCTACATTACCCCCAACTGCCATATCATACCCATGGTCATCACCAACTCTACATAACCAAACCTACAACCCATTACATTCTCCTATGTTACCCCACCTTTACTTTTAATGTATAATACATGTTATATACCGATAACCAACACATAATCATTATGTAACCCTACCCTGCCACACACTACCTACTATAACCCATCTCACACCGGTATTGATAGAAAGGACATGGTAGAATATGGCAGGACAAGTTAGGAGGATGTTATGGGTAGGGTAAGGAAAGGTTTTAGTAAAGGTAGGGAAAAGCAGTGCAGAGGTAGGGTGGATTGATTTTGATTTGGAATAGGGTAGAATTTGAACTTTAGTAGTAAAGATGGGTAGAATATGAGTAGGGCCTGCCAGGTATGGTAGGGTAAGGTGCTGCCTATTATATCATACATACCCAAACGCGCACATACACCTCCATATTCATACACTGCCTTACACCTGCTCATATCTACCCATATCCATATGGGTATTATATACTCAAACAATAAAGTTATATCCGCTTAACTTTTATGTCTGCCAATTCCAATTGTATGAACGCATTGTATTCAAATTTTCGCCTTACAAACTTTGATCATTTAGAAATGATTTGCACCTAAGAAAAATCCATTTGATAATCAGTGACAAAGCAGCAAACACGAGTACCCTTAAAATCAAAAGTCACAACATCAATAGATTGTGTGTCTTTCATAATCCTGAACCATTTAAGCAGATTTAAACATCACTGAACAAACTCTCTAGTAAGATAAGCTGGCTAGTTGCATGTATTGCTTTTATGACCACAGCCATTAGTCTGTAACATACTCTGACGTCACAAAACACCGATCTTGAGCGTGCGTGAAACACTCAGAAAATTATTATTGGTCCAGCATTTTGATAATCAACAAAATCAAACAAATTTGATGTTTTTCGTAATCACAAGCGTTTTAACATTAATTAAGACTAATCAGCATCAAAGCCATTGATAATGGAAATTCTCAGATGATTTTGCAGTAAGGGGTGGGGTATAAAACACAGATTTAAAGAACCTTTGATGCCCGACATCAGCCATAGTTTTGGTTTTTCTCTATTGTGTAATTGTTGTCATAAACAAACACAACTAATCAAAACAAAAACGGTCTCCAAAATGATGTTAGGTTAAGGGGATTTGAAAGTTTTTTAATTGTTATTTGTTTAATTCAAAGGGAGAAAATTTTAGTTAATTTCGTAAATGAAAGATTTGGAACTGCAATTTCGCTCTTTCAGTAAGATGTTTTTCCATCGCAGGACGCTTCTGGTTGCCATTTAACGTAAAATGTGTCACGTTTTGATGATTAACTTCCTGATGATAATGGAAAAAGCTGTGTGCACATTAGGTTCAATAACATCAAGATCAGAAGATAAAATCAAATTATTACCATTTTTTGTGTTTCGGGTGTTTGGTAAACATTTTGGGTTTTATTTTTGTTGCAACATCTTTACTGGATCAAAAGATAGAGTACCATGAAAATCGGACGTTTCTTTTTTGTTTGAGTATAGTATGAACAGATGTGTGTGTAGGATGTTTATCTGGGTATGAGTTGGGTGAGAGTAGATAGGGTAAGGTATGAGTATACAGGTAAAGTAGGCTACACTGCCCTTAGTCCTGACCTACCAAAGTTCTGACCAATATACAATTTCACACTTTATCTACCCCTGCTTCTAAACTACCTGACATTTACGTGTATCTTCCAAGGGCATGGCGCAATTAGGGATAAGAAAATATTGAGTAGAAACTAGGGTAGGGCGAAGGGTAGGATATCCTATCCATTAGAGTGACCCTACAAAAACATATACTCATACCCTACCATTAACATACTCCTAACCTACCCCTACACTGTCCCAATGCAAACCCTACCCTTACCTCTACACATATCTACAATTCCCATATGCAATATGAGTAGATGATATGACTCAATATGGGGATGATAAGGGTATGTATATTGAATTAGTATGGAAGAGACTTGGGTAAAGTTGGGCTATCTACGCAAATCCAACTATTCTAAAAAAGTAAAAAAGACGGCTAAGATCAGGAATCAATACAATCAAGTACCAAACCTGACCCAGGATACCACGTGGGAAAGTGACAAAATCACAATTAGACGTCACAAACAAGAGCCAACCCTACCCTTACTCATAGCCAAATGTATGGATAGGGTATGGGTAAGTAGGAAGCTTGATGTGGACGTTACATTTACACTTATGAGCATATATAAATATCAGTGAAATGCCCATCTGCTGCCACAAATATGAGATTGTTGTGAAATATTTTCTGCACTCTATTTAAACCATAATAAAGCATAATATTGATGGTGAAAACAGAATTAATTAGAAGGTTAGATATAATGGTGGTTTTGATGATTGTATGGTAATAGTATTATTAATTGTCTTTGTCTTAGCTACTATTACTTTATCGATTTTTTTTTCGATGGGATAATAAATGTTTGAGGAGAAAACATCTCATTTCTGATAAATAAGCACTCAAAATAGATTAATGAAAGATCTAAAAATTATCAACTTTTGGAATTTGGTTTAAATATAATCAATTTGTATCACATGTACCACGACCCTCAAAAGTTAAATGCACAACATGGCTATTTGGAGTACAGATACCCCAAAAATTTAAGTTGGCTTCCAACAAATGATCATGGATGGCTGACAGATAGTGATAGCAATAGCAATGGTTTGATGGAGACTGCATGCCAAAGGTGTCGATTGACAATGATAACCTGTCCGATTCAGAGGAGTTTGACAATGATTATCAAAGGACTGCGATTAATGCAAAATAATCACCGCAGTTTGTAAAAGACAAATCGATTTTCTATTATGTAAATACAAAGCATGAGCCCATTCGTAAATGATATATTGTACAGCTTCTACCGAGGCTAATTTGGACTCAGATGTCTTTTTTGTTTGGTTTGATGTAACATGTATAGTATGCTACACCCTTAATGGTCCAAAAAGTTGTTCTAAAATGTATGCTGCAATAAAATGATGAATCTGAATATAATTAAGGTAAAATTAATATAACTGCCAGTGAAAAAATGCATACAGAAGTGTAGTTATGTTTATTTACAGAAAAAGTAACTACTTATTAAAATGGGTGGGGTTACCTTGTATACAGCCGAAGATGCTGACTTTGCGATAAATAAAATGCTTCATGACAAAAATAATGCTGCCAGTAAATATATCTCCAAAATTAATAATGACTTAAACATGTATCTATAATTTCTATTGTAGAAACTCATGGAAACTATTTCAAGATTAACAAAAATATGCGAAATTAGTATTTCATATTAGCCGCCATATTAAATATAGTATGTAAAGACCTTATATGTAGCTTTTATTTTTAACCAAAATGGAGTTTAGGATCTTAGATATAAATGGTCCGCTCATAAACGTAAGCATAACAGATGGTAGAAGGCTAATATTACACAATATAGGCATTTTGTCTTTTTTCATGGCGGCCATCTTGAAACCATCCATAAATGGCGAGTGGGACCCAAGATATCGAGTGTTAACATCTTGATTCTTAATCAGGGATGTCCAATGGAAATAATATACCTCTCCCAGAAAGCCTTTAGGGGGTGCATGGTGACCCCTCTGGGCCCATGGACTAAAATTAGATATGCAGCATTTGGGCGCAGGGCATATTTTTTCGTTCTGACTTGAGTTTTCTCACACTGGTCAATGTAAACGCACGGGTGGTTGCTACAACGAGCTGGTGGTTGCATTTTTCAGCACAGGTGGTGGCGTAAAAGGTAAAACAATCTATACCTGTTGACTCTATGATTTATTTATAAACGTGCATTTATTTTATTTGTGATGACACCTGGCGCACAGACCACCGGTAACATTGCAGTTTATGGCTCTGCCAAGCAATTGGTGATTTAATTCATAGTTTGAACTGCAAATCCAACAAAGTTCTGGAGTTTTGCCGTGACAGGTGCTTTTTTTCTAGAGTAACTGCCTAAATTGAGGGAAATCTGCATGTCTTATGCCTCGGTTACATTTGCCTTACGACGAGTATACGATGCCCGTACGATGTCCAAATCACCGTTTCCGTGCGACCTCCGCGGGGAGACCTTGCGATCATCGTACGGATTTACGGGCATCGTGGCCTCTACGATTTTGTTTAACTCCTCACAATAACAAATTTGAAAAAATCGTAAGCCCGTAGCCCGTAGACACATCGCAGTGACGTCGTACGATCCCCGTGGGGGCACCGCACGGTGATCATGAGGACAACGTACGATTTTAGATTGTCATTTTGGCTCAAAAATGATCGTAGACTCTTGCGATAGTCGTAAGGAGCCCGCAAGATCACGGCACGATGCCCTTTCTGGGCCCACAAAATTGTACGGACATCGGACGGTCATCCTGCGGTAACCCCAAGGCGATGGTACAATGATCGTGCGGTCGCCTTGCGACGTGTCAACAATTTCCAGACGGGTATATAGTGGTTATCATCAGCTGTTTGTTTCATGTCAATATTTGTCTTCAGGCGATGTCTCTAATACCACCACTCAGAGTGACTCAATATGGACCCAGATCAGTTTGCTGATGGAAGCAGTCTAATCAGGGCCCATAGGGTATGCTGTCTAAAGTGCAATTAAAAATATGCACCTAACGTAAAATGCATATGCATTTTCATTATATAAAATGCTGGTTGGATAAGGGGTTTAATAAATTAGATAAGGTTAATAAAAAGTCCAGATATTTTTTTGTGATTTATAACTCTGGGATTTGAATTTGAGTATTAATTCAAGGAATAAAATTTATTGTTCTCGTAGTGAGAACATGTGACAAGGTCGAACATTGAAATTTGAATGAATGAATGTTCTACAAAATGTATTTTACTGAAAACGAATGGCAAATGTGCCGACCAGGCTGGGTGGAAGAAAGCGCAGTCTGGTCAGTACCTTTATTGTTCGCATGCAAAAAAATCATTTTTACTTCTGACGAAGATTTTACGTGTTGCTGGCCGTAGAGTGCATTTGGATGATTAACCTTTATAAAACCATATAAAGCGTTTTAGTCTACACTGAATCTACCAGATGATACAATTAAAGCATCTTTTTATTTTCAATTGAATGTTATACTTTTCGAATTATAAAAGTGTATTATAAATAAGGGGTTGTTGTAATATTCTGTGATTTAAACTTTAAGAAAACTGCAGAACTTAAAAATGGACATTAAAATACACTACCGCCCGCGTATTTGTCCTGCGAATTCGCGTTTCATGTGCGTTTCCAACGCATTGTACGTGCGTTGAGCTTAAATTGCGTATGAAACGCGAATCAACGTATTTCGAAACTCATGAATATTCATTAGCAGCCCTCTAACGCTTTTCAACGATAAAATATGCGTTTCTTCCTTTAGCCAATCAAATCGTTTTGTTACAACGCAGTAATGCGTAAACCAATCAAAATTGAGTTGACCTTGCTGAATGTTTACATTGTTATTCACGGTTTAACTTTGCTTTGAATATTTCTAATAAGACTTGTCTTGAAAATCTCAATTCCCGTTTCCTTTGAGGTTTTAAAGCCCAGTTTGAATCAAATATCTCACTCCATTCATTGATCAATATTTTGAGCTGACTATCACGACTTTTCAGCAGAGAAATGAATGGTGTTACTCAAGGCCGAAAAATAAATATTACAGTAAAATCACATCGATATTCATCAGATATAGATCTATAATTATTCTCTTTTAGTGTCCAATGTAATATATTTTTCTTAAAACAACGAAATGAAGCAAATGAATTGAAAATATGTCGCACTGCATTCAATTTTGTTTCTTGGGATTCGCATCAAACAATTTCGAACTTTCAGATTGGGTCAACTGAGATAAGATGCAAACTCTCCTTGTTAAGTAAAATAATGGAGCCAAACTCACTTGTTGACATTCTAACTGAATAGATCTCTCTCAGCACCCCTAAGCAAAAGTAATTGCATGTGCCCAGGCTTCACCTGATCTGTCCTAAAATAAAAGTAGAACAGTACATCCAATTCTGCCCATCTAACCTGCTCAGGAGGTAGAAACTGACACCGCTTAAACAACCTGCACCCCTGCTCGACAGTGCCAAGGAGGTAGTTTCAGACCCCATTTAAACAGCCTGCACCACTGCACCACATTGCCGGGGAGGTAGGTTCCGACACCGCTTAAACAGCCTGAACCCTTGCAAAACAGTGCCCAACAGGTAGGTTCCAACACTGCTTAAACAGCCTGCACCTCTGCATCATAGTGCCAGCAGGTAGGTACCCGCATCGCTTAAACAGCTGCACCCCTGCAACACAGTGCTGGCAGATAGGTTTCGACACCCCTTAAACAGCTTCACCTCTGCAACACAAACCCGGCAGATAGGTTTCAACACCACTTAAACAGCTGCACCTCTGCAACACAGTGCTGGCAGATAGGTTTTGACACCACTTAAACAGCTGAACCTCTGCAACACAGTCCCTGCAGATAGGTTTCGACACCACTTAAACAGCTGCACCCTTGCAGCACAGTGCCGGTAGATAGGTTGTGACACCACCTTAATAGCTGCACTCCTGCAGCAAAGTGCCTCGCAGATAGGTTGCAACACCGCTTAAACAGCTTCACCTCTGCAACACAGTGCCGGCAGATAGGTTTCCACACCCCTTAAACAGCTGCACCTCTGCAACAAAGTGCCAGCAGATAGGTTTCAATACCACTCAAACAGCTGCACCTCTGCAACACGGTCCCGGCAGATAGGTTTCGACACCACTTTAACAGCTGCACCCCTGCAGCACAGTGCCAGCAGATAGGTTGCGACACCGATTTAAACAGCTGCACTCCTGCAGCGCAGTGCCGGCAGATAGGTTTCGACAATGCTGATACAGCTGCACCTCTACATCACAGTGCCTGCAGATTGGTTTCGACACCACTTAAGCACCTCCACCCCTGCAACACAGTGTGGGCAGAAAGGTTTCGACACCGCTTAAACAGCTGCACCTCTGCAACACAGTGCAGGCAGATAGGTTTTGACACCGCTTAAACAGCTGCACCTCTGCAACACAGTCCCGGCAGATAGGTTTCTACACCACTTAAACAGCTGCACCCCTGCAGCACGGTGCCGGCAGGTAGGTTTCGACACCACTTAAACAGCTGCACCCCTGCAGCACAGTGCCCGCAGATAGGTTTCGACACCACTTAAACAGCTTCACCTCTGCAACACAGTCCCGGCAGATAGGTTTCGACACCACTTAAACAGCTGCACCCCTGCATCACAGTGCCAGCAGGTAGGTTTCGACACCACTTAAACAGCTGCACCCCTGCAGCACAGTGCCTGCAAATTGGTTGCGATGCCGCTTAAACAGCTGCACCCCTGCAGCACAGTGCCCGGCAGATAGGTTTTGATACCGCTTCAACAGCTGCACCCCTGCAGCACAGTGCCTGGCAGATAGGTTGCAACACAGCTTAAACAGCTGCGCCTCTGCAACAGAGTCCCAGCAGATAGGTTTCGACACCACTTAAACAGCTGCACCCCTGCAGCACAGTGTCGGCAGGTAGGTTCGACTCCACTTAAACAGCTGCACCCCTGCAGCACAGTGCCCGCAGATAGGTTTCAACACCACTTAAACAGCTGCAGCACAGTGCCGGCAGGTAGGTTTTGACACCACTTAAACAGCTGCACCCCTGCAGCACAGTGCCCGCAGATTGGTTGCAACACCGCTTAAACAGGTGCACCCCTGCAGCACAGTGCCCGGCAGATAGGTTGGGACACCGCTTAAACAGCTGCACACCTGCAGCACAGTGCCCGGCAGATAGGTTGCGACACCGCTTAAACAGCTGCGCCTCTGCAACACAGTGCCTGCAGATAGGTTTCGACACCACTTAAACAGCTTCACCTCTGCAACACAGTCCCGGCAGATAGGTTTCGATACCACTTAAACAGCTGCACTCTTGCAGCACAATGCCCGCAGGTAGGTTTCGACACCACTTAAACAGCTGCACCCCTGCAGCACAATGCCCGCAGGTAGGTTTCGACACCACTTAAACATTTGCACTCCTGCAGCACAATGCCCACAGGTAGGTTTCGACACCACTTAAACAGCTGCACTCCTGCAGCACAATGCCTGCAGGTAGGTTTGGACACCACTTAAACAGCTGCACTCCTGCAGCACAATGCCCGCAGGTAGGTTTCGACACCACTTAAACAGCTGCACCCCTGCAGCACAGTGCCCGCAGGTAGGTTTTCGACACCACTTAAACAGGTGCACCCCTGCAGCACAGTGCCTGCAGATTGGTTGCGACACCACTTAAACAGCTGCACCCCTGCAGCACAGTGCCGGCAGATGGGTTGCGACACCGCTTAAACAGCTGCACTCCTGCAGCACAGTGCCCGGCAGATAGGTTCTGACACTGTTTAAACAGCCTTCTTTCTCTCTCTCTCTTTCTCTCTCTTTCTCTCTCTCTCTCTCTCTAACTTGCTCTCTCTCTCTCTCTGAACACAGTGCCTTCTGTGAGGCTTGGACCTGGAGCCTCATCAACTGAAGACCCAAATTTAGCCAGTAAGAAGAGATTGATCGATTAAGACTTCAAGCTAATTATTTGATTAAAATGCAGCAGGTTCATGTTCTGAAAGCTGATCCCAAGGCCTGATAACACAGAATTACGGACCTGTTTGATATGGTTGGACTAAACACAATGAACTGGTCCACACATTTGAATTGTAACCGATATCAAACAAATGTATTGGGATGTGAAGTCAGCTGACATGAAATATCTTGCAACGATGGCCATAGTTGAGTGAGTGCCATTGACACAAAAAAGAAAAAAGAAACGATAAACAAAGCATTTTGTTTGATAATGTTTTCACTGTTTTCTTGGTTTCAATAATAAAATTATCATTGATTTACATGTAACAGGTCTGGCAATGCAATTGAACCTTTTTGATTGGCTGTTCAACAATGCGTTTCAACGTGAATTGTACGTTGAACTGCGTTGCTATACTTGAGTTATTGATTGGTTAACAGGTAAATGCGTTGCACTGCAGTTTAACGCGTATCGAAAGTGGGTTTTGATTGGATTTTCGAAATTCGCGTTGGAAAACTAATGCGTATTACGTGCGTTTTCAATGCGTTTTCAACGCGAATTCGACAAGGACAAATAGATGGGCGGTAGTGTATACACAAACGTAACAAGCTGTATGGTATCATCAATCCCATACCTTGGGACCACGTTCAACTAAAACACTAGCCTTAGTTGATGTCGCATAGCACGATCACATGACTAAATGTGTTTCCAAAAATGAACATGGATGGCCGTTTAAAGTCATGCACATAATTAAACGACAATTGCACAGTCAGCGTAACGACTCCTTGCGACTTCCGCAAGGTCATCGTACGGGCATCGTGCCATATGGGACAATATCAGCTTTTATCGGTTTTAGCTGCCCGATTATCTCCCTTGAATATTGACCACTCTGGCAACTTACCTGTTGAAATCTGTGGCATCAATTACACAGAAAAGTATACAAACCTTTAAATAAATTACTAATAACTAACTAATTATTAAGTTGCCATTGTTTTATAAGTTATCACAAGAAAATTTAATGTTCTATCTTTACAATGATATAAACAAATATGAAATAACTTAATATTTAGTTTTGTCAAATTGTTGATCTTTTTAACTGGTAAAACCCCATTCATTTCTATGTAAATTGAATGAAAATGCTTAGGGTGAGCATTTTATAACCCCAAAATAATCATATTCTGACATTTTCCCAATGTTTTATAAGTTATAAATGGTATCTCTATCATCAAACAATTTCAACCATATAAGTTTCATAAAAATAAAATAAATTTTAGTTCTGTCATTTTTATGTTGAAAATGGAGTTTTAGCGCCTTCTTGCCTAAGCGTTTAAAAGGGCGGAGAAAATGCCTAAGTCCTAATTGGATTGCGGGTCTATATAATGCCCCCGCACTATTCGATATGCTTAGAGAATGTCGATAAATCTAACATCATTTTTAAAAGAAAGGGAAAGCACAGCTGCTTGGGAGACATGATTATGAAAAAAATCATAAATTTTGTAATACGTTAGAAGTAAAATACCACTGACCATGACAAATTGCCGAAACAAAAAAAACATTTTATTACAAGTTGCTTCAATTTAATTTTTTATTTCTTTACTTTAAATATAACAATTATTATTATTATTATTATTATTATTATTATTATTATTATTATTATTAACACCTATCGTTTGCAAAAGAAATTAATTTGAAGACTTCATTTGGCAGAATATTCGTACTTCATTCTCACACCGGATAGGCGGCATTCGAAAACGTTAATACTATCGGCGGCATACGTTAATACTATCGGCGAACATAGATCAGAATAGTTTGAAACGGAGTTTTCGATTGCTATTTGTCGCCAGAATGGTTACAAATGGCAATCGAAAACACTGTTTCTAGTGATTTTTTATCCGCGTTCGTCGATTGTTAAGGACGTTTTCGATTGTCACCTATCCAGTGTGATTCTGGTGACAAAGGATTTTGAGACGCTCATAACAGGATATGCGATAATCCTAGGTGTCAGATACTCCCTGGGGCTAAAGGTCTTATCTTGATCGTAATGAAATACTGATTTTACGGTTTTTACTGAATACACTACTTTGTATAAACAGTTACTGTCTTGTGTTGAAGACTTGCCCTTCTTCTAAAAACTTATGCATAAATAAATGCGACATGGGTGTGCATCAGACACTCGGGCTGATCTCAGTCTTCGCGCACTGTACACCTATCTTACTAGTTTTGTCATGCGGCTTCTCGTCAGAGTCTTTACTGTTCATTAAAATAACCTTTTTCAGTCATACTACCAAAACTGTCACTTCATGGGCAGATGCTCAGACTGCGCAAATAGTTTCGTTTGAAATTCTAGTATTGTTAATGGCTTTGCAAGTATTGTAAAAGACATGCATATATTATGCCGAAAAGTCCTATAAATAAAGCATAAGCAACAATGTAGATCCAAGGGAGCGCAGTGGCTCAGTGGTAGAGTGCTTGACTGGAGACCAAGAGGCCGCGGGTTCGAGCCTCACCGGCGTCATTGCGTTGTGGTCCTTGAGCAAGACACATTTATCCTAGCTTATTACTGGTTCAACCCAGGAAGACCCGTCCCTCTTTAACTGAAAGATTGTTGATGGGACGTAAAGAATCAAATCAAACAAAACAAAGCAATGTAGATCCAGATACTTCATAGCAAGACATCTCTCCGGGCCTGTATTGTTTGCAATATTTAACATTTAAATAAATTGTAAACTTGTGATATAATTTTTTGTGAGGTCATTAAATTCTTCGGGCAAATTTTCAACTTGAGCGAACGGCAAATGTCCCAGCGAGACTGCACATCGCAGGTCTGACCTGAACCATTGCTGTTTGCGTACCAGATATTTCGGGTTAAATATTCCCAGAATGCAGAGATACACACCGACCTGAAAACCAGAACTGACAAAACAATTTATATAAGGTAAAGGTATTTCAACAGCAAACAGCAATGGGGCTGATCAGACTGCGCAGATAGAAGTAGTATGCGCATTTGTTGTTCGCATATGGTTAACTGAAAATTCATGCAGATAGTAGCATCTAGGCAGTGAAGACAAGAAACTGCTATGAGCATTAATATCTGCATAGTCTGAGCTAGCCTGCGTTCCAGTCTGGTCATTTTTTCTTCTTTTTTTATTTTTCCGTTTCCTGGTCAAAAATGACAATATCAATCAAAATCAATAACGGACAACCGATAACTTTGATGTGGTATCTTTTTATTCTCTTATTTTTTTTTTAGAATATTAGCAATATTAGCATTAGAAAATATTGCCAAAATATTGACGACTGGACCCAGGCTAAGTCTGACCTGCCCAAAACTCTTCTGGCACGCGTTTTATGATGTGGTCATCTTCACGTTGACACAGCGGGAACTCAGTGGGAGTTCGCTCATCTGTGTTTAAAGCTGATAAGGATCTGGCCTAAAGCACTTTGGTGCATTTTTCTGTCTGCATTATATTTCTGTATTATATTTTTTTACTTGAAGCGAAGACGCTGATCAGACCTCTTTATCAAACTCAATGTTCTTTACCTCGGACAAGTGACGTATTCTTATATAGGTAACTGGTCGGACCCAGTCCGAGTTTTTACAGATGTCAGCTGATTTTTTTTCGAAAAATGTACCGTTTGGATCCAGATAAGAACCGAGCATCTACTCGAAGAACTGTCTCAGTGAGACGGTTCTTTTGAGCGCCCAAAGCCTATGTTAAAATGATGGATAAAATATTCACAATACTATGCTGGATTTTTTCCTTATTATCTAGACCTCGAAATAGAATGGAGATATTTGGTAATACTATATTGGCTCGAGTCTAGACCTATGATTCTATACCGAAAGAAGACTCAGATCAGGTTTTGCATCAATATTACTGATACGGGTAAACGTGAAAAAATGTTACATTTTGAAATACGTTATCGAGATATGCCTTTTTGTTCTGTTTTGTTCTGATATAAAAAGAACATTCAGATTAAAGAACGTTGTGTGTGCCGTGTGTGCTATATATGCTTAGTGCGCAGGGACCGCGGCACACCGTCACAATAACTGAAAAATCATCAAGAACGTTCTGCTGCATTATAATTGCTATCGTTAAAACAGGTGTAATTTTCGACGGCCTTGTTTGGTGACGCTGTGTAATTTCTAAATCAGTGCGGATGCGCAGGCTGGTCTGCGCCTTTGTCGTTTGCAGCCCCCCTAGACAGTTTTTCTCACGTCGCATGAATGAACTCAAGTGCTGTTTTAAGACTCAATTCAGAACATACGAATAGTGGACATACATGGTGTATTACATTTTAAGATGAAAAACCTATTAGTTGAGCATGCATACTCTAATTTGAAACAAGTTCTATGAGCACATTTTATGTTACATAAATGAAAAATCCATCCAACAATTCTGGTAAAATATTCAGATGGTATATTTGGGTACCCTCTCAGTACCAATACTGAACAGCAATATCATCGATGCGAGACGAATACCATCGATACCTGGACTCAGATACAATCGATTTCGCGATATAGTGACCACGGTGTAAGGGGAACAATTGACTTATCGATTATTTAGGTGATCAAGAACCACAACTGCCATGTTAAGTCGGGCCATAGTTCTATTTGGATTTGTGAAGTTAACACGATGATTGTACGATAACCTTGCGGTTGTCGTACGATATCCGCAAGGTCTCTGTATGGGTTTGTCATAGTTTTTCGCGGAAAGAAATCGTAAGGTGATCGTGAGCAATGTAAACACATACGTCGTAGCATATAGCCGCCTACGATGCCGAAAATTCGTAGAGGAATAAATAAGACAAATAAACAAAGACAAATAGATCGTACGACCTATAGACAAATAAATCGTACGACGACCGTAGCAAATGTAACCGAGGCATAAGCGCAGCTGTTGTCATACTCCCATGAAATAACATCCAAAAAACGATTACTACTTTGTTTTTTTCTTGGTAACTAGCAAATGTTTTATTGAGGAATTTTATTACAACGCACTGGGAGCATTTTTAAAGCATTGATTCATCGCACTGATGGTTGTCTAGATGTGCCATGGTTGCTGGTGCAGCCTCACAACAGCATTCACTGTTCTTATAAACGGTACATAAATCGTTATTTGAGCAAGCACTTGATATTTCAGTACCAAGACGAAGACTCAGGTGAGCGTGACATTCGCTTGGTCTAGTCTGAGCCTTCGTCACAGTTCAAAATTCTCATGTGGTGACTCAAATGGCGATTGAATGCCATTTTGGCGAGTTTGCACATTTGCACAGGCTTACCTTAGCCTTCGTCCCTGTACAAAATCTCGTGTGCTGCCTTAAATGGCGATTTGTGTGCTATTCACGCCAGCAGCGAATACTCTGGTGAGTCTGCACATTAGCGCAGGCAAAGTCACTGAACAATGTAATAAATATCAAGATCTCTTGTGCTGGCAGAAAAGGCTCTTGGGAGTCTGTACGTTTGCACAGGCTCGCATGAGCCTTCTTCACAGTATCGAAATATCATGTGCGAATGATGTGGTGAGTCTGCACCAGCAACCACAGGACTTCTGTGATGGGGAAGAGAGAGCTGGTTGCTTTACTTTGTTTGTCTTCCTGTTGTCTTGTGATTGTTGTGTGGCTCTTTCTCACAACGCCATAGGTTTGTCTGCAGCTGTTGATTGTGTTATTTCCTGATTATACTCACTTACTATTTTTGATTATGTTTGATAATAGTTTTAAATTGATCTGGAAAAAACTATGCTCGCTATACTTTTGAACTTGCTAAAACTAAATCACCATAAAATACAGGTCCTGAATTGCCATATTGTAGAAGAGTTTTCAAACCAGCACTGTATTTAACGACCATGGAATAATTGTCCCCACCAGCCCACGCTTTTTTAAACAAGAAAAGATATGGCATTAAGTGCCATATCAATGAACTCGGCTTTAGCAGATAAAGAGTTCGTTCTTTCATTACATCACAAGCTACATGTGAGTACATGTATCAACAAACCGAATGATGTACACAAACACAATCAATCAATTATTCACTCAATCAATCAATCATTTTTACATAAACAGCATTGAAACCTTCCTCCGTGATGAAACTATCTCCAGGTATTTATTCAAAGAAGGAGTCTTATAAGACAGAATCGCATAAGGCAAATCTTACCGTTTAAGTTGAGGCCTTTAACTGCTCATATACGCATGGAAGGAACTTATAGAGCATGGTTTTGGCTCTGTATTTGAAAACAGAATAGACCTTGAGATTATCGAAAATTGCTTTATTTACCAGACGCCTATATAATGTTTAAAGCCGCGAGAACCCCAACTTTGTTAAAAACAGGGACCACCCTGAGCGCCCGGGCAGTCCCATCGGCGCCCTTGTTTTTACATGTAGATTCAAATGTATGATAAAAGAAGTCAGGAAAACCGTCAGGTTTGATCAATTTTAAACTCTTTGTCGGACCAGATCTGGGACCAAACTTTCTGCTTATGTTATCAGCAGACGCTCGCTGATAGCAATGTTTAATATCAAAGAAGCCGCTATGGGTTCTGTTGCACGACGTGGTAGCAATGACCAGTGACCTACATATCGGTCACTGCCTTGACGCTGGAAAGCGGATGTAGCACATTCATTAAACATAGGTTTCCGGCCGTGGGTAGATTCAGCTGGGTCGTTTTCGGCCTGGTTTTAGGATGGGTCGTTTCGGCATATTCTGATAGGATCTGATTGTTTTATAAACTTGCCAAAGTTCCGACTGCATTGATTTTTCTACGAAATCGTACATGCGCGCATTCTCGCAAGAGCGTTCACTAGTACAAACTGGGCTCTTTTCTGAAATAATTATTGTGTACACAAATAGGTGCTGACTTTCTTTTATTTATTTATTTTTTATATAAATTTCAAAAGATCCGTCTGCATTAAACACTACCCAGGCCGAGTACCGAAAGCTCAAGAACAGACTGCACATGCGTGCATACTAGCAAGAACACTTACAGGGAAATAACTAACAACAATCGGGCAAATAATGTTGTGGACAAAAATATGTACTGAAAAGAGAGCATTCCAGATCCGACTCTATTAAACACTTGAACACTTAGAGTTTGCCTCTGTACTAACATAAGCAAATAAAGTTATCAACTATGTGCAGCAGACGACTTAAGCAGGCACCATTTGGACGAACATATGAGCCGAAAATTAGGTGCATAGACCCACTTGATGGCTGTGCATGCATGATTACTTCACGCATGTTAAATGCATTACGGTATCTGCTGCATTATGTTTATATGAACAGCGTACACGCAGGAAGAATACAGAGACCGAAATATAGTGGATGGCTGCGCTTTCATGTTTAAAGGGTGTGATAAATTAAATGAGCTGGCCCATTACTATAACATTTACAAGAAATCTAATCAAGGAACGATGTGAAAGCGCCAGGTCATTCAGTTTATGACATGTATGCGTGACTGAGATATATCCTTATGCAATGACCAGCATGTGCACACTGCTGTTGGTTATACATGTAAGGTATGATAGCTCAACTTGCGACATCAAATTTCTTAGAACTAACTATTGCCCCTGTATTAAACAGAGTACACAGTCTTCTAAAATTCTGAAAGGCAGGTTTTATCATGAAACGGTTTATTTCCATTCATTGGAATACACTACGAGGCGTGGTTGACCTGATTAACAGCGATATTCATACGCGCATCACGCCGTTATGCAGAGTCCATTCATAGAAAACAATTCAATAAGAGTTACTGTTCCTGAAATGACCGAATAACCGTTAAAAAGTGACACAGGAGCTTCCCAGTTTGCAAAAACACCATTAACTCAGTAAAAGTTCAACTTTCGAATCAAAATCGGCAACAAAAGACATATTTTTGAATAACTGCACTGGGGTTTATGTTTCACTCACTATCATTTCAAAGCAAACAGCCATTTTAACACGAACTATTTCTTCAAAGTGTAGAAATTTCGAAAACAGATATAACTCTCTAGAATAGCTGATATTGAACAGATCCCGAGTTCCAAAAAAAAGATGGGGATATTGCAATCGCCTCCCTCCGTCAGGAGGTCCGTCCTTCTGTCCTTCCGTCATGCTATATCCTCCTAATACATTTAGACGAAATCCAACCAAATTTAGTGTTTTAGTTGTTCACATGAATTGGGCGCGTAACAGCACACTTTTTCGGCCCTCCCCCTGGGGCCCTGGGGAGGGGCCAAAAGGTCAAATATCATTAAATGTCAATAACAAAGTCGATTTCAAATATTTTAAACCAAACTTTGTGTCTCTTCTCACAAACGAAATATATGGAACATATCAGACGGCATTTTTATTCCTTCGCCTGGGTCATGCCCCAGGGGTAGGACTTGGGGGTTACAGGGGGTTTGAGGTTCAAAAATATTTTTTTCTTAAATTCAACCAAATTTGGTGTGTGAGTTACTCACATGAATGTGACGTGCAACGGCACACTTTTTTGGTCCCAGCCCTCTGGGACCCTGGGGAGGGGCCGAAAAGTCAAATATCATTAAATTTCAATTACAAAGTCAATTTCATCTTTTTTCACCAGTCTTTGTGTAGATGTAAACATATCAGACAGTATTTTCATTCCATCGCCTGGGTCATGTCCCAAGGGTGGGACATGGGGTGCTGGGGGTCAAAAACATAGTCATGTGGCATATCAAATTAAAAAGAGATGATCGGTAGACCAGGATATACTGAAATGTTTTTACCCTAGAATGAAACTGGTGACCTTTGGGTGGGATCAAAAGGTCAAATACCATTAGATTTCTTCGAGAGCTTGGATATTTACAATGGCGCACCATCGAATGTGTTCTAGTTTAGATGATGCTTTACAAAGTTCATAATTGTGATAGCCCTTTTTTTATTAATATAGCAGTCAAAATTGGTTCTATTGTTGAAGTCACTTACACGAGAATTATAATGCTGTGCGTTCAAAATACAGTTTACCATCAAAATGAAGTGATGGTTTTCCATAAAACCACACAATGTGTATTCGATTAAAGCTTTTACCTGTCCAAGTCATTTTGTGTCGATTCATGAAAAATGGTACTGTGTATACTAATGCTGCTTTCTTTGAATAATACCAGGTCTCTATTGCTGTTTTAATGTGTGTTTTTTTATCTTTTATGTTCTACTGTTCTACTTTTATACTATGTGCCATATGTGGCTCTGGTGAAACCTGTAGGGTGTAAATCCGGCCCTCCTTCGTGGGCACCTCCGTCGCCAGAACAGTTTCCTCCGCCGTGGGAACGTAGTAACATTCGGTGCGGTTTCGTATGGTAGAGTAATATGTTTATATTTTTAACAAGTCATAGCTTTAAAAAAAGCTGGCTGAAGTTTAGGCCTATATTATCGTATTTTTTTTTGCACACTGTATGTTTTTTTGGTTGTTTTTATTGTGTTTTTTTGTCCTCTTAGGGTTGTCCATGTTCATGTGTTATAATTTCTGGTAATATACATCTGAAGTGTGATTACATCATATACTTTTCTCGATTTTTCGCACGGCAACCAAGTGCCAGTAGTTACAGTGGTAGCAAACGATAAGGACTTCCCTCTGTCTTGGGCAAAACCGTTATCTTAGCCATGGGGCTGTACTTTTGACGGGTTCCTTTTAGAAAGATCATATGCGGCTCTGTTCAAGAAGTATAACAACAAACACGTTAAGATGTTAATAAAGTTAATAAAGCTATCCCGATTGTATACATCATTGGTGTTGCATTCAGCAGACTTAATAAATGGAATTGTATGATAGATCTGACAGACTAGATAAACATTTCCCTCTACCATCGAGTCCCAATTTATAGTGGTAACCAACAATAGATAAGGCATATGTACAACAGTTCATCAGACGAAGAAAGTTGTATACAGGGGACTATTGACCAACGTTCCAAATATTGAAAACTTTGTTAAGGGAAGTATTGACCACTGTTCCCACGAAGGAGGTAGTAACTGTCACTGTTCCCACCACGGAGATAGCTTTATACAGGGTAGTAACTGTCACTGTTCCCACCACGGAGATAGCTTTATACAGGGTAGTAACTGTCACTGTTCCCACCACGGAGACAGTTTAATACAGGGTAGTTACTGTCACTGTTCCCACCACGGAGATAGCTTTATACAGGGTAGTAACTGTCACTGTTCCCACCACGGAGATAGCTTTAAACAGGGTAGTAACTGTCACTGTTCCCACCACGGAGACAGTTTAATATAGGGTAGTTACTGTCACTGTTCCCACCACGGAGATAGCTTTATACAGGGTAGTAACTGTCACTGTTCCCACCACGGAGATAGCTTTACACAGGATAGTGACTGTAACTGTTCCCACCACGGAGATAGCTTTATACAGGGTAGTAACTGTCACTGTTCCCACCACGGAGATAGCTTTATAAAGGGTAGTAACTGTCACAGTTCCCACCACGGAGATAGCTTTAAACAGGGTAGTAACTGTCACAGTTCCCACCACGGAGACAGTTTAATACAGGGTAGTTACTGTCACTGTTCCCACCACGAAGGTAGCTTTATACAGGGTAGTAACTGTCACTGTTCCCACCACGGAGATAGATTTATACAGGGCAGTTCTGACCACTGTTCCCACAACGGAGATAGATTTATACAGGGTAGTTCTGACCACTGTTCCCACCACTGAGGTAGATTTATACAGGGTAGTAACTGTCACTGTTCCCACAACGGAGATTGATTTATACAGGGTAGTAGCGGCCACTGTTCCCACCACGGAGATAGATTTATACAGGGTAGCAACTGTCACTGTTCCCACCATGGAGATCGATTTATACAGGGTAGTAACTGTCACTGTTCCCACCACGGAGACAGTTTAATACAGGGTAGTTACTGTCACTGTTCCCACCACGGAGATAGCTTTATACAGGGTAGTAACTGTCACTGTTCCCACCACGGAGATAGCTTTAAACAGGGTAGTAACTGTCACTGTTCCCACCACGGAGATAGCTTTATACAGGGTAGTAACTGTCACTGTTCCCACCACGGAGATAGTTTTACACAGGGTAGTAACTGTCACTGTTCCCACCACGGAGATAGCTTTATACAGGGTAGTAACTGTCACTGTTCACATCACGGAGATAGCTTTATACAGGGTAGTAACTGTCACTGTTCCCACCACGGAGATAGCTTTATACAGGGTAGTAACTGTCACTGTTCCCACCACGGAGACAGTTTAATACAGGGTAGTTACTGTCACTGTTCCCACCACGGAGATAGCTTTATACAGGGTAGTAACTGTCACTGTTCCCACCACGGAGATAGCTTTAAACAGGGTAGTAACTGTCACTGTTCCCACCACGGAGACAGTTTAATATAGGGTAGTTACTGTCACTGTTCCCACCACGGAGATAGCTTTATACAGGGTAGTAACTGTCACTGTTCCCACCACGGAGATAGCTTTACACAGGATAGTGACTGTAACTGTTCCCACCACGGAGATAGCTTTATACAGGGTAGTAACTGTCACTGTTCCCACCACGGAGATAGCTTTATAAAGGGTAGTAACTGTCACTGTTCCCACCACGGAGATAGCTTTAAACAGGGTAGTAACTGTCACAGTTCCCACCACGGAGACAGTTTAATACAGGGTAGTTACTGTCACTGTTCCCACCACGAAGGTAGCTTTATACAGGGTAGTAACTGTCACTGTTCCCACCACGGAGATAGATTTATACAGGGCAGTTCTGACCACTGTTCCCACAACGGAGATAGATTTATACAGGGTAGTTCTGACCACTGTTCCCACCACTGAGGTAGATTTATACAGGGTAGTAACTGTCACTGTTCCCACAACGGAGATTGATTTATACAGGGTAGTAGCGGCCACTGTTCCCACCACGGAGATAGATTTATACAGGGTAGCAACTGTCACTGTTCCCACCATGGAGATCGATTTATACAGGGTAGTAACTGTCACTGTTCCCACCACGGAGACAGTTTAATACAGGGTAGTTACTGTCACTGTTCCCACCACGGAGATAGCTTTATACAGGGTAGTAACTGTCACTGTTCCCACCACGGAGATAGCTTTAAACAGGGTAGTAACTGTCACTGTTCCCACCACGGAGATAGCTTTATACAGGGTAGTAACTGTCACTGTTCCCACCACGGAGATAGTTTTACACAGGGTAGTAACTGTCACTGTTCCCACCACGGAGATAGCTTTATGCAAGGTAGTAACTGTCACTGTTCCCACCACGGAGATAGCTTTATACAGGGTAGTAACTGTCACTGTTCCCGCCATGGAGATAGCTTTAAACAGGGTAGTAACTGTCACTGTTCCCACCACGGAGACAGTTTAATACAGGGTAGTAACTGTCACTGTTCCCACCACGGAGATAGCTTTATACAGGGTAGTAACTGTCACTGTTCCCACCACGGAGACAGTTTAATATAGGGTAGTTACTGTCACTGTTCCCACCACGGAGATAGCTTTAAACCGGGTAGTAACTGTCACTGTTCCCACCACGGAGATAGCTTTACACAGGATAGTGACTGTCACTGTTCCCACCACGGAGATAGCTTTATACAGGGTAGTAACTGTCACTGTTCCCACCACGGAGATAGCTTTATAAAGGGTAGTAACTGTCACTGTTCCCATCACGGAGATAGCTTTAAACAGGGTAGTAACTGTCACAGTTCCCACCACGGAGACAGTTTAATACAGGGTAGTTACTGTCACTGTTCCCACCACGGAGATAGCTTTATACAGGGTAGTAACTGTCACTGTTCCCACCACGGAGATAGATTTATACAGGGCAGTTCTGACCACTGTTCCCACAACGGAGATAGATTTATACAGGGAAGTTCTTACCACTGTTCCCACCACTGAGGTAGATTTATACAGGGTAGTAACTGTCACTGTTCACACAACGGAGATTGATTTATACAGGGTAGTAGCGGCCACTGTTCCCACCACGGAGATAGATTTATACAGGGTAGCAACCGTCACTGTTCCCA
The DNA here is from genome assembly GCA_964019695.1 of Loripinus fragilis. NCBI lineage: Eukaryota > Metazoa > Mollusca > Bivalvia > Lucinida > Lucinidae > Loripinus > Loripinus fragilis. The sequence goes on from OZ026517.1 coordinate 31,906,029, forward strand.
CCATGGAGATCGATTTATACAGGGTAGTAACTGTCACTATTCCCACCACGGAGACAGTTTAATACAGGGTAGTTACTGTCACTGTTCCCACCACGGAGATAGCTTTATACAGGGTAGTAACTGTCACTGTTCCCACCACGGAGATAGCTTTAAACAGGGTAGTAACTGTCACTGTTCCCACCACGGAGATAGCTTTATACAGGGTAGAAAATGTCACTGTTCCCACCACGGAGATAGTTTTACACAGGGTAGTAACTGTCACTGTTCCCACCACGAAGATAGCTTTATGCAAGGTAGTAACTGTCACTGTTCCCACCACGGAGATAGCTTTATACAGGGTAGTAACTGTCACTGTTCCCGCCATGGAGATAGCTTTAAACAGGGTAGTAACTGTCACTGTTCCCACCACGGAGACAGTTTAATACAGGGTAGTAACTGTCACTGTTCCCACCACGGAGATAGCTTTATACAGGGTAGTAACTGTCACTGTTCCCACCACGGAGATAGCTTTAAACAGGGTAGTAACTGTCACTGTTCCCACCACGGAGACAGTTTAATATAGGGTAGTTACTGTCACTGTTCCCACCACGGAGAAAGCTTTATACAGGGTAGTAACTGTCACTGTTCCCACCACGGAGATAGCTTTACACAGGATAGTGACTGTAACTGTTCCCACAACGGAGATAGCTTTATACAGGGTAGTAACTGTCACTGTTCCCACCACGGAGATAGCTTTATAAAGGGTAGTAACTGTCACTGTTCCCACCACGGAGATAGCTTTAAACAGGGTAGTAACTGTCACAGTTCCCACCACGGAGACAGTTTAATACAGGGTAGTTACTGTCACTGTTCCCACCACGAAGGTAGCTTTATACAGGGTAGTAACTGTCACTGTTCCCACCACGGAGATAGATTTATACAGGGCAGTTCTGACCACTGTTCCCACAACGGAGATAGATTTATACAGGGTAGTTCTGACCACTGTTCCCACCACTGAGGTAGATTTATACAGGGTAGTAACTGTCACTGTTCCCACAACGGAGATTGATTTATACAGGGTAGTAGCGGCCACTGTTCCCACCACGGAGATAGATTTATACAGGGTAGCAACTGTCACTGTTCCCACCATGGAGATCGATTTATACAGGGTAGTAACTGTCACTGTTCCCACCACGGAGACAGTTTAATACAGGGTAGTTACTGTCACTGTTCCCACCACGGAGATAGCTTTATACAGAGTAGTAACTGTCACTGTTCCCACCACGGAGATAGCTTTAAACAGGGTAGTAACTGTCACTGTTCCCACCACGGAGATAGCTTTATACAGGGTAGTAACTGTCACTGTTCCCACCACGGAGATAGTTTTACACAGGGTAGTAACTGTCACTGTTCCCACCACGGAGATAGCCTTATGCAAGGTAGTAACTGTCACTGTTCCCACCACGGAGATAGCTTTATACAGGGTAGTAACTGTCACTGTTCCCGCCATGGAGATAGCTTTAAACAGGGTAGTAACTGTCACTGTTCCCACCACGGAGACAGTTTAATACAGGGTAGTAACTGTCACTGTTCCCACCACGGAGATAGCTTTATACAGGGTAGTAACTGTCACTGTTCCCACCACGGAGACAGTTTAATATAGGGTAGTTACTGTCACTGTTCCCACCACGGAGATAGCTTTAAACCGGGTAGTAACTGTCACTGTTCCCACCACGGAGATAGCTTTACACAGGATAGTGACTGTCACTGTTCCCACCACGGAGATAGCTTTATACAGGGTAGTAACTGTCACTGTTCCCACCACGGAGATAGCTTTATAAAGGGTAGTAACTGTCACTGTTCCCACCACGGAGATAGCTTTAAACAGGGTAGTAACTGTCACAGTTCCCACCACGGAGACAGTTTAATACAGGGTAGTTACTGTCACTGTTCCCACCACGGAGATAGCTTTATACAGGGTAGTAACTGTCACTGTTCCCACCACGGAGATAGATTTATACAGGGCAGTTCTGACCACTGTTCCCACAACGGAGATTGATTTATACAGGGTAGTTCTTACCACTGTTCCCACCACTGAGGTAGATTTATACAGGGTAGTAACTGTCACTGTTCACACAACGGAGATTGATTTATACAGGGTAGTAGCGGCCACTGTTCCCACCACGGAGATAGATTTATACAGGGTAGCAACCGTCACTGTTCCCACCATGGAGATCGATTTATACAGGGTACTAACTGTCACTATTCCCACCACGGAGACAGTTTAATACAGGGTAGTTACTGTCACTGTTCCCACCACGGAGATAGCTTTATACAGGGTAGTAACTGTCACTGTTCCCACCACGGATATAGCTTTAAACAGGGTAGTAACTGTCACTGTTCCCACCACGGAGATAGCTTTATACAGGGTAGAAAATGTCACTGTTCCCACCACGGAGATAGTTTTACACAGGGTAGTAACTGTCACTGTTCCCACCACGAAGATAGCTTTATGCAAGGTAGTAACTGTCACTGTTCCCACCACGGAGATAGCTTTATACAGGGTAGTAACTGTCACTGTTCCCGCCATGGAGATAGCTTTAAACAGGGTAGTAACTGTCACTGTTCCCACCACGGAGACAGTTTAATACAGGGTAGTAACTGTCACTGTTCCCACCACGGAGATAGCTTTATACAGGGTAGTAACTGTCACTGTTCCCACCACGGAGATAGCTTTAAACAGGGTAGTAACTGTCACTGTTCCCACCACGGAGATAGCTTTATACAGGGTAGTAACTGTCACTGTTCCCGCCATGGAGATAGCTTTAAACAGGGTAGTAACTGTCACTGTTCCCACCACGGAGACAGTTTAATACAGGGTAGTAACTGTCACTGTTCCCACCACGGAGATAGCTTTATACAGGGTAGTAACTGTCACTGTTCCCACCACGGAGATAGATTTATACAGGGTAGTAACTGTCACTGTTCCCAACACGGAAATAGCTTTATACAGGGTAGTAACTGTCACTCTTCCCACTACGGATATAGCTTTATACAGGTATAGTAACTGTCACTGTTCCCACCACGGAGATAGCTTAAAACAGGGTAGTAACTGTCACTGTTCCCACCACGGAGACAGTTTAATACAGGGTAGTTACTGTCACTGTTCCCACCACGGAGATAGCTTTATACAGGGTAGTAACTGTCACTGTTCCCACCACGGGGATAGCTTTAAACAGGGTAGTAACTGTCACTGTTCCCACCACGGAGACAGTTTAATATAGGGTAGTTACTGTCACTGTTCCCACCACGGAGATAGCTTTATACAGGGTAGTAACTGTCACTGTTCCCACCACGGAGATAGCTTTATACAGGGTAGTAACTGTCACTGTTCCCACCACGGAGATGGCTTTAAACAGGGAAGTATATGTCACTGTTCCCACCACGGAGATAACTTTATACAGGGTAGTAACTGTCACTGTTCCCACCACGGAGATAGCTTTATACAGGGTAGTAACTGTCACTGTTCCCACCACGGAGATGGCTTTAAACAGGGTAGTAACTGTCACTGTTCCCACCACGGAGACAGTTTAATACAGGGTAGTTACTGTCACTGTTCCCACCACGGAGATAGCTTTATACAGGGTAGTAACTATCACTGTTCCCACCACGGAGATAGATTTATACAGGGTAGTAACTGTCACTGTTCCCACCACGGAGATAGCTTTAAACAGGGTAGTAACTGTCACTGTTCCCACCACGGAGACAGTTTAATACAGGGTAGTTACTGTCACTGTTCCCACCACGGAGATAGCCTTATACAGGGTAGTTACTGTCACTGTTCCCACCACGGAGGTAGATTTATACAAGGCAGTTCTGACCACTGTTCCCACAACGGAGATAGATTTATACAGGGTAGTAACGGACACTGTTCCCACCACGGAGGTAGATTTATACAAGGTAGTAACTGTCACTGTTCCTAACAACGGAGATTGATTTATACATGGTAGTAACGGCCACTGTTCCCACCACGGAGATAGCTTTATACAGGGTAGTAACTGTCACTGTTCCCACCACGGAGATAGCTTTATACAGGGTAGTAACTGTCACTGTTCCCACCACGGAGATGGCTTTAAACAGGGAAGTATATGTCACTGTTCCCACCACGGAGATAGCTTTATACAGGGTAGTAGCTGTCACTGTTCCCACCACGGAGATAGCTTTATACAGGGTAGTAACTGTCACTGTTCCCACCACGGAGATGGCTTTAAACAGGGTAGTAACTGTCACTGTTCCCACCACGGAGACAGTTTAATACAGGGTAGTTACTGTCACTGTTCCCACCACGGAGATAGCTTTATACAGGGTAGTAACTATCACTGTTCCCACCACGGAGATAGATTTATACAGGGTAGTAACTGTCACTGTTCCCACCACGGAGATAGCTTTAAACAGGGTAGTAACTGTCACTGTTCCCACCACGGAGACAGTTTAATACAGGGTAGTTACTGTCACTGTTCCCACCACGGAGATAGCTTTATACAGGGTAGTAACTGTCACTGTTCCCACCACGGAGATAGATTTATACAGGGCAGTTCTGACCACTGTTCCCACAACGGAGATAGATTTATACAGGTAAGTTCTGACCACTGTTCCCACCACTGAGGTAGATTTATACAGGGTAGTAAGTTAATTTGATTAGAGTGTTTCCATGATGATACATTGCATTAGTTAGATGGCCTCCATGCGAGCTGAACATTTCTTGTACTTCTGCATTTAAGCCCCCCCCCCCCCCCCCCCCGGTGGCTTAGGCTGCTGTCTGTTCTAAGGCGGTGGTTCTGTTGTTGACTTTTTGTTTATTGTTACTCCCATTGTGGGAATCTGTAATTGTTCTATGTTTTGTTGTACGTTACTTTATGTCCATTCTTGTATTGCAATCATCTTGATGGGGAAGAGAGAGCTGATTGATTTCCTTAATTTGTCTTCCTAGTGTCTCGTGATGGTTAAGCGGCTCTTCCTCGCAATGCCACGGAGTTGTCTGCAGTTTGTGATGATTGTGGTATTTCCTGATCATACTCACTTACTATTTTTATGGAGAAGCCGGAATCGAACCTGCGCCTGGTTTACAATGCATATGCTTATCCCTTATACAAAAACGGGCAAAATTCAAGTAAATTATATCCAAGTACTGGTTACTACCCCTAATATGGAAAAACCACAAAAAAGTTTTTATTTATTTATTTATTTTTTTAAAAAAAAAGAAAAAAACTTTTTTGTGGCTTTTCAGTACTGGGCCGGGAGGGTTTATGATTTGTGTGTTTTTTAGTATATGACGGGAACTCCCGAAGGCTCAACCAAAAGTAGTTTTATGGAGAAGCCGGGAATCGAACCTGCGGCCCCTGGTTTACAAGGCATAGATTATGTACCACGGCTTGTAACCGCCGTCGATGAATAGTTTCACTATTTTCAGATTATATATAGTCGAACTTATTAAATTTTTTGAATTATATTTTTCGGTAAAATATACAGCTAAATTATTTATCTACTGTTAATTAGAACAAAAAATATATCTAAAACCAAATTAATAACACTTATTTAGCATACATAGTAGAATTAACGATAAAATGTGAAGATAGGGATTTAAAACATGATTGATTTACTTCCCTTACATAGAACAACAAGTATATGACTTACATAAAAAGGATGATACCACAAATGAAACACAACTTCATTTTGGTGGGAACAGTGGCCATTAAAGTCCTGTATAAAGCTACCTCCGTGGTGGGAACAGTGGTCAGTGCTGCCCTATTTAAAGCTACCTCCGTGGTGGGAACAGTGACAGTTACTACCCTGTATAAAGCTATCTCCATGGTGGGAACAGTGACAGTTACTACTCTGTATAAATCTAATCCGTGATGGGAACAGAAGTCGGTACTGCCCTGTATAATGCTATCTCCGTGGTGGGAACAGTGGCCGTTACTACCCTGTATAAAGCTTTCTCCGTGGTGGGAACAGTGACAGTTATTACCCTGTATAAATCTACCTCTGTGGTGGGAACAGTGACAGTTACTACCATGTATAAATCTATCTCCGTGGTGGGAACAGTGACAGTTACTACCCTGTATAAAGCTATCTCCGTGGTGGGAACAGTGACAGTAACTACCCTATATTAAACTGTCTCCGTGGTGGGAACAGTGACAGTTACTACCCTGTTTAAAGCTATCTCCGTGGTGGGAACTGTGACAGTTACTACCCTGTATAAAGCTATCTCTGTGGTGGGAACAGTGACAGTTACTACCCTGTATAAAGCTATCTCCGTGGTGGGAACAGTGACAGTTACTACCCTTTATAAAGCTATCTCCGTGGTGGGAACAGTGACAGTAACTACCCTGTATAAAGCTATCTCCGTGGTGGGAACAGTGACAGTTACTACCCTGTATAAAGCTATCTCCGTGGTGGGAACAGTGACAGTAACTACCCTGTATTAAACTGTCTCCGTGGTGGGAACAGTGACAGTTACTACCCTGTTTAAAGCTCTCTCCGTGGTGGGAACAGTGACAGTTACTACCCTGTATAAATCTATCTCCGTGGTGGGAACAGTGATAGTTACTACCCTGTATAAAGCTATCTCCGTGGTGGGAACAGTGACAGTAACTACCCTGTATTAAACTGTCTCCGTGGTGGGAACAGTGACAGTTACTACCCTGTTTAAAGCCATCTCCGTGGTGGGAACAGTGACAGTTACTACCCTGTATAAAGCTATCTCCGTGGTGGGAACAGTGACAGTTACTACCCTGTATAAAGCTATCTCCGTGGTGGGAACAGTGATAGTTACTACCCTGTATAAATCTATCTCCGTGGTGGGAACAGTGACAGTTACTACCCTGTATTAAACTGTCTCCGTGGTGGGAACAGTGACAGTTACTACCCTGTTTAAAGCCATCTCCGTGGTGGGAACAGTGACAGTTACTACCCTGTATAAAGCTATCTCCGTGGTGGGAACAGTGACAGTTACTACCCTGTATAAAGCTATCTCCGTGGTGGGAACAGTGACAGTAACTACCCTGTATAAATCTTTCTCCGTGGTGGGAACAATGACAGTTTCTACCCTGTATAAAGCTATCTCCATGGTGGGAACAGTGGCCGTTACTACCATGTATAAAGCCATCTCCGTGGTGGGAACAGTGACAGTTACGACCCTGTATAAAGCTATCTCCGTGGTGGGAACAGTGACAGTAACTAACCTATATTAAACTGTCTCCGTGGTGGGAACAGTGACAGTTACTACCCTGTTTAAAGCTATCTCCGTGGTGGGAACAGTGACAGTTACTACCCTGTATAAAGCTATCTCCGTGGTGGGAACAGTGACAGTTACTACCCTGTATAAAGCTTTCTCCGTGGTGGGAACAGTGACAGTAACTACCCTGTATTAAACTGTCTCCGTGGTGGGAACAGTGACAGTTACTACCCTGTTTTAAGCTATCTCCGTGGTGGGAACAGTGACAGTTACTACCATGTATAAAGCTATCTCCGTGGTGGGAACAGTGACAGTTACTACCCTGTATAAAGCTATCTCCGTGGTGGGAACAGTGACAGTAACTACCCTGTATTAAACTGTCTCCGTGGTGGGAACAGTGACAGCTACTACCCTGTATAAAGCTATCTCCGTGGTGGGAACAGTGACAGTTACTACCCTGTATAAATCTATCTCCGTGGTGGGAACAGTGATAGTTACTACCCTGTATAAAGCTATCTCCGTGGTGGGAACAGTGACAGTAACTACCCTGTATTAAACTGTCTCCGTGGTGGGAACAGTGACAGTTACTACCCTGTTTAAAGCCATCTCCGTGGTGGGAACAGTGACAGTTACTACCCTGTATAAAGCTATCTCCGTGGTGGGAACAGTGACAGTTACTACCCTGTATAAAGCTATCTCCATGGTGGGAACACTGACAGTTACTACCCTGTTTAAAGCCATCTCCGTGGTGGGAACAGTGACAGTTACTACCCTGTATAAAGCTATCTCCGTGGTGGGAACAGTGACAGTTACTACCCTGTATAAAGCTATCTCCGTGGTGGGAACAGTGACAGTTACTACCCTGTATAAAGCTATCTCCGTGGTGGGAACAGTGACAGTTACTACCCTGTATAAAGCTATCTCCGTGGTGGGAACAGTGACAGTAACTACCCTGTATTAAACTGTCTCCGTGGTGGGAACAGTGACAGTTACTACCCTGTTTAAAGCTATCTCCGTGGTGGGAACAGTGACAGTTACTACCCTGTATAAATCTATCTCCGTGGTGGGAACGGTGATAGTTACTACCCTGTATAAAGCTATCTCCGTGGTGGGAACAGTGACAGTAACTACCCTGTATTAAACTGTCTCCGTGGTGGGAACAGTGACAGTTACTACCCCGTTTAAAGCCTTCTCCGTGGTGGGAACAGTGACAGTTACTACCCTGTATAAAGCTATCTCCGTGGTGGGAACAGTGACAGTCACTACCCTGTATAAAGCTATCTCCGTGGTGGGAACAGTGACAGTTACTATCCTGTTTAAAGCCATCTCTGTGGTGGGAACAGTGACAGTCGCTACCCTGTATAAAGCTATCTCCGTGGTGGGAACAGTGACAGTTACTACCCTGTATAAAGCCTTCTCCGTGGTGGGAACAGTGACAGTTACTACCCTGTATAAAGCTATCTCCGTGGTGGGAACAGCGGCCGCTACTACCATGTATAAATCAATCTCCGTGGTGGGAACAGTGACAGTTACTACCCTGTATAAATCTACCTCCGTGGTGGGAACAGTGTCCGATACTACCCTGTATAAATCTATCTCCGTTGTGGGAACAGTGGTCAGAACTGCCCTGTATAAATCTATCTCCGTGGTGGGAACAGTGACAGTTACTACCCTGTATAAAGCTATCTCCGTGGTGGGAACAGTGACAGTTACTACCCTGTATAAAGCTAACTCCGTGCTGGGAACAGTGACAGTTACTACCCTGTATAAACCTATCTCCGTGGTGGGAACAGTGACAGTCACTTCCCTGTGTAAAGCTATCTCCGTGGTGGGAACAGTGACAGTTACTACCCTGTATAAAGCTATCTCCGTGGTGGGAACAGTGACAGTTACTACCCTGTATAAAGCTATCTCCGTGGTGGGAACAGTGACAGTTACTACCCTGTGTAAAGCTATCTCCGTTGTGGGAACAGTGACAGTTACTACCCTGTATAAATCTACCTCCGTGGTGGGAACAGTGATAGTTACTCCCTGTATAAAGCTATCTCCGTGGTGGGAACAGTGACAGTAACTACCCTGTATAAAGCTATCTCCGTGCTGGGAACAGTGGCCGTTACTGCCCTGCATAAATCTATCTCAATGGTGGGAACAGTGACAGTTACTACCCTGTATAAAGCTATTTCCGTGGTGGAAACAGTGGCCGTTACAGCCCTGTATAAATCTATCTGCATGGTGGGAACAGTGACAGTTACTACCCTGTATAAAGCTATCTCCGTGGTGGGAACAGTGGCCGTTACTGCCCTTTATTAATCTATCTCCATGGTGGGAACAGTGACAGTTACTACCCTGTATAAAGCTATCTCCGTGGTGGGAACAGTGGCCAGTGCTGCCCTGTATAAAGCTATCTCCGTGGTGGGAACAGTGGCCAGTGCTGCCCTGTATAAAGCTATTTCCATGGTGGGAACAGTGACAGTTACTGCCCTGTATAAAGCTATCTCTGTGGTGGGAACAGTGACAGTTACTACCCTGTATAAATCAATTTACATGGTGGGAACAGTGATAAGTACTGCCCTGTATAAAGCTATCTCCGTGGTGGGAATAGTGACAGTTACTACCCAGTATAATGCTATCTCCGTGGTGGGAACAGTGACAGTTACTACCCTGTATAAATCTACCTCCGTGGTGGGAAAAGTGGTCGTTACTACCCTGTATAATCCTATCATCGTGATGGGAACAGTGACAGTTACTACCCTGTATAAATCTACCTCCGTGGTAGGAACAGTGACAGTTACTACCCTGTATAAATCTATCCCCGTGGTGGGAACAGTGACAGTTACTACCCTGTATAAAGCTATCTCCGTGGTGGGAACAGTGACAGTTACTACCCTAAATAAAGCTATCTCCGTGGTGGGAACAGTGACAGTAACTACCCTGTATTAAACTGTCTCCGTGGTGGGAACAGTGACAGTTACTACCCTGTTTAAAGCTATCTCCGTGGTGGGAACAGTGACAGTTACTACCCTGTATAAAGCTATCTCCGTGGTGGGAACAGTGACAGTTACTACCCTGTTTAAAGCTATCTCCGTGGTGGGAACAGTGACAGTTACTATCCTGTATAAATCTATCTCCGTGGTGGGAACATTGACAGTTACTACCCTGTATAAAGCTATCTCCGTGGTAGGAACAGTGACAGTTCCTACCCTGTATTAAACTGTCTCGGTGGTGGGAACAGTGACAGTTACTACCCTGTATAAAGCTATCTCCGTGGTGGGAACAGTGACAGTTACTACCTTGTATAAAGCTATCTCCGTGGAGGGAACAGTGACAGTTACTACCCTGTGTAAAGCTATCTCCGTGGTGGGAACAGTGACAGTTACTACCCTGTATAAAGCTATCTCCGTGGTGGGAACAGTGACAGTTACTACCCTGTATAAAGCTATCTCCGTGGTGGGAACAGTGACAGTTACTACCCTGTATAAAGCTATCTCCGTGGTGGGAACAGTGACAGTTACTACCCTGTATAAAGCTATCTCCGTGGTGGGAACAGTGACAGTAACTACCCTGAATTAAACTGTCTCCGTGGTGGGAACAGTGACAGTTACTACCCTGTATAAATCGATCTCCATGGTGGGAACAGTGACAGTTGCTACCCTGTATAAATCTATCTCCGTGGTGGGAACAGTGGCCGCTACTACCATGTATAAATCAATCTCCGTTGTGGGAACAGTGACAGTTACTACCCTGTATAAATCTACCTTCGTGGTGGGAACAGTGTCCGTTACTACCCTGTATAAATCTATCTCCGTTGTGGGAACAGTGGTCAGAACTGCCCTGTATAAATCTATCTCCGTGGTGGGAACAGTGACAGTTACTACCCTGTATAAAGCTATCTCCGTGGTGGCAACAATGACAGTCACTACCCTGTATTAAACTGTCTCCGTGGTGGGAACTGTGACAGTTACTACCCTGTTTAAAGCTATCTCCGTGGTGGGAACAGTGACAGTTACTACCCTGTATAAAGCTATCTCCGTGGCGGGAACAGTGACAGTTACTACCCTGTATAAAGCTATCTCCGTGGTGGGAACAGTGACAGTCACTATCCTGTGTAAAGCTATCTCCGTGGTGGGAACAGTGACAGTTACTACCCTGTATAAAGCTATCTCCGTGGTGATAACAGTGACAGTAACTACCCTGTATTAAACTGTCTCCGTGGTAGGAACAGTGACAGTTACTACCCTGTTTAAAGCTATCTCCGTGGTGGGAACAGTGACAGTTACTACCCTGTATAAAGCTATCTCCGTGGTGGAAACATTGACAGTTTCTACCCTGTATAAAGCTATCTCCGTGGTGGGAACAGTGACAGTAACTACCCTGTATTAAACTGTCTCCGTGGTGGGAACAGTGACAGTTACTACCCTGTTTAAAGCTATCTCCGTGGTGGGAACAGTGACAGTTACTACCCTGTATAAAGCTATCTCCGTGATGTGAACAGTGACAGTTACTACCCTGTATAAAGCTATCTCCGTGGTGGGAACAGTGACAGTTACTACCCTGTGTAAAGCTATCTCCGTGGTGGGAACAGTGACAGTTACTACCCTGTATAAAGCTATCTCCGTGGTGGGAACAGTGACAGTTACTACCCTGTATAAAGCTATCTCCGTGGTGGGAACAGTGACAGTAACTACCCTGTATTAAACTGTCTCCGTGGTGGGAACAGTGACAGTTACTACCCTGTATAAATCGATCTGCATGGTGGGAACAGTGACAGTTGCTACCCTGTATAAATCTATCTCCGTGGTGGGAACAGTGGCCGTTACTACCATGTATAAATCAATCTCCGTTGTGGGAACAGTGACAGTTACTACCCTGCATAAATCTACCTCCGTGGTGGGAACAGTGTCCGTTACTACCCTGTATAAATCTATCTCCGTTGTGGGAACAGTGGTCAGAACTGCCCTGTATAAATCTACCTCCGTGGTGGGAACAGTGACCGTTACTACCCTGTATAAAGCTATCTCCGTGGTGGGAACAGTGACAGTAACTACCCTGTATTAAACTGTCTCCGTGGTGGGAACAGTGACAGTTACTACCCTGTTTAAAGCTATCTCCGTGGTGGGAACAGTGACAGTTACTACCCTGTATAAAGCTATCTCCGTGGTGGGAACAGTGACAGTTTCTACCCTGTATAAAGCTATCTCCGTGGTGGGAACAGTGACAGTCACTACCCTGTGTAAAGCTATCTCCGTGGTGGGAACAGTGACAGTTACTACCCTGCATAAAGCTATCTCCGTGGTGGGAACAGTGACAGTAACTACCCTGTATTAAACTGTCTCCATGGTGGGAACAGTGACAGTTACTACCCTGTTTAAAGCTATCTCCGTGGTGGGAACAGTGACAGTTACTACCCTGTATAAAGCTATCTCCGTGGTGGGAACAGTGACAGTTACTACCCTGTATAAAGCTATCTCCGTGGTGGGAACAGTGACAGTAACTACCCTGTATTAAACTGTCTCCTTGGTGGGAACAGTGACAGTTACTCCCCTGTTAAAAGCTATCTCCGTGGTGGGAACAGTGACAGTTACTACCCTGTATAAAGCTATCTCCGTGGTGGGAACAGTGAAAGTTACTACCCTGTATAAAGCTATCTCCGTGGTGGGAACAGTGACAGTTACTACCTTGTGTAAAGCTATCTCCGTGGTGGGAACAGTGACAGTTACTACCCTGTATAAATCTACCTCCGTGGTGGGAACAGTGATAGTTACTTCCCTGTATAAAGCTATCTCCGTGGTGGGAACAGTGACAGTTACTACCCTGTATAAAGCTATCTCCGTGGTGGGAACAGTGGCCGTTACTGCCCTGCATAAATCTATCTCCATGGTGGGAACAGTGACAGTTACTACACTGTATAAAGCTATTTCCGTGGTGGAAACAGTGGCCGTTACAGCCTTGTATAAATCTATCTGCATGGTGGGAACAGTGACAGTTACTACCCTGTATAAAGCTATCTCCGTGGTGGGAACAGTGGCCGTTACTGCCCTTTATTAATCTATCTCCATGGTGGGAACAGTGACAGTTACTACCCTGTATAAAGCTATCTCCGTGGTGGGAACAGTGGCCAGTGCTGCCCTGTATAAAGCTATCTCCGTGGTGGGAACAGTGGCCAGTGCTGCCCTGTATAAAGCTATTTCCATGGTGGGAACAGTGACAGTTACTGCCCTGTATAAAGCTATCTCTGTGGTGGGAACAGTGACAGTTACTACCCTGTATAAATCAATTTACATGGTGGGAACAGTGATAAGTACTGCCCTGTATAAAGCTATCTCCGTGGTGGGAATAGTGACAGTTAAAACCCAGTATAATGCTATCTCCGTGGTGGGAACAGTGACAGTTACTACCCTGTATAAATCTACCTCCGTGGTGGGAAAAGTGGTCGTTACTACCCTGTATAATGCTATCTCCGTCATGGGAACAGTGACAGTTACTACCCTGTATAAATCTACCTCCGTGGTGGGAACAGTGATAGTTACTACCCTGTATAAAGCTATCTCCGTGGTGGGAACAGTGACAGTTACTACCCTGTATAAAGCTATCTCCGTGGTGGGAACATTGACAGTTACTAGCCTGTATAAATCTACCTCCGTGGTGGGAACAGTGACAGTTACTACCCTGTATAAATCTACCTCCGTGGTGGGAACAGTGGTCGTTACTACCCTGTATAAATCTATCTCCGTGGTGGGAACAGTGACAGTAACTACCCTGTATAAATCTATCTCCGTGGTGGGAACAGTGACAGTTACTACCCTGTATAAAGCTATCTCCGTGGTGGGAACAGTGACAGTTACTACCCTGTATAAATTTATCTCTGTGGTGGGAACAGTGACAGTTACTACCCTGTATAAATCTATCTCCGTGGTGGGAACAGTGACAGTTACTACCCTGTATAATGCTATCTCAGTGGTGGGAACATTGACAGTTACTACCCTGTGTAAATCTATCTCCGTGGTGGGAACAGTGACAGTTAATACCCTGTATAATTCTATCTCCGTGGTGGGAACATTGGCAGTTACTACCCTGTATAATGCTATCTCCGTGGTGGGAACAGTGACAGTTACTACCCTGTATAATGCTATCTCCGTGGTGGGAACAGTAACAGTTACTACCCTGTATAAAGCTATCTCCATGGTGGGAACAGTGACAGTTACTACCCTGTATAAATCTATCTCCATGGTGGGAACAGTGACAGTTACTAGCCTGTATAATGCTATCTCCGTAGTGGGAACAGTGACAGTTACTACCCTGTATAATTCTATCTCCGTGGTGGGAACAGTGACAGTTACTACCATGTATAAATCTATCTCCGTGGTGGGAACAGTGACAGTAACTACCCTGTATTAAACTGTCTCCATGGTGGGAACAGTGACAGTTACTACCCTGTTTAAAGCTATCTCCGTGGTGGGAACAGTGACAGTTACTACCCTGTATAAAGCTATCTCCGTGGTGGGAACAGTGACAGTTACTACCCTGTATAAAGCTATCTCCGTGGTGGGAACAGTGACAGTAACTACCCTGTATTAAACTGTCTCCTTGGTGGGAACAGTGACAGTTACTACCCTGTTAAAAGCTATCTCCGTGGTGGGAACAGTGACAGTTACTACCCTGTATAAAGCTATCTCCGTGGTGGGAACAGTGACAGTTACTACCCTGTATAAAGCTATCTCCGTGGTGGGAACAGTGACAGTTACTACCTTGTGTAAAGCTATCTCCGTGGTGGGAACAGTGACACTTACTACCCTGTATAAATCTACCTCCGTGGTGGGAACAGTGATAGTTACTTCCCTGTATAAAGCTATCTCCGTGGTGGGAACAGTGACAGTTACTACCCTGTATAAAGCTATCTCCGTGGTGGGAACAGTGGCCGTTACTGCCCTGCATAAATCTATCTCCATGGTGGGAACAGTGACAGTTACTACACTGTATAAAGCTATTTCCGTGGTGGAAACAGTGGCCGTTACAGCCTTGTATAAATCTATCTGCATGTTCGGAACAGTGACAGTTACTACCCTGTATAAAGCAATCTCCGTGGTGGGAACAGTGGCCGTTACTGCCCTTTATTAATCTATCTCCATGGTGGGAACAGTGACAGTTACTACCCTGTATAAAGCTATCTCCGTGGTGGGAACAGTGGCCAGTGCTGCCCTGTATAAAGCTATCTCCGTGGTGGGAACAGTGGCCAGTGCTGCCCTGTATAAAGCTATTTCCATGGTGGGAACAGTGACAGTTACTGCCCTGTATAAAGCTATCTCTGTGGTGGGAACAGTGACAGTTACTACCCTGTATAAATCAATTTACATGGTGGGAACAGTGATAAGTACTGCCCTGTATAAAGCTATCTCCGTGGTGGGAATAGTGACAGTTAAAACCCAGTATAATGCTATCTCCGTGGTGGGAACAGTGACAGTTACTACCCTGTATAAATCTACCTCCGTGGTGGGAAAAGTGGTCGTTACTACCCTGTATAATGCTATCTCCGTCATGGGAACAGTGACAGTTACTACCCTGTATAAATCTACCTCCGTGGTGGGAACAGTGATAGTTACTACCCTGTATAAAGCTATCTCCGTGGTGGGAACAGTGACAGTTACTACCCTGTATAAAGCTATCTCCGTGGTGGGAACATTGACAGTTACTAGCCTGTATAAATCTACCTCCGTGGTGGGAACAGTGACAGTTACTACCCTGTATAAATCTACCTCCGTGATGGGAACAGTGGTCGTTACTACCCTGTATAAATCTATCTCCGTGGTGGGAACAGTGACAGTAACTACCCTGTATAAATCTATCTCCGTGGTGGGAACAGTGACAGTAACTACCCTGTATAAAGCTATCTCCGTGGTGGGAACAGTGACAGTTACTACCCTGTATAAATTTATCTCTGTGGTGGGAACAGTGACAGTTACTACCCTGTATAAATCTATCTCCGTGGTGGGAACAGTGACAGTTACTACCCTGTATAATGCTATCTCAGTGGTGGGAACATTGACAGTTACTACCCTGTGTAAATCTATCTCCGTGGTGGGAACAGTGACAGTTAATACCCTGTGTAATTCTATCTCCGTGGTGGGAACATTGGCAGTTACTCCCCTGTATAATGCTATCTCCGTGGTGGGAACAGTGACAGTTACTACCCTGTATAATGCTATCTCCGTGGTGGGAACAGTGACAGTTACTACCCTGTATAAAGCTATCTCCATGGTGGGAACAGTGACAGTTACTACCCTGTATAAATCTATCTCCATGGTGGGAACAGTGACAGTTACTAGCCTGTATAATGCTATCTCCGTAGTGGGAACAGTGACAGTTACTACCCTGTATAATTCTCTCTCCGTGGTGGGAACAGTGACAGTTACTACCATGTATAAATCTATCTCCGTGGTGGGAACAGTGACAGTTACTACCCTGTATAAAGCTATCTCCGTGGTGGGAACAGTGACAGTTTCTACCCTGTATATGCTATCTCCGTGGTGGGAACAGTGACAGTTAATACCCTGTATAAATCTATCTCCGTTGTGGGAACAGTGACAGTTACTACCCTGTATAAAGCTATCTCCGTGGTGGGAACAGTGACAGTTACTACCCTGTATAAAGCTATCTCCGTGGTGGGAACAGTGACAGTTACTACGCTGTATAAAGCTATCTCCGTGGTGGGAACAGTGACGGTTACTACCCTGTATAAAGCTATCTCCTTGGTGGGAACAGTAAGAGGATAAAACATTCTTTTCCGTATATAACGTTTGCCAGGCTCGAGTGTTATGATGTGTTGCAGCCCGAACCGCGAAGCGGTGAGGGCTGCAACACATTATTACACGAGGGCTTGGCAAACGTTAATATACGGAAAGGAATGTTATATCGTCATTGTTATATGGGGGTCTGGATGGGGGGGGGGTCTGGTATACACTATTCATTAAAAATTTAGCCCATTATTCATCTCATTAAAATTTTGGGTTATTCATTAGAATGAGACCAATTATTCATTACAACTGACAAAGATGGCAAAGGAATCTGATTATTTACTATTCATTAATTCTTTCTCCAATTCATTAAAAAATAGGATTATTCATTATTATTCACTATGATTTATTTTTTTGGGCTCATTATTCACCATTCATTATAAAAAGGGCCATTATTCACTAATCAGTATACCCCATCCAGTCCCTCTTTTATACCTTCCTTTCAAGCACAAGCAGTCCAAAATTATTTTATTCAATTGTATGCAAAAACTGTCCAGCGTAACATCATGAAGCGTACAACGAATTCACACAGATGGGCTGCAATCTAAAACGTCAATATTATCGACGAACGTAGACCAAAAATAGTAAAAAACTCACAGAGTTTTTGATTGCCATTAGTCGCCCGACTGGCGAAAATTGGCAATCGAAAACACTGGTTGTAGCGAGATCTGACTCGCGTTCATCGATTGTTCGCCAAGAATTTTCGATTGCCGCATATCCGGTATGGAAGCATATTTTTTTTTTATAACAGGATCATGAAAAATGTAAATTATTCCTAGTAGCCCTTGTTTCGGACTGTTTTGGCTATGTATTCAGTAGGCCTATATTCAATAAACACTTCACATAGGGGGCAATCGAAAACGATAATACTATCGACGAATGTAGATCTAAGATCGTTAGAAACAGAGTTTTTGATTGCCGTTTGTCGCCCGATTGTAAATTATTCCTAGAAGCCCTTGTTTCAGATTGTTTTGGCTACGTATTCATTAGCTTAATAAAATGAATAAGTGGCGTAATGCTCAAGTACATGTATGAGCGAGGCCAGTAACGAAAGAACGAAAATATCGGCCAGCTTTTTAATAACATAATACTTGTTAAACTTTAACGGAACCGCACAAAATGTTACAAAAAGTAACCCGTTTAGACAGTGTTCCCACGGCGGAGGAAACTGTTCTGACGACGGAGGTGCCCACGAAGGAGAGCCGGCTTTACACCCTACTCGGTGAAACTGTGAGAATTGTCGTACTTGTCGTCTACATTGTCGCCTTAGTTAGACCGTTTTCATACCGACTAAATTAGTCACATATTCTATTGACCCTGAAAAAAAATAGGATTCAAATTTGAGTCATATCTTGGGAAAACCTGTCGCTGTATGTGAACACAAAGGAGAATACTATTCTGGACATCCAAACAGCCTCATCATAAATATTGCTGCTTATAATTGGGCCACGACGTGTGAAAACCTGTCTTCGGGTTCAAGGCCGACAAAGCAAGACTCAAACCAGTCTCCTAAGCTACAGAGACTAGCTACAGAACTGAAATTCTTGCTCGCAGCATATCTAGATATGGTACTTTTCAATAAGCAAATAACAAAGGCGCTGATCAGACTGCGCGGATGCGCAGGCTGGTCTGCGCCTTGTTGTTCGCTAACCCCTATAATATAGGCTTCAACACAAAACGCGCACACACACAGGGTATAAACACTAAATATCCCCAAAACAGAACTCTGAGTCCAATCTTCTCCTTTGTCTACTTCAAGTATAGCAGACTCACTTCAACCTGCACCTACTGTAGGCATTTTGTCATCCTCAACTCAACTGAGCATGAAATTTCAACTGCTCATAAAACTAAAATACTGATTTTTAGTTTGTTTAAAACACACAGATGTGATATTTATCCTGCTAATAAATATTAAAATGCCGACAATTGTTGGCGTAGCAGAATAGATTTCATGCTCAGAACGTTGAGCAGAGCATTTTCATGCTCAGGACGTTGAGCTGAGCATAAAAAAGTTTATATCCTCGGGGTCTGGTATGATTCTCATCGTCCAACCCATTTAATGATTTGTTATTGGGAAGAGCATATTTTTGCATATCAATTTGACACCAGTGGGTGCACGATTCCCACTCCTTCCTGGAGTAAACTAGCAGCTGAGAGTGATATATGCATTAGGCTTGATATCAAAAGTCACGAAAAAAAACTTGTCTTCATAGTTTATAAACAGGTAATGAATTTCCCTGCTGTTTTCCCAAATACTAGAGCATAATAAATTGAGCCACGACATGACATTTCCATATGTTATGTGCGACCAGGAAAGGCTCAGATCAGCCTGCGCATACGCGCAGTCTGATCAGAGGCTTTGCCAGTCGATTAATTATTTTATGACTGTTAAACTACAGTAACTGACCGAACATCATTTGGAGTTTCTAGGCTTAAAGCTGCATAGTCTGTAACTTTTGATCTTTTTATTATTAGTAAAAAAAACCCCTAAAATTCAGGTATACATTTTACCAATTTCGCAAATCTTAACAAATTATCAGTATAAAAACAACCGCATTTATGTTAAAATTAACTTTCTATAATTATTGGAGGGAAAAACACCTATTTGTATTAGATAATTCACTTTTCCGTGCAGTTTTCAGCTATATTGAACATATTTATTGTGAAAACATACCTTAATTCTACTTTTACAAATGATTTAAAAAAAATCAAAAAAATCGAAAAATGATCATAGTTGCAGACTTAGTCTCTTTAAAAAGAGGCTGTACAGGGGCATCTGAGTCTACACTTGTCAAAATGTCATATTGTTTGAAACCGCAGGTCGCGGCTCAATTGTACCAACGAAAGGATGATTACTTTATAAATTTTGTAAGGCATCCTGGCGAGATCTGTGCATTCGAACATCCTTAATGATTTGGATGAGTAGTTTCACTTAGTTTTGTTACTTCGGCAACTGAATTCTGATTTAGGTGTATGATAGTGGCGGATAAAATAATAATGTGTTTAGTCATATAAATGGAGGTTTGCAAATATCTGAAAAGGAATCAATGTATGGATAACGAACAGCTTTAATAGTTTATAACAAGAAAGTTTACTTTTTATGGGCTTCATGCTTAAATGTGTAAACATTTATTGTAGACTGTAAAACCGTGTGTATGTTTACATCAAAAGCGGCATTAAAGTTGTAGAAGAGTTCTGGGTAATTAGACATTACATTACACTAGACCGCAAAATTGATGTTATTTACTTTAAAACTACTAAAGAAACCTGACACAATGTGTATATCAATTTTTTTGGTAGTAAATGAATACGATGCACACTTGTCTTTCCATTGCGTAAAATTTAACAATGATAAGCTAAGATGCACGGAGATTATTTGAAAAGCTGAACTAATTTCAGACGTCAGCTATCAAAACGTGACGTAACCCCTAAAATCAATTTTTGCAAGAACAAAGAAATCACGCAAAATTCACCACAAAACCTTTTTAGTTTGATTCTTTGTTATTTCATTGATATCTTCTGGGCATTCAAACAAAGCATGCATCCATTGATAACAAAGAAGCATTTTTTTCATTTTCTTAACGTCAATTTTTCGTTTTCAGCGTTTCATGAGCTTTTAAGAAGGACTGCCACTTTATCAACGTTTTCACTTTGTATCATGTTTGGAAAGCATTTTGACAACGTTTCAGTCCTTTTGAACTCCGTAGATGCCGCCCTCGTTCATTTAGCGACGTCAAACGTTAAATTTACATGCTGATATGTGCATACTACAAAGCTTGAAATCCATACGCGATTAAAGTGAAGTATAGCCAATTGGCACTAAAACATAGAAGACAGCAACCACCAAATGGTGACATAAGTTGACAAGAAAAAACGGTTATTAGCCATAGTTTACGTTGTTTCTTAATTGACGTTAAATTTGGTTGATTCCGCTTTTACCCTTTAACATGACGCGAAACATAAGTAAGTTACCGCTTTTACCCTTTAACGTGACGCGAAACATAAGTAAGTCCTGATTCTTGAAAATGCATTCTCTTACAATGATAGTTTGACTGCAAGTCATTTCAGTTCCTAGAAATTGCTCTAACAAAGGAAAAACACACTACCGTTTTGACAACGTCTAAAGCACAACTTAAAACCCCCCATATCATACGTCACAGCTAGAAACTGCACATATTTAAAATGCACTTTTGTCTGTACTGGTATTGACCTTGCATACATGAAAAAGATTTTCAAATGGATATCTAGACATACACTTACGAGGCAAAAGTGATAAAACGGTATTTTTGACATCCTGACGTCATGTTCTATAGTTGATAAATATATTTTTCAAAGAATACTTTCTATGTCTTGCTTTTAAAATAAGCATATCAGCTTAGCTCTATAATTTGTTATTTACTAGTTTGAAGCAACTGAAACGTATCAGGTTTCTTTAGTAGTTCAGTATACTTATTACAACAAAAAATTTACAAAAGAACATACTGAAGTCAACGATTATATAATACTAGTTCTGTTCTGTTCTATTCTGTTCTCATTGAAATGTCTCGTCGTCAACGACAATGTAAACAATGTTTATCTTATGACGTCATTGTCTATGTCACGCTCTTTTATTGTTGCAGTTTTCATCACGCCAGTTTTTCGGTCTCACTGGCGCTACCGATTTAAAAAGGCAAAAGAGAATATAAAAACGAATTTACGCGGATGTAATAAAAAAAAAAGTTAGAATATGGTCGAGGTGTGCCTCTAGGTCATTTTGGCACTCGCTAGCCATATAGGCCCTTGAGCGGATATGGCTACCCAGTGCCAATATGACCTTGAGGCACACCTCGGCCATATAATTACCCGCATTAATCATATGACGTTGCGTCTGTGAGTGAAATAACGTCATGCTTTAACATCGATAAAGCTATAGTGGCTTACAGATTTTCGGAAAATGTTACCCGAGAAAATGTTACTATGACGTAAGTAACAACGTTGCGAACTTAACATGACAAAATGATCACGTTTTACCGAAGAAATGAGATTTATAAGTATTTTTGTGCCATATGTTAAAAGGAATCTAAAGTTGATGCTCTTGTTTTTGAAATTATTATACTCGCATTTAATCACTTTTCTCCAACTCGTTCAATAAATTCAATAAAGCATTATCACTCATGTAAGATCCACTATTTATATAATATTTCCATTCAGCAATTCAAGAGTTGCGTACTTTCCTTCAAACAAACACAGTAAGGTCAAGTGACACTGACAAAATGCATTTTTCTCACCGCTTGCTAAGACTCTGCCAGATGCAAGCCAACATTTTACAGCTCTATACAAAACTAAGTGTGATAAGCGGGTACATCCGTAGAACTATATCGGTAAATTCCGCCGTTTTGAAGAAAGAGTGCCTTGTGTACACCCAGTCAGCATACAGTGTTGGGCCACCGTAAGTCAGCCAGTAAACGTTTTTTTTAAATAACGCTTCTCTGGAGGGCCGATGATGGCCCGCTTTTAGTTGTTTACTGGGTATGAGTAACGGACTGGTGGTAGGACTTGATGATGTCAGTGGCGGATCCAAACGCTAGAACCCCCCCCCCCCCTGTTTTTAAATATCCTATGGAATATGGGATATTTAAGGAAAGCGACCCCCTGACACACAAACCTCCATACATATGAACCACTTTCCACAAGAGACCCTGGATCCGTCCCTGCATGTATAAGCCGAAAACAAAGTCACCTTAAACGTTTCCATCGTTGACGGATGGAGTAATGACGAAGCTAGATACTTGTAATACGAGGGGCGTTTATTTAATTGTGGCACTGGGGTTCTGCAAGGCACATTATAGGAACTATCCATATTTCATTCATTTCAACCGGTTGATGTGTTTTCCCTTGATAGTCTTAAAATCCAGGCTCTGAATGCAGATAAGTAGGCTTTTTCTGGACACACCCTGCAGACACTAAATTAATATAGCACTGCCAGGAGCACTTTGGGACTACTATCGACGTCTGGGGAGATTATATTTCAGTAAAGTAAATAGAAAAATGGTAACAAGGACTCAAATCTGAAGAATAAGACGGATGGTTTAGCTGTACCGCAGTTTCCATCGTCAGGAAATCCTGAACAAGTTAACACTTCTGAGCACATGCACTGTTATGAATAAGGCACTAGCCTCTTAGATCTGTTGCATGTTTGCTTTTCTCATGTTTTATTTTTCATTTTAAAGCCAAGTTGTTCTAATAGAACTTACCTGTAACGTGTCGAGATTTGGTACTTAAACCGGAACAATTGGCCAATCAGAATTCAGAAATAGGGCATACATGAAACTTTTTCCCGCGCTTCTAGCTTGGGTTTTTTGCAGCCACTGCTGTTTAGTGACAATTTTCAAATTCATAAATCCAGGTTCCATCAACTGTAGGTAGTTCTGATTTTCTAGATCTGGCACCATTTTGGCACATTATAAAATAATAGATGGATGTGTTCATACTAATGTGATTCCAGGACTTTAGTGACCCCCGTTTTTTGCTTATTATTCTTTAATGGTGATTTTAATTGAAAAATTTATTAGAGAAATGAATTTAAATATATACCGCGTAATTAAATATATTTTTTCCACATAAATATGAGTTTTTGTATAGGCTGGGATTAGATGGAATTTTGGTGTGTGTTTGCTGCTCTTCTTTGAATTAGTCACTAAGTGAACCTAGCGATATAAATAAAACATGGCTTAACACAGGTCAGTGGAGGTAATTCGTCAGTCCCACAGATAAGAGTGCGTAAAAGAGAATTATTTTTCCTATTTCTCAACCAAAAAATATGTTGTGTGTACTCAAAACAACCGTCTCGATGATATGGTTCTTTTGAGCACCCAAAACACGTGTTTAAACTGATAACAACAATCACAACTTCATGCTAAAATTGCTTAACTGGCCCAATCTACGCGTATTAAGCTATGATTCACTGCTTATACCGACTCATAAACACTACTGTACATCTAAAGGCGATGCATTGAAATGGCCTGTGTTAAAAAAAAAACGTTTCAAGTAACAGTATTGTCTATACCTTAAATAATGACTATTTTCTTTTGAGTTCATTGTTTCCTAAAAAATGTCTTTCAGGAATACAAGTAGGTTACCAACCAGTATGGACCCAGATAATGCCCAACATTTTAACCTGAACTTGCCTTCTGCTGTTGACAAAGTTTATCAGCGAAATAGCTTTAGCAGGCAAATATTTGATGCTCTTTAAGTTTAATGTATATCCCAAAATCGCTATTTCTCGTCAACTCTCTAATTTGCTTAAATTGTCGTCATAAACTATTTACTTACTAGTGTCGTCTGCTGATTACCTTTGCAAACACTTTGGACCCAGATCAGGCCCGACAAAACGTCGGGCATGATCTGGATCCAAACTGCTTGGCACTCTACTGATATTCCTGAAAGATCATTTTAGGAAAAGCAACAACAAGAAACAAACTGATTTTGAAAAAAAATATCAGCAGACGACAAAATCATGAAAAATTACCTCGTAGGCAAAAAGAATCAATGAATTGAAATGGAAGGTGCTATATGTACATGTATTTTTCATGCTTAAGCCTTATATTTGCCTGCTTCCAATACGGCACGTTCTAGGACCCCTATAGACTTTTACAATTGCGTGTGTGCGTGCGTGTGTGTGTCAAAATGATGACGAGTGAGGTTTGAGGAATAGAGTTTCGTTGAATCATCGGATATAGATATTCCTGTAGACTAGTATATATCATCATAGCAATGCAAATATACCACGTGTATCTATTGGGGTACACATAGGTATATTCACAGGGAAAACAACTAAGTTATTCCTTTGTACAGGGGACTGGGGCTTCAGTTACAAATAAGGGCGTCTCCAAAAAATAAGTTTTAGTTATGCGGTGTGCATTTAAATCCACATGCTAAGTGTCGTTCTTCTAAGTTCAGTTTAAAGCTGTTTAAAAAAAAAAAAACGGGGGTCACTTATAACCTGGAAACACTATAGTAGCATTTTTGTCAAGCGATGAGAGCCTACCGAGTACAAACCTGTATAAGTTCTAACTGCTGGTTAAACTCATATGAGCTGACCCCAATAATATGCCAGCACTATAAGCTATATTTTGCAATGAAAGTCTAGCGTCTCGTTTAATCAGGCCTGCCACAGCAGCAATATAAGCATTGGTAAGAATAGTTTTGGACTGATTAGGATGGGAACCATCATTGTGGCTAGTGACACCATCTTAATTTCTTGTGCCACCTTAAATAACGTTTTGGACACTGCAGATGTTCTATGTAGCTGACACAATTCATTATATGTCTGTGAACCTTAAATGTTCAGAGTAACGTGACCTTTAATATAAGTGCTTATTTCAAACCATTCTTGAGTTTTCGTTAAACCCATACTATTATAGCCAGTGTATTACGACTGCGCATGTTTCAACTTTTAATAACTTTTGAAAGAGTGAACTGATTCAAACAAAATTTCGCTTCATTATTCAAAAACAACTCCCCTATGAAATAACGTGCCATGTGGTAAGGAGGCCCATAAGTGCCAGAAATTAAATGAACGTTCTCGTACGACCGATTTAAGCAGTAGTATAACAGTTTACTAATTTGTTTTCAGGTTTGGACTCTACATGAGGCTGTCACGACGATTCCAGGTAAAGCGCTGGCTTCAAGTTTATGGCTTCCTCATAGCGATGGCACTAATTTATTTACTTTTCCAGGTAAACTGACATAGGTTATTCGTCACATGATACTGTATATTCGAAACATTTCTCGAAATGGCGAAACTATTCTGTTGTTTACTGATGTAGATAAATGCATTTACCACTCCCCACAATTGCGTACAAGCTACGCCCCTGGTTGTGTGACACATTTCATGGAAATTCCAATCGTTAACGTGTTTTCCGTCAATCACGATCTTTGTCGCCTGCTTAGGCATTTAGGTCGCCTTTCGGAAAAACAATATGGACCCATAGTAGCAGTTTGCCCAGGTTCACAGTGTTTGCTTTCATGATAAAATCTAGTCTGAAGTGCACTTGAATGTATGGCGCAGACGTTGTACACAAACAGCATTTTCAGGGCAAAAGATATTGACAGATTAAGGGTTAACGCCATATCAGCCTCTGTGAGAAAACTTGATTTCGTTGCATGCGAACAACAAAGGCACAGACTATCTTGCGCGTCTGCGCACCAGGCTGATCAGCACCTTACATTCACTACATAGAAAACACCCCCCCCCCCCTCCCAAAAAAAAGTGCAAAAAAATAAAGAAATAAGAGAATAAAGATATAAGAGTTCACATAATTATAGTGGTTGGACAGTTCATTTGAAAAGGAAGAAAGGCAACTGTTGCATTGTAATCCTGTCACTGAGTGTTAAAAATAGAGGAACTTACATGAGTGCTTATGTTTTATTGTATATTTTAAACAACTTACAACTTGGGGATAAAATGCGAGATTTGCCGACCATTTATATTTTTTCGCAACTATACTTAAGGAATCTTCTAACGCATACAGTAAACTATTTACTACAAACGCTTAATAATGTAAAAGTATTCAATTTTCTGTTGTCAAACAAAAATTCAATATTATTCACATCATGTGTAAAAAATTCAGAACAATACCTTGAGTATTATGCAAACTACAGCTTATTTAATCTGAAAGGGTCAAAACCAGAAGTCACAAAAATTGGAATTTAGGCTCAAATCTGCATTTCAGTGAGGCAATTTTAATTTCATTTGGCATGCTGAACAATGGAAACGTCATTTTGTAATAAGAAATGCATGAAATTCACAGTGGGTTATGAGTCAGACACAATGACGACCTTGGCAGAAAATTTTCATCGGTGGGTCACTGCCTGGTGTTTGCCTTTGGATGGACCCACTGTGGCTCAACTGGGGGGTATTTTAGCTCCGACTGTCTCTGAGTTCAGAGTCATTTTTCTTTGTTTCATCACAGTAGTAATTTGATTGTTCCCCGTGATGATACATTGAATAAATAAGGAAGCCTCCACGCGAGCTTAAAGTGTTTTGGTTTTGACAACAGCATAATCTGGGGCGACGATTTGGCCAGTAAATTTCATTTTAGCCCCCAGTAACTTCGACTGAGCGCTCTAAGGCGATTTGTATGTTGTAATTGGTTAATAGTTTATTGTTGCTCCTACTGTTTGTGTTTTATTTTTGTATTTGGTCCTTGTTTTGTCGTGTAGTACTTAGTGTCATTTCTAGTTTTGCAATCATCTCGCTGGGGAAGAGAGAGATGGTTGCTTACAAATTGCTTTTGATGTCATGGGACTGTTAGTGCTATGTGTCTCTTCCTCGCGATGCAATGGGTTGGTCTGCAGTGTGTGATTGTGGTATTACCTGGCCATACTCTACCGACTTTTTTCATGCGATTTTGAACAGTTGAAATATAAAAAGTCCACACTTTAAGTATCACCAGCAGGACTCTGCTGCTAGCTAGCAGAATAAATAGTTAACCATTGCTATCCTGCTCCCCTGATCTAAGTCAATCGAGCACATATGCGATGCGATTGTCAGGAATAATTTAATTACTTGTGTGTGCGCATTATCCGTTCACTTTTATAGATATAGAAGATAGAAGTTGGGTGATTTTTTCTTATTTTATGAATAATAGAATAGAGACTGACTTACCTTTGAAAATGATTCATGTTACCAAATAGAATACATATGACAAATTGCTATTCTGTTTTCTGTATTGATTTGTTTGAAATATAGTGAATTTGCGACTTTCGTTTTTTGAAGTTTTCAACTCAAACTTCAATATTTTAAATACTCTTTGTCAGTTTTCTCTGAAAATAGCCATGCATTACCGAAAAACATTGTGTTTTAATTTCTTCCGAAATATTTTTTAATTCGAAATTATAGTTTTCAAGAAAATGCCAAAACAAAAGTGTATGCGTTAGAAGATTCCTTAGGTGTAGTTTAATAAATTCAATAATACAGGAGCACGAATGATAGGTTCTATTTATTAAAATTACACTAAAACTACTTTGAAATCGCGTTTTTGCCATATACGAGGGTCTGGATGGGGGGTCTGGTATTCACTATTCACTAAAAATTTGGCCCATTATTCATCTCAGTAATATTTTGGGTTATTCATTAAAATTAACAAAGATGGCAAAGAAATCTGATTATTCACTATTCATTAATTTTTCTTCAATTCATTAAAAAATTGGATTATTTATTAAATTTTAGGCCATCATTATTGGGACCGCCAATAAATAAAAGTTACCATGGGTCAGTCTGGGGACTTTTGGTTATCCATAACACACACAGCAATGGTTCATTAAAACAGTAAACTTTAAATTTTCATCATACAATTGCACCACGTGAAGTGTGACGAAACACCATAACCTTTATTCCTTCTAGCGTGGCTGCATACCATAACAAAGACACCAAATCCTCAGTACTTTTCTCTTGCGTCACTCATAGACAAAGTTGAGTAACTCATATTTGCACCAACTTAAGTATCCACTTCTTAGAATAAGCATTTACAATATTTTTGGTCGTAAAATGGAAAGATTTTAGTGTTGTTGTTTTTTCCCAAACAAAATAAGAGACAGATACACCTGCATTTTACCCTGTTTGAGCAAGGTTTCTTGAAACCATAACCTATATGCTGACTCAATGGACTATAAGCCGATAGAGTCTGCCACAAGATCCATATCAAACATTAATTATACATGCCAAATTCTCTAGAAATATAAAATCACCAGTATCAATGCGTTTAGTGCAATGTGTAAGTGTTATGGCCGGCATGCCTTTACAAAATGCGTTATGGATAATCGTAAGTCCCAAGACTGCTAGTGATGAGTGGCGTCATACGTGACGTCTTGTAAGCTTTGGTTTGATGGACTTAAGGCATAGCTGATTTATTTCGTGACGAGCAGATGAACTGGACAGGTATGACAATTCGATCAAGTTCGAATTTGGGAAAGTTGTCACCTCTGAGTTATCATGAAAATTATTAATTTTGTTGTTGCTCCGCTTCGAGTGTTAGTCTTTGTGTTGTATCCTGGTTTTGTGGTGTATTTCTAAGTGTCCTTCAAGTCTAGTTCTGTAATCGAGAGAGCCGTCTGCTTTACTTTAATTATGTTCTTGCCATGTGCGGATCCAGAGGAGGGCGAGAGGTGGTCTGGACCCCCCCCTGAAAAAACACAAAAATATAGGGTTCCGATTTATTTTGATCCGGATTCCTTAAAATCACACAGCTACCAAGCCATCATTCAATGGTGGGCCATTATCGGCACGCCAGCGATACACCATTTCAATGGGCCGATGATGGCCCACTTTTAGTGGCATTTGGATCCTCTCTCCACCCCCTCAACTAAACAAACAACAACACACGTCAAAACGCTGTCAGTGTTGGACCCTCTCTGACAAAGCTTTCTGGATCCGAACATGCTTGCTGTCGTGTTGATGTCTGTATTCTGCGTTTCTTCCTCGTGGTGTCATGTTTGCTCTACGGTCTGTGATCGTGGTATTATCTGACCCCGAGATTATAAAACTTTTCTCTTGCTCAACTCAACTGAGCACGAATTTTCTACACCTCATAAAAACTGAAACGCTGAACAATATCGATATTTCTCTTGCTTTAAAACTCTCAGATGTTGTCTTTATCCTGCTAATAAATGTTAAAATGCCAACAATTGTTGGCATTTTGACAATAATGAGCAGGAAATGTCATGCTCAGTTAAGTTGCGCATGAAAAAGTTTTATAACCTCGAGACCTGGTCATACTCTCTTGCATTTTCAATGAAATAGTCGAATACCATCGAGTGCATGTTTCAGAATACGTATTTGTATTTATGATACTACATGTACATTGCCGTTAAAGCCATATAGCACCACTCAGCCCGCATACAATGTCGGACCACTATCTGTCCACCAACTACATAATACCATATAGCACCACTCAGCCAGCATACAATACCAGGCCACTATCGGTCCACCAACTACATGTACATTGCAGTTAATGCCATATAGCACCACCCAACCATCATAGAATGTCGGGCCACTATCGGTCCACAATCTACAAGTACATGCCGTTAATACCATATAGCACCACTCAGCCAGCATACAATGTCGGGCCACTATCGGTCCACCAACTACATGTACATTGCCGTTAATGCCATATAGCACCACTCAGCCAGCATACAATGTCGGGCCACTATCGGTCCACCATCTACAAGTACATTGCCGTTAATGCTATATAGCACCACCCAGCCATCATACAATGCCAGGCCACTATCTGTCCACCATCTACAAGTACATTGCCGTTAATGCCATATAGCACCACCCAGCCATCATACAATGTCGGGCCACTATCGGTCCACCAACTACATGTACATTGCCGTTAATGCCATATAGCACCACTTAGTTATCATAGAATGTCGGGTCACTATCGGTCCACCAACTACATGTACATTGCCGTTAATGCCATATAGCACCACTCAGCCAGCATACAATGTCGGGCCACTATCGGTCCACCATCTACAAGTATATTGCCGTTAATGCTATATAGCACCACTCAGCCAGCAAACAATGTCGGGCCACTATCGGTCCACCAACTACATGTACATTGCCGTTAATGCTATATAGCACCACTCAGCCAGCAAACAATGTCGGGCCACTATCGGTCCACCATCTACAAGTATATTGCCGTTAATGCTATATAGCACCACTCAGCCAGCAAACAATGTCGGGCCACTATCGGTCCACCAACTACATGTACATTGCAGTTAATGCCATATAGCACCACCCAGCCAGCATACAATGTCGGACCACTTTCGGTCCACCAACTATATTTACATTGCAGTTAATGCCATATAGCACCACCCAGCCAGCATACAATGTCGGACCACTATCGGTCCACCAACTACATGTACATTGCCGTTAATGCCATATATCACCACTCAGCCAGCATACAATGCCAGTCCACTATCGGTCCACCAACTGCATGTACATTGCTGTTACTAACATATAGCATCACCCAGCCATCATACAATGCCAGGCCACTATCGGTCCACCAACAACATGTACATTGCCGTTAATGCCATATAGCACCACCCAGCCATCATACAATGCCAGGCCACTATCGGTCCACCATCTACAAGAACATTGCCGTTAATGACATATAGCACCACCCAGCCATCATACAATGTCGGGCCACTATCGGTCCACCAACTACATGTACATTGCCGTTAATGCCCTATAGCACCACTAAGTTATCATAGAATGTCGGGTCACTATCGGTCCACCAACTACATGTACATTGCCGTTAATGCCATATAGCACCACCCAGCCATCATACAATGCCAGGCCACTATCGGTCAACCATCTACAAGTACATTGCCGTTAATGACATATAGCACCACCCAGCCATCATACAATGTCGGGCCACTATCGGTCCACCAACTACATGTACATTGCCGTTAATGCCCTATAGCACCACTTAGTGATCATAGAATGTCGGGTCACTATCGGTCCACCAACTACATGTACATTGCCGTTAATGCCATATAGTACCACCCAGCCATCATACAATGCCAGGCCACTATTGGTCCACCAACTACATGTACATTGCCGTTAATGCCATATAGCACCACTCAGTCAGCATATAATGTCGGGCCACTAGCTGTTCACCAACTACATGTACATTGCCGTTTATACCATATAGCACCACCCAGCTAGGATACAATGTCGGGCCACGATCGGTCCACCAACTACATTAAGATTGCCGTTAATACCATAAGGCACCACTCAGCCAGCAAGCAATGTCGGGCCATTATCGGTTCACCAGCCAAACTCCATTCAAAATGGCGTTTCACTGGCGAGCCATTGGCCCGCTATTGTATGCTTACTGGGTATTTCCTGTTACAGAAAGAAAGGCTTGTAAGTGAAGATGAGACTGGTCGCAATATCTTACAACGGACGAGTTCTGGGATTTACACAAGAGTTCCTACCTCAAATATCTACATCTTTTCTGTGGTTGCAATCAATTCTACAGAAGAACACGTGTGGGATATATTTACTGTGAACGTGTGGACTTATCAGCAGCTGTCTTCTAATAGCCTCTGGTGCTGTTTTCTATACAAAAGGAATGTTGTCATGCGAAAAGGTATCCTAACGTCTATCCCAAGAGCTGAAGCCCAGACCTGACTGTGCAAGCGCAGTCTGGTCTGGGCTTTAATTCGTCGTCATTGCAAAATATAGGACTAAAGAATTATGAAAGGAAAGGAAAAGTTACATGATCGAATTTTACTATTGCATCCTCATGGGCTTTATAACCTTTTGAAAATTTCAATCAAGTCTATCCTATCTGTCTTATATAGCGGCTGATTTGAAAATTACCACATGTATTAAGCATGGTTTGGGTCTCCTCTTGGACCCAAAACTCAAACTAAGAAACTAGCGATTCCATTTGATGAAATTATTATATTTAGTTTAGTATAGTACGTACAGTACCGTAGCTGTTTCGTTCAGCAAATGGTTTGTGTGTGCTTTTATAGACAATGCATGCAAAAATGTGGTATATTCTTGAAAAGCTCATTTTGGGCACCATAATAAACATTGAGGTTACCCTTGTCAAATGTAAAATGTGTTCCATAACATTGTGTTTATTTTGATACATTTAATGTGCACTGTGTTACTATCATTAAAATAAATCGTCAGTGACTAAAAGTTTAATGCACGATATTTGGATACTTTTAATATTTTTGAGCTTTGAGTGGGGAAGGGGCAGGAATCAAGGATCAGTTCTAAGCAATAAATGCCGTTATGGATTACTGATTAAAACGCTAAATCTTACATCTGTAAGATTACGTGACAGATTCTCATTCGATCAGTGCAAGCTATGTAGCATATCCATTTGCATTTTGCAATAGCGTTAAGGTACCATGCCACATGACACCTCACAGCTATTTGAAATTAACACAGCCTTTGCCATCAACCAAAGAAGTGAAATGTTCAATCGGACAGCTCAGATAGAATGTTTGAATCCCAATTCACAGACATCAAACTTTATTGTCGGTGTTTCACTGACAACGGCAAAGGAATGCTCATTAAATGCAACAGCATTCGTAAAACCAGACTTTCCAATGAAGTCAACTTCACACTTCAGCTTGGCAATTTGTGCCAAAATAGCCTATGGAGACCTCAACAAAGCCCTGACTATAGAGTGGATGGAATACAATAAGGCGATGGGAGTTGAGAAAGTGCTGGCGTACACCTATAACCTCACCCAACAGGCACTCACTGTATTGTGGTACTATGAAAAGACGGGATTTCTGGAGTTACGAAAATTTGATTTACCAAATCAAGGTACACTTTGATTAACTTTTTCTCCTAACAGCACGTTTGACTGTGCAGATATTTTAACCTAGCTGTTTTTATCTGTCATATACATCCTTAAAGTGTATGTTCATGGTTTTGAACGGACTTAAATACTTCACTATGTAACAATTTAATTTACAAAGATACTTTTACATGCTTAGGTAATTATAGCAGTATTTATTGCTTTTATGAAACATTTTTGGAAAGACATTTTTCAATTATCAGGATAAAACAGCAGGAAATCAAGCCACTGTGTTCATCAGTTTCTAATTCACTGCAGCATATTGTCTGGTACCTTGTACAATCTCTGCCATTCATTTTAATAAAGGATCATGGGTAATTCTTAATGTGTACAAGTACAATCACTTCAAAGGAAAAATGTTATGTTTAACGGAAAGAAAAACATTTTATTTTTTTTCAATAAGTTTCAGTTGATTTTGCTATGTCTTATTATTCCCAAAATGAAGGAAGTTGTCACAAAATATGTCGTCTGCTACAGCAATAATTAGTGCTGTAAGCCTAAATGTTAACTTTTAGAAATAATTATTAAACACTGATCCATGTATCAAAATACACTCATCAATGTACACACTGCAGAAAATTATACTCTGTAACATTGTAATTTTTTGCCATTATCAAGGAATTATGAATCTGCTGGGGCAGTCTGTAAGCAGGTTATAGTGCTTCCTGTCCACTTGTTTGGAGCTGATTGACTTGAAACGTGGCAATCCTCCAGAGGCAAGCAGATCAATTAAATACAGGCTAGATGAAGAGATGTCACACACATTAAATGAATGATTACTCCTACATACTGTAAGCTCTAAAATAAATGCATTGGAAAAAGTGTGAAT
The DNA here is from genome assembly GCA_964019695.1 of Loripinus fragilis. Classification (NCBI taxonomy): domain Eukaryota; kingdom Metazoa; phylum Mollusca; class Bivalvia; order Lucinida; family Lucinidae; genus Loripinus; species Loripinus fragilis. The sequence continues at coordinate 31,940,235 of OZ026517.1, forward strand.
TTTCACTTTAACCCTTTATTCACTAACGAATTATTCCTTCTGATTTAATACAATTATTTTAGGGTAGCCCATTGTATATATCTAGGGGTCATACTGTTATAATTTACAAATAAAGATTGCATTTCTCTGAACAACTTATTGTGCTTTACACAGCTATATGCATATTATTGCTTCATTACTGGAAAGATATTTTCAATAGTTTTTATTTTATCTTCTTCAGCAGAAATATAAATCTGTTATAATTTACAAATAAAGATTGCATTTCTCTGAACAATTTATTGTGCTTTACACAGCTACATGCATGCTTTTGCTTCATTACTGGAAAGATATTTTCAATAGTTTTTATTTTATCTTTTTAGCAGAAATATAAATCTGAAGCACATCGATGGAACTGTGTTAAGAACAGTGGTCAAATCTTTTACCTTGAACTTTACTGAACTTAAAACAGCCTAACTGTAAGGGGAGATATCTTGCAAACACATCTAAGATAACTGAGATGCACAAATTTGTATCCTTGTTTATATGTAGAATAACACTGGACTTTTGAATACTATTGTTTTATTCTATATATATTTCATTCAGACAGCCTTGTAGCTTACTTATATCTGCAGGTAGAAATGAGAAACATTGCTTAGTTGTCCTATCTGCAGGATAACATTCTAATAATTAGTCTTCAAATAAAATAAAATTCATTTAAAAGTACTCAAAAGTAATCATAAAGTAATCATGATTACTTTGCAATGTAATTTGTTATTGTAATCGATTACATTTAGAAAAAAATAATTGCAATTGTAATCAGTAATTATGAAATTCCAAAGTAATTTAATCGATTACATTTGCATGTAATCGACCCAATGTCTGCTCTGAATATCGTTTTTGTCTGATAGTAAAGACTATTACGAAAGGTCGCATAATAAATACAATACTATTTAGAGTGTTAATGACTGTTGATTATTCATTGTACATTGAAAATACATGTTGATATAAAGTCGATAGCGAAATAAATGGTGTCATGCATGACGTTGTTATCTATGGCTTTCTTTTTATTGACGATCTTACATTGGACACTAAACATTAAAAGGTCAATTCTTGAGGTATCGAATTGATAAAAGTCGAATAATTTCATCCTGAACCCAAGTTTAAAAAATAATTCATGCTTAACTCATCTGAGAATGAAATGTTTTTGCTCATAAATGTTAAAATGCCAACTATTGTTGAGTACAACATTTGATAGTTTTAAAGCGATAAGTGTAAGTTACTTATGGTTTGCGCGTATGTACGGGAAGATAATCTACGAGCTTGATGTAAAACATTGGAATAACACACAAAGGTGCAATAAATAACGTTATTTTACATCATTTTAATTTTTCTGAATGGTTAAAATGTTATGCTTAATTGGGTTGAGCATGAACATGTTGTATAACCTCGGGACCAGTTGTTTCTTTTGAATCAATGGATTGAATACATTGCAACAATTTGTATTCTATTATCTTTAAGAGTATATTGATAGTGGCGAAGTTAATTATCAAGTGATCTTCAAGATGTGTATCAAACATTTAAGCGAAGATGTGCATGATAGCTCAACAAGCAGAGGCACATACCACATGTCAATCCACACTGTCTTAGTTTGACCATCTACAGTAAAACCTGTGTAAAACGGCCACTCTCAAAAAGACTAAACATTGGTTTTCAAGACCAATTATCGCTTAATGCAGGTCAAAAGTGTTGCAGAATGCTCCAAGTGGAGCATTCTACAATCAATACTTTCGACCTTCATTAAGGCCTAAATTAAGCTCTCAAATGTAATTTATATTTTATATTTTGTATATTTTTTGAGTGGCCGTTTTACACAAAGTAAGAAAGAGGACAAAGATCAGGAATCGATACAATCAAGCACCACATCTGACCGAGGATACCAATGGGAAAGTGACAACGTCACAATTAGATTTCATAAACAAAAGCCAAGAGGCAAGGAAGTCAGTCATTTCCTAGCAGGTGACCACAAAGCATAACAAAACAAGACAGACATAAGATAAATGATCCACAAAAAAAGCACTGCCTTGGAACGGTCAGTAAAAATATTTTACTGGAGGGCTTAAACCGGTTTGACGGTGCACCAACCTCACCCTTAGTTCAGATGTGGATCAAGACACATAGATGTTTGGTTTGGATGAAAGACCCCTCACTTATCAATGCATCATCTCCTAGAATTTATGAATCAAGATATAAAAAGGAGATAAAGCAAAGATAGAACTCAGCAGTAAATAAAACTGATTACCGGAGTCCGGAGCAAAGAAATCCAACAGGTAAACCCCCGTGGGCCTGACAACAGCCAAAATTTACTGCACTCAATTTTCTTTACAGAAAATGTAAAGCGGTATGTTGGAGAGAAAGTTCCCGAGGCCTGGAATGATGAACAAGTTGTGGTATATGACTGTCAAGCTAGACTTAGCGGCTACAACTATGTATCTGCTCTGGACTTTGACGAATTCCTCGTGCCTATGATGGACAAAAATTTCGAATGGATGATAGTGAGTATTCATTAGACCACAAGCCATTTACTTGTCTGTTAATTATAGTTTTACACGCACACAGATATACCCCAGCATTCAATTTAGGTTATCTTGCACCCCCTCGACAATTTGTCATTGTTCATTGGGACCCCCTGAATGCGAAACGAAGTTGTCCTTAAAAACATTGGTATAGGCTATGTGAAATGCATGGTGTCTATGGCAACCGATAGCGGATTTGAGAATGGGGTTATGCCTACAAAATTACTCATATCTCAGCTGTTACTTATCCTAGACTACTAAACTAAAAATCAAATTAAAGCTTAGACATATGCCTATTATCCTCTTGTGCATTTGCAACTTATCTAGTTTGCACATTCATAAATATTTATGAAAACATTGAAATATGATTCACAAATTGGGGTATACGTACAAGATCGACAATATATCAGCTGCTTTAAGCCATAGATAACTAATATATGTACTAAATCAAAGCTGAGACATAGGCCTTTTGTTCCATGGTCAAATATGCAAGTTATCATATTTGCATAATTTGCGCATTCATGAATATTAGTGAAACGCTTAAAGTCAATGTTTCATGTTTTGATATCATCAATGTTACAATTTGACAAGTCAATTCATCCAGTGGTCCTATAAGGTCCTATAAGAATATTATCTCATTTGCATATTCATAAAAAAACTTGAAAATTTAAAAAAAGAGGGAAAATCATGTAAAAACTAAAAGCCAATATGGGGAGGTTTGAGGTATGATCTATCCTGCACTCCTAGGGCCTTTTCAAATTCATACAAAATTGTTCAGTGGGACCCTCTGAATGTAAAACGAAGTTCTCCTTAAAATAATTTTGATATGGGCTATGTGAAATGCATGGTTTCCATGGCAACCCCTTTATATAATTCTCAAGAATGGGGGATAGGCCTACAAATTCAGTCATATCTAGGGTTCTACTTTTCCTAGAGCACTAAAATTGGTATCAAATAAAAACTTAGACACATGTCTTACTTCCTCAGAAATCTAAACCATCTAATTTGCATATTTATGAATATTAATGAAAACCTTAAAAATGAAGATAAAAAAGATAAATAAATATATTTCAGCCCAAAAATATTATCAAAGCACCATTGTTGTCAATTTTCATATCGCCAGTGGTTCAATTGGATAAGTTCTTTCATCTAGTTGTCCTATATGAAAATTATCTCAATTGAATATTCACGAATATCAATGAAAACTTAAAAATGAGGTAAAAACCATCGAGTAAACTTCTATCTAAGGGGGTAATCAGACCCCAATTGAACACATAGAACATTATATAATGGGTGTAAATAGTGATCAATGGGACCACTTAAATGCAAAACAATATTGTCCTCAAAAATCGATGCATTTTGGTTATATGAAAGTTCATGGTTTCCATGGCAGCCCATTATGCTAAGGGGGCATACATACAAAAATACTCATATCTCGGCTGCAACTCATTATAGAATGATAAACTTGGTATAACATTAACTGCAGGACGTACTAGTTATAATTAAAGGTTAGATATGCAAATTATCTAATATTCATATTCATAAATATTAATGAAAACTTTAGAAATGAGAGAAAAAGTCTTAGAAGAATTAAGGGATGTACATATAAAATCGTCAATGTCTCACATATCATGTCTTCTAGTGTATCAAACCTAGTGCCAATTCAATGCTTACACATTGTACATTTACCTTAAGGTCAGATATGAAAAAAATAACAAGAAGAAATGAATAAAGAATTGCGGAAAAATCCAGGGGTGCACTTCCAAAATTACTTATTTCTCAGTTCTTAAGTGTCCTATAGTGCCAAGCCTGATTTTAAAATAATGCTTAGACATAGCATATTTACCAAATGAACCAACACACAACACATCAATTTCATATCTCATGAATATTGATGAAAACATGAGATATTAAGAGAACATTACAGGAAAATTAAGGGGGCATACCTACAAAATGATTCATATCTTAGCTTTCAATTGCCCTAGAGTAACAAACTCAAAGTAAATTATCAAAATTCAATTTGTCAACAAGGGTATTGAATTCATTAACTTACCCAGTATATTTAAAGATAAATCTGTTATCACTTCTATTCCTACTTATTTTGAAAATAAGGAATCCCCTATCATTTGTAATAAGTATAATAAACCTATTCGTAGTACTGTTTTTAACTATAACACATTAGTAACAGAACTTGATATCCAAAATTCTATTCCTGACTCATGTGAATGCAAAGACTCTAAGTATTGCTATCAACCCGCTGGTCATATAGTCACAGGGGATTTAAAAATCATAACTGATTCATGAGTTCGGTCTATTATATGTAAGGGACCTAAATATAGGTTTCTTGTGCCAATAGACTTCAAATCATGTCGTGAGGAAATTGCAGGAGCCTTACAAGAATTTTGTAATCGCTGGTGTAAATGAGTGCACGTTGAGTCTAATGCCTTAAATAGTTGGAAACTAAATATTTTTAAAATTATTGATGGTAGAATTTCATTTTATTGCAACAATTTAGATCTTCTACCACCTAAACCTAAATTCACTTTTAGACACTTGAAGAAAGGGATCCAGGAATTTCATAGGAAGTTTGTTTTGGCCCCAGCAGATAAGGCTGCTAACAATGTTGTGGTCGTTTGAAAAAGATACTATATTAACACCCTAAAGCAAGAACTTAGCACTGCAAAAACATATGAGCATAACAGACTTGATGAGACGTCTATCGTTGATAGGCATCGATGCCATATGGCAGCTAAGTTTGGGTTGTTTGTTGATGAGGACCATAGCAAGCTTCCTACGTTATACTGGTTACCTAAACTTCATAAACGGCCCTATAAGTCGCGTTTTATTGCTAATTCTAGTGCATGTACAACTATTGAGTTGTCTATTCTTTTGACTTCTTGCCTCACTGCAATTAAAAACCATATCATTAAATATTGCACAACAGTTTATGAAAGGTAAAAAATTATTCTGGTCTATTAAAAATTCAGGTGAAATTCTAAATAAATTGAAGTCTAGAGGTTTTCTAGCATCTGGTTTGTCTACATATGATTTCTCTACTCTCTATACTACATTGCCTCATAATCTAATAAAAGAAAAACTAACAGAATTAATTGAACAAACATTTAACAGAGAGGGCTCACTTTATTTGGCTTGTAATGATAAAAATGCCTTTTTTACTTCTGAACAACCTAAACGATATAAATTGTGGTCATGTCAGAGAATGTGTGATGCCCTCCATTATCTTTTGGACAATATATTTATAAGATTTGGCTCAAAATTAAATAGACAAAATGTCGGTATTCCAATGGGTACTAATTGTGCTCCTCTTGTTGCAGATTTGTTTTTGCTTTGTTATGAGAGAGACTTTATGTTGTCTCTGTCAGACAATAATCAAGCTGATATTATTAAAGCTTTTAACTCTACCTCCAGATATTTAGATGACTTGCTTGATATTGATAATCCTTATTTCGAACAAATGGTAGGTCAGATATATCCCACGGAACTTCAGTTAAATAAGGCGAATTCTTCTGATACTGAAACTCCATTTTTGGACTTGAATTTGTCAATAACAAATGGCATAGTTTCTTCTAAAATTTATGATAACGGCATGATTTTAATTTTGAAATAGTAAATTTCCCATTTCTTGATGGAGATGTTCCTCGCTCTCCTTCCTATGGTGTATATATTTCTCAGCTTATTCGTTTTGCTAGAGTGTGTTCTAATGTTGATGACTTCAACAACAGAAACTTATTTTTAACTGCTAAATTATTAAAATAAAGTTAAAGATATCATAAAATTCGTAAAGCATTTTCCAAATTCTACCACAGACACTCAGAGTTAATTGTTAAATACAACATCGGATTAAAAACTCTTCTGCAACAAGGCATATCAGAACCTATATTTTATGGTGATTTAGTTTATAAATTCAAAGGAATTGTTGGAAAACCTAATTTTAGTGATCAATTCAAAAAGATAGTAAAACGTTATATAAGGGTTGGATATAATTTAGTTATCATGCGACAGTCTGCATGCCTAGTTTTAAACCCAATCACGGTTTACAGCTATGGTTTCCTCTTTAATTGCACGACGGTGGGTCAGGCCTCAGACTCTATGACACCTCTGACGTAAAGTTTTAATAGGTGGGTTGGTGCCTGATGCTCATCTGTAGCTGGACCCACCGTGGCTCAACTTTGAGGTTTTCTTTAGCTCTGACTGTCTGTGAGTCATGAGCCCTTTTCTTTGTTTCATCATGGTGTAGTAATTTGATTAGAGTGTTTTTTCCATGATGATACATTGCATTAGTTAGATGGCCTCCATGCGAGCTGAACATTTCTTGTACTTCAACAACAGCAGAATCTAGGGCGAAGATTTGGTACCAGTAAAATGCATTTAAGCGCCGTGGTGGCTTAGGCTGCTGTCCGTTCTAAGGGGGTGGTTCTGTTGTTGTTGACTTTTTGTTTATTGTTACTCCCATTGTGGGGGTCTGTGGTTGTTCTGTGTTTTGTTGTGCGTTTCTTTTGTGTCTGTTCTAGTATTGCAGTCAAGAGGAAGAGAGGGCTGATTGCTTTGCTTAATTTGTCTTCCTGGTGTCTCGTGGTGGTTGGGCGGCTCTTCCTCGCGGTGCCGCTGGGTTGTCTGCGGTTTGTGATTGTGGTATTTCCTGATCATACTCACTGACTATTTTGGTACCATATAAAACAGCATAATTTTTGTTATTGTAAGTACTAACGAAAAATGCAATAAATCTATAGCAGCTGAGATATAAGTAATTTTGTAGGTAAATTGCAATTACTGCATACATTTTCTCTTGTATTTTTAAAGTTTTCATTGATATTGATCTTATACAAATTAGATAATTCTTATAGCTTCCCACTTGGTAAATGTGTTATGCATAGACATGAATTAAGCATAATGTTTGCTACTCTAGGTCAATCAGCAGCTGAGATATTGGTAAGTTTTAGGTATACCACTTTATTTTTTGGCGATTTTTCTCTTCATTTTAATGTATATATTAATATTCATAAATATGTAAATGATACAATTTGTGTGAGGTTGGCGCCGTTAAACCGGTTTAAAGTAAGTAAGGGTGCAAAGATCAGGAATCGATACAATCAAGTACCACACCTGACCCAGGATACCAATGGGAAAGTGACAAACTCACAGTAGACACCACAAACCAGAGCCAAGAGGTCAGCCCTTTCCCAGCAGGTGACCACGAATCATAATAAACAGACGCGCACAAAGACAGAACAAACACAAGACAGAACAAAAACATAAAAGATCCACAAAAGAAGTACCGCCTTGGAACGGTCAGTGAAATATTTAACTGGAGGGCTTAAACCGGTTTAACGGCGCCAACCTCACCCTTAATTCAGATGTGGATCAAGACACATAGAAAGTCAAAAGTATTGCAGAATGCTACCCTTAAAGCATTCTTAAGCCCTTTAATGAAATATTTTACTGACCGTTCAAAGGCGGTACTTCTTTTGTGGATCTTTTATGTTTTTGTTCTGTCTTGTGTTTCTATGCCTTTGTGCGCGTCTGTTTATATGTGCTTTGTGGTCACCTGCTGGGAAAGGGTTGACCTCTTGGCTTTCGTTTTTGGTGTCTTACTGTGAGTTTGTCACTTTCCCATTGGTATCCTGGGCCAGGTGTGGTACTTGATTGTATCGATTCCTCTGATCTTTGCACCCTTACTTTTATTACCATTGCTGTGTCATAGCAATTAGTTGGCACCATGTTTGCTACTTAAGGGCTATAAGCTGCTGAGATATGAGTAATTTAGTATGAATATCCTCTTAATTTTCAAGTATTTTTCTTAAAATTGTCATGGTTTCTTCAATAGTCATGAATATTATAATAAGTTCATTTTAAAATTTATCATAAGTAATTATTTCATTGTCTTAGCATTAATTTAAAACCAAGTTTGGTACTCTAGGGCACTTAGCAATTGAGATATTATTAGATTAGTAAGTATACCCCTAGATTTTTCCGCGATTTTTCATTCATTTCTACTGTTTTGATTAAAATTCATGAATATTCATGTTAATTATTTTCATAGCTGACCTTAAGGTAAAAGTACTATGTCTAATCATTGATTTGGCACCGAGTTTGATACACTAGAACACACAGCAGCTGAGATATTGGTAATTTTATATGTACATCCCTTATTTTGTTCTAAGACTTTATCCCTTTTTTCTAAAGTTTTCATTAATATTCATGAGTATGGATATTAGATAATTTGCACACCTGACCACAAAATTAATCTGCTATTTCCAGGAACTAAGTTGGTACCATGTTTAGTAATCTAGGATGAGTTGCTGTAGAGATATGAGTATTTTGTATGTATACCCCCATTCTTTAAAGATGAATAATGGGTTGCCATGGAAAGCATGAAATTTCATATAAACAAAGAGCATTTATTTTTGAGGATAATATTTTTTTGCGTTTATGTGGTCCCATTGAACAAAATAATTACCCATAATTAAATGTCCTATGTGTTCAATTTAGGTCTGATTACCCCCTTGGATACTAGTTTACCCTATGTTTTTTCCGTCATTTCTAAGATATTCATTATATATATATTATATATAAATATTCATTAATATGCAAATGCTATAATTTTCATATAGGACCACTGGATGAAAGAACTTATCAAATTTTATCACTGATTATGTAACAAACTAGCAACAATGGTGGTTTGGAGATGGTTTTGGGCTGAAATATGTTTATTTATGTGTTTTTTTAAGATTTTACTTAATTTTTAAGGTTCATTGATATTTATTTATTAATAAGCAAACAAGAAGATTTACATATTTGACCGCCAGAAGAAAGGCACGTGTCTAAGCTTTTATTTGACACTAATTTTAGTGCTCTATGATGAGTAGAAGCCTACATATGAATGAATTAGTAGGCCTATCCCCCATTCGTTAGAATCATATAAGGGGTTGTCATGGAAACCATGCATTTTCACATAGCCCATACCAAAATTATTTTGAGGAGAACTTTGTTTCGCATTTAGAGGGTCCCACTGAGCATGCAGCAAGTACACTATTATAGAGAAGGAAAATGGTGGTTACGTGTGATTATTAACGGTTGAGCTTATTAAACCATATTACCATGCAATTGTTCTTTATGTTTAGACATGATTAGATATCCTATGTACGTCTTTTGTACCTTCAGAACCAATGGAATTTTTATAAAGTTTGATACTGTGACGTCTGGACGGTCCATTATATATATTAAGGGGTCACAGGTAATAATTCCAAAACAAATATGCCTCTTTTTTTGAAGATCGACTTTAACTTAGCAAATAGTGCATACCTAGATGAAATGCAACAGGATTTCATCTGGGTCTTCACTATTTGTCAAAGTACCCATTTAAGTGTTTCCAGTCTAAAAAGGTTAATATACGGTTTTCATCTTTCATTCTAGGCGAGGTTGATGCATCTAATCCCAGCGGCTGCAGCAATTGATTTCTACGGAGAAGTTTATGTTACAGACTGGGGTCCAGCAATCGGAGATGATAGTCTGCATGTAGTACAATACCAGAATCGAACCACGTCTAGACAGCCAATAGAAATCAATCAGAGAAAGATGATATATTTGCCAAATCGAGTAGAACGAGGTAGTGTCGTTACCCATGGGTGTATCATCAAAGAAGGATATAAAACGTATGTTCGATTTCAATATTACATTTTGAGTCAGCACATGGAATTTTGGCACATGTTGTATCAGTGGGTAGCAAAGACTAACACACGCCTGGGCAGACTCGTGTGTGGTCTTACCAGAGCCTTCACTTCATGCACGCACAAAGTAGCGATGTAAAGAAAATATGCTAGACTGTATGTCTATGGTGCTGCGCATACACGTTTTAATAGTGCCCTTACCCCTATGCGTTAATGGCCCAGGCCTGTAAATGTTTTTCCATGGACCTCCATTATAGCCTTTAACTAAGCTGTGGTCCTCACAACTCTTAAAGCACAATGAGGCTGCCATAGAATTACAGATTGGACCTAGTTCAAGCAATAAACAAGAATGAGATACCCTGGTGACCACCCTGTTTTACCACTTTTTGGCCCCTGAAGGGTAGCACCCTACATGAGAGAAAAATTTCATTGAAAACAATACCAAACTGCAAGGTCCTTTTTCTAAGCCACACCAGTAAACCTTATCAACAGGAGCAGAGATGTTGCTTCAAAAAAGGCAGCAAATATATACAGTTCTGATAAATATGATTTCTTTACTGTTATTTTATTATTGACCAATCATGAAGCACTTTTCAACCTAAATATTGTGCCGAGCCAATCAGTGCCTTTTTACAATTACAGGTTTGTGACCTAAAGACATTAACTTTATTTTAGATAAACGACCCCAAAAATCATTTAATTCAACCCAATAAACATTTTGAAGCACATTTATATTGTTTGTTTGCATTTTTTACCCAAAAGTTAAAAGGAACACTTTAAATAACCCTACCCCCTACACATATCACTGGTGAAAATATTGTAAAGCAAAATAATGAAAAGGAAAAGTGAAAGTCATATCACTTTTCTTATATCTCTTTTATTATATATCAGAAATGCCTTAAACTTCACTCATATAAGCTTATAACACCACTTTACAATATATTATACCAAGAATATGAACGAGCTTTACCATCATGAGTCCAATGTGGAATTATCCCACCCTTCCCCATTTGATAAGGCCAAAATTACTTGCTCCTAGATATAAGGCATAGAATGCCTTTTTACACTGAAATCAACTTCTAATCACTCAAAAAGTTCATTTGTCCAAAAATTAGAGCAATGTTTGCTAATATAGGTGAAAAAAGCTAATATTATGGAACAGCCAGAGGTGGTGAAGAGCAAAACTCTTTTCCATGCAGAGAGGCTATGTTCATCGACATGGCATTTTGACTGCATATTAGGGAGCGCAGTGGCTCAGTGGTAGAGTGTTTGACTAGAGACTGAAGAGCCGCCGTTTGAGCCTCTTTGGGGTCACTGCGTTGTGTCCTTGAGCAAGACACATTAATCCTAGCTTAGTACTGGTTCAACCAAGGAAGACCCGTCCCTAAATAACTGAAAGATTGTTGATGGGACGTAAAAATCAAATCAAACAAAATTGACTGCTTACATTTTTCCCAAAGGCCTAGCTGGAGATTAAAACTTCTTCAGAAAAGATGCCACAAGGTTAAGGTCAGTGAAAAGGAGATTATCAGGTCATGGAGGTCAAAGGTCAAGGTCACTTTGCAATTTCATTGGTCAGAAAGGTACAATTTCTACTATTTATGACCTATTTGCCTTAAATAGGGGAGAATGGTCAGAGAAAATCATCAAATTAAATGTACTGACAAAATTAAAAAAAAACTGGCCCAGAATACCCATTTAAAAATGGTAGGCTATACATTTGGTAAAACATGCCTGTGAAGTGGTATGTTGCTGCAGTTTCATTATACCATTTCGTTTTCAAAGTGTCCTTTATACTGCCGGATTGAATAGTAATGACTATAAAACGGATTAATACATATACATACGAGGGGTGATCAGAAAGTTCGCGGAAAAGTACTATTATATCACATTACTTTAATCGATTGCAATGAAAATTCACCGATAGAAACTACCATTCATAGCAAGTTGACTGAAATTAAAATTTAGAAAATGTGACGTCAGACATATGAGCACGAGGCGCCGCTGTGACGTCATTTCGCTGGAACTGGCCCATCTGTACCCCTGAGTTGCTTCTTGGGGCTTAAACTCGTAGTTGTGTTGGAAATGATTGGTATTTTTAACGGAGAGTAATATTCTGCCATTCTTTGAACATAATATGAGGTTTTTATCTTTTTCCGCTGCGCTGTGGATTCAAACTAATAGGTTTCAGTCGAAAGGGCAGGCCTAAAATGCATCGATTTTTCGAGTTTATGTAAATTTGAAATAAAAATCTTATTTTCTTGACAGTGTTCATCACAATAATTATGATATCGGACATTTATCAATGTTAGATCTACTGTCCTGAAAAAGGGTGTTTTACGAAGTGTGTAGATAGTTTAATTTAAGGAATTGACATGCCAAAACAGGCAATGGGCTCATAGAAGTTGAATGCTTTGCCTTTTTGATATTACCTTTTTTCGTTTCGATTTAGAGAACCATCTGTTAGATATAATTCTTTGAAGTTTGCATATAAGAGGAGTAAATATGTCGTTAAACATGCATGGAACGCAATATGGGCTATCGCAGCATAACAAAATTTTACAAAACGTTTAAGCTTAATTGGTTGTGTAGTAAAATGTCAAAATGCAACATAAAATGGGCCTCTTTACGCTATATAGCGTTGCCTTGACGACAACTGTAACGCACGTAGACGACTAACATCACCCATGTTATAACCGACCAACTGCATATGTGTTGCAGTATTATGTGCTGTAATTCCAGCTCTATTGATCAAACGATGTAGAAATGGCAACTATTTTCTGCGAACTTTCTTATCACCCCTCGTATATCCAGCTTAAATGGCGCCTCTTATCAATGTCAAGGTTCGTAATAAGGTCAATGGTCAATTTGGACAGCAAATCAACCAAAACTGACCATACTGGAGTACTGAGCAAAGTGAACAATGCAATAATAGACAGTTTTTCAAGCTGTTCTTCACTGTTGCACAATTGGAAGGTCAATCTGTCGAAGGTCAAGGTCATATTCAATCATAAGTCAATCCCCTGTACTATCTCTTAAATCAACTAAGGCACATGGAAATTTAAGAGCATGCAAATTTGGGTTCAACACATGTGATACTTTTCAACTAAATTGCATTGAACCCAATCAAATGTCCACTAAGCCATTTCTTGAAACTTGCGAAAGGGCCTTTTTACCATATTTTGACAATTCTAAGAATGAATACTCCAAAAATACTCCTGCATAACAATAGAAATACAAATGCTCTGATATGGGAACCAGTGAGTTTCTGGCAAATGATGCTTACGGTATCATCATCGTAGTGCTGAAGTGCAACTCACATGCTTCATGCCCAGTATGTTGTGCAAAACTGAACCAATAGTAGTAATGGAGGCACTATGGGGACCGGGACTTTTAAGCCTGCAAAGAACTTAGAATTTTTTAGGCTAAAATGTCCCGGTCCCCAAAGATGCCACCCCTTGTAAGCTTGAGTCACTAGCTGTGAATAACTTAGTATATAACATGTTTGGCGGAAAAATACCATGATTTATCAAACAAATACATTCAGTAATTTTGTTTTTGCCTAGAAAGATTTATTTCCTCTAGGGAAATAAATCCCTTTGGCCAGAACTCCTTTTTCCTGACCACAGGTGACCCAAGGCATCGATGAGATGAAACGCACGTCATATTCGTTTTCGTTTTATTATTTACAATTTTTAAATAAGCATAACGCTTCTCTGCACGTTTGACGTCACAAACATTAACACATGACGTCATTTGCACATGCGATGACGTTGCATAACGTTTCTGTCTTGGAGGATCGAGGAACAAAAACGAAAAATTCTAGAAAATCATAATAAATTTAGTACCAAAATATTCGTTACGATCTAACTAAGAAAATGACTACCCACACTTTATGTTTTCGTTCACTAATAAAAAATTAACAGACATTTGAAATACTGAGGTGGACACGATAAAGAAGATTTCTAAAATGGCAGACTTCCAGGGAACAGCTAGCGGATGTTTTACTACTCGTGTTAGAATTAGACATGGCTGTGATCTGGCATCGCATACCATAGTATTTCCCTGATCAGAGCAAGCAGTTCAAGCAGAATACATGTAATATACAGTTTATTAAATCGTTCCATTTGAAATATGGGATTTATAAACCTCGGGAGGTGGTAAATCCGATAAAGAAACTCGTGCGCAAGCGCACTCGTTTCTTTATTGGATTTACCACCTCCCTGGGTTTATTAATCCCATATTTCAAATTGAACGATCAATAAACTCTATTTATTTTAGGGCTAATCTGGTTGGGCTGTGATTATGATAGTTTCCTGGGCTATTGGGAAATAACTTAGTTTATTTGAGAGGTATTCTGGTCTATGATTGTGATAGTTTCCTGGTCCTGCTGTGGTGATATATAAAATAACTTAGTTAAATTCAGCTTTGAAGATAACTAAGTCATTTTAGGGGGTATAGTATGTGGTATTATATGGTGTGAGTAATAGTCAAGACTACTATGTACCTTGCGTCTTAGAGTCTCTTGGTCAATCAAGACCTCAACTCCTAGAGGCATCACTCTGAAGCGTTAACTAGTGTATATTGAGTAACGATTTTAGTGGTATTCTTTCTAGGGAACTGGTAGCCCTGATAAGAGCTGTTTGTGGATTGTCTTGGTGATCTTTAGCATTTCCTCTTAGTCATTTTAACTTTTAGTAGGGTGACTTTTAAGGCTCAGTTGAAGGTGGGGTGGTGACCAAAGTACTACATTGAATGTTATATACCAAAATGTTTGTCATACCCTGAAGTTTATGAATCTGCCAGGATACAGTGGCCATTGTTGGTGCGGGCTGAGAAATCCAAGATGGCGTCCAAGATGGCCGCCAGAAATAAATGCAAGGGGTTGTTGTGCAAGAACTGGTGTACTGATTTGATGTATATTATTTCATCAAATTAATTATATTTATTTTTGTAATGTATGTTTGAACTTTTTAATGATACATTTAAATATGGTTTCAATGTCAAGGTCAAGGTCAAATTCAAGGTCAAATACGAAAAATTGCGAAAAAATGGCTAATTTCATTATTATCTTTTGCTATTGTAACAAAGTTTACTTAAATGGGAAGAAGTGTTATATAACAAAGTGAACTAGAATGTATAGGCTTTAAATAAAATAAATAAAATTTAAACTCTGTTGCATTTTCATGGAGATTTTCAAGATGGCGTCTTTAGACCCCTTATCAAATAATTGAAAAAAAAATAGATCTACCATTTAAAAAATGATTTTTTTTTTTCATTTTCATTTCAAATGTAGCCATTATAGTATTACTTGACAAATTGTTTAAGCAGCATATTTCTGACACCATGAAGTTTATACAACTAACAAGAAATGATGCTTTCTTATTGTTACCTGGAAAATCCAAGATGGCGTCCAAAATAGATAGAAAAGTAGACCCATGTAGAAAAAATGAAAATGATCCTGAAAAACCTAAATATATGAATGTAGAAAACAAAAAGAATAAAATAAATAACTGTATTTAATATATTTCAGCATTTAAATCCTGTAAAGTGAGCCTCAAATTCTATGATTTTTGTCAAATATTATGTCATACAAGTATTAGCTTTTAAAAAGTGTGACATCTTTTGGCACTTAACTAAAGTGGGACGTTTGTCTACATGTACATGAAATCCATGTATCTTTTTTTTCCTTTCCATTCTGCTTTCTTTCAAGTTCAATTATGACCATAAAGGCAGGTCTCTGGTATGGCACATAAATTATCAGGGATATAATCAGATGGGTTTGTCGTTTTTCCTTTTGAGAGCCCTATTTGTTGAGTTTTGTCATCCTAGCATGTCTCTCTGTAAGGCCAGTGCTTTCGCAAGGTTGGTCGTGAACCCCTTTAGAAGAACCATTCTCCTTGTAAACAAAGTTATGACCCCTAAGAACCATGCTCCTTGTAAACAAAGTTATGACCCCTCTGTGAGCTATTACATGGCCATCCTATGTGTGTCGGACCCAGATCCCATGTGAGGTTGGGCGTAGTCCTGGAGACCTATGTGCGTGGTCCTATTCCATTTGAGACAAGTCCTGTCTAACATGTATGCGATCAGTCGGTTCCTAAAATACGGTGTGCTGTATCCCCATTAAGTTATGTTGTGACCATTCTCTTTTGGGTCATGTCATAGTCAACTGTTGAGGTGGATGATGATCTCCCTGTGAGATGTGTTGTAGTCCACCTGTGAGGCCAGCTGTTCATTTTGTGAGATATGTTGTGGTCATCCTCTTGGAGCAGATTATTGTATGGAATGTGCTTGCGCTCCAGCCCACCCCTGTGAGTTGAGTCATGATTTCTAGCAAAGTAAGATACTTGGAGAGAAAGAAAGGACCAGGAATCGATACAATCAAGTACCACGCATGACCTAGGACACAGTATTGGAAAGTGACAAAAGCACAATGAAACATCACATACAGAGAGCCAAGAGGTCAGCCCTTTCCTAACAGGTAACCACAAGGCTGCAAGAAACAGACATCACAGATGGAAAAGACAAAGCAAAATATATCCACAAAAGAAACACTGCCTTGGAATGGTCAGGGAACGAAATTACTGGAGGGCTTAAACTAACTTTATGCAAAGCCATACGTGCACCCCTGTTTGAAACATGCTCATCCGTGATGTTGGTACACGGAGGTTCCCCATGAACCAGGTCTTAGTCGCTGGTGAATCAGGCCATTGTCCCCATGAGGCTGGTATAGGGTCGTGGAAATCCTATGAGGTTGGCTGTAGACATCCTGTGAGGCCAATAGTGGTCCTAGTTTAGACAGACTGTGCCTCTTCCCTGATGGATGGGTGGTGTTTCTCTAATAAGTGCTCCTTCCTAGTTTGGTTGATTATGTCCTAATGTAAGTTGTGACCCAAATTAAGTGGGCGGTGGACCTCTGCGAGTAGGGTAGATGCCCCCTTTGTAAAGATGGTCATGCATTTGTGACAAAGATCATAGACTTATGATGCTGGTCATCTCCCTAGTAAGGCCAATCATAACTCCATGTGAGGCAGGTTCGTGTCCCCTGTAAGAAAGTGGTTATCCTCTTGAAGTGGGTCATGGGTTTTCATTGTGCGATGAATGTGTGAACAATCATTTGACTATTAAGTACTTTTGCCATGCAATGGATGAACATCCTAAACTGATTATACTGAACAAATATCTGGATTTATCTAGGTCATAGAAATGAGTCATTGATGACAGTGCTTTCACTAACTGTCAAAACCAAGAAGTCATGCAGCTTCCGAGGTTCATCATCTGGAAGTCAAACTAAATCATAAATTTTGTTTCCTTCGAAATTGAAGTCACTGACTTCCTAGCAACCAGTTTTGGAAGTCACAGACCAAATTTGTGGAGTCTCTGACACCCAGACTTCCACTAATGCAAGCACTGAGATGGTCAAATGTAGCTGAAATGTACCAAAGGGTCATACAATATGAAGCACAAAAACGATCTTTAGCCTTGGACATATCCATCTGTGATGATTTCTACTATAAGAAAATAGATATACACAGCACTCGAAGGCTGATTTGCAATAACCTGTTAGTACCACCTGTCTGTCTCAAACTTCATCACAAAAGGATCATCACATTATCGTATCATATACAATAATACCAAGTTCATATTCAAGGTAACTTAATTAGTCAAAAGCACACAAGTTTCGGTGCACTTACCAGTTGCTGTTTTTATATGCAGACACATTTGAGCATGTGTATGTCTTTGACAGTGAGTCTGATTTGCTGGTCCCACAGCTCATAAGCCAAATAGTTATGCGGCCTGAGCTTCACAATGACCTTGTGTACTTAACTGCGCAGATATTTGTGAAATCTGTATATGTTTGTTGAATGCATAGATGTGCACACACGCTTCTGCAATCATCTTGATGTGGAAGAGAGAGCTGGTGTTTTTCTTAGTTTGTCTTCCTAGTGTCTCGTGATTGTTGTGTGACTCTTCCTCCTAGTGCCATGGGTTTGTTTGCAGTTTGTTATAGTAGTATTTCCTGGTCCTACTCACTTACTATTTCTGAATGCATTGGGTAGCAGTGGCGAGGGATAATGATATATGCATCAATATATTCACTACAACAGCACATGTACCCGTTGATATTTAGTTATCAGCAATACTTAGTCATCATTGATTAAAGAGTAAATGACAACTAATGATTCATATATGACTAATTGCATGAATCAAAACATCATAAAATGCATACCATGCTCATTCAAGACTTAAAGAAGTCGCAGCGTTTTACAGGTAAAATTCAATAGAACAATGGAGTTGGTCATTGTTTATAGCATTATAGTGTGATTGGTTTGACTTACTTACCTTGATAATGACCTTATGTTAAGATTATGTGATGAACTATTTGATTTTGTAATAAAGTTTGAGACAGACTCTTGATACTTATACGTTTGGGCAAATCAGGCTTTGACTGATTTCATTTTATTTTCATAAAATAATTATTTGCCTCATATTATAAATGATGTGTCCATGGCTAAAGGTTGTTGTTCTTCTTCATGCTTGATGACCCTTTGCCATTCAGCTTGCTGGTTTTGTCACACATATGACAGAATTCTGACATTAACCTAAGAATTTGAATTTGATGCTTAATTTACAGAATTTAAATGCTTTACTTCATTAAATACAATTATTTTGTACTTTTGGTTTCCTAGAGTCACATATTCAGATTTTACAGCTTCATTTACAACTTTCTACCTAGGTCTACATTTTCATAAATTTGCGACGCCATTTTGGATTTACTAGGTTACAATATTTACCACAAATTGATAGTTTTACACAATGACACACCGCAGTCCAACCCATGGCATTGTGAGGAAAAACACAGAACACTAACAGTAACAAGACATCAGCACGACAATTGCAGTTAAGCAACTAGCATTCTTTTCCTAATCAGGATGATTGGTGAACTAGAAAGGACACTAAGTAGTGCATAACAAAGCAAAGACTAAACACAGAATCCACACAAATATTGGAAGCCACAAAAGTAATAAACAACAGAACAAACACCTTAAAACGGACAGCAATCTAAGACAATGAGAGGCTAAAATGCATTTAACTGGCGTCAACTCTTCGCCCTTTTATTCTGTTATTATTAAAACACAACATTTGTTAGCTTCCTAACTTACGCAATGCTGCATTATCACAGAGAAACAATCTAATCAAATAAACACACAATGACAGAATAAAGAAACTGGCTCATCACTTACAGATAGTCAGAACTAAAGAAAATTTGAGCCAAGGTGGTCCCAGCCAAAGACAACCATCAGGCATGAAAGCTCTGTGACTGTCTCTGAGACCTGACCAACCATCATGCAATTAAAAACGAATTCATAGCTATAAGCTGTGATTGAATTTTACAAACAGGTATGCAGACTGTCGCATGATATCCACCAACACTTACTTATAACAATTGATTGTCCTTTTAAATGGGTCACCCAACAATTATTTTGAATTTATAACTAAATCACCATAAAGTACCAGCTCCAATATGCCCTGTTGCAGAAATGTTGCTATAAAAATATGCAGACATATAATTCAGCAAGTAAATATTTAATGACCATATTTAAAATAATATTGAAAAAAAAATGTTGACAAATAGTATTTTCTATTTTTTTTGGGCAAATGCATGGTCTCCAGACGCCCTCTTAAAATCCAGTTATAAACATATTAACGTTTGATTTTCATTTAAAATCACCAAAGCCAACATTTTGTAGCTGAGCTTGTTATAGAACTATTTTCCTATTTTAGTTTACTGGTAAAATAACAAAAGACAGCTGTGCAATTAGCCCTTTTCATCAAATATTTCCTATATGATCTTGACCTTGAAACAATGTTCAAATATAATATGAATCCATTTTGGACGCCATCTTGGATTTTCCAGGTAACAACATAAAATACCACCATTTCTTTGTAGTTTTATAAATTCTATGGTATTAGAAATATGCTGATATATAATTCAGCATGCAATGTTATAATGACTACATTTTAAATGAGAAAAAAGTCAATTTGTTAAAAAAATGTATTTTTCAATTATTTTGATAAGAAGTCTCAAAAAGCCATGTTGAAAATATTCATGGAAATGCAAAAGAGTTAATTTTTTATTAAATATGATCAAACTCTAAACATTGTAGTTTACTTTGATATATAACACTTCTTCCCATTTAAGTGAACTTTGTTACAAAACCAAAATGAAATGTTCAATTAGCATTTTTCACTATTTTTTGCATTTGACCTTGAATTTGACATGACCTTGAAATTGTAACCATATGTAAATGTATCGCGAAAACATTCAAACTTACACAAAAAAAATCATTAATTCAATAAATCGAGATAAGTATTACTATAATGGCTACATTTAAAATGAAAATGGAAAAAAATCACTTTAAAAAAAATTAAAGATCTGTTTTTTCTATTTTTTTGATAAGAGGTCTCAAGACGCCATCTTGAATATCTCCATGGAAATGCAAAAAACATCTTATTTTCATTTAATTTATTTAAAGGCTATACATTCTAGTTTACCTTGCTTTAAAACATTTCTTCCCATTTCAGTTAACTTTGATACAATAGCCAAAGAAAGTTATGAAATAAGCACTTTTTCACTATTTTTAGTATTTGACCTTGAATTTGACATTGACCTTGAAATTGAAACCATATTTAAATGTATCATTAAAAAGTTCAAACATACACTACAAAAATAGATATCATAAATTTGGTGAATTATGATACACGAAATCAGTACAACGATTCATATACCACAACCTCTTGTATTTATTTCTGGCGGCCATCTTGGACGCCATCTTGGATTTCTCAGATCGCACCAACAATGGCCACTGTATCCTGGCAGATTCATAAACTCCAGGGAATGACAAACATTTTGGTATATAACATTCAATGTAGTACTTTGGTCACCACCTACTCTATGAAATAGGCCACTTTTTTGGCCATAGTCACTCCACTATTTCTTAGTTGCTTTTCCAACTTCTATGTTTTGACTAGTGTCTTGCCTATTTGTCGTTATGTCAAGTCTTATGGGTATCTGGATGAGTTGCAAGAAAGTGCAGGCTGGTCTGTGATTGTGATAGGCTGACTAATCCTTAGAAACTTTCAAGCAGACTTATCATTGCTAAGTATGCACCTACTCTAGATAAAATGACTCAGTTAATCTCAAAGTCCTAACTGATTCTATAGAGTAATACATCTAGGAGTTGAGGTCTTGAGAAACAACCTCAAACGACATTCTATACAACTTAACTTTTAGCATATAATTACCCTAATCAACTATTAAAATTACTAAGTTAAAATCAAGCTAAGAGTCTGACCAAAATGAAAAGCTAAATTAATATTAAAAAGGCCTATCATATCTGAGTACACACCTTTACTCTTAAAATGACCAAGTTATCTATTGTTTCAAAAAGTTATACTTGTTGTCTCTTTTAGAAGATACTACTTGCTTTTCAATGACGTCATGTATATTCTATATGACGTATCTTATCATTAAAAGTCGTGAGAAGCGAAAGATTGTGCTAAATGTAATATTTCTAGGCTACAGAAATGAGCCTTGAATATATAAGTTATTTTTCTAAAGAGACTTTAAGATACATAGAACTTCATGAACCCAAATTCCTTACTTAAAATATAATACGCCATTGCAACGTACAAGATGCAAATTATGCAAACTAGAAAACCTGTTGTTTGTGATGCGAGTAAAGTTAGTCTTTATAAAAAGATAACCACAATATGCCTACTAGCGAGAGAAGAGTAGATAGGAATTCGTCACAATCAGATCGATCTTCACGCAAATAAACACAGCCCAGGAAACTATCACAATCACAGACCAGTCTGCGCTTTCTTGCCACTCATCCAGATACCGATAAGACTTGACATTACGACAAATAAGCAAGACACTAGTCAAAACATAGGAGTTGGAAAAGCAACTAAGAAAATTAAAATGTCTAAGAGGAAATGCTAAAAATTACCAAGACAATCCACAAACAGCTCTTATCAGGGCTACCAGTTCCCTAGAAAGAATACCACTAAAATCGTTACTCAATATACACTAGTTAACGCTTCAGAGTGATGCCTCTAGGAGTTGAGGTCTTGATTGACCAAGAGACTCTAAGACGCAAGGTACATAGTAGCCTTGACTATTACACACCATATATCACCACATCCTATACCCCTAAAATGACTAAGTTGTCTTCAAAGCTGAATTTAACTAAGTTATTTTATATACTAGTCAAAAGTTCTAACTGGCCACGCCTGTTTTTATCGATTTTCTGGAAAGCTGTAAGAACTATATCAATTTCATTTTAATCCCAAACTAGACCAGCCTATCAGTTTAGGATACCAAAAAACGTCTAAGCAAAGTTCATAAAATTGTATCCGGTAGGCTTTGTCGAATACAGGTACCCTCAATTTAAAAATCACAAGAATTTGCATTAGATGGTTGGGTAATTTTTGACAGTTTGGCCAATAGCAACCAGACTCTTGCAAGAAGAGTGCTCATTTCAGCACTTGAGTGTTCAATGAGAGTTTGGCTTTTGCAATAAAGACGTTTTGAGTATGAAAGTGGGTTATTTGAAAAACTCACGACTCCAAAATTGTGTCAAAATGTGAATTTTGAAAATGGGGGTACCGCCATTCAAATGGGCATTCTGCCTGTACTGTTGAACATTTTGTCAATATCTTTACTGTCAAGGATAAATGCTATATCTGGCTATTTCCAGATGCAATGAGAGTAATCATGTCATTTTACGTTTTGAAGAAATTAATAAAATGCGCAGGTGGCTGGTTAGAACTTTTGGCTAGTATATATCACCACAGCAGGACCAGGAAACTATCACAATCATAAACCAGAATACCTCTCAAATAAACTAAGTTATTTCCCAATAGCCCAGGAATCTATCAAAATCACAGCCCAACCATATTAGCCCTAAAATAAACTAAGCCATTCAAACTAGTCACTCAAGCTTACAAGGGGTGGCATCTATGGGGACTGGGACTTTTTAGCCTGAAAGTTCTTTTCAGGCTTAAAAGTCCCGGTCCCCATAGTGCCCCCCCCCAGTACTACTACCAATCATCACCCCCTATCCACTAATAAGGCTCTTTTTCTGCAGTCTTAATGATTTTTGTCTTAAAAAGGTAGTTTTTTTTTTTGAAAGCTGAAATCATTATATGTTATGTGTTAGTTGAGTATGAGTCACGACATTGGATTTCCAACAATGTGGTATGTGCGGTCAGCAAAGGCTCAGACCAGCCTGCACATCTGCAGGGTCTGATCAGAGATTTTGCTAGTAGCTTGAATAATCTATGTATATTAAGCTACTAACCGAACATCATTTGAAGCTTCTCAGCTTAAAAGGAGGCTGCACAGACTCGTCTGAGTCTACCCTTGCCAAAATGTCACTGTAGGAAATCACATGTCGCGGTTCTAATTAGAAAGTTAGTTTTCAATTACGCACTCTT
Organism: Loripinus fragilis; assembly: GCA_964019695.1. Lineage (NCBI taxonomy): Eukaryota > Metazoa > Mollusca > Bivalvia > Lucinida > Lucinidae > Loripinus > Loripinus fragilis. The sequence continues at coordinate 31,963,981 of OZ026517.1, forward strand.
GTCTGGACGCATGATCTGATTGAGTTTTCATTGGTTGTTTTACAGTTGGAAGGACCCAATGCTAATTCTAGGGATGAACCATTATAGAGAATGTGTGGACTTCTGGGAAGATTGCTTTACGAGAGACAGAACAATTGATGACAGAATTATAAGACATATCATGATAGTGCAATCAAAAATAGCTGATGTGAAATATAAACTGCTTCCGTAGATCTATACCAGAACGAGCTCAGCATGTGCTTTCTTGGAATGACTGTCCAAATTTATTGGGAAAGGGGTTCTTTCTTATTATTGTTTTGTATTTGATGGTTTTACTGTTGTTGTTATTGTTGTTGATTGCCACAATTTTCCTTAAATTGTGGTGCAGGATTATTTTGTTATTGTCTTTTTTTGGACTTCAAGCCTATGCAACAAACCAGGTTCAAATATATTTAAAACGCTAAGTGTCACTTTGTTCCAAGTCAGTGTCAATTGTTTTTGTTTTTCCCTTTCACCACAACCGTTACCATATGTCCCCAAGGTCTTCACCATCTAAGACCAGATTAGACTATATCATAGCAGCTCTGCACCAGACCAGGTTGTTCCAAACCATAGACCATAATGAAACCTGCCAGACCAGTCCACACCACACTATATAACGTAACGGACACCACCAGACCAGTCCGTTCCAGACCATGTAACGTCAATTACATATATAATAACATCAAAATATCAATTTTAAGTATGATCTAACATGCACTTTCTTCATGTTTTGTTGTCCAATAATTTTGGTTAGATTGTCTGAAAAATAGCATTGTATGTTTGATCTTTACTTTTTCAGCTCAAAACTGATATATACAGATTGTTTTGCATTCTCTATCTATTTAGATCCTTTCAGAGGCAGATAGATAAAATAAATTCATTTTATGATATTTTATGAGTATCAAATAATAAAAAAGCACAATTAGAGTTTGTTTATCAATAGAAAACAGAGAGTTATAAAGCTCAGATATAGACAATAATCTTTATGAACTATTCTGCTTTAAAATTGTCATGGAGAAACATTCATTTCAGGCAGTATGCAAGAGTAGAATGGGTGAAAAGGCAAAAGAAATATTTTTAATCGATTGCCATGTACATTTATTTTAAGCTTTGATTGATTACCATTAATGGCATTTTCGATTGCCATACGGCATGCCCATTCACGCAAAACATGTGTATAGCATAATTCCCTATCATATTTTCAAACGGATACTGTGCTTTTCACTTATCAGATTTTCTTTTATTTAATACTCATAAAATATCATAAAATGATTTCATTTTATCTTTCTGAAAGGATCGAAATGGATAGAGAATACAAATCAATCTGCATATATCAGTTTTGAGCTGAAAAAAGTAAAGATTTAAAATACAATGCGATTTTTCAGACAATCTAACAATAATTATTGGACAACAAAACATGAAGTATGTACATCTTAGTTCATACTTAAAATTGATATCATCAAGACTTGCTTTCAGAAAGGGTCAGACAGTTTCTAACTTTTACAGATTGATCCGATTATTTTTATCAGACTAGTGGCTAGTCTAAGTTACATTGAGTCTATCATATCAGTATCGAGACAATTAAGAAAGATGTGTGTAGGCTCCGATATTGGGGCGTAAAATTAAGTATATTTCTTTTCCATCAGATTTAACATTTGTTATAGGTTCTCAGAAGAGCAGGCATAATGAGCGGAATGTGTTGAATTTGTTATTATATGTATGCGCTCTTATCAAGAGGCCTGATTGCTGTGTCCAATGCAGCACCACAAAACTCACCCAACCACACACATAACACTCTCAAACCACTCTATAACATATCAAAAACCATATCTAATATTTTGAAGACGAGTGCATAATAGAATGAATGCATGTATTTTGTTAAACTGATGGCTAAACTATATTCCTAATTATATGCTCAAACATATTGCTTATCTGGACTAAACATAACATACATATTTATGTTCCCCAACTGAAGGGAGGTGGGGATTTGTTTTTGCTGCAGATCCTATCAATGCCAGCGTAGCTCCGTTTTGGTATGTTATCTTCTGAACCAGTGGTTTGATTTTGACCAAACTTGCATTGATAAATTTGCTGGGAGGGATGTAAAGAGTTGATTAGATAAGGTAACTGGTACCTTATCGGCACTTTGAAATTTCAAATTTTGAGTTTTCGCACGTTATCGTTTGATTTGGAATCTGGCCGTACCTTATATTGTTAATATTTAATTTTGGAATATTGAAGAGTTGCTTAGATTTTGCAGACATCGACCTGATTTTCAAAATCCCATCGTATTAAGGCTATAAAACCCAACATTTTCCGTACGTACTGTCTTCTGTAGAACTGGGTGAATTGTAACAACATGCATAAAGACATTGTAAGGGGGGGGGGGGTTAGGGTCTATTTAGATTTTGGTTACCTTGACCTAATTTTCAAGGTCACCATCTTGTAAGAACTGTAATTATCAGCTTTTTTGACACAATATCTTCTGAACCAGAGGGTGGATTTTGATCAAATTTGCATGATAGAGGACAGAAAGATTTGATTGCATTCTTATTTTCAGTACCACAAATAAAGATCAAAGCCAACCTACGTCAGCAAGAGTATAAGAATCTATCATGAGTGTAAGGTTGGATAGGAATTTCACAGTTTGGTATCACAAGGCTTTGAATGCAAGGGGTGGGTTTTTTCCCATCCTCTGACGAATAATGGATTATTTTTTCATGCTCACTGTTAAATAATTAACTGCTATTTTTATATTTAAGAAAAGCTTCCAGACGTTCCTAAATACGCTGAGATGCGACATAACATGATGACGCCACTTTATAGAATAATGACGTCACTTGTCTTCTGACGTGCAGCTGTTCGTTTTTTGTCTTGCCCACGTGTTGGTTTAGTACAGGGAATGTGAGATAGTGTGTATAAACAGACGTTTGTTCATGAATGTGGATATTTTAACAGATGCAACAAGCAAACTGACCTCAAACATAATACCAAACATGCGTAGGTTTATACTCGTCATGTCTATGTCGTAATTTGAGCTAACACTACCATCATTAATTAAAAATTATGCTAAAACTTGGCTAAATACTATGTTTAGGATTACCTTGATGATATGTTGTTTTTAGGTGTAATATATATTGAACATTTAGTGTATTATCGCCTTTTCCAGTTAATCAATAGCTCAAACAAGCCCATTCTGGTTTATTCATATCAATATAATCAATACGACATGTACACAAGCGTGCATGTAACATGTTTAACATGACATTACATGCGCAACCTTTTTTTTGCTGGATTAGTATGAAACATGAATAAAATAGTTATAAAGCAACAGAAATGATAATGGAAGTTTTGAACACTTTTTTGCTCACAGCCGTCAATGCAGGGCTTTCGGAACCGTTTGAACAAAATACATTGTGTTTTGATAAAGGTGAATAAACATCTTAAATACAGTATTTCGATCGTTGAATATCAAATGTATGTGTTTGTTGGTACCAGTGACTATTTACCATCTGCAGATAAGCGGTTGTTGTTTATATACTGCATTATTTTAGCAAACACTTTACGAGAGCGATATTCGTTGAGGAAACAAACAGTTTAGCACAGATATTGTGCACATGTAAGCATGAAAAGCGCATTACACTCATTATGAATAAAATGCTTGTGGCGTTCGCATTCAGGCCATTGGCTGTTTTTATACATGCTTTCTTGCATAAATTACAATGAATTGAAAAGAACAAAACTAAATCAGAGAATTACATAGGTTTATTTGCGTCAAAATCTGCGCCACCTATATACATTATATATGTACATGAGAAGTTACGAACTTCAAAAAATATAGATAGGTGTTAGTTTTGAGGGTAAGTTACAATATATTGTTGAGAGTGTGCATTTGTATACATCACACCAGCTCCTTTTTTGTTCAAATAACCTCAGTTTAATAATATTTCCATTAAACTGACACAATTCTATCAAAAATTTGGAATCATATCAAATGATTCCGATATCTGTGCTGTGAAGTAGCTTTTTGCTCTACCTTATGAACCGCTAGATGAATTTCATCGACACTTGCACAGATACTTATCTGGGACAGCCAAAACGAATTATTAGATTTTGGTGACCTCAACCTTATTTACAAGGTCACCAGGGACATATATAAAAAAGGTTTGTCTGTACTCTTCCTAACCAATGACCAGATTTTTACCAAAATGACACAGATAACTCATTGGGAAGACCTTAATGAATTACTAGAATTCGGTGAAATTGACCTTAATTCCAAGATCACCAGCGTCACATAACGCCTTCAGTGGGTGGGGAACAACTCTATCTAATGTTATATACTTTCCATTCCTAACTACTCTAGTATGGCCGTATTAAACAGTGTCTGTCCTGTAATTTGAGAATACCAATAATGGATTATTTTTTCCTCATGCTCCAAAGAATGATCACATAATTTGCCATTTTTGACAATCTAATTCAAAGCAATTGGCCATGCCAAAACAAAAGTGGCGGGAAGCTGTCTTTTTAAAAGCAGATTGTACCAAAAAACTGTCTCCAGAAATCTATGTATCAGTTACAGAAGGGGGCACATCAAACTCTCTCCTTGCACCTTCTCTATCCGCTGGTGACTGTCTCTCTCTCTCTCTCTCTCTCTCTCTCTCTCTCTCTCTCTCTCTCTCTCTCTCTCTCTCCAATAAGACTTGCAATTACTGAAATGTTGTTGTATTTGCTTTTCAAACGCAATATATCTGAGGACTGTTGTAAGAAATAATATTGATACGAGCTTGCAAATATGTACATTGTATTCCATTTTTGTACGGGAACCTTACGTTTCTCCAGTGATTTTAGTACTCTCAGTGCTTTGATAAGTATGAATTGAATAGTACATTTCAGGATAAAATTTGCAGAAAAAGTCTTTTTACAGTATTTGCCACATGCGGAACCGGCTCAGAGTTACCATTTTTAGGTGTTATATTATATGCACAATAAAATGAGAAATAGTTTTATTCGGTTCCGCATGTGGACATGTATGTAATTGAGTCACGAAGTACACGAGGGTGTTTGGTTTTACCATAGACTTAGTGTTAAGTGTGGTTGATAGGGCATGCATTTAACCCAAAAATTTATCATAAAAAACATTTTAATGAAGAAAATAAATTGCGGACATTAAACTAGAGACTCTTAGGTATCATTTGGTAATATTTTGGAGGGATTTCTTTACAATCGAGTTTTTACTATAAAAGTGGGCCATTTGTAATACAAAACCGTTACACGTCCTTTATTTCACTACAGTTACAAGTAATTAACAACATCAAATATGTAAAAATGGAAAATTACCATTAGAATAGATATCTACATTATAAATGTAAGGTTGGGGAACATGTTTTCTTCTAAAACACAATCTATAAAGTCATTATTTGCAATTTAGTATACGACGTAACATAAGTAACACTGACGAGCAGAAACATATCTCACAGATGCCTGCAATTGATGTATATGTCTAGCTCAAACAAGTAAAGCTAAAATAAGTTCATTGATACTATTGAAAAATATCCTATTATGTAAATGTGCCTTGGTTGGCCTTTTGGTGACTTAGGCTCTTAACAAGGTTATTCAATGATATATACACATGCTATGCAAGAATCTGTCATTCACCATATTGCAGCAGCTAATGGCTTGAGTGTACACCCAGTCTATCATCAGTTTATCTGAGGTCATGTCTAATGTTTGGAGAAAATTATATCACGAAATGTTTATCTAATACAAAATTACGAACATAATCAATTGGTTTAATGTCTGATTTGCTTGATGTAGAAAAAATTCCTATAGTGGGAAACTCGCCTGTCCTTACATATAAAAATGCATCGGTGTTTTAACCATATTAGTTTGCTGAAACAGTGATTCGTTGCATATAAGGTTGGTCTTTACATTAAATTTATCTACTACATGTATAAACCAGTGCAATATACGAGATTAGCTTGCACTTGTAATTTGTAACATACTCATAATTTGCAATCTTAATATGGCATTACACTTAAAATAAAAACTGAAACACTTTCCTTTAACCAGAAACAGCCCTTAAACAATGTTAGTATTAACACATATTTACGTGGATATGGGTGCAAGAATGAGTCAGTTTATGACTAAAATTATGTTTACGAGCTGTTGTTTGCAGTATCGCTCACAATTTTGATGGTTTTGCATACAATAAGGCTAATTCAGTAAATCTTTGAAACCAAAAAACTGATCATAAGTCTCTTACTCCTCATGTGTAAACATGTATCAGTGTTATTAATAGCTCAACAAGACTCAGAGGTGCAAAAAAGAAAGAACTTCCTTGTGAATAATGTAAGAAAGCTGACAGCTGCGTGTGAGTCGTGGCACTACTTTTTCAACAGACACTCATTTGACAATTTAATCTGTGAGTTTCAGAAATTCAAACCATGTTGTTGAATTACAGTCAGTCATGTTTATGATTAAAGTTTTAGAATAATTCTTCAAAATGGACTTTAAAATAAAGCTTCACTAACAGACAAAACATGTGCAATTAATGTTAACATGAAATAGCTTGGTAATTAATGTTACCACGTAATATGCTTTTAAGTCTATGCGTATCGCTCAGGTTGCTTTAACTCAAACTTGCTTGGGGAACAAACAAAATAATTTCTTTTGAAATTGCTGTATAATATAATAAGATAATAAGCATTTTACAATATGATATAATGAATTCGCGTTCAACAAGAGAATAGACGATTGCAATTGTGACAGGCCTAGGGATACATTAATTTGTTTTCAAAATGTAGTTGTCAACAGTATAAATTAATGAATTAAGCATACAAGAAAAAATTAAATGCTAGATCTACAAAGCATCAGGTACATTTTGGTATAAACAGTGCTATTTTTATACTGATAAGTACTTTGATTGATATCATATTTGTAATTTTTAAAAACGATAGAGGAATTTTAGATTACAACAAAATGCAACCCAGACCTAAAATGTTCTTTGTTTCTTCCTCACGGTACGTTTGTTTGATCTACAGTCTGTGATTGTGACATTTCATGGTCATTCTCACTTTTTAGCAAACATAGTTTTTTTCAGGCATGATAAAATACTTCTACTGGCAAAAAGGAGCAAGTTGTCACAGGAAAACATATTTAAGCTAAAATAATGACAGTGTGCTGTTACGTATGTTAGGGCCTTGACAAATATATGCATATAGCGTAAAGGGTTATTATCTTGTAAAACAGCGAATCGTCACATTTGACCAATTTGTTACCCATTCAAAGAAGGCTCAGCTGGAACTTTACGAGTTTAAAGATGTGTCCTCAGTGTAAAGTCGACAGAAAGCCCCTATTCTTGAAGACACCCACACTATCCTCATGCCTTGCCACCAGATGCAGGAAATATTGCTTTTCTTTTTAAATTTATTTATTGACGCACAGTATATTCAGTGCAATATTTGAATTATAACGTAAATATACTGTTTATTGCTATGAACCATTGATAAAAAAATCTGCAAATTACCATACATGTATCAAAGTAACAGGATCAAACAAAATTACAAAGCTCTCTTAGATTAATGTTTATTTTAAATAATTTGTCCATTAATGAAGTTACTAAAATATGTGGAGAGTAGACTCTGCGTGTCGTCAGGCTAAGGTAAAGATATGATTCTACTCTCCACAATTTTTAGTATATCCATTTACGCAAAACACCATTGTTGTTACTCACGTTACCTCATATATATTGACAGAAATTAAATACCCATGGTAGTAAAACTTTTTTTAATACTGTTATTTCATTTCATTGTGACAGAGATGAAAGAAGACACTGCCAATTCCAATCCAATGTATATGGTTGAAATAGAAAATCTGTATGTCAGTAGAAATGAAATGCTTATAAGCATATTTTAACATTTATTTTACTACAAATTATCTCCAATTACAAATTATAAATAGATTCAAGTAAGGAAAAATGGACATTCATCATTAGAATAGATCTTTATCGCACATTTAAGGTTGGGAACATGGTTTTATTATAGTATGCAATCTATACAGTCATAATCTGCAATTTCGTAAAACAATGTAACGTATGTAACTCTGACGAGCAGAAATACATATAAGAGATGTCTGCAATTTATGTTTATGTTTATGTCTAGCTAAAACATGAAAAACTCAAATAATTCCATTAATACTGTTGTAAACTATCTTACTAGTCTTGTATTTTGTGCACTGCTATTTTCAAAATTAGGGTAACATTGATTACAGTTCACTTACAGAAAATAAACCATAGAAAACTTACTAAAACATGGGTTTCTATAGCCCCAAGACATGTCCCAGACTGAAAATAGTAACCAATGTTCTCTTCCTGTTGCTGGGGAACATGGTTAATTCTTACATGCAATCTATAAAGTCATTATCTGCAATTTCGTATAAAATGTAACATATGTAACGCTGATGAGCGGTAAAACATCTCACAGATGTCTGCAATTAATGTTTATGACTAGATCAAACATTTAAACCTCAAATAAATTCATTGATACTATTATGAAATATATTATTAGTCTTGTATTTTGTGTACTGCTATTTTCAATGTTTGTGGGGTAACGTTGATTACAGGCCATTTACAGGAAATTGACCACACAAAACTTAGTAAAACATGGGTTTCTAAGTCCCCCAGTCATGTGCCTGACTGAAAATAGTAACCAACTTTTTCTTCCTGGGGGGGGGTGCAACAAACTCGCAAAATAGCCCATATATCTCAGTTTGGCCCCTACACTACATGCTTAACCGGGTTATATCATGATTCTAAAAACAGTGCATATCCAGATCAGCTGGCTTCTGTGAGAAGCCAGCTGATCAGGATCCACACTGTTTTCTTACCCTGCTTGTAAATATCTGTTAAGGCCCTGTCACACTACGACGTATAGCACAACGTATGCCGACGTATGAAAAATTCAGCAAGTACGTTGGTATACGCTGAGTACGTTAGAAATAAGTTTTAAACGCGTTACTAATACGCTGTAGTACGTTTGTATACGTTGACATACGGCCAAGAGGTCCAACATTTTGTGCATCCATAAAAAATTACAGCGTATGCGAACGTACTGTTTCTATACGCTAGGCATACGCTAGATGTACGCAGCAGGTAAGTTATGCATACGTTAAGGTACGTTAGCACCAACGTATGCGGACGTATGAGAAATTAAGCAAGTACGTTGGTGTACGCTGAATACGTTAGAGATAAGTTTTAAACACGTTACGAACACGCTATTATACGTTGGTATACGTTGTCATACGACGAATAGATCCCAAAATTTTGTGCTTGCATAAAAAATCTTCAGCGTATGCCGACGTATTGCTTATACGTTAGGCATACGTTAGATGTACGCAACGGATAAGTTATGCATACGTTAAGGTACGTCAGCACCAACGTATGAAAATTCACCAAGTACGTTGGTGTACGCTTAATAAGTTAGAGATACGTTATCAATACGTTACGAACACGCTACAGTACATTGGTATACGTTGCCATATGACAAAATGGTCCCAAAATTTTGTACTGTTTTATACGTTTGACATAAGTTAGAAGTACGCTACATGTAAGTTATGCATACGTTAACATACGTTATATGTACAATTCAGCATACGTTAGACGTTCGTTGTGCATAAGTTTCAAGAACGCTGGTGATACGCTGGGCATACGCTTTTATACGCTGATACAAGTATAAGTTATGTTACGTCGGGAATAAGTTATGAATAAGTTACTCATAAGTTAGACATACGTTCTATGCTCGTTTCGCATACGCTTTGCATAAGTTCAGAGAGAGGCTTCCTTTGATTTTTTTTATTAGATTTCAGCGTATGCCAGCGTACTAGATATATATTTCATACGTCGGCATACGTTGGCTAAAACGTTATAGTGTGACAGGGCCTTTAGGAACTGGAATCTTACAAAATGATTGAATTGAAATTGGAGAGGAGTGTAGTACATAAAATAACTAGAATGAAAATTCTTACTTACATGTGTGACGGTTGACTGAAGAGACATCAACGAAACATTTATATTCCGTTGGAATGTTTATTTGTGTAACCACGGTGCCTATGAGGTCGGGGAAAGTTTGGTCATAGTGGGGCTTATATGATGCCTCGTCCCCGCAGTGTGATAAAACAGCGGGATGTTCGATACCAAGTTAAACCCCAAGTTATTTCTTATTTGCACAGTCATGTTTTGTGAGGTACAAGCTGGGCCCACATTACAAAATGTACCGAGTTTTTTAATTCAATACCCCACTCTTCCCAGGCCCAACGGGGACAGTGTTTACACATGGCTGCTGTATATATATATATATATATATATATATATATATATATATATATATATATATATATATATATATATATATATATATATATATATAACACAAAGTAATAAGGTTGCAAAGATCAGGAATCGATACAATCAAGTACCACACCTGACCCAGGATACAAGCACTCAACATGTTAAAATAGATATCTAACAATACTAAAACTTGACAGAGCTCATGAATGTCAAAATAGTCATTATCTGTTTTATTAGAACTTTGAACGGACAACTAGCAATATAGATGACGTATTGAAGTAATAATGATGTTATAAATTGGCCAGGCCCAGAGGTTATATACTTATTTTCATGCTCAACTCAGCTAACACGAAATTTAAACTGCTTACAAAAACTAAAATACCGACAAATAAAGATGTTACTTGCTTAAAGTCTCTCAGGTGTTATTTTTATCATGCTAATATATGTTAAAATGCCAACACTTGTTGACATTTTAACATGTATGAGCAGGTTAAATTTGTGTTCAGCTGAGTTGAGCATGAAAAATGCTTTATAACCTCGGGGCCAGAATTAGGTCCTTATCTTAGAGTTCTGTTGGTGCATTGTTGTTTTCGTTTGTTTTCCTTTGAGTGCAATATTCATTAGCGAGGATTTCTAATAGTCACTAGTAGGTCCCTTCACATAAGATATATACGTACATACCATACAAAATACATAGTTATTTTCTATAGCGACAAGGGCATAAATGGACATTTCAGAGAAAAAAACAAGGCATACTAATTTAAATCAATTTATAATAGGTATGTAAAGAGGTCATTTTATAAATTCATCTTTTGCAAGAAAATAAAACTTTTGTGCTCATATTATGTTTAATTGATTCAAACTAACACTTTTGTAAAAAAACAAGTTAGTTTTGATAAATGATATATTGCAATTATAGCTTGTTTTGTTCCAGTTTCAAGTCAAATAATCATCTTTTAATAACATTTTACAAAGGTAGTCTCATATATGATAGAATTGTAATGAACATCTAGGCCCTGAATACAATCACTCCTTAAGTTAAGGCGGTCTTAAAGTTTAAGGATGGGCTTTCGTATTTGTTATAAATTTATTTAAATTAGGTTTTAATTCTGTAGGATTTTACACTTAAGGATTGAAATGCAGATTTTTAGCTTGCATTGAATGATGCAAAACATTAGGCTTTTTAATGTCTGTGAAGCCTGAAGGGCTTCTCGGAGACATTAAAATGCTAATGTTTTGCATCATCCAATGCAAGCTAAAAATCTGAATTTCAATCCTTATATTTACATATAAATATCCACATTCATGCATTTGTGGCTTTAGCGCAGATAAATTAGTAAATAAATGAAACTGCGTATACATAAACTACATTATGTGTTTTTTTATCAAATTAAAGAAAACACAGCGTACAGTACTGTTTCTATAATATTTAGCTGTTTTCTCGATATTAATGAGAACATTAAAGTACGATTTTAGCAATATCATATGAGAAAGTTCGAAATTTCCAAAAAACTGAACTTTTGAAAATCAAATCTTAAAACTTGCAGTATGCCCATAAATATAAACAATGTCATGTTTAAATGATCAATTGTATTTAGATAAACTGAAATAAAATTACAGAAACCATAAGAATTTGCCGCATTAAGGATTTTGAGGCTGACTTTCTGTGCTAAGTCAGCCTCAAAATCCTGAATTAGTGATGCAACATGAAAGGAATTTAAAAATAATTAAGACCGACTTTATACTTACAGAGGCGAGGCTTTTTCCGGCCTTCAAACATCAAATGTGTGAATCGTAGAAATTGTTTTTGCCTTTTCTATTCATAGCCAAAGATATCCCACCAGTACATACAATATTCGACAGGAAAATGATCACTGATATCGTCAAGCTGAAAGTAAAAAGCAATACAATGAATTAGGACAAAAGGAGTTTTTTTGATAATCTAGATATGTAAGCACTGCAACTTAAAGGACCATGCGTATTAGATTCTTTTTGCTTGACATATCTAACATAATTTGAGCCATAATTTGATATGACATTTCCAACAATGTGGTATGTGCGACCAGCAAAGGCTCAGACCAGCCTGGGCATACGCGCAGTCTTATCAGAGCATTTGCTAGTTGCTTGAATATTCTATGGCTGTTAAGCTACTGAGCGAACATCATTTGGAGAAATTTGCTTAAAAGGAGGCTGCACAGGCTCATCTGAGTCTACATTTGTCGAAATGCTACATTGTTGGAGAACACATGTCGCGGCTCATTTATCTTTTTTACAACATGGCCTTAAATATTTCCGAATATATATCTGATAATTTAACATGAACAGTGAAATACTAGCTTAAATAAGAAATCAGATGTAAAATGAGTACTTCGAGATTGCAATTAGTGGAAATGTCTTTTCGTCAGTAGACTTTTCCTTTAAGCCACATTATTTATCATTGATGAAAGTAATAATGATCAAGTGAAAAGATGAACTTGACAGAAAAATGTGTCGCGACCTCTGGAGATACATTGGTACGGAAGCGTTAAAGGGCCACTGTCAACACGATAATTATCTCCGGCGTCGACATAAAATACTTGCCAAGATGCAAAACTTACGATTTTCTTGAGACAAATATGTAAAAATAACATAAACTTTCTGATCTTATTGATAACTATACATCTCAACACAAAAAATATTTCGTGTCTAATTCAATATTATTTATTGTAAATGTAGCTAGAATATTAAATGAAAAATATTATATTAATACAGTAGAAAAGTTATCTTTCTTTACGACATTGTTTTATAAAAGAGCAAGAAAAATCTATCAAGTAGTAAAATTTATGTATAGAACCGAGAAGAATTTTCGTTCTAGTCGACAAATATTCGTTGAGAAAAAAAATTGTGATACGTGTTATAGATAAAAGAGAAAAAGATCTTTGCTGTCGACAATAGAAAATCAGCAGTCTGTAATGTGCACGACCTGTGGTGAACATAGATTAATCAGTACCAGGTGCCAGTAAAAGTGTGAAAATCAAATTGAACGGATTGATGGACTCACACAGTGATTATAGTGCACACCTGTGGGTCGTGCAAATTTCGACAACCAGTCTCTAAAATATTGACCTGTTATTGTTGTTAAAATAGATATTGTGATTTTAGGCAGATTTCTACGTGTTAAATTCTCCAAGCAGCCTCGTCACACTTTTGCATATCAATGGCTGGACCATGTTTAAATAAAGAGTATGCAATTTGACCCCAACATACAAATGTACCATGTGGTTCATTAGTGATGAGCATTCTCACTAACTGACCATGACAGGCTAGACTGATGCTCAGCACAGCCACATCCATCAAAAAGGGCTGTTATGTCTGCAAGTTGTTATACGAAACTTGACATGATGCAGCCTTGTGGTCACTTGCTGGGCAAGGGTTGACCTTTTGGCTCTCTTGTATGTGGTGTTTTTGTCCTATTGTAACTTTCCCATATGGTGTCCTGAGTCAGGTGTTGTATTTGATTGTATGGACTCTTGATCTTCGCTAATTCCTTACTTTTACCTTATGCATACGTATGCAAGTTTGATCAAAATATACTGTGCGGTTCAAGAGTTATGAGCATTTTCTCTGAAAGACCTCGAACGGCCAAAATGATGCTTGGCAAACCCTTGTCACCATTTCACATACTTATCTTATACTGACCACAGACGGAAAGATCATGCAGTCATGTGATTCGCTCAATTGGTGATTTAATCTGGTTATCAATCTGTGTCACCACGTGTCACTAAAACGACTGCATAAACCTGGGCATGTTCAAAATGTTTTCAAAACTGCTTTAGTGTAGAAAATAGTATCATTTTATCGCTAAATTCTGCAATGCAAATCATTGTTATGGTATTGCTATCAAAGGTGGCTCAATATCTCCATAGACGGATCATTCCCCAGTTGCAATTTTTTAAAGTAAGTGTTTTGAGTAATGCATACCGCATATTAAAGCAAAACGCATTTTAAGCAGAAATGTGCCGTAGCAGACAGGTCGATCTTTTAATACGCATGTACAGACAATGACTGACGGACTCATATAGTGTTGGAGACCTAAGGGTCATGCATACAATAGTGGAAACTCTTTATTGCTTTGAGCATATGCAATTGCAAAGAATGATAACTCTTCCAGTATCTTGCAACTACCTTAATATGTCAAGAGAAACTTTATTCTTTAGCATAAAAAGAAAGCGCAAATACTGACGAATCTTCTGTTTTCTGCACATATCTTTATTAATAGATAGAAAAGTACAGTCTGATTAACAAAAATTATTCGTCAAGAATGATAATATTTCCCGTTTTTTCATATAATCTTACACATTTGATGTTATTTCTGTGTTTTTCAAAAAGATTATTGTAGATAAAATAGAAAGCATTACTCATGTCGAGATATATAGTTATCAATAAGATCAAAATGTTGATCTCATGTTCACATATTTGTCTCAAGAAGAGCGTAAGTTTCGTATCTTGGCAAGTATTTTAAGCCGACACTGAAAATAGTTATCGTGTTGACGGTGGCCCTTTAACGCTTCCGTACATTGGAAATAACAACACTGAAAATCTGAAGCAAACGAAAATCATCAGCTAAGTCCATATCAACCAACTAAATGACAAAAATACTCTGTCCCCAGCAAATTAAAATATATACTATTAGTTTTATGTCGAGGACATCATTGAGTCTGCTGCCTAATTCAAGTAAGAAAGACAGCAAGGATCAGGAAACGATACAATCAAGTATCAAAGATGTCCCAGGATACCAAATGGGAAAGTAACAAAATCACGATAAAAATCACAAACAAGAGCCAAGAGGACAGCCCTTTCTCAGCAGGTGACCAAATGGCAGCAATGAACAGACACTAAAGCAAGACAAACACAAGACATACATACCACAAATGATCCATAAAAGAAGTACCGCCTTAAATGGAACTGTCAGTGGAAATATTTTACTGGAGGGCTTAAACCAGTTTCATGGTGCGCCAACCTCACCCTTAGTTCAGATGTGGATTAAGACACATAGCTATTTGGTTTGCATGAAATATCCCTAACTTATCAATGCATTATCTCCAAAAACATATAAATCAAGATATAAAAAGGAGTTGAAGCAAAGACAAGGACGCAACAATAAATAAAACTGAATATCAGAGCAGAAGAAATCCAACAGGTAAACTCCGGTGGGCCTGACAACAGCCAAAGCACCATGCCCCTACCATCTTATCAATAGATAAGTCTTTAAGTCAGAACCGCCATAGAGTTTGACGTCCGACCCACGGGCGAGCAATTAAAGAGGAAAGCAAAGTAGCCAACCGTGTTTGGGTTGACCATCAAGCATGCAGGGTGTTGCAATACATTAATGTTATAGCCAATCTTTTTATAATGGGAAATTGTTTTAATAAACTGCGCTGAAAAATTATGAGAGCCAACAATCTTCTTCAATATATACACCAAATCACCATAAAACTCAGGTTCCGAAAGTCCTAGGGGCAAGAGAGATTTAAGAACGTAATATAAACGCAAATCAAACTTAAGGAACAAAACGCAATGATTATATGAGCCAGTGCATGAGATTTCCAACAATTTAGTATGTGCGACCAGCAAAGCCTCAGATCAGCCTGCGCCTTCGCGCAGTCTGATCAGAGCATTTGCTTGTTGCTTGAGTATTCTATGATTGTTAAGCTACTGACTGAACGCCATTCGGAGTGTCTAAGCTTAGAAGGAGGCTGCAGAGGCTCATCTGAGTCTACACATGTCGAAATGCCACATTGTTGGAAATCTCATGTATGGCTCAATGCTTCTTACCTGGTCATTAGTCAGGTTAAACGTTTCATTAAATCTCCAAGCTCCAGCAGTATCTGGTACGACCGCGACCGGCATGTTAGGTCCACTCACAACAATCCTGAAAAGATAAAGAATACATGTGAAACCATTATATGGACCTCGGGGGTCTTCGTGTTTCTAAAAACGCGAGATTCAAACCAATCTCCTCAGCTACAGAGACTAGCTAGAACAATAAAATTATAAAAAAAACAAAGGCGCTGATCAGACTGCGCGGATGCGCAGGATGGTCTGCGCCTTTGTTGTTCGCAACCCCAGATGACAGGTTTTCTCGCAATAAGGCCCAAATTATAATTTACATTTCTATGCGGATTCATATAAAATGTTTTTTTCTTGTTTTGCTGTGCAGTACTTAGTGGCCTTTCTTTCTTGATTTATATGTTCTTGGTACTTTAGGGGTCTTTCATGCAAAACAAACATTTATGTATCTTGATCCACATCTGAACTAAAGGTGAGGTTGGCGCGCCATGGAACAGGTTTAAGCCCTCCAGTAAAATACTTTTACTGACCGTTCCAAGGCGTTGCTTCTTTTGTGGATCATTTATGTTATTTCTGTTTTGTTTTTGTTATGCATTCGTGCGCGTCAGTTTATTGATGCCTTGTGGTCACCTGCTGGGAAAGGGTTGACCTCTTGGCTTTTGTTTGTGATGTCTTATTGTGAAGTTGTCACTTTCCCATTGGTATCCTGGGTCAGGTGTCAGGTGTGGTTCTTGATTGTATCGATTCCTGATCTTTACCCCTTTTCTTACTTTGCAATCATCTTGCTGAGGAAGAGTGGGCTGGTTGCTATATTTTCACTGTATTCTTGCTGTCATTTGTCTGTTTGTGTTTCGTGTCTTTTCTCCGCTACAAAACTCCAAATAAATGAGCCTAACAGAACATTATTTTTCTTATTTCTCGACCAAAACATATGTTGTGGGTACTCAAAAGAACCGTCTCAATGAGACGGTTCTTTTGATCGCCCAAAACATATGTTTAGATTGCTGGGTGAGAAAATAATTGCATTTTTACGCTCAACATGTTTGCTTAACTGGACCCATGTACAGTGCAATGTTATAGGTTGGTCGGCAAGTTGTGATAGCTGTCTCACCTGGTTATACTCTTTTACTTTTAGATAACAGTGACTTTTGTTATTTACGCTCAAAAGATATACTAGTTGTGTGGCTCTTCCTTGCGATTAAAATGGTTTGAAACCAATGTATGGATCTGATTAATCAAGTTAACTCAATTCATAGTGATATTCCAGTACAATTTCAATGGTTCTGATTGAAGACTGATAAAATGGGTTTCTCCTGCCGTCCAAAATAGTAAGTGCGTAGGATCAAGAAATATCACAATCACAAACTGCTGACCAACCAACGGCACCAGAGGAAGAGCCACTGGACATCGATAAAAGCAAAACAATCAGCTCTCTGTACCTTGTCAAGATGATTGCAAAACTAGAAATAACCTAAAGTAATGCACTCCAAAACAAGACATTTAAACAAAACACACAATAGAACGCAACTTAGGTGAGTGGACAGCTTTTTTGCAAAAGGTGTCCACTTAGTGAATGTAATGAACTCAATATAAGTTGCACATAACTAAGGAAAAGAAAGCAATAAAACAGACATAAACTATCAAATACAGAACCACAACGTAAGTACTACATTAAGCTACTTAGAGGCTGGGAGGTTTTAAGGTCCAAGCCTTTCAGTTTACGTTGTTTATCATATAACGTCGCGTCTGGAAGAGAAATAAAGCCATGCAATAAAATTGATAAACCACTAATGGTTAACAGATTTTCGGGAACCGTTATGGCGTCCATAACAACGTTGCGTCCATAATGACAAAATAATAACGTTTTTTACGACAGAAGTGAGATTTCAAAGTAATCTTAATGTCATATGATAAATAGAATCTAACAATCGTGCTCTTGTGTTATTGAATTTATTAAGTTCGTTGCGAAAAAGAGATAAAATGCTCGGCAAGCATCGCATTTTATTTTCTTTTCCCAAACTCCTTTAATAAATTCAATAAAACAGGAGCACGTGTGAAAGATCCTCTATTTATTTCCTACAGGAGCAGTCTTATCTAGGTCCACTCTTATTGTCTATGAAGCTTCAAATATGTTAGTGGACGACAAAAATATATTTTGTGATTATACGTTTTAAAGGTTAGTAAAGGACGTGTAACGGTTTTGTATTACGAGGGCTGTTCAAATATGAATGCAAGTAGCTTCATAGCTTTCTTCACATATACGCTACGACAAAATGTCATACCTTTCTGGAAATAACTATTTGTCGCCATTAAAATGGCACCAAACATAAAGAAACACTCACTATATTTCTCGAGTTACAGACCCTTATGTAAAGGCCATTCCTGTATACTGAAGTTTTTCTGAAGCAAATTGCAATGCACGTTTTGGTACATCTGCGATATAGTATTATATCTTTGTAAGTTTTAGACAAAATGGCACCAAATTTTAAATGCAGGTTTAAGTAACGATCCAAAAGTTGCTTGCAGGAAAAAGTTAATATAATCCTGTTTCAATCTCGAGTAAACAGGCACGTTTGGGACGTCATAAATTTTATGATAAACGTCATTTTGGGTTATCCACTGGTGATGGAATAATAAACATCGCTGTGTCGTTTTCTTTGCGTTTTGCTGAAAACATGCTAAATATGTCATTAGGAAGTTTTCAAAATAATCCATCCTCTATTTACAGAGTTATCCCATTTTATATAATTTTTCAAGCATTTTTCTGCTTCTTAATGACGTGTTTACATTTATTAGAATATGTTCAATCTGTCTAGTCCTCAAGACCAGGTGAGTAATTTTATTATAAATAATACATATAGTGGTCAAACTTAAAGTTTACGTTCAAATTTAGAATAAAGCCGCAATGTTATGTCAAAAAATAAGTATAAATTCTATAACCCCTTTCACTTAAGGCATTTTTGACTTTAAAAAAATGCTTTTCAGCGTTTAAAAATTACCCACTATCCATCAATAATTTGTAGCAACAACTCAGTATGAGCGATCAACATATTGTCTTTGAGATAAAACTAGTTTAAACGTTGATTCGTGCATTTTGTTATAGATAAGTTTAACTGAAAACTGAAAGGTGATGTTTTGTTTACCATTTATTTGCAAACATAAAGAGACTTTAGTGAAAACGATTCATTGTAATTTAACAAAAGCATGTCGGATTTTCGCAACTTGCACAGAATCATTATGTAAGAATATGGGGATACTTCCCTAAAAATTTCAAGAAATTTCACCTGTTCTTCGAAGAATAATGCGCTTGTCTCTCTCAATCGTATATATTCAAAGCATTGAGTTTGTTAGTATACACACGTGACCCTCATTCAAAGGAATATAACTCGATAAGTATACTGTATTTTTCTTTAGGTCTGGTGCCACTTTAAAGGTGACATATAGTCCTTTATAGAAACGTTTACCATTTTGTCTTAGCATATATGTGAAGAAAGTTATGAAGCCACTTGCATTCATATTTGAACAGCCCTCGTACAAATGGCCAACTTTTACAGTAAAAAATCGATTGTAAAGAAATCCCTCCAAAATATTACTAAATGATACCTAAGAGTCTCTAGTTTAATGTCCACAATTTATTTTCTTCATTAAAATGTATTTTTATGATATATTTTGGGGTTAAATGCATGCCCTATCAACCACACTTAACACTAAGTCTATGGTAAAACCAAACACCCTCGTGTACTTCGTGACTCAATTACATACATGTCCACATGCGGAACCGGATAAAACTATTTCTCATTTTATTGTGCATATAATATTACACCACAAAATGGTAACTCTGAGCCGGTTCCGCATGTGGCAAATACTGTAAAAAGACTTTTTCTGCAAATTTTAGCCTGATATGTACTATTCAATTCATACTTATCAAAGCACTGAGAGTACTAAAATCACTGGAGAGACGTAAGATTCCCGTACAATATTGGAATACAATGTACATATTAGCAAGCTCGTATCAATATTATTTCTCACAAACAGTCCTCGGGTATATTGCGTTTGAAAAACAAATACAACAACATTTCAGTAAATGTGAGTCTAATTTGAAAGAAAGAGAGACCAGCGGAGAGAGAAGGTGCAAGGAGAGAGTTTGTTGTGCCCCCTTCTTTAACTGATACATAGATTTCTGGAGACAGTTCTTTGGTACAATCTGCTTTTAAAAAGACAGCTCGCCGCCACTTTTGTTTTGGCATGACCCATTGCTTTGAATTAAAATTGTCAAAAAATGGAAAATTATGTGATCATTCTTTGGAGCATGAGGAAAAAATAATCAATTATTGGTATTCTCAAATTACAGGGCAGACACTGTTTAATATGGCCATACTAGAGTAGTTAGGAATGGAAAGTATATAACATTAGATAGAGTTGTCCCCCTACCCACTTAAAGGAGTTATGTGACGCTGGTGATCTTGGAATTAAGGTCAATTTGACTAAATTCTAGTCATTCGTTAAGGTCTTCCCAATGAGTTATCTGTGTCAGTTTGGTAAAAATCTGGTCATTGGTTAGGAAGATAGAGTACATACAAGCCTTTTTTATATATGTCCCTGGTGGCCTTGTAAATAAGGTTGAGGTCACCAAAATCTTATAATTCGTTTTGGCTGTCCCAGATAAGTATCTGTGCAAGTTTCGATGAAATTCATCTAGCGGTTCATAAGGTAGAGCAAAAAGCTACTTCACAGCACAGATATAGAAATCATTTTATATGATTCCAAAATTTTGATAGAACTGTGCCAGTTTAATGGTAATATTATTAAAGTGAAGTTATTTAAACAAAAAGGAGCTGGTGTGATGTATACAAATGCACACTCTCAATATATATTGTAACTGACCTATCTGTATTTTTTGAAGTTTGTAACTTCTCATGTACATATATGATGTATATAGGTGGCGCAGATTTTGTCGCAAATAAACCAATGTAATTCTTTGATTAAGTTTTGTTCTTTTCAATTCATTTTTATTTATACAAGAAAGCATGTATAAAAACAGCCAATGGTATGAAGGCGAACGCCACAAGCATTTTATTCATATTGAGTGTAATGCGCTTTTCATGCTAACATGTGCACAATATCTGTGCTAAACTGTTTGTTTCCTCAACGAATATCGCTCTCGTAAAGTGTTTGCTAAACTAATGCAGTATATATACAACAACCACTTATTTGCAGATGGCACATAGTCACTGGTACCAACAAACACATACATTTAATATTCAAGGATCGAAATACTCTATTTTAGATGTTTATTCACCTTTATCAAAACACAATGTATTTTGTTCAAACGGTTCCGAAATCCCTGCATTGACGGAAGTTGTCACCCTTGAAATAGATGTCTGCACCACAAATGCTTGAAACACGACTAAGTGTTTTAATGCTCTACGTCACTGCTCTACGTTACAGTGAACCATATTTCAGTCATGACGTTTCCTCGGTTGAACATGTATTACGCAATAAAGATGAAGGGTCTTGCACAATGACACAAAACATATGTTTCTTCGGGATTGTGAACTGCGAACCCTTAGTTACACGTAAGATAATAGGTAAGTAATATAGACCACAGCGCTATCACGACTGTTGGATATCTGAGCTGGGACACGCGTAAAATATGGAGCAAATATGCATTCTGTACATGTAACCTATGACCGCCTGCTTTGACATGGCCTTAACGTATTCATTTATTCTGCATGTTTATCCACAAAGGTGCACAGTTTTGTGAATTAATCTTATAATCGAATCAGGTGTTTGGAAGATACGTCACAGACACAAATGTGTGACATACAGACGAACTGACAGATGAACAGACAGATATACAACACTCACATGTATCTATTTAATAATTGTGGCTGTGAGCAAAAAAAGTGTTCAAAGCTTCCATTATCATTTCTGTTGCTTTATACCTATTTATATTCATGTTTCATACTAATCTAGCAAAATTAGGTTGCGCATGTAATGCCGCGTTTAACATGTTACATGCACGCTTGTGTACATGTCGTACTGATTATATTGGTATGAATAAACCGGAATTGGCTTGTTTGAGCTATTGATTAACTAAAAAAGGCGATAAAGCACTAAATGTTCAATATATATTACACCTAAAAACAACATATCATCAAGGTAATCGTAAACACAGTATTTAGCCAAGTTTTAGCATAATTTTTACTTAATGGTGGTAGTGTTAGCTCAAATTACGACATAGGCATGACGAGCATAAACATACGCATGTTTGGTATTATGTTTGAGGTCAGTTTGCTTGTTGCATCTTTAAAAATATCCACATTCTTGAACAAACCTCTGTTTATACACACTAGTGAGAAACTTTAATTAATGTGACTGCATATGCCGTCGTTAATTCAAAAACATGCTCATACGAAAGGGCAAAGATCAAACCACCATATATTCAAATTTCAGCCAAATCCATCGTGGGCCAAAAAACGGCCAAACCGTTACACGTCCTTTGAGTTCAGTGTGTATACGGTCAAGATATTTTCATGAAATGCACGCACGTTTGCGTGGCCGAAACAACTTATTTAATCTTCACCATATTATAAATAGTACCTGATATCCCTTGTTAAGCAGATGCAAAAACCAAACCACGCCCAGATATGAATATTAAAGTTGCCGCCTCAGCGAAAAGTCTATTAATATATAGTCTTAGCCGATCAAAGCATCAGACGAAAATGCTCAGTCCACTACCAACTTGTATTGCATTGTGTCAGAGCTATCATAGGTTTGACCCAGCGAACCACTGGTGAGCATTCAAAGAGGCCAGTAAATTTTATAAAAAGGATTGGGTCCATCACTAAGCGTGCATAACCCAAAACTTTTCTTAACTGATTATGATAATCATCCTGTTCATGATTCATGTGCGGAATCAGAGGGGGGGGCAGGGAGTCTGGACCCCCCCCCCGGAAAAATCACAAAAAGAAGGGGTTTCTTAGCAATACTGGTCTAGATCCCCTGAAAATCACAAACTACACATGTATCTAGACTAGTCAGTCGCCTTGTTATCAAAATTAATTCGAGATGCCTTTTTCTCACAATCGGCTCAAACTACTACAGGTATACATGTACAGGTATTTTTCACAGGTGAATAAATACCCTCTGTCTTACCGATTTTTATATGGAAATGTCCAAGGGTGTGTCTTTGCTAAGAACCGCCCAGTCTTTCTTAACTGGACGGACTATAGTGTTAATGTTATGGAATATATACGAGGCAGTCGATAGTCCATGTTCTTTCCGTGTTGTTATGGGCATTGCTTTGCGTCCTTTCTAATTTTGTAATAATCTTGATTGAGAAGAGAGAGCTGGTTGCTTTATTTGTTTGTCTTAATTGTGTGTTATGATTGTTATTGTTCTGTTGCTCTTCTTCATGGTGCCATGGGCTGGCCTGCAGTGTATGATTGATGTATTCCTGTTACGCATACCCCATTCTCCTTTACAAATTCGTGTCATCAAAACATATGGGATCACTCACTAAAATGCATCTGACATACACGTTTCACGACTTTTTTCATTTCTAATACGTACTTTAGGATAAATGCAGCTATCACCTCAAATTACAGATAAACGTAAATTTGATAACTAATGCGTTTATAACAAATGCAGATATATCTATTTCTAGATACAATGAGAAATCAGAATCCCTTCAAATAACCCCAATATCTTATTGAACTATGTATTGTTATTTGAGGCTAAGTACGTCATCTAATGAAATGTTTAAGAAGCCTCATTGCCTTTAAAATCAGAGTGATCTGGCTCCACACTGCTTGTATCTACACATTAACTAGTCAATTATGTTATATTGTGTAAGCAAATATGCAGTAGACAATGTTTTCAGATGCATTTTGTCAGCAAGTTTAGGGTTAATACATGATTATTAACGTTAAAATGAAAATAAATAGTCACTGATAACTGTCTATATGTTAAACGTATTGCAAAAGTTGATATGAAACGAGCCACATATCAGCGCAGCTTTTTATAAAAAGATCACAGCTTATGTGATTCTGGTACCCATCACATAAATGTCCAAAGGAAAAAGAAGGCTTAGACGAGTTTTCTCATATGCACCTGTAAAAATAAGGCATTATTTACATCAACAAACTGGATAACTAACCTGAATAAATTTTCAAATTGATATCTCCCAGCTGATGAACTAGAACAATATGTCCTAGTCATCAATTGAGGGTTGTCAAAATGTGAAAAGATAGTCTCTGATCGATCAGCAATCTGATCCGGGTCCATTTTCTAAGCATATGTTGCTCAGTCTCGGAAGCGCATATATGTAGTTCAAATTAGTTAAGCACAAAAGTGAGTGTGTATGATCGGGAAATACTGATAAAATTAATAAATGAGAAAGGTATGACATATTGCCATACAGCGAAATTCCCCACAAAGTACCATATCTGCGCAGCTTTGTAGACATGCAAATCAAAAAAGAAGGCAAAGATCAGGAATCGATACAATCAAGTACCACACCTAGCCCAGGATACCAATGGGAAAATGACAACTTAACAATTGGACATCAGAATCGAGGGCCAAGAGGTCAGCCATTTCCCAGCAGGTGAACACAAGGCATCAATAAACAGACGCACACTAAAGCATATAAAAAACAAGACAGAAATAACATAAATGATCCACAAAAGAAGCACCGCCTTGGAAACGGTCAGTGAAAACCTCACATACAATAGAAATCAACAGTTTTCCTGCAGGTGACTACAAGGCTGCAAGAAAAAGTTAAAACAATATATAAAAGACATACACGAAACACAAATAACAAAAAGATCAACAATAGGAGCACCGGCTTGAAATGGTCAGGAAAAAAAATACTGGAGGGTTTAAACATATTTGACGGTACCAACCTCACCCTTATTCCTGATGTGGATAAAGACAAATCGATGTTTGGTTCACATTAAAGATATCTAACTTATCGATGTACCATCTCCTAGTACATACTAATGGATATATAAAAACAAAGATAAGGACTCAACAGTACATACGTCTGCGTACAGGAGAAAAAGAAATCCAACAGCTAAATCCCAGTGGGTTCAACCACAGACATAGCATCAGGCCCCTACTAGCTCATCTATAGATAAGTCGGAACCGCCAAAGATAATCTGGAAAGCGGATCCTTCAGAAATAGAGAGTACCTACAATATAAAAAAACAGCAGACTCGGTTTTATTGAGTTTGTTCATGGGAACTTATATATGAATATTAATGAACATCAACACTTTATCGATGCACGGGAGAAGTTTTACCAACTCCAGACAGAAACAACGCCAGCTGGTGTGACCTGATCTGAAAAAAAAAAAAGATCCTTTAGGAATAGAGAGAACCTACATTACATGTATAAGAAGAAAACAGACTCTGTTCTATTGAGTCTGTTAATGAGAACTACTGAAGGACTAGAATATGAAAAAATCAACACTATATCGATGCAAGGAGAGGTGTTTTACCAACTCCACACAGAAACAACGACAGCTGTTGCGACCTCTAAATAATCTGGAAATACGGATCCTTCAGAAATAGAGAGAACATACAATATAAGAAAACAGCAGACTCGGTTTTATTGAGCCTGTTCATGAGAACTAATAGAAAGTGCAACAAATCTCATGACCCAAGCGGTATTCTGCTTTGCATCAGAACCCAATATTCATGAAGAATCAGAATATGAAAAAATATCAAACCTATATCGATGCACGGGGAGAAATTTTACAAACTCCTAACAGAAACAACGATAGCTGTTGCGACCTCACTAGCATGTAATTGAAGAAGAAAGCAAAGTTGCCAACCGTGATTGGGTTGGCATATATAACTTACATAGTGAAAACATTTACAATGGGCTTGTCACTAAGCCTACAGACTTGATTATTGGTATGTAGCATCATCTTGTAGCCTTAGTTTATTCAAATTATGAGGCAAAAATTGCCTCACACAGCAGCCATTTGTTTTAAATAGATCTATAAAGAGAAAACATTTAGAAAATGTTGTTGCTCTTGAGCCTTGATATTTGGTATTTATCAGTCACCCCTTATATTAACTGAATTGTTTCAACATAACCTAATAAACGTTTCCTATCTCACGGCATGTTACCTTTATCAGGTCATGATGACGTTGCACTTTTTGAATGACGTCGCTAATGACGCTGAATCAACCCAAACATCAAAAATTACGTCATAATCGCTAGTTTGAGGAGCGTTCAACAATGGGTAAACTAATAAATAGAATACCAGGTTCGCGTCTTTTGATATAAAGTTTACCAGGCTCAGCTTTGAGAACGCATGTTGAATCGCTCGGCCAGCCTCACGATGTCAACAAGCGTTCTCAAAGCCTTGCCTGGTAAACTTGATATCAAAAGACACTCACCTAGTATTCTCTATATCTCAGCAAACCTCGCGATGTCAACAAGCGTTCTCAAAGCCTTGCCTGGTAAACTTGATATCAAAAGACACTCACCTAGTATTCTCTATATCTTGGCAAGCCTCGCGATGTCAACAAACGTTCTCAAAGCCTTGCCTGGTAAACTTGATATCAAAAGACACTCACCTAGTATTCTCTATATCTTGGCAAGCCTCGCGATGTCAACAAGCCTTCTCAAAGCCTTGCCTGGTAAACTTGATATCAAAAGACACTCATCTAGTATTCTCTATATCTTGGCAAGCCTCGCGATGTCAACAAACGTTCTCAAAGCCTTGCCTGGTAAACTTGATATCAAAAGACACTCACCTAGTATTCTCTATATCTTGGCAAGCCTCGCAATGTCAACAAGCGTTCTCAAAGCCTTGCCTGGTAAACTTGATATCAAAAGACACTCACCTAGTATTCTCTATGTAGCACCATGTTGTAGATAGTCTATCAAAAAAAGTAAGCGAGTATGATCAGAAAATTCCACAACCGCAAGCTGCACGCATACATGTGAACCCACGAAGAAGAGCCACAAAACAATCACGGGGCACCAGGGTTAAATTTAACATATTTATTGTATAAGTATACAAAGGGATTGGACGTTAGTTATTACGAAATTAGATAGTCCATTCTTAAACACATCAACATATTAAATAAATGTAACAATGGTGGAAGCAATAATGTTAACAGCATACACATACACTCCCACATACCATCTTCCTTCCATACCATGGCACCTCTGCTGTTTGAACAATTGCAAAGAAGGCGTGTGATCAGGCACCAATGGACAGGCGTACTTCTATATTTATGTCAATTATTCAATTATTTAAACCTTTGTGAATCTTTAATAAATTTCATAGCAAACCGAATTTTGATCTGTTGATATCCTCGTTATAACTGCGATTATTTTAGGCTCAACTATATGTTCCTAGAGCGAAATTTGGCACTGCCCTCAGAGTCATATACGAGGGATGTTCGAAATGAATTGCTTATTGTCCTATATCTCGATATCCACGTGGGGCACGATAAAAACCAATATATACCTATCTAGTTTTATTCAAGGTCTACACAACGGTGTATAAATGTACATGTTAGATTAAATGTAAGACATAAAATTTGCCATATTAATACACGCTGTCATCGACCACTGTAGTAAAAATGGCTGGTACGAGAAGTAGAAGTCTCGACCAGAAATGTGAAATATGGGCTTACATCAAAGTTCACTCAAACCTTGGTTGTGCTTTGAAGCAGCTGGTGACTGAACTTTCTACTATTTAAGGACTTTCTTGTGTGTCTTATGACACAGTTAGGAGCTGGAAAAATAAATTTGAATCTGGTGTAGAGTCCATCAAAAATGCACCAAAATCAGGCAGGCCGAATTTTGCATCTCGTAAAGTAATCGTTTCAAAAATAAAGGAAACCATTGAAGGAGATGCCAGATTTACATTTCGTGATGTTGCACGAAAAGTAGGCATATCACTATCAACGGTTCACCTTATTTTGAAGAAGCATTTGAAAGTCCGAAAGCTTTTTGCTAGATCGGTGCCACATCTGTTGACTGATGAACAAAACAGACAACGGGTTAAAGTGGTCAAAAAGATGCTACAAATGTTTTAAACTTGTGACAAAATGCAGTTTGCCAATGTTGTCACAGGTGATGAAAATTGGGTCTATTATTTTGAGCCCGTCGGAAAGTTTAGCAATAAAATCTGGGCCTCTAAACATAGCAGACGCCCAATAATTGCCAAACGGTCTTTGAGTGCAAGGAAGGTTTGGTATGCAATTTTCTTCTCTGGTGAAGGAGTCGCAATAAAAGTGCCGATGGAAAATGGCAAAAAACATCACCGTAAAGCACTACAAAGACATAGTACTGGAGAAGCCGAAAAATATTATCAAAAACGACGCCCTGTCACTGGTTTTAAACATATCCGTCTTCTACATGGCAATGTCCCTGCTCTAATTTTCCATTACGCACTCTTATCTGGAGGATGGGTATGAGAAGCCGTTTGACTATTCGATAACACAATAATACACTATCAAATGCATTTAAAAGTATGGGCAGTCATTTGTGCACCAAAATAATCTTCTTAGGGACATTTTTGTCTTTACAAATACTATGCGGTTATATTTCTGCATCTCAGACGGGGACAGACAGGTTTTTCATGGTGATACGATAATAGTTATACGAGTTTTTTCATATTTATTTTACCACTGTTAATGGAATAATTCTTTTCAGTAGATAAAATCCCCTTGGTCCCTACAATGACCCTCCGTTTCAAAGCTGCTGTAAATTTGAAAGATTAACATACTTTAAATCTTGATAAATTTCATGTATGTGTTAAACTGCTCTTAAGTTGTCCTGGTATTTATCTACGCACCAATTGGCATGGACTAAATTACTAAGTATCAAATTATCGTGTTTTCATATTTTTACTTTTCAGCTACCATTTCTAGTTTGTCATAGAAAATAAAATAAATTCTCTTAAATTATGGCTCAAACGTCTGACTAACTGTATGCAGTGTTTAAACACATTCAATTTAAAATTTATTTATTTATGTAAAAAATATGCAAATCAAACCACTTCAGCGGGAGGACAAAAGAAAATAAGTGAGCACACACTTTTTTACGAGATATGCTTTCAAGCGATATGTAAATAATTATTAAATATATTTTTGGGCAATAGATGCAGTTTTAGTGAGATTAGAAGAAAAGAAATCTATAAATTTAATTTCAAAATGGGGGTGCCCTAATCTACATGCTTTAAAATCAATAGCAGTATTCTTAGATGACCACCACTGCTTCTGAGGTATACGCCGATGTTGTATTATTATATAAACTCAACATTTTTCAGTCTTGAACTTTTTTGATAAAAATATATAACATTTTGAAAAAAAATATTTTGACATGATCTTGCTGGGCTTCCGTATAAGTTTGACTGCTCGGGCGTTATGCAAGTCGATCGAGTCTGCTATACAGTGGTTTCAGATACACCATACAATTACCTTTGCAACCATACGAAATCTAGCTGTATACCTTTCGGGTGCAAGGGTTAGCATTTTTTCTACCTTGGTTCCCCGACTAGAAGCACCGCCTTGGAACGATCAGTAAAAATATTTTACTTGAGGGCTTAAACCAGTTTCACGGCGCGAAGGTAAAGAAAAAAATCCTCTTTCCTCTGTGATGGGCGGCCATTTGTCTCAGCGAAACGGAATGAGAACTTGTTTTTAATTGTTCATTACCGTAACGCGCTCTTCGGAAGATAGCAGTGTCATAAATTTGCTAATAATCTTGCTAATATTAATGCATGCATAAAATTTTGTGAAATTCAATCCATGTGTTCCAAGATCAAGAGTGGAAACGATATTCTGATATCTATCAAGAGCCGTTTCTGACATTATTAACAATCCCAACCCAGATCTTGGCAATATCAATGCACATATATAAGATTAAATTATTTCAATTTGTTCTCAAGATATTGATTTAAACAAAATTCGGACATAACTCTGTAACAAATGTGGATAAATGATGTATAACAATCCCAAGCAAAATAATTTCATCATCAATATATATAAATTATGCAAAGCTCTGTCAATTTTTTCTCAAAATATTTAGCAGCAACGAAATTATAATGGGTGGAGTAATAGATGGACAGACAGACAGATGATCTAAAGAAATGGCCGAAAACCCAAATCAAGTAGAGCCTCACTTTTTCAAATCCTTTTATTGAGCATGTACAGTATATGAGCCACGATATGTGATTTCCAACAATGTGGCATTTTGACATGTGTAGACTCATACGAGCCTGTGCAACCTCCTTTTAAGCTTAGAAACTCCAAATGGTGTTCAGTCAGTAGCTTAACAATCATAGAATACTCAAGCGACAAGCAAAGGCTCTGATCAGACTGCGCTTATGCGCAGGCTGATCTGAGGCTTTGCTGGTCGCACATACCACATTGTTGGAAATCTCATGTCACGATTATGTTCAGTGAAAACGTCATCTGTCCAATATAGTAATCCTATTTCATGCACTGTATACATACCCATGACCAACACGAACACAACAAGCATTATATATAGTAGTGAAGATATCGAATTAAGACAAATTTGCTGATAAGGAAGAGAGGGAGCTATCCAATCTCACTATACCAGTCCAAGGCCAAGACCTTTCACTTCGATCGATCAGACAGTTGAATTAAAAGAAGTAAGACAGTAAATAAGAGAAGTAAGATAGGTAAGATCAACATTACAAATTTAACAACAAGAATTGCGAAATTCAACATCAACTTCCAAATTCGCTAATTCGGAGTCTATGTGACCACATTTTTTACTTCGAGCGACGAGTAGGTTGAATTTAAAGGAGAAAGTATCTAAGTAAGATAAGATCAGCATTACCAATTCTACAAAAATAGGATATAAAATTCAGTATTAACTATCCAATTTCGCAGTTTCGGTCAATTGGAACAAAGTTTTCACTTTGAGCTATCAATAGTTTAAATTAAAAGTAGTAAGTAACATACAAGATAAGAAAGAGGGATAAGATGGGTAAGATCAGCATTACCCATTATAAAAAGTAGATTATAAATTCAAATTCAATATTAATTAGCCAATCTCGCTTATATGGTCCAATGAATCAGAGTTGTCATTTAGAGCAATCGGTAGATTGAATTAAAAGAAGTTCTTCTGTAAGATAAGTAAGATCAGTGAGTTAAATAGTATATAAAATTAAGCATCAATTATCCCATCAGCGATCGGTAGGTTGAATTAAAAGGAGTAAGTCTGTAAGTAAGATAAGTACGATTGTTAAGACAAGTACGATAAGTGAGTTCAACAATTCTAGGGACCAGTTTTTGCTTCGAGGGATCAATAGGTTGGATTAAAAGAAGTAAGACTGTAAGTAAGATAAGTAAATTTGACCATGCCAGGACTACCAAATAGGATATAAAATTCAGCATCAACTAAATCATCGGCAATCAATAGGTTGATTTAAAAGAAGTAAGACTGTAAGTAAGTTAAGTAAGATGGACATTACCAATTTCGACCAAATATGATATAAAATTGAATTAAAAGGAGTAAGTCTGTAAGAAAGATAAATATAATTATTAAGACAAGTAAGATAAGTAAGATCAACAGCTCTTGAGCCAGAGCTTGCACTTCGAGTAATAAATAGGTTGGATTAAAAAGGTAAGACTGTAAGTAAGATAAGGACGATCAACATAGCCGTTTCTACCAAATAGCATATAGAATTCAGCACCAACTATTCCATCAGCGATCAATGGGTTGAATTAAAAGGAGTAATTCTGTAAGTAAGATAAGTACGATTATTAAGACAAGTAAGATAAGTGAGGTCAACAGTCCTTGGAGCCAGAGTTTTCGTTTCGATCGATCAATAGTTTGAATTAAAAGAAAAACTGTTAGTAATTTCAGTAAGATCGACATTACCATGTCTACCAAAGAGGATATAAATTTAACATCATATGTCCCTTCAGCGATACGTAGGCTGAATCAAAAGGAGTAAGATTGTTAATAAGATAGGTAAGATCGACATTACCATGTGTATCGAATTAGATATACTTTTCAGCATCAACTATATTATCAGCGATCAAAATGTTGAATTAAAAGGAGTAAGTCTATAAGTATGATAAGTACAAGTATAAAGACCAGTAATAGTCCAGGCGCTGATTTCTGTTTATGCCTTATTTTTTTTCTTGGCACAACTTACCTGCCAGAAAAGTTTTGACTACAGGAATACAATCCTTAGGTCTTCTGCAATACTCATAGGTACGTCGTACAGTCAAATTGTGGTAGCAGTTTTGCTGTAGGACGTCATCTTTGAAAGTACCCTACTATAACTATAAATGAGGTTTAGGTAAATTGAGAGGAAAACCCGCCTCACGTTCACCCATTGCTTCCTATTCAGCGTATTTTCCTTTAAATTTATACATTACATGTATGCAATAAAATACGACAGTAAAACCATTTAGAAATTTTGTATATATGGTATATTAGACACGAAAATGTCCAACGGAAGGGGTACTTTACCCCACCCCCTGAATATAATGTATCCAAATTCAAAAAGAAATAAAATCGTCCCCATCACTTTATTCATTAAATAAAATAGCATATTTATAATCATATTTAAACATTATTCTTATAGTATGTTTTTCATGTTTTTCATTTGTTACAAATCAAAGAAAGAACATACCACCTGAAATGACAATTCAGGAATGCGTGTATTACATAATTTTCAGTGTACATTCTCTGCTGCAATATTTTGTACCTGTGACCCATACTAAACTCTTATAAATGGTATATGACGATAGCCTTAAACCATTAAATGAAATGCAGCAAACGGCCAGTATGCGTTTAACCATTATACCACATCATATTTCAGTTATATGCATTACTTACTTTCAAATGTATTACTATTTAATGCAGTAAAATCATTAGACTATGGCTACCAAACGACCTCCACAAAATGAGGTTTGTAGACTGTAATTTTCTAAAACCAAATTATATTAGCCACTAAAGGATGACTGTGTGTTAGCTTTTCAACGGATAAGGCTTTACCCTGCAATAGGCCAAATTCACTACCTTACCCTAAAATAATAGGAATTCCTATAGTGTTAATATCCAGTTATTTTTCATTCTTACGTATCAATATTATCTTTTAATTGAAAGGAAATGATTAGCAATATGATTTTTAACTAATATTGACACTTGTTATTACAGATATATCTGTTACGTTTTGCTAAATACAATATCAAATGCAATGACAGCACTATATCACCCATTGTGTAAGTCACCAAAATACATGCAATTATAGCTTGTCAGCTATTGACTACAATACCTATATTAATAACTATGATTTAGGGGAAAAACTTGCACTTAATTCATAAAAAATACCTGTTTTAATTACAATAATGGTTGAAATCTATCTATCTTCATATTCTGTCATACGCCCTCGCGGACATTTTAGGCAGTTGCGCGCTGTCGAGCAATGTCAGTAAAAAAAGAAAAGAATAAAAGCATGATAGTTACGGAGAATAAAAGATGATAGGTTAAAAATAGTGAAGATGAGATTAAAATCAGGTTAAAACAGCAGCCCTGAGGTACCCCAGAGCTCACCTGAACCGAACCCGATTCCTCGCCTTCAATAACGACCGTCTGCGACCTGTTACCTAGGAAGGCCCGGATCCAGGATAGTGCATTTCCTCTGATCCCATACTGAAGAAACGAAACATTAAAGCAGACGTTTATCCTTGCCATGGCACAAAACTGTTTAATCGTAATGGTTTCTGTCCCATATATGGCAAACACCATGTTTATTCATATGGTTAAAACCGCTATATATCCAATCATTATCCAGTTACGATGAAGAAACAATACACTTGATGTGAGTAACATCTACAACAAAAGTATTTAACCCATATTAGCCTAGCGTTCTTTTGTGGGGCATAGGCAAATAGAACAGATCAAGATTTGACGCCACAGACTGCGATGTCTGATCAGGCTCTCTACTGTTTGCTTACAGGATATTCTATTAAAATTTGAATAAGAATGAAAAACAACACCCACCGACCATGAAGACGAAAATGGACTGGTCCTTTTGATAAAAGGGGGAAGTTTTATTCGACTTAAAAGGGTAAAAGAGATGATGGCATTTATCATACGCTTTTTCTGGCTCTGCAATGTTATAGATCATTAAAACAGGGCAATTTTTCCCCAAGGCTCTTTATGGTCATACATTTAAGAGGTCAATGCTTATCGCTTAGAAAAACTCTCTTGCATTGTAAAGATTATATTGTGGCTGTTGCAAAATGAATGGACTCAAATAAATTATTGGACATTTTGTTTTGCATAATTTCTATCAATTAGACTTAGTCTAAACGTGAAATTTGTTCATATAAAATCATTACAATATTCAGCATGTCATATGAGGTCATAATCATTGATGCAGGAATGGCATCCCATTAATCCTTTGTATGTTCCAAATCAGACTAAATCTATGATAATAGTAAATTAAATTAAATATCAAATTAGAAAGCGCATTTGATTTTGGTTCAGCAATGAAGGCTCATACGTGCCTGTAAAATTATGTCATTAGATTATCAGAGCATTTTCTGCTGCTTGTATATGTAGATGAAGACAAACGCTAGCTCAAC
The DNA here is from genome assembly GCA_964019695.1 of Loripinus fragilis. Lineage (NCBI taxonomy): Eukaryota > Metazoa > Mollusca > Bivalvia > Lucinida > Lucinidae > Loripinus > Loripinus fragilis. The sequence continues at coordinate 31,998,787 of OZ026517.1, forward strand.
TGCATCAGCATGGGGGATTAAACAGTACATTTGCACATATAAGGTATGTACCAAAATCGCATATGGTGGTTCAAATTTTCAATTGAGCATGTATTAATTACATAAGAGAGTTCAGCATTTTTTTTATCTTATGGCAACTAAATCCATACTTGTGCTACTGCCAAAGAACATATCGAAGATAAGATTTGTATATTATATCACATAACATATACAGCAATTGAGGCACTGCTGTATCGACCTCTAAGATTTATACTTACCCTTCAAAGTAATAGAAGTATGATTTCTTTTGGAAGAAAGCATTGCAAATATGATATGCATATATACTTTCATGCATCCTTTCTAGCCGTTGCACATAAGTCTTTCATTGATGACAAAGACTATACTGCACAAAGTTTTTGTAAGAACAATTGACTCTTTGTATGTCTTTATAAATCGCTACCCTCAACTTGTTTTGTGCTTCTATATATTTTCCTACTTATGTGAATGCAGTTGTTTTCTGTCTAAAGAAGCAAGATATTTTTTTTTAAAAAAAAAGGCTGTGTTGATTTTGATTTTATATCACTTATTCATTCTTATGTTTATACAAATATAGCGCTTTGTTATCAAGAATTCTATTAAATAAAATCCTGTAATAATTTGGTCATGCCACATTCTGTATAGTGAAAATATCATCGGTTATTTACGCATTGATTGCTAAAAGTGAGTAAGATCTCATGACTGCAGGTTTTTAAACGTTTTATTTTTCCATCCAATATCTTAAAGAACATTTTAAAATATATTTTACATAACCTACTTAAGTGTCACAATATCTTCTTCAGCCTGACATAACTCTTGACTGATAATGTCGTTTGTGTTTAAAATCGTTTCTTAAGCAGCAATTTAGCTGTGTTCCTTAGATATGTTCATATCACACGAGATCGTTGTCATCCATTATAACTGATTTTACCCATTTCAGCGAAATGTTTCTCCTCTATATAACCTCTCCTTATAAAGTGATATTAGTTAAGCAAATGATCAAAGGTACTAACGGTTTCTTTTTTTAAACTATAGAAGGTGTGCTGAAAATAAACTAAAATCAATATAAAAGCTAAAACAAGTTATGTGTCATCACTGCATATGCAAATGTTAGTACACAATCTGATTTTTAGGGATTCTCTTTAAAAATAACTGATTACAGACACGTATGGTGCATAACATCTTTGTAATATAAAGTTTATCCTACCAACTCTTAGATAATTGATTCTGTCTGGAATGTAAGTTAAGAAAAATAGTATAGTACCATCTCTCTAAAAATTTAGTTATTTGTATTTTTTCTATGAGAAATTAACCTAGGCATTATACTAGGAGCTAACCTATATTATGCTACTGGGTTAGTTTGTATGATATGTAGAATAGTAAACTTAGTACGTAAAACTATTTTCAAATGACTGATAAGACTTCATTCAATAGAACTAAGTTGTTTTATTCTTCTGTGATAAAAATAACAAAATTCTACATCCTTAACATTTTAGCTTTTCGAGGCCCAATCGTATACTGTCTTTGATAACATTTTGGACGAACATAGGACCTTATGATATTTGATATGGTAGTTTATGTTACTTTGATAAATTTGACAAAGATCGAATGTATTCTTCTACTACTACTTAAAACCTATCTACTTCTTTGTTTATGTGTTTTATAATCCTTTACTTTTGACAAATCAAACAATATTCTAAGATAAAAACTAAGAAAAATTGTTTATTGAAAACGTAAATTTTAATATATATATATATATATATATATATATATATATATATATATATATATATATATATATATATATATATATATATATATATAGTAACTTGATAAAAGTGATAATTATTTTAGATCAAAATTGCTGTCTAGTTATAAATTTAAAACAAAACAGGTTTGAAATTAAATAAAATACCATATGGCATATTATATAAGGTATTTAGCAATATATATAGGACGTCTTAAAGTTTGTAGTATACATTACATATTGTCATACAAGCATCAAAATATGGATTGTAACACCAGAAACGCAGTTAGGTAGAGCTTTTTACTATCGTGTATCAATAGAATGTTCAATCATGGGTTAAATAGTCAGCAGCTTGTATTACATGCTGACTTGCAAAGTGAAATGATTCTAACCATATTCACAATTTTATTTGGCTTAATCATATTCAACAGCTTATAATTATTAAAGTAATTATGATAGAAACAAGATGTTTGCAATTTTGAAACTGTCGGGTAATTATCTTTTCCAAACATAATATGTTAAACCTATATACCCATTATAGAGCTTATCATATTAACTTTTAAACAAAATTAATTGATTTTGTAATGTGCAATTGAAGATATAACGTAAATGACATTTGTAATATAGAAGTTGTGATTCTTGATGCAAACAATTTATTTTCACAATTGTTTAGGTCCTAATCGAGGTTTTGCAGCAAAGTACGACTGTATGCACCATCTGGATACCATCTGGATACCATCTGGATACCATTTCTTTGTCAAATATCGCAATTTTGTTTTTATAGTAAAAATGAGGTAGGTGTACAAAACAGCTTCTCCTGAAAAACTGCTACCGCAATTTGACTGTACGGTGTGCCTAGAAATGTTGTGAAAGGGTAGTTCTATCTATTTCTGAAGTCAAAGCTTTTCTGGCTGGACAATTGTGCCAAGTCAATGTTCAAAATAATAGGTCCTTGACTATAAAATAAGTGAGGTCAACGCTTCTACGGGACAAATTTTTACTTAGAGAGGTCAATAGCTTGGATTAAATGAAAAAGACTCTAAGTAAGATAAGTAAGATTGACATCACCATGTCAACCAACTAGGATATGAAATTCATCATCAACTTTATCATCAGCGATCGATAGGTTGAATTAAAAGGAGTAAGTCTTTAAGTAAGATAAGTACAATAATTAAGACAAGTAAGATAAGTGAAGTCGACAGTTTTTGTGCCAGTTTTCACTTCAAGTGATCGATAGGTTGGATTAAAAGAAGTTAGACTAAAAAAGATAAGTAAGACACTGCAGAATGTAACCATTTATATAAAAATTCCATTAATATACCCTGAAATCTACCATTAATTCTCTTGAAACCATTAAATTAAGGCATAAATTCTTGAAAAAAAATAATGATATTTATTTGAACCCATTAATAACCAATTAAAACACACAATCATGGCCAATAATTGAAAACCCGTCAATTTAAAAACCATGAAATGGCCCTTAGCTATATAACATGTCATAAATAAAAACTAATGGGGGCCATTAAACCTGGTTTTGTTTTATTCGCGGCCATTATAATGACCAAAAATGTGTATGTAATGCCCATTATATGGCGGATAAATTGAAAGCTAATGGTTACAAAGGAAAGAGCAAAAAGCATGGTATTGGTATTTTGATGAGTTTCATGTCCATTAGAAGGGGAGTAATTATCATTGCATTATGTTAAATGGTTATAATGATTATGAAAATGTAAACCTTATACCCAATATTTGCTGAACAAAATGTTAAGTACTGGTCACAAAGGAAAAGCGCATTTAACTCATGGGCATTGATTAGGTTCATGTCCATCAAATAGCATTTACTAAAACTCATTGCCTTCAATATGTCATATAATGTGTTTAAGATACATAGATACATTTTGATGCCTATTAATCTCAGAACTCATGGCTATTTATCTACTGTAATGCCTCGTATCACAAATTAATAGGGACATAAAAGTACCATAACACGAAAATGAGAATTCATTATTAATAGCAATATTAGAAATAGAAAGGTTTAATTTTATGCATCTGAGACACTAATTTCATGACCTTTAATTTCATAAATGCAGATTATTAATAAACACTGACCCAAGAGGTGGTCCATTAAAGTTGAGTAAAGAATCATTGCCATCAATATTAACTTTCATGGGCAATAGGAACAACAAAACGAAACATATTTGATTTAATGCTCATCATCAATGAAATCATAGACGACATTAAGTACATTCATGTTCATTTTAAAATATCAAACAAAAAACTATAATCATTTTGTAAAACGACTGGAAAAACATTGTCATCTGCATAAAATTGCAATGTCATTTAAAAGAAGGTTAGAAAATAGAAAAAAATATGCACTTTAATGACCATAAATGAACAAAATTAATACGCATAAAGCATATATCATTACGTATTCATGTAAATTTATGATCATTGCCATTAGAAGGGTCATTAAATTGGAATTAAACTAAATCACTAGTATTGTATTGACACATAAAAATAATTCCCAGAAAGAAATTAGAAATAAAAGAAACAGTAAACACCCTTACTTACTATGAAATAATTGTTATTTATGTATGACGTAAAATTAGTTTTGTAAATGGATCTAAGTGTATATGTTAACTCATTTTTTATAATTATACTTTCATAGGAAAATATATTCATACACTTAGTTTAAATATGATGGCATGTCTCAAAACATTGGTCAACGTGTCATTGTGACAATTTGTTTAAGTTAATTTCCAGGATTATAGGATATTTACATTTTATTGGAAGACACGAGGACGGGATCAAAAGTAATGCCACCAGCTAATTTTCAAGGCTACTGCAAGCGGAAGGACAGAGTCCACGTCTTGTATGTTTTCTTAATTCTCGCACCTTTCATTTGATGTATCAATTACACATGTAGACATTAAATCTCGCGTGAAATCAACTTTTACACAAACCCTACTCATTGGCGGTTAGGAAAAATTATTGTGAGAAGCGTTGAAAATACGAATTAAATCAGTGCGTTTGCGTCTGTTCATTGCTGCCTTGTGGTCACCTGCTGGAAAAGGGCTGGCCTCTTGGCTTTCGTTTGTGATGTTTTATTATTTTTGTCACTTTCCCATGTGGTATCCTTGGTCAGGTGTGGTACTTGATTGTAACTATTTCTAATCTTTGCCAATTTTCTTACTCTGACATTAACACTCACGCTTTACTCAACAGAAGTACAACGGACATTGATGTTGACATGATAGTAATTCAATTTCCTTTTCCACAGTTTGCAGATTGGTTAGGAAATTCAGTGCAGACGTGGGATCTTTTATAAATGCTCATAAATCTGGTAGATCTAAATCAGCAAGTAGACCAAAGATTGTTGAAAAACTATTTTTTTAGTTAAATCAGACGCAAGATATACTTTTAAGCTAATTATGGACATCTTTGGAATTAAAAAAAAAAATCTGCATTGCGCTTTTGGCGAAATAGTATGAAACTGAAGAAGGAAATCACTAGGTGGGCCCCACATTGGCCCAATGAGGAGCAAAAAATGCATGGATGTTAGCACAGCGCGCAAACTGTTGAAACGGTTTCCAAGATAGTATCAGATAATATTAATGAGCCAGTGCATGAGATTTCCAACAATGTGGTATGTGCGACCAGCAAAGCCTCAGATCAGCCAGCGCATATTCGCAGTCTGATCAGAGCCTTTGCTAGTCGCTTGAGTATTCTATGATTGTAAAGCTACTGACTGAACACCATTTGGAGTATCTAAGCTTAAAACGAGGCTGCAGAGGCTCATCTAAGTCTACACTTGTCAAAATGCCACATTGTAGGAAATCTCATGCACTTGCTCATTTATGAATGTAGTAGTAGGAAATGTATCTTCGATACATTGTTTCGAACCGCATCAAAAAATAAGAAATCGAGTATGGCTAATCAACAATGCAAGAAGGCCTTGTATTGCCCCGAGGATTACCAGTGCGAAAAAGGTTATGTATGCCTTATTTTTATCTACAAAGGGACTAGCAATCCAGGTCCTTATACCCAAAGGCAGGTCAATGAGTGAAGAGCAGTTTCTTATTAAATGGAAAATCACTTTTACCGCATTAGGTGACCTCCCTTGAATGTTACTATTTTCATTACGCACATGCGTAACTGCGTAATGGGAGCTGCGCCAATGCTACATATACATGTACCATAACAAGAAGTATAAACTCTTTAAAAAAGATATTTCTCTTGTTCAATTTTTTAGAATATGTGAAATTGTTTTCCAACTACCTCCGAATTTTCAAATTTAAAGGTTGCACCTCACTGATGGTACGATTTTGGAAACGCGATAGATTAGAGTAAGCCAAGCAAAATCATTCCATCTGCTACTTCGTGGATTACTATAGACACTGCATCTAAACGTAAGTGAGTTTGGCCAGGAAATGCCACAATCCATGCGCGAATCAACAAGGGGGACAGGGGGTTCGGGACAACCCCTGAAATATCAAAAAGCTATACAGTTTCTAAACAATACTGGTCCGGATCCCCTGAAAAATCACAAAGCTACCAAGCCAGCATTCAATGTTGGGCCATCATCGGCCCTTAAGGAAAACGCCATTTAAATAGCGTTTCGCTGGCGGGCCGATGAATGGCTCGCTTTTAGTGGTAATATGATCTTCCACTCCCCCATCATCTGAAACAAAAAGAAAAAAAAACGCTGTCAGAGTTGAGTTGGACCCTCTCTGACAAAACATTCTGGATCCTCGCATGAAATGTCACAATGAAACACGGCAGACCAACCCACGGTACCATGAGAAAGAAACACAGAAAACTAACTTTAAAAGTAAAACAACCAGCTCTCTTCTTCAGAAAGATGATTGCAAAACTAGGAAGGACGATAAGTACTGCAAAACAAAATAAGGACTGAACACACAATTCCCCCAAACAACGGGTGCAACAAAAAAAGAATGAATCATCAACAACAGAGCCAAAACCTTAGAATGGACAGCAATGCAGAAAGTTTCTAGTGAGAAGTAGACATAGCATCGCTTAAAAGAACCAAAATGTTGCATAGCCCGTTGCATTGAGATTCTATTAACATATGACTTCTACGGCTCACAGACTCTCTTACCAGATGCCCTGATCCCCTGGACTGCCAATTTTCAGATCTAGACAACCTGGAGTCACTACAATGTGGACTTATGCTAAAATAGTGAGTATGACCAGGGCAGGGAATGCCACAATAAAAAAACTGGAGACCATCCCACGGCACCGTGAGGAAGAGACACAGAATATCAACAGTCAAATGACATCGAAATAGAGGATCTTACATGAGTGCTCATGTTTGATTGATTTTATTAAACGAGTTGGGGAAAAGCGATAAAATGCGAGGCAAGTCGAGCATTTTATTGCTTTTTCGCAACGAGTTTAATAAATTCAATAAAACAGGAGCACGAATGTTAGATTCTATTTATCATATGACATTAAGATTACTTTGAAATCTCTTTTCTGTCGTATTTTTGTCATTACAAACGCAACGTTGTTATGGGCGTCATAACGTTTCCCGAAAATCCGTTAACCTCTATAGGAATCGCACATGTTTTTTTTTTCATTTTTTCATGCATTTACACTTGCCGGGTCCCGAGGATGCTGTTTGAACACGAGGTCGATAGGCCGAGTGCTCAACATCATTCGACAGACCCGACAAGTGTTAATGCAATGAAACAAACATGTGTGATCGTTATTCTTGCATAATTTACCTCATTTCAGCCCAATTCGCACTGAAAACGCTGCTAAAACATTAAATTGTCCACTTTCTTACACTGGATTTCCCTAAACAAAATGGCGTCTGCTGTGTACTTTCGAACGTCATAATGTCGTCATACCGTCATAACCGTACGCAACGTTTTCGCGAACAAAAACATCGGCGAAATGATCAGTCTGGTCCGCAGTGATTTTCGTATAACGGCATGCAAATAATTCAGGGCTCATTTTAACTATTTTCAAGCTCAGGCCCATGTTCAAACAGCACGTGAATCTCCTGATTGGAACATGGATTTTCGTTCATTTGACAATGGGTGTAAACAGCTATACGAATAGAAATTTTTGCAAGAAAAGTGGTTTATCGATTTTATTGCATGACGTTACATGTATTTCACTCCCAGGCGTGACGTCATATGATAAACGCAAATAAAGTAAAGCAACCAGCTCTCTCTTCCCCAGTGAGATTATTGCAAAACTTAAAATGGCACTAAGTACTGCATATAACACAAAACGCCCACAAAACAATGAGGGCAACCATAAACAATGGCTAAAAACCCACAGAACGACCGCCTTAGAACAGACAGCAGCCGAAACCACTGATTGCTTAAATTAAATTTACTGGTCAATTCTTCGCCCTAGATTTTGCTGTTCTTAAAACACAAAATGTGTTAGACAAAATGCTCTATCGCCAAGATAGTAATGTTAGCTATTTGCAGTTTACTGTGCCTGAATGTGTTAGCCTTTTGCAGTTTATTGTACCTAAAGGTGTTAGCATTTTGAAATTTATTGTGCCTAAAGGTGTTTGCCGTTTGCAGTTTATTGTGCCGAACGGTGTTAGTCTTTTGCAGTTTATTGTGCCTAAAGGTGTTAGCATTTTGCAGTTTATTGTGCCTAAAGGTGTTACACCTTTTCAGTTTATTGTGCCTGAAGGTGTTAGCCTTTCGCAGTTTATTGTCCCTGAAGGTGTTAGCCTTTTGCAGTTTATTGTGCCTAAAAGTGTTCGGCTTTTGCATTTAAGTGTGCCTAAATGCCTTAGACCTTTGTAGTTTATTGTAGCTAAAGGTGTTAGCTTTTTTCAGTTTATTGTGTCTAAATGTGTCAGCCTTTTGTAGTTTATTGTGCCGAAAGGTGTTAGCCTTTTGCATTTAAGTGTACCTAAATGTCTTAGACCTTTGTAGTTTATTGTAACTAAAGGTGTTAGCTTTTTTCAGTTTATTGTGTCTAAATGTGTCAGCCTTTTGTAGTTTATTGTGCCTAAAGGTGTTAGCCTTTTGCAGTTTATTGTGCCTTAAGATGTTAACATTTTGCAGTTTATTGTGCCTAAAGGTGTTAACCTTTTTGCAGTTTATTGTGCCTAAAGGTGTTAGCATTTTGCAGTTTATTGTGCCTAAAGGTGTAAGCATTTTGCAGTTTATAGTGTCTAAATGAGTTGGCCTTTTGCAGTTTATTGTGTCTAAAGGTGTTAGCCCTTTGCAGTTTATTGTGCCAAATGTGTTAGACCTCTGCAATTTATTTTAGGGATGAATTTTATTTTTGTTAACTCCGGAGAATCACTCACAACTTTTACATAAATTCCTCCTGGCTTTACTCATTTTGTGAGTGGTTCCCCAGAGTTTACACATCGATAAAATCCATAAAAATAACAATTCGTTCCTTATAATTCCAACTTTGAAAAAAAAAACTCATTTGTAAAGGGTTGTTGACAATAATTCAAATTTTAAAGCCCGCTGAAGGAAATTAGTTCCTAACTGCTGTCCATGAAAGATGGGGTAGCCATTTAAAAAAAAATTCTGTCAGTTCAAAAATTTGTTTTGCTAAATTATGTTTAACATGGTATTCTTTTGGGAGCGAAAATGTGAGTATGGGCTCAAAAACATGTAGTTTGAAATTGTTTCCTTTTGTTAAACAGCTTGCTGGGCTCATTAAAGAACATTTAGATAGGCCCTTCCTCGGATTGACAGGTTTTACAAAGCCCTAGTTTACCTTCACAAGTCCCTGCCTGAGATCCACACATTAGTAGGACCAAAGCGTGAACCTTTGACGACGTCAAACTGTGTTGAAACATTTCGTTGTTTATATAGCCATGACATTGTTTTGATGACGATTCTCTTCGATGACGTGACTGTTTGTTAAGTGACGTCACATAACCTAGTCATCCAGTTCATTTCTAAGAGTTCCCCTGGTGCTTTGAAGATGCACCACCATACGGTGTAAGGGTTTTCAAATGAGCTTTCAACATGCTTAACTATATTTAAACTGGTGAATGTTTTATCATCTCGGACACAGCAATACTTGTTTGAAGCTTATGTATAGTTCGTTATTAGCACTTTGGAATCAAGGCAGATATTAAATATTCATACGCATGGTTTTTCATCGAAGTGTAAAAACCATTTAATTTTACCAACACACCTATCAAAATCGCCGAAAAAAACGATAAAACATTGAGTTGGAATTATTGTGTCTAAAAGTGTTAGCCCTTTGCGGTTTATATTGATAAAGGTATACCTTTAGGCACAATAAACTGAAAATGGCTAACAGTACCATCTATGTGATAGATTCGGATTAACGTTTCGATATGGAAAATATCAACTGTCAGTTATGCAATTGTTTCTCTCTGCCTTATTAAGTGGTCTACTGCCATAACCTATTACACGTTCCTTAATGTCAGTCTGGCCTTGTGTGTCACTAGCTAGCATTGATACCCAAAATACATAGTCCGCATTCCTCGGATTTACCGAATTTTAGAGCCTATGAGGATTTCTCTGATTCTTTCAAAGGTCTGCTGACATTCTTTAATCCAGAGAAATGATGTGTTTTGTGTGTAAGAAGAGTCAGGGGTCTGACCAGATCATTGTATCTTTCATCTTTTTAAACCAAGGGTACTAAGTCCACTTCGTTCCTTACGTGCGTAAGGAACGAAGTGGACTTAGTACCCTTGGCCTGCGAAGATGTGTATCTTTATGAAACTTGAAATATGACCCTTGCCCCAGTATCTGTCTTACTAAAGTGGCGTTAGTTGGGATGGGTCATTTCTTAATTTTGGCCAGGTTATCAAGGTTTGAGAGCGCTCCCTCTGCAGATGTCCAAAGAAAGCTTTTATCTAACTAAAGCGTAAATACCAGCTTCTGTGATCCAAGAGGGCACCTCATGGACTCAATATATGTGCTGTTAAAACTTGGGTCCAAAATCAAGTACATCATCCAAATACATTAAGGATATATGCCACTTGAAGACATCAAAGAGTTAACTTAGTCAATCTTTTGATTTGGCCATTCCTTTAGGCAGTTAAGGGTTATCCCTCTCCAGTATTTTAATTTGGTGGAACCCTGAAGTCATATCAAATGTAGATATAAAAAAAAAAAAAAATAGTAAATGAGTATGATCAGGAAATACCACAATCACAAACTGCAGACAACCCCGTGGCACCGTGAGGAAGAGCCGCTCAACCATCACGAGACACCAGGAAGACAAATTAAGCAAAGCAATCAGCTCTCTCTTCCCCATCAAGATGATTGCAATACTAAAATGGACATAAAGTAACGTACAACAAAACATAGAACAATTACAGACTCCCACAATGGGAAGAACAATAAACAGAAAGTCAACAACAACAGAACCACCGCCTTAGAACGGACAGCAGCCTAAGCCACCGGGGGGCTTAAATGCATTTTACTGGTACCAAATCTTCGCCCTAGATTCTGCTGTTGTTGAAGCACAAAAAATGTTCAGCTCGCATGGAGGCCATCTAACTAATGCAATGTATCATCATGGAAAAACACTCTAATCAAATTACTACCCCATGATGAAACAAAGAAAAGGGCTCATGACTCACAGATAGTCAGAGCTAAAGAAAACCTCAAGTTGAGCCACGGTGGCAATAAAGTTTGCACTAGTATATAGTCAGTCACTTATTCTAGGCATGTGAAAAGCATTCCTCCAGTCGACGATAGTCAAAACATGATCTGATCCTGCCTGAGCGCTTACAAGGCAAACTGGCTTGACCAAGGCGATGCACTATTTCTGATGACTCCCTGCCCCTCAAAAATAGTAAGTGAGTTGTTTAACCCATTTAAGCCGAAGGGAATTTCCCACTACTTCTAATTGGACCAGTCCATTTTCAATTTAAGGGTGTGTTGGGTGGTATTTTTTGTTTTTATTCAAATTTCAATAGAACATTCTGTAAGCAAACAGTGGAGACCCTAATCAGACGCCGCAGAATGCGTCGTCTGATCTGGGTCTGCGCTGTTTGCCTATGTCCCACAAAAATGACGCTTGGCTTATATGGGTTAATGTCATTCTCTCCTTCTGATGCAAATGCTACTTGGATCCATGGAGCTTGCTTAATTGGGATAAGTCCATAAACATCAATCGTATGCTCCATCAGGAACATCAAACCAAGGTCAAATTCATTTTTGAAGAAGGTATCCTGGAGCTTCGTCTGGGTTTGGGGTGTTATGGCACAGCTTATACTGGTCCTATCATGGAAAAGTCTGTCTTCAGAACCTGCAATAGTGCTACACGCACACGAACCCTAGATTACTGTGCTACTGTCCTGCCAGCCAAGAGTGACAGTGACATCATGTCTTGTTTATAATTGTAGGTAAAACATTAAAATAACGTGTACCCTCTACTTGAACTAATGCGAATCGATAGATCACTTGTGTATTAATCCTATCCTGTTGCGGATAAGATTAATACATAAGTGATCTATCGATTATAAGTCCCTGATAACTTTGCAAACAAAACATGACGTCACTGTCACTCTTGGCTGGCAGGACAGTAGATCACTGTGATATTTACTGTTTACTTCCCATGTTAGACGTATTGAGTCAATACAGTGTAAACAACGTACAGCAAGTACACAGACCAGACGGTGGTTTGCGTAGGTTGATCTGTTTCTTTGTTGTTAGCACTCATCAAAACAAAGCGTGTCAATCAATACAACATAACCAGAACAGAACAAAACATTTTATTGAAGTACGCAGTATAAACCCATAAAGATACAAATAGCAAATATACAATGGTAATATGAACAATAGATAAACAAACGTAAAACGTATCATGGATGGATCAAGAGGTGAACAGGGTGTATTGACTCCCCACTCCCTGGAAAATCACAAGTTGCTATAGGTTCCTTTAGAAATACTGGTACGAACACCCTGCGAGAAGTAATTGGACCCGTGTCAACTGCATCCTGATGGAGGTTCGTACGGTCCTATGTGATATACGTTGCTAACTAAAAAAGGCGCTGTCAGGACCCCCTCCCCTCCACTGACGGATTTTTTTGGGATCCGCCGTTGTGTATAAAGCGTGCACAAGAACATTCTGCATGTATCTTGCTGTATTACGAAGGGTGTTCAAATATGAATGCATATACCTGTAGCTGCATAACCTTCTTCACAGACTAGTCCGAGTTCTTCTGACGTTTTAGTGGCTTTTCTTTATTGCTTGATATTTGTTAGTGGCAAATATGGAAATATGGAAAATCCACTTAAACATCAGAGAAGGCTCGGATTATTCAGACATGCTACGATAAAATGATATGCGAATCTAGAAAGAACTATTTCACGCTTAGGGATGTCAGTTACAACGCAAGGTGGTTCTGGACGACAATTCGTTACGGGCCCATGACGACTGCTTACCTGTGCTGGACGACAGGTCACGGGTTTTAGATGACATATTTTGGGTTTAGGACGACAGAGGAAAGGGGCAACACAGACAGACGTCTCAGAAAATGGTAATATAGTGTGTTTGGCTGTTTTAATTAATAACCGTCATATAAGTATTTGTAAGTTTGGCATTAGAAGTACAAACACCATAGTTAAATTGTAAAACTCTTGTCTGGAATAGAAACTCCAGAAATATGCAATTAATTACTTGCTTTCTCATCAGGAAATAAGCATAAATGATCAGACAATAGATCTCATATCATTTTTCGGACAATTCTAACATGTCCTTCTTAAAAGAAAAATGAAAACCTCTAAATTACATTTTTTTTTAGTGTTACTGGCTAGAGACGACTGTGTAACAGGCAATAGACGACGTCAGTTTTTCTGTAACAGATGTGAGACGACATTTTTTCGTTCTTTCAGGAACTTATTAGATGTAAATATTGAAGTGGAATAACGTAGTTTTTTTTAAATATTTGGGAGGGTTATTAACGATTATACGGTGAGAGATCTTGTTTTAGGGAGATAAAAATATAACAGACGACCACTGACTCTGTAAACGTTCACTTGTTATCTGGGTTTGATATACGCACAAACTATACAAAACCAGAGGCGAGTTCAACGACGCTGTTGAGCGCTCTTTATATTGGTGTCAGGTTTTATACATTACAAATAAAGATAGGAAGCGGAACAACAAGCGCACGCAAATGTTTGCATTGTTGAACTCGCATCTGGTTAACACGGCTGAGCAAACCTTGATCTTGTTCACGCATTATCCTTTCATTATCATTTAGTTGATTATGTAACGCTAAGTTCAATAAATGCCATAGAATTCACCAATGTCACATTTTCACATATTAAAGTAAGAAAGACAGAAAAGACAGGAAAGTTGCAGTTAACCTACCTTAAAATAGGTTAAGGTCAACACAGGGTTATCATTTGATCAAAATGTGATGGTTTGACCTTGACCTTTTTACAGCAATGTCGAGCTTTGTAACTTAAAACTATAGCAGCCTGCGATCTGAAAGATGGTAGACACAAACACTGCTTGATGTCACGCAGGTATATAAGGTATTGAAGATCAAGCATTTGAACCAACTATAATAGGCTGGACTTCTATAGATGCTAAAGGCCAAGTTTCATGGAAATCAAGTATTTGAATCCAGAGGAGAAGACTTTTGAAGGGTGTTTATACATGGGCTTGTCATTTGACCCAGATTTCATGAACAAACGTTCGTTTTCCCTATCTATGGAGACTGGACATAAAATGTGGCTTTTTTAGCCAAGCTGTTTAGGAGATGTTTGAGCATTGTGAACGGCAGACTGACACAAGAGCATAGGGACAGACACCAGAGCACAGATGTACAATAACCTCAGTCACCTAAGCCTTCGACTCAGTTTGACTTCGAAAGGAAGTATCTGAATTAATGCAGTACATGGGCCAGGAACACTTTCTTCAAAGTATGTACATATACTTAGGGTTTTGCACATGTTCGAATCCATGTTCTCACTCTCATTACATTCTAAAACTTCTTCTGAGGGCCCCCTCTTCAACGACATAACTGAATGCCATTTCATCCTTGGCCAAAACAAAAGATTCTTGGGTGTAAGATATATTTAATAAATCCATCACTGTCGTCTCCACCTGCGACGCTTTCGACAATAACCTGTAACAAAATATTTGCAGTCGTTACACATCTGTAACGTAGAAATATGACTGCAGTACATTCGTTTGGGTTTTAAAAACGCGTTTGTCTAAAGTATAAGAAAAGATTTATAAGAAAAGTTTTTGTTGGTCTTTGTGATGGATAATGCAATGTTTTATCATATCAAGTCATAAAATGTTCAAAGAAAATGAAAGTGAAGGCACTAAATAAGGATATGCCGACATGTGTAGTAGTAAAATACAGTTTCAAGAATAATAATGTATCATATACGCGTTAACTGGATACAGTCGCCATGCTCTACAGGATTAATTAACTTTAGATAAGTGTCTTGGACAAATATAAAAAGACAGAATAAGACACTTGCGGTTTATTGTGTCTTAAGTCTCCCAAAAACAATATACATTCAATAGCACAAGCCTATATTTAGAAATGGTTCGTCTGGGACCCATAACGTATTGTCGTCCAGAACCACCTTGCGTTGTAACTAACATCCCTAAGCGTGTATTTGCCACCTTTAAATTGATACCATACGAGGGGCAGTTGGAAAGTTTTAAGCATGGTATCATAACTCCACAATGCGTTGATAAAATGCTATCAAATAATACATTCTTTGAAACTAGACTTCAACGTCTACATGATGGTTTAAAGGGGCTCTTGCATGGTATGGGAAATTAACATGGGAGTCTGCCCACGCTTGGATTTTGAAAATATTATGTTATTTAATTGACTGGGATATAACTTTAATATTTATGGTGCGTTTGAGTTTTTATGCAATTCCATTGCTAATTTATGACGTCATGAATGATATCACTATAATACTTTAGGGTACCCAGTTATAATCATTTCTAAAGTAATTGACATATCATGTAACGGGTGGAGAAATGTTTTATTAAATAGCTATATCATTGATAAGTTCGCTGTTACTTAAAATGGCTTTGTATGTATTAGGATATTGGATGGGCATTCATTTTTATAGCGTGGTACCCCAATTTTCGACTGTATATTTTGTATTCAGTCAAATTTGGAATTAACATTTTTAAAGGTTGCGGTCTTTATCAAAATACCATTTCAACATATAAACTATCCATATATGTTAAGAATATGTAGACCAAATTTCATGAAATTCAAGGACCGGTAACATATTTTTAACTTGATATAAACACATGGCCCTTATTCATCGAAATGTAAAAAATACAATAATTATGTTTCAGTGTAAAACATACTTGAATACTTGCTTAGTTTGAATCATTAACTAGTACGTTTATTTGTAGAAGTTGATATGTTCAGTGTTTTCCAGTATTATGGATTGGAAAATGAAAATACAATATTCTCTGATATTAAGTGCCACGATTCTTATTTAATGAAGTGCTTACACAATAATATTAGCCATAATGATACAATATGTTGACACCTGTACTTAACACATCTAATTTCTAACATTAAAACTACATCTAGCCGATGTTACACTTAATATGTAACATTATTAAGAATTTTAAGTCATACAGAAGAGAAACCTTATGACAAGTCAGTTCATACAGGAGAAGAACCTTATATCTATGATTTTATAATTGTAAGACTCATTAATAAACCTGCTTCACAAAAATAACCCCCTGTCAAACCTATTGGTTAAAATTAACCTTTTTGGTCACAGATAACTCTTGGCTTCAAAGGTATTGCTAATTTAATGCTTAAATCTTCTCTGTTCATTTTGTTTTGTGAAACTGATGCTGATTTCCATCAAATAGCAACATTTATACTTAAGCTGGCTGTATATTCTAAGCATACAGTTTTGTTTCTGGACCTCACTTATTCATGTAGAACACTGTTTTATGATACCTTTGATAAGACTCTGTTACACGTTATCCTGGTCACGGCACCAAAATGTGGTTCCTCTAGTTCAGTTGGGATGTAAAGGAAATATTTATTCTTCTTGTTTTCACATGTTTATTGTTAGGATATTATGTTTCTTAAACAATAGCATACAGGACTTGCAGAAGTGATACACATTGTCTTGGCCCCATAGTGCCATGACACAAGGCCATGCCCTTTGGCATTTCTGACCATGAATCATTTAAGATTGTCTAAACATGTCTTTCTTTAAGAAAAATGGAAGTGGATTAAAAAACATCTCCTTATGTCGAGTTATTGATTCATTTGAACTAAGTAATTAATTTTGCTAAAACTGACCTATACCCATAAGAGGTAGGAAATGACGAAGTTACCGGGTTTGGATTTTCATGATATTTGGCTCAGATCAGCAGTATATAAATGGCATGTTTTTGTGACAATATGATATCTTGACAAAGACTAGAACATATCTATCTTTTGAATTGAATGTTGAATGATTTGTAATTTTTTGAAAAAAAAATGAAATTTTACAATGATGCATTGATAAGTTAGGGGTCTTTCATGCAAACCAAATATCTATGTGTCTTGATCCACATCTGAATTAAGGGTGAGGTTGGCGCCGTTAAACCGGTTTAAGCCCTCCAGTAAAATATTTTACTGACCGTTCCAAGGCGGTACTTCTTTTGTGGATCTTTTATGTTTTTGTTCTGTCTTGTGTTTGCTATGTTTTGTGCGCGTCTGTTTATATGTTCTTCGTGGTCACCTGCTGGGAAAGGGCTGACCTCTTGGCTCTCGTTTGTGGTGTCTTCTGTGAGTTTGTCACTTTCCCATTGGTAAACTGGGTCAGGTGTGGTACTTCATTGTATCGATTCCTGATCTTTGCAACCTTACTTACTTTACAATCACTTCTTCTGAAAACGTAAACCATAATTTATCCAAATGGTTTCGTGGTATTAAAATAATGTCTATGGTATTTTGGATTCAATCTAGATGACAAATCATAGAAATAAACAAAACTGTAGATTTAGGACATGGAAATTTAGAGACAGGTACCACCTCAAAGGTGGAGTACGTCAGGGTTGCTTCCTAAGCCTTATTCTTAACTATCTAATTCGATAAATAAATTTTCATAGTTCGTATATAATGAGTTATTAATATGCAAGGTTCGAAGAAAATCCATGCGTGGGCACAGATGAAAGTACCCCTTTTGTCGAAAAAGAACTCGGCGTGCACGAGTGTACAGCGCATGCTCAAAATACGTAGGGTTTATACACTGGCTGAAATTTTAAGCCAAATATTTGTAAAGAAACGAAAGAAAATTGGGGACCTTATTCACGATCATGGTTTGACAAATTAACGATTTGGTTCCAACTTAATTTTTATTAAAATATATTATGGCATCACTGTATGCGCGACTTATATCTTTACATTCGGAAAATGTTGACTAATAGAGAAATGGTAAACTTTCAAAAATGGGACTTTTTCGATTTTTCATTATACTTTTACTATAAATTGTGTCACTACTGGAGCACGAAAAATGCCTATTGAGTATATGTTTTGCATTATTTGTAGCCAGTAATGCAAAAAAAGTCATTTCGTCGCACAAAAAGGGTGGCTTCTTTAGTTCTGTATGTTTTTTCTTATAACACTACCCCTACTTTTCAAGAAGTGGGTGGGGTTACTTAACCCCTCACATTTTGTCGATGGCATAAGAACTTCTCATGGTATCGCGTTAACCATCACAAAAAGGATTGATTTCTACTCTTAAGGTATTTTTACTTTTTGCCACTGTTTTCAATTGAAACGAACCAGAACATCAACTCATAGCTAAACTCACTCTGTCCGATGGGAAGATTATAAGAGTTATCTTCCCTTTTTCTCATTTACAAAATTCTTTTTGGTTTCAATACAAAGAGCATAAAGTGTGCTTGACAAAAATACCAACGCACAGCATTTTTAATTACTGTCGGTTATATAATTTCAAAAATATTTGCATTGTGACATGCGATTTTTAGTCGAAAAAATTAATGCATAACTTTGCTTTCTAGACGGTTTTGGTATTGCTGTTCCGATATTTAGTTATTAGAAACATCTAACTTGGTCACCAGTTGTACATGTATAATAAGTGTACCAGATTGTGACCTACCGAATGGCACCAAAAATGGCACCAAACATAAACAAATATATAAAAGACCATGCTAAGAACTTTCCAAATGCCACACGTACATAGTGAAAATTACAATTGTAATCTCAAGTTATAGCCCTTTATATGCGGGTCACTCCCGTACACTGGCCAGTTCTATCCATAGATCACACAGTCGAACGAAACATTTTGTTATAAAAACGAAATTTCTTGATTTTTCTTGCTAAGTCTATCAAATATAATGATGAAAGGGTTATGTAAATATTATTATAATTAGAAACATTTTTGTTTAAACACATCAAATCATTCTTCTGATATTTGCAAACTAAAGGTAAGCAAAATATGAGCTAACGAAATACACAAACAACATTTAAATTCTTAAGCATTCATTACAAAAGCAAGAAGGAGATGCCCTGTTAAGGCATGAAATCTTCCTAAAAGTCATTTGTGAAAAAGTCAAATTTTCAAACTGTGATTTTTGCAATAATTTTCGTTACTATGATTTAACATTCATATAAATTATTCAAAAACGTATTTAATGATTTTCTAACTGAGGGCAAAGGGGAAACATTTATGGTTTAACATAACTACTCACTCCAAAAATATCTTTTAATACTACATGTATTTTAGTAAAAGGACTAAAGAGTAAGTTTTATTATTAACTCCAAAAACTGTGTTTTACCATCAAAGAATGTAAAATAGATTCATCTAACAATGCCTGATTCGATCTGTCTAATCAGCATGCTTGCGCACGATTTAAGCGTGCAAAATGCAGTGAATACTTTCGACTGTAATAGACAAATGGGGATGCTTCTCTCTATTGTATAAAAATATGGTATCCACCTTTACTCAGTAAATCCTTTAAATGGTGAACTACTTTAGTATATTTCACAATATATGTTAGTGGAAAGCTGGTTCAAGGCGGGGAACAAACTTGTTTACGAAAAACATTGAAGCATCCCCAATTGTCTATCTATAATCGGAGGTGTTAAGCTTAAAAGTGCACAGGATTACTGATCAGATAGATCGAACCAGATATTGTTACATCTATTTTTACTTCTTTGATGGTAAAACAGAATTGTAGAATCAATTAAAAACATTTATGTCCATTCATTGTCATAAATTTATTGTAAAAATCAGTTTGAACATTGACTTTTTCACGAATGAATTTTAGGGAGATTTCATGCCTAAACAGGACATCTCCTTACAATACAGCGATGTACATCTGTGCTTAAATTAATGGCGTCAGAAAAGTTTTTTTTCTGTGCTCATTATATCCAGTTTGTCCTGCAAGCAGCAAACATAAGCATCTGAATTTGGATGACGATTCGTCTTATACTTACAAATATACTAGAGGACTTTGAAAACGTATCACCACAGTTTTTCACTTTTCTTGAAAACCGTATATGCGATTGAAAAGTTACTCGCAGATTTAATGTGCAACCCAGAATTGGTATGAATCAGTCGTTAATTTGACTGCACTATCACGCGATGCTGTTGATGACGTCACATGGGTACATACAGCATCCATCACCTTTCTGCACAGCTATACGAAGCTTTTTGATTATTTTTATGTCTAAACTGTGGCTTGTATGATACCATATAGTAGGGGAGCCAGAGATTCAAAAAATGGAAAAAAAGTGGCCAGAAAGTAGCAGAATTTTAGACTATATCCTCAGTTAGTATGGTGTTTCAGAAGTGTGAAAACAGATATTGCACAAATTTTGAGTCTTGCACAAGATGTTTAATTATGGGGTACCCATAGCTTCCCTCATGCAGGCTTCATGTAGTAGGCTATTCGCTACATTTCTGAAACGAAAAGTTATTTAGACCAGATAAGTCACATTTCCTACTATCTGCATATTGCTATACAGTAACTTAATTAAAAGCACCAAACTGACAATAAGTTTAAATGACTTACGCTTACGTAATTGTTATATACGTTACTTACATTCAAATATATTACTATTGTTTACTTGGCCATGGGCTGCCAAAAGACTGGTAGAGGGAGATTTTTGTACATTAAGTATTTCTTAGCTACTTTAAATATTATAAAATGTCTGTTAGCTTTTGATGAACATGTTCGTTTACCATGCAATAGCCAAGTCTAATACGTTACCATTAGATAATAACGAAACTCTTAGTATAGTGTTTTTATCATTTGCATGACGTTTTCTTACATAACGTTATGATTGATATTTTAATTAGATGCAGCTTATTAGCAGAATAATAATATAAGTTTAGGCACCTGGAAGTTCTGTTATATACGTTACTTTCTTTTAAAACAATATTTTTGTGCAATGAAATGTGTATATGCGTTCAAACAGCTAGTAGGTGAAAATGAAATTGACTACCATCCTAGTGCTCAAAATTAGATTGGAAATATTGTATTTTTAAACATTTAATATGAATGAGATGCAACATCAACAAAATCATATTTGATTTAAAGGGAAAACTTGAAAATAAAGCACATTAATGCCATTAGGTATATGCTTTAGGAAACATGTAAATAGGATAATTGATACCTATTAATTATTCATAACTAAATTGTTTCAAAAAGCTTAAATGATGCATTAAAATCTGTGCCACTACAATGTATTTACTTCCTTTTATGCATTAATTGGCGTTAAATGACATATACAAGACATTTTCTTCCACCGCCAACAGCACAATGAACAAATGAAAAGCATGCTGTAACATAGTCAGATCCATCACACATTGTAAAAGCCATCAAATATATGCATTTATAAACAGTAAGTAGTTACAGCAGCTATATTTAAAACAGTAAGGCACAAAATAAACCTTTAAACTCTGAAAAAAATGTAAGATATTCCAATCAGGAATCCAAACCAAGAAGTGAAACATAAAAGATACCTTTATCGGTGTCATATGAAACAAAACTGGAGTTTGTGGAAATCGTGATAATTTCTGTCTCTGATTTAGCACCTGCCTTAGCTATCCTTGGAGTTGAAATATTTTAGTATCCACAGCGTGTCCGCTTTGGCGAAAAAGAGAATTATTTATGTTGGTAACGTATATAACAAAAATATAAAGATCATTACTTTAATCATTGTATTGCCTGGTTCTACACCTTTGTGAAGCAATGAAACAGGACAACATTTATTCTAAATTATCTTTTTAATACTTTAGAAACAGTCACATGTCTGTTAATAAATTGGAAAAGCTCCAATGCATTGTTAGCATTGTAGACATTTCTAAATGATTATACTTCAATAATCAGGACCTTGAGCAAACAACTTTCTAGAATAGGACTTGATTGATCATATATTCCAGAATGTTTGCAGACGTTTGCTTTTTAGCTATATAGCTTTTCAGCATACGTGATAGAATATGCTTTAATGTTTGTTTTATTCAGCAGGACACTATTTATTTTTTACACTTACAATAAGTAATCATAACAACCGTCATTCATAGTATTTGTTAAGTTTATGCATAATTTCTAAGTATAACATGAAACTATATTATTTGTGAAAGTAATGACTCTATCTATGGTGCCTTCTCTATTGTCCATATAATTATTATTTTATTAGCACAGTAGGTAATTTAATGTATGCCTTTTGTCTCTATACCCTGATGTGTTTACAACTCATCTATTATTTAACGCACATAAATCAACTGACAGGATTCCTGCAACAGTTTGTTTAAAATGGGGTCCAATGACTGCTATGGTATAATGATAGAACTTAACATCAGCTATATTAGCACTAATTGCTCAAACTAAGTTTGATCTTATGACTGCTATTTTTACTCTAAAATATTGCTATTCCTATCAACATTCTGATTAAAAGTAAATAATCTTTTAAACGGTCATTTTAATGCGTCCTAGTTAATTTTGGCTTAAACATTTTCTCTCTGTTGAAATTTTATAAAGTAAATTTGGTATCGAAAATTAAAATTGAAGAAATCTAGATTTCTTGGGTATGATCACTGCCTTGCCATGTTAAACCCATCCATATGGATGATTTCCCCAATTTCACGGCAATAATTCATTTTAAATAACCCATTCAGTTTTAAAGTTTGCATTGTTTTGACAAATGATTAGTAGTGTTAAGTGAAAAGGACTATCAGTTTCATTAATCAAACAATGAAAGCCATGTTAAAAATGAGCTGAAATAAAAGTTCATAGCTAGAATAAATTCAAAAGTCACCTTCTGCGTTTTGATATATGCAAAAATAGATGTGGCTTCAACAATTTGCATAACAGAGCCACTCTCTTAAAGAATAAATGATAACAAACAATTATGTGTCCTTAAATTCAATTTCACGTAAATGACATTATTTTATATATTCATACAGGAGTGATGCTATCTAGATTGCCAGCAAACGCCTTCTTTCTATAAGTGAACATGACTAGGAAATGTCACAATCACAGACTCCTGACTGACCCACTGCACCTTAAGGAAGGAACACTGAACACAGATATCTACAATATCATTCAAGTGAAGCAACCAGCTCTCTTCTTTGTCAAGATGATTAGTAAACTAGAAACAAATTTGAAAACAAAGGCCCAATACAAAACTCCCACAACCAATAGGAACAACAACAAACAAAGTTTCCAACATCCACACATCATTTCAGAAATTCTTAGATATTTTATCATAAATGAATCTGATTTGATAGAACATATATGTTATTTACTATTTCAAATATTGTGATGAGTGTGAACAGGTTCGACACAAAGCTTTGGCTGCTTCTGAATAGTTTATTAGATTGCTTTGTTCAATTAAAAGAAAAATATGTGCAAATATGTAAATTTGTTTTAGGGTTTCAGGCTCAGTTGTATATGGAAATCGGTTGAGACAAAAATATATAATCATTATATATATTTCCTTTATTTATAGTGATTTATGTAACTTTATCAAATTTGACTGAACAAGCTTGAGGAAATGTATCCTAGTTGAGACGTTGAATCAGACTTATCACTTTATACGTTTATAAATTACACAACATATTATAGAAAATTAGCAAACAATGTGTGTTGTTTTTAAGCCAAGACGTATACCATTTCTTAAAAGAAAAATGTACAACCATATACACAGTCTCTTATTAGTACTGATAACTTCTTTTTTTGAAACAAATGCTCTTTTTACATGCCTATCAAACACAGCCCCCCCTCCTTTTTTAATGAAATAAACTTTCCAGTAATGTATAATTTAAGCTTCTAAGCAATATTTGTTTGCCTTCAACTTTGTTTTATATGTTACATATTGTAAATCGAACAACAAAATGATATTTTACCTCAGAAATGTTGTAAAGTATTACTCTAATGTCGGTGATGTCAAATAATTATCATAAGGTGTTTAAAAGCGTACAGAAAAAATTGCATGCTAATTTTCAAACTTAAGAGGTTCTATACTTCTATAAAGTTTTATCTATGGTCATCTAATTAAACATATTATAACTGACAAAGTACGTATGTTAGAACGTATCTGTTTGCAGTTTTGAAATGGTCAGCAAATGCTCTTTTAAATACATGTTATCCTGAAGTTAAACACATATTGAAATTTTGTCAAATGAAACTTTTTAACAAAATATCAATAATTTTAAGGGTATAACTGAAAATGTAACGTAAATTACATTATAAAGGACCTAAACAACTTTTAAAAACACCAATGTGTGTAGAGAATAGCATGTTCTTACAGATTGCATAAATGTTTTGTTCATTTAAACATTTCAACTACTACCTAAATAGACTTAATTACATTATTTGTTTTTATGAAAATGGGGGGTAACGTATAAAACCCACTGTTACAGGTATGTTTGCAAGACTTAAATTGAGTGTAATATCTGGTTTCATACTGCCTATACTATGTACTAAAGGATAAAACAAATGAAAATTCTGCTAAAAAGGGGGCATACCTAAATGCTTATTTTTGACATTTTTGAACCCTGGCTCCTCTACTAATATCACCAAAACTGTTTATAGACTTTTTCTTATTAAAAGTAATTGATAACTTCAGTATTTCGAAAATAAACGTCAAAACATCGATTTATAGCTTCTTTTTAGAAACATCTCCATAAGTTACCTTTATGCGCGCTTTCATTACTGATATTGACCACATACACTGGCAGCCATGTGGGGAAGACGTTTTGATGTAAATCAAGGGAGGAGATCTGCTGTCATGTGATCGAGAACGTCTTTAAAAATTACGTTAACATCACTTGCACAATTCAAAAGATACGTGATACAAACCTAATTATGCATAATCTGTCATTTGTGTATGCTCTTATAATATATAGCCTCTTTCAATAAAACCGGACGTAGAAAGGCCCAAAACGTTGAATTTTATTACTAGACTAAAGTAATCAGGGTGAGTGGGGTATGTCGGTATTTTTAAAGGGTTGTAATTTTGAGTATACCGAACTGCCAATTCATTTCTAATCGTTCAATGATGAATATACAATTGTGAAAGAAGCAAATGACGCAAATATGCTGAGTCAAGAATCAAAACTAACGCGTGTAACCTTGCAGCTGAATTTGTTTCCTTAAAAATCGACCACCCCTGCCTTAAAACGGATACTTTTTCAATACCTTAAAGTAAATTTACAACCATGATTTTTCTAAGACACACAACAAGCTGGTCAGACTATGATATGCAATAACAATAATCTCACTGACATTCTCAGGGTTTGTGAAATAAAGGATTTTATCTGGGTAATGCGTTTTCAAAGTCCTTAAGTATACATGTCACTATATCTTCACGTGTTGTTGAAAGAATTTCTAGCGATAAGGCGGGCTATTTCCCTAAATAGGACGTTCCTTTTATTTTGTTGAAATAGCGACTGGAGACACAATGCACACTCAACAAATACATATAGGCGAGCCGTCTATGTACCCTTGCCCGCTTGCTCGTATATTTAAAACGGGTTTTCCTAAATACATGTAATATATCTACTTCGTTTTGAATGAAAATTTATTTTGATCATCAACTGTGCTCGCTATTCAGTGACATGTGTGGGAAATAGACCGTTAAAGTAAGGTAAACAATCGTCCTACATGAGGGTCAAGATGGGGGGGGGTCTGGTATTCACTATTCATTAAAGATTTAGCACATTATTCATCTCATTTAAAATTTGGGTTATTCATTAAAATAAGACCAATTATTCGTTTAAAGTAAGAAAGGTGGCAAAGAAATCTGATTATTCACTATTCATTAATTTTTTCTTCAATTCATTAAATGAATAGGAATATTCATCAATTTTTAGGCCCTCATTATTCACTAATCATTTTTTGGCTCAACATTCACTATTCATTATAAAAATGGGCCATTATTCACTTATCATTATACCCCATCCAGACCCTCCTACATTTATCACGATAGAGTATATTATATATATTTATACAGTTGATGTACAATAAAAACGATCATCTTGCAAAGTGGTCTATTTTTGTCAAATGATTGATGTCTCCTTTCGCTTATACAACTCCTTCCCCCTAGACCCAAGACGCCCTTTACACATGTTGTATATCTATATAATGACGTTCAATTGTCCAAAGGGCATCTTGGGTCTTAGGGGGAAAGCATCTAAAAACAAACTGAAAGACACCAGCTTCATCTTTTCAATGACAAACATCACAATTTTAAGTATATTTCGTACGCATGCGCAGAAGGAATACTGCAAAGTTTTGGAAACGAAGGGCATTTATATCCTTAATGATTTAGTATTTTTACTTTTTGAAAACCTATAATGGATTTACTAAAATTCTTGTCTAAACGACACCAAGTATAAAGACGTAAAATGAGGGGTGGGAGTAGAAAGCGCAAGTTTTCAAGGCGTTGTAAATTATGAATCGCTTTGAAACGTATTTTGATGCTAACTATACATATTATACTACCCAAACAGACGAATTTTAAAATCATTAGGGCTATTTGAAAATTTAGCTTTTGTAATCATGTCAACTAGTAAAATATACGCCTTATCGCTAGAGCTTCTTTGTTTCGGAAATAGCTTAATGTACTAGAACGACCAACATATTTATGTAACTAGCTGTAAGTATATTGTATTTTTTTTTCTAAATTAAAGGAGGCAAATGGCTCTTTCTGTCGAAGCATGTCTGCAAAGAAAGTTATGAAGCTAGACGGATTCATAATTTAACACTCTTCGTGTAAATCAACGTTATGTCATGCGCTGATCGAATAGCCTCCAGAATTCTAAATATTACCATTGAGAAAGAAAAAAAATATTTCAAAATGTTGGAATTTTAAGGTGGAAACATGGACACAGTATTGATTTTATGCTAAGTAGTTGGATTGGTGGGCGTGCCTAGTGAAGCGTAATGGAACGCCGTAAAGATATGAACAAATGTTCAAATCGAGCGATTCAGCTTGGTCATTTTTAATCCTCCGTCGCGAAGCGGATGGGAGGCGGGTGGAGGGGTTATAAGAATGACCTTTGTCTGTCAGTCCGCCAGTCAGTCAGTCCGTCAGTCCGTCCGTACCCACGAATAAACCCTTGATGGGTACTTTAAATTTCCGTCATTCTGTCCATAACACTTTCGTGTCCGCTTGATATCTCCTGAACCTTTTGAACGATTTTCACTCAAATGTTCCTCTCAGTAAGACGGTGTGCAGATCACATGTTTCAGCTACTTAGACTCAAGGTCAAGGTCACAGGTCAAGGTCAAGGGATTTACCATTGAATCTCGTGTCCGCTTATCTCCTGAACCCTTAGGGCGGTTTTAAGCTTTAACCAAATGTTCCTCTCAGTGAGACAATGTGCATAACATATAAATCGGTTAAACTCAATGTCATGGTCACAGGTCAAGGTCAAGGGATTTACCCTTGAAATTCGTATTCCCTCCATATCTCCTGAACCCTCAAGGCGATTTTCATTAAACTTTACCCAAATGTTCCACTCAGTGAGAAAATGTGCAGAACCTATGTCTCGGCTACACAGGCTCAAGGTCAAGGTCATACTTCTAGGTCATGTGATTTACCCTTCAATCTGTGTCCGCCCCATGTTTCCTGGATCCTTTGAACCATTTTCATCCAACTTCACTCACATGTTTCTCTTAATGAGACGGTGTACAGAGCACATAATCCAGCCATCTAGACTCAAGTTCAAGGTCACAGATTAAGGTCAAGGGATTTACAATGTACCCTTGAATTTTGTGTCCGCCCCATATCTCCTGAACCGTTAGAGCGATTTTCATTAAGCTTTAACCAAATGTTCCTCTTAGTAAGAGCACATGATCCAGCTATCTAGACTCAAGGTTAAGGACACAGGTCAAGGTCAATGGATTTACCCTTGAATTTCTTGTCCGCTCCATATCTTCTGAATCCTTTAGGCGATTTTCATTAAATTTCACCCCCTAGTGAGACAATGTGCAGAACTTATGACTCGGCTACGCAGACTCAAGGTCAAGGTCACACTCAAAGGTCATGTGATTTACCTTTCAATTTGTGTCCACTGCATATCTCCTAAACCCTTTTAACGATTTTCATTAAACTTCACCCAAATGTTCCTCTCAGACAGGCGGTGTGCAGAACCAATGACGCAGCTATGCAGACTCAAGATCAAGGTCACACTTAAAGGTCATGGGATTAACCCTTGAATTTCGTGTCATTCAAATCTCCTCAACCGTTTGTTAGATTTTCATTAAAATCACTCAAATGTTCCTCTCAGTGAGTTGATGTGCGGAGCCCGTGCTCAGCTCAGCTATGCAAACTCGAAGCCAAGGTCACACTTCAAGGTCATGTGATTCTGCGGCGGGGGATATGGCTGTCCTTCTTACTGCTGTCTTGTTTATATTTTCTGTTATATTCTCAAAGTATTTGGATGGAATTGAAGGTCCCAAAGCATCAGAAAAAGTAACAAATATTCATAAATTCAAGCGCAAACCTGTGTTGAAGAGTAGCATACAATCCTTCTTTAACTGAAAATATGAAACTTATATGGCTTCTCTTCCTTTAGGTTGATGTCTATAACAAAAGATTGTTAGAAGTATAGTACTGACAATGCGCGGATCCAGAAAGTTTGGTCAGAGGGGATTCAACTCTGACAACGTTTTTTGTTGTGCTTTTACTTTTTAGTTGATGAGTGGAGAGAGAATCCAAGTAAGTAAGGGTGCAAAGGTCAGGAATCGATACAATCAAAT
The DNA here is from genome assembly GCA_964019695.1 of Loripinus fragilis. Lineage (NCBI taxonomy): Eukaryota > Metazoa > Mollusca > Bivalvia > Lucinida > Lucinidae > Loripinus > Loripinus fragilis. Next base: position 32,027,747 of record OZ026517.1, read on the forward strand.
ACCCTACCTGACCCAGGATACCAATGGGAAAGTGACAAACTCACAGTAGACACCACAAACGAGAGTCAAGAGGTCAGCCCTTTCCCAGCAGGTGACCACAACGCACATATAAACAGACGCGCACAAAACATAGCAAACACAAGACAGAACAAAAACATAAAAGATCCACAAAAGAAGTACCGCCTTGGAACGGTCAGTAAAATATTTTACTGGAGGGCTTAAACCGGTTTAACGGCGCCAACCTCACCCATAACTCAGATGTGGATCAAGACACATAGATATTTGGTTTGCATGAAAGACCCCTAACTTATCAATGCAACATCTCCTAAAACATATAAATCAAGATATAACAACGAGATAAAGCAAGGATAAAGACTCAACAGTAAATTAAACTGAATACCGGAGCAAAAGAAATCCAACAGGTTAACCCCGGTGGGCCCGACAAACAGCCAGGGCATCAGGCCCCTACCATCTCATCAATAGATAAGTCTTTAAGTCGGAACCATCATAGAGTCTGAAGTCCGACCCACCGGCGTGCAATTAAAGAGGAAAGCAAAGTTGCCAACCGTGATTTGGTTGACTACCAAGCATGCAGTCTGTTGCAATACATTAATGTTATAGCCAATCTTTTTATAATGGGAAATTATTTTAATGAACTGCGCTGAAAAAATATTAGAGCCAACAATCTTCTTCAACTTATACACCAGGTCACCATAGAAAACAGGTTCCGAAAGTCCGTGGCGCAAGAGAGATATAAGTCCAACTCGGAATTTAGAAATCAAATCATAGTATCGTCTATAAAATTTTGAAAATGTTTTGCGAAGTTTATGAAACCGATAACCTTGTTTAAGAAGTTTCTGAGTTAACAATTTATTGCGAGTGTTGAAGTCAGCAACATAGCTAGATGCTCTAGCAAAACGAATGAGTTGAGAGATATAGACTCCATAAGATGAAGAACGAGGAACATCACCATCTAAAAATGGGAAATTGACAATTTCAAAATCAAAGTCGTCACGTTTATCATAAATTTTGGTAGAAACAATATCATTAGAAATTGACAAATGCTAGTCTAAAAATGCGGCTTCGGTATCAGAGGCATTGGCTTTATTAAGTTGGAGCTCTGAAGGGTATATTTGACTAACCATGTTGTCAAAATAAACATTATTAATATTTAAAATATCGTCCAAATATCTGGAAGTAGTGTTAAACGCATCAATAACATCAGCCTGCTTATCATCAGAAAGAGACATCATAAAGTCCCTTTCATAACAAAACAGGACTAAATCTGCAACCAGGGGAGCACAATTAGTGCCCATAGGAATCCCGACTACTTGTCTATAGAGCTTGGTGCCAAATCGAATAAAAATGTTGTCCAACAAAAAGGTCAACGCATCACATACATTTTGACACGACCATGCATGATATTTTTTAGGTTTTTCTGAAGTAAAAAATGCATTTCTGTCACTACATGCAAGGTAAGGAGAGCCTTCTCTCTGGAAGGTTCTTTCAATAAGATCAATAAGTTTATCTTTAATTACCATTAAAAGTGGGGCATCATCGGCCTGCTAGCGAAACGCCATATACATGGCGCTTCACTGGCAGACCGATGATGACACAACATTGAATGCTGGCTTGAGAGTTTTGTGATTTTCCTTGGATTCGAACCAGTATTGTATTTTCAGGGGGTGTCCGGACCCCCTGCCCCCCGCTCTTGATCCGCGCATGACTTATCACCCATAATTTGGTTGTCTAAACCAAATTATTCAGGCGGAACAAAACGATCTCAGATCAGCCCGTTCCTAGTAGAGCAGTCTTATCAAATGATTTGAGCCGTGACATGTGATTTCCAACAATGTGGCATTTTGACAGGTGTAGACTCAGACGAGCCTTTGTAGCCTCCTGATAAGCTTAGAAACTCCAAATGATGTTCTGTCAGTAGATTAACACTGATAGAATATTCAAGCGACTAGCAAAGGCTCTGATCAGACTGCACGTATGCGCAGGCTGATCTGAGGCTATGCTAGTCACACATACCACATTGTTTGAAATCTTATGTCGCGGCCAATTTCATAATTTTTCTAGGATGGATCAGTTCAGATCATCAGTTGCAAGATTCCATTTGATATATTTAAGCATTTAAAGAGCTATATATTTTATCCTAATTCTATCATTTTTGTAGCTGTTCCATGGCAATATCCAGTACTGAGCCAGGTGGTTTTATGGTTTTGTGTCCGTCGGCCCGTCAGCGAAATGGCGGGTTGATGATGACCCAACATTGATTGAATGATGGCTGGATAGCTTCCTGATTTTCCAGGGGCCCGGGCGGTATTAATATTCCAAATGACACCAAAAGCTTTGTGATTTTCCAAGGTGGGTGGGGGTCCGGGCCCGCAGTGTCCCCTCTGAATCCGCGCACAACTTTTAAGATACGGAGTAAGTAGAGGTTAAGGCTATCATGTTTACACTTCAAAACCGTAGCTGGGGAGCTTGAGGATGCAGGTCACAGTTTCAAAGATATACCCGACAAAAAAAGAAACACACCACTTAGAACTGTTCAACTCTCAGGGGGATCACAAGTGATAGGCAAGTTTAGTTTATATCAGTGCAAAAGTATGTTAAGTACTGTTGCGTCACACGTCTTTTGCAAACTGGCGTCGAAATTGTGTTAAAGAAAATTGGTCTTGAACAAAGTGGGGGTCAAATTGTAAAGTCACAGAAAATAAGCGTTTTTATAATGCTCTCTTGCTGGATAAGTCCAAGCATTTGGAATCATCTCAGTAGACCATATCGTACCCAGACACTTATTCTTTGCAAATTATATCTTTAAATTAATCATACGCGATAATTGAACACTTAGCCCATGTATTGTGACTACCCTTGGATAATGATTCCACACTGGAGATAAACCTTACAAAACATTTAAAGATTTCAACATTGTTTAAATCAATTTAAACGGTCCTAGCTGATAAAAAATGGATTTTGAAATTACAAAAAAAGGATCAATAAAACACATTGGTTGTCTCACATAACGACAACATATCGTTTTCATACTTTGCAAATGTAAAATGTACAAGGAATTCCATGCAGATAGTAGCATTGCATTAACGCTTCCAAAACTCGTTTACCATTTGCCTTGAGATGATGCATTGATAAGTTAGGAGTCTTTCATGCAAACCAAATATCTATGTGTCTTGATCCACATCTGAATTAGGGTGAGGTTGGCGCCGTTAAACCGGTTTAAGCCCTCCAGTAAAATATTTTACTGACCGTTCCAAGGCGGTACTTCTTTTGTGGATCTTTTATGTTTTTGTTCTGTCTTGTTTTTGTTGTGTCTTTGTGCGCGTCTGTTTATATGTGCTTTGTGGTCACCTGCTGGGAAAGGGCTGACCTCTTGGCTCTCGTTTGTGGTGTCTACTGTGAGTTTGTCACTTTCCCATTGGTATCCTGGGCCAGGTGTGGTACTTGATTGTATCGATTCCTGATCTTTGCACCCTTACTTACTTTGATATGTTTTGTGCCTACACAGGGAAAGTACAGATACTCATCTACGTCACACTTAAGGTATAGTAAGATTTCATCAGAAATGAATATTTCATGACAATTAACCTTTTCGTATTAAAAGGAGATCTTAATGGGGCAAATCGTAGTGGTGTGTTTCTTTTTTTGTTGGGTATATATTATATTCCAGCTGTCATAGACTTGGCCAGCAGTCACATTGACTAACAAATGTCACTTGACGACCTCCAACAGAACCAAAGAACAGTCCGGACGTGACGGCCTAGGTAAGATATTAATTCCTAACCCTGGCCGTAGGCGGATCCAGAGGGGGGGGGCTGGGGGTCCGAACCGTTGGAACCTAAATCATAAAAAAATTATAGTAAAATTATGAATATTTTCTTACTCATCAATTTTATCTATTTGTTTAAGACTTCATATATTTAGCGATCAACGCCAGTCTACCAAGCATCCCTCTAAATCACATATAGTTTTAACATATGTTTCGGGTTGTCAAAAGGATCCTCTCAAAAAGACGGTTCTATTGAGTACCCAAAACATAATTGTTTCGGTTTAGAACTAAGAAAAATAATTTTTATTACGTGTATGTACGCATACTTATCAAGGGACCTGCCAACATAAAAAAAAAATCACAGAAATACGGGTTCCGATAACATTTTTATCCAAGGAGCAAGAACGCTACTTCCATTGATAGTTAAACAGTAACTGTTATGTATCTTTATCACGCTAGAGAACCTCTGTACTCGAACAGCGCAGTCATCGCGTGGTGGTCACAGTCGACGAGTGGAAATAATGGCTTGTTTATGTGCACCTTGCTGTTGAAAAAGGTAATACCTTTCTTAATATTTTTCTTCTGATAGTATTTTTGCTGATTATTGTCAGTCATATATCCAGCTTTATATCTGCGTAACGATACGTGTGTGGGTTAAGCAAGAGTCAATACAGCGCCTTATTTATACAAAGAAGGTGATTTTCCTCCAAAAAAAGGATGAAAGATTTGTTTTGTTTATATTCAGAAACTTATGCTTACTTTAGATAAAACTCTAAATACCATGGCTTTAATGTGCAAAAGTTTGAAATCTGTGGGTAGAGCATTTTGAAAGTTATTCAAGTATTTAATACTGTACGCACAGTTCTCTATATCGGGTGTTCTGGCCCAATGATCAGGTGCTCATGTACACAGTCGTCTGGATTAGATAAAAGAGAACTGTACGCATATGTCGCGGGTTGTCCATGCTATATTTGAGCCAGCACATGTGTTTTGGGGTACTTGTTGCATTTTCGACCAACGAAACCCCAGGCAAGCCTGTGCAGACTCGCATCAGTCTTTGTTACTAATATACACAAAGTATGGATGAAGATAAAGACTCGAAACAAAATTTGGACCTCTAGTCCAACTAGATACGTCGAAAGTCTTAAACTGACCAACGCAACGACACCTAAGCAGGTGGCATGCCCCCATTAACGAATTCAGACGTGTTCAATCTTCCAATCAAATCCATGGCCAGTGGATTTAACTCGTTGCATGCTGGGATATTTTCTATGCATTTTGTCATCTGCTTATTTTACCTGATCTGGGTCCAAACTGTTTACTAAGGCTATTAGCAGGCGGCACTTGTATATAAAGACTTTGGTCAGGCTCCCCGGGCATTCCAAAATGACCTTCATGGTTTTGACCAATTCGCGCCGGTTCGACACGGGGGTGACAAGTCAAAAGCTCTTTAAAATTGTAGGTATAGTTTCCAATAAACTGAACAAAACTTAGATAGTCCACGTGTCAGGACACGTTTAACTAAATAAAAATGTTTTTTTACATTTTGGTAAATTTGTTGGCATTCTATTGCTATCAAATTTACTGTCACAAAGCGATCACGGTCCACAAAGGGGGAGGGGGGGGTACTCTGATACTGTTTAATGCATGCGAAGGCTTAGGGCATTTTTTTGTTAAAGTTTTTGAATTACTTTATTTTTGGGGGTTTAAGAAATATTAATATTTTGTGGGTATGAAGATTTTGTGGATATTTTTTTGGTGTTTTTTTTTTTTTTTGTGGGGGGGGGTGTTACGACAAAATTGAACTAGTTTTAGGTGTCTCTTCTATGCATTTTAGGGTCTTTTCTTAAGGTAAATGTATAGAACGAGGATATTTTTGCGTGGCAAAAATTTCAAATATTTTTTGGGGTGCTTGATTTTACCGATATTTTTTGGCGGCAAACGGCAGATGCTGGGCCCAATCCTACATATGTAGAAAAGTGAGAGTACCCCCCCCCACACACACACACACACACACATACACTCACCCTGGGTCACAGTCTACACTGAACCGAAGTTATAAGTAGCCACCATACAATTGTTTTGCTCTCGTTCAGAAAGTAAAAATCGCTCTCACAAAATTTAAATTCTATAAAAAGGTCCAAGGCTTTGTCGAGACTCTGCAAGTTATGTCATTTCAAAATGACTGGTAGACCTTGCGCAGACGAGGCCCAAGTAAAGGTACCCTCATTTCAAAAAGTCACACGTTTTAGTGTGATATAAACTACTCATCAGATACGTTATCAATTTAAATTTTAATTAGTTTGAAGATGTTTATAACAGCTGTGATATAAGATTGAAAGAATCAAAAGTTTTTTTGACAATTGAACTCTCCACTTCTCTTCTACGTTAGCACGAAGACAGCCACGGTCATATCTTAAACAAATGATTTTTAGCTGAACCATGTAGTTTGCATACTCGCTTTGCATTGCTCTGTAAACTTTATTATCTGCGGCACAGCATTGCAATTCTCAGAGGTTCTTCATTATGAGTTGGCGTTACTGTTCTGTTTAAAAATTAAAAGAAATATTTAACAAATGCCATTTAAATGACCTTTAAAGTTTCATGTTAAAATCGGATGTGGATACCAAATTAGTACAAAATATCCTTAGAAAATGGGCTCATCAAGTTGCATGGTGTTTTGTCAAACATATTAACATAAAATAAAACACATACAATGATTATAGTATGATCAGCTGATGATTTCCGAAAATTTCGGAAAATTCAGAAAATTATCAATTTTTAAAAATTCATAAAAAATCTGTCAAAAGCAAAATGTCAAGTGTTTGGTGATTTTTCAAGTCGACTAGGCCGGGTTTCAATCACCTGTGCTCGAATTCGATAAAAAAAACTGCACTCAAAACGCTTATTTTCTTCAAAAAATTGATTTTTGCATTTTTGAACCCAAAAATCGTGAAGTGATAGAAAACTCTTCCAAACCACCGCTTAACTTTAGTCCATTACAATGCACATACTTGGGCAAAAATTCATTTCTATTTGGGATAAAATTGCATCTTCATACCTGCTTTGAGTATGCGAGCAGCGAATGCTCCGATACACAGGCTCGCATGAGCCTCGGCTGTTCGTCCAAAATCTCCTGTGCTGTCTTCGTGCTAGAAGAATTTGTAATTAGCCTGCGAATACCCAGTAAGCACGTAAATCGGGCCACTATCGACCACCAAGCAAAACGCCATCCGAATGGCGTTTCGCTGGCGGGCCGATAGTGGCCCAAGATTGGATACTGGCTGGGCATATCGTCTGCCGAGGTCGACCGTTAAATAGTTTTGCTGCCAGTAGAGCGCCAAACAGTATTGACCCAGATCAGAATGAGCCTACACTGTTTGCAAAAAATATTTCTAAAATGTTCCAGCAGAAGACAAAACAGACAAGTTGTATTTTGATTAGCGTTTTTTCGGCCTTCAAAGATTTTGTTTATTTCCAAAATGTAATGCTTTTCTCTGAATAGTGCGCAGACCCTGATGAAAAGTCGTATTATTCGTGCGGCAATTCATCGCGGCCTTCAATGCACATTTGCCAAAGTGACTCTTTTAGGAGAAAGTACAAAGCTTACTAGCTTGCTGTAGACTGCAAAAGTGGTCGTAAGTTACGTCATATACCCAACGCGCGTATCATCGTGTTCCAGATATAGCACTCTTTGCGTACTGAGTAACGGTTCTCTTTGTCCTAGACATTTCTTAAATCTTACGGACCTTTCTCCTTCGGGTCCTGCCAGACGTTTTGCTGAGCCTGATCGGGGTCTAAACTGTTTGTTTGATCAATCTCAGACATTTCATTTTAAAATGCTTCTAGAAACACACTATTGACGTTTTGCATGCTGATTCTTTTTTTATCTGCATACTATTTTGTCATCATAACCAGATTATAGCTATATCGAGCCAACATCCCATCACGGGCCACTATCGGCCCGCCAGCGAAACGCCAGTTGCCTGATTTCTAATATAATTGGTGCTTACTGGGTACAGGCTCGAACAGTTTTGATCCAGACCAGGCTCCAAGTTTTGTCAAGAATAGTAAGTGAGTATGATCAGAAAATACCAAAATCACAAACCAAAGACAAACCCATGGCACCACGAGGAAGAGCTACACAACCATCACGAGACACCAGGAAGACAAACTAAGCAAAGCAACCAGCTCTCGTTTCCCCATCAAGGTGATTGCAAAACTAAAATGGACATAAAACCTGGTCTCAAAGCTCCCGGAGCAATCTGATACCAAAATCGACTCTTCCCCGCAAGTGTCAAATAGTTTGATCCAGATCGGGTTGACATTTCAAGCTTTCGTCCGACCATCCGTTTATTCGTAGATCGACCATCTATTGGCCTCTGTTTTATTCTACGTGGTAAGCATATGCCTAAATTTGACATCCACATATTGGAGTCCCTCCCAGGGGTTTTGGGAAACAGGGGAAATGACATTCATTCCATGAGAACAGGGAACAAAGGTCAAATTTTGAGTTGAACAGGGTACTAAGGCAATATTGGGGAACATGGAAAATAAGAAAACAATTTTCGATTCTTGAGGAACAGCAAAACAAGCCTATTTATTTCAGGGGAACAAGGGAACGGTTACCCCCCTAGGAGGGTCTCATAAGCGTTCAAATTTTCAAATCATCCACCAGTTTGTTTGTCTGTTCATTTGTCTGTCAACACGTCATATTAAATTGTGTCTCTGAAGCACTGACAGCTGTGAACGTCAAACATGCATATCAAAATTTTGTCCTTTGCATACTCTTCAAATACACTGTAATTTGTGACCCCCTACCGTGATCAACACCACATTTGCAGTAGAGTATGCAGCAGAGATATATGGAGTGCCATTGTTGTCTTGGGCATACTCCTCAAGCACGCACTATTATATGCCATATATCGCATGTTTCATTGATTTTTATGATTTTGTAAAGCGCATATATCTTTTTTTTAAGAAATCCGTAAAATTTTAACCTTGATCTACGTATCACTCACCATTGACCCTGGTTATTTTATGCACTAAAATGCATGTGGTGCCCAGCAGCGATAAATTAAGAAGCAAACCTTGCATTGGTTATAAGAGAGTGTGGCACAGCTTGTTTTATGTATTGGCATTGCTTTTCAAAACTGTTGCCGAGACGGTTTGGCATCGCTGGAGACAAATAAACAGCAGTTCAATCGCTCTAGCTTTGTTAAAACCACTCGTGCTCCCATCGACCAGATACAGCTTGACGAATGCGTACAAATTAAATATTTAGGCACTCGACATATGGGACAGTTCACTTGACTACTCAAAATTTGCGTACAGAAGAAAAATGGCTTGCCACTTCGCAAAAAATAAACAGAAACATTTCAAACTTTCTAGTCCTCCACTTATATGTATTCTTCATTATTGGATGGCATAACATGATAATTGATGACTTAAATAGCAGATTTATTAGTCATTGAACACATTTCAGGCACATAAAATCCAATTGACTAGCCAGAAACTGACTGGTACTCTGCTTGTTTTAAAATTTAAATGCTCTTATTGGGCCAGAATGGACTACAACACCTAAGCAATAATTCCAAATGAAAAAAACATCGTGAAAATTAAAAGCTGTAAAGTACTGGCTCATAGAATGGATCACAGTATACCAAAATAGTATATTTTGTGCACCCGTCGACTGCGAACACCACGCGATGACTGCGCTATTCGAGTACAGAGGTTCTCTAGCGTGTATATGATACTCAGAAGTTCCCATGTTTTCATTCCAACAAAAAAGCTGCTATCCACAGTCTCCGTGAATATCGGAAAGTAGGTAGACTTGCTCCTCCATCTAGTAAAGGTCATCAATACCATGTCGAGATTTTCTTTCACCAACCCAGCAGTCGTACTGAAAAAGATAAATACTGGGCATGTACAATGTAACTGAGCCTGTTCATGCATATCGCAGATTCGAGCAGTGACAGCTATGCAAACATGCTGTCTCGTCGTAACACACACACACACACACACACACACACACACACACACACACACACAACCTTTATTGATTATCTGAAGGTTATGTTCCTGCAATATTATCCTATCGGAGGCATGTGGTCTGTAGACTGAGCTAGTTACAGCTATACCCCAGTGTCATTGGAAAAAAGGATGGAACTTGTAAGTTGAGTTAGTTATTATAGGCTGTGATGGTGCACTTGGAATAGTAGAATCAGAATTTCTAACTGGGGCATTTGATGTAATGTTTATATTTTTCAGTTGATATGTCAGTCCAAATCTTTGCTGAAAATATAATGATTAGCTCCCTTTGACCAGCTGTGGTTAATTGGAGAGCAACGCAAGGTGATTTAGTCAACAATTTGAATGAGCTTGAGGTGCTTTTTTATATCAAATGGTGAGTAGAATCAAGGGCGAGAAAAAGAATCTTTTCTCTGCATTGAGATCTATAGAAAATTAATTACAGGATCATAACCTGAAACCAGCTGTACTACCAATGAGCCTATACCCAACAAGAGGAACAAGTTGGCATGAGCGCCCATCGAAGACTCAGAGAAATTCTATGGGCGCTCTATGAACACAGGACACAAAGTTTCTACAGGCAGAAGACTGTGCCTCTACACTAATATTGGCTGGGCTTTGTTACTCTAAAATGGTGCTGAGCTGTTCATGTATTAGACAAGTGTATACGTTTGTAAAATAAACTGGTCAATGTCATATACGACGAACCCTCATGATACATGTACAAAGCTCTCAATAGAATGTTTAAAGGGCAACGTAGAAGGAGGATTTCCGTTTGCTATGATATCCACAAAATATACGCAAAGACTTTAGCAATTTTGATTAAGGGTAAATATGGATCAGATTGCTTGCGGTTCTCTGTCAATTCTGATGGTAATTTTTCGATAAAAGGTAAACTATTGAAAAGTCGCTTATGTCTATTTAATAATAAGTTACAATCTGGTTTAAACTTTGGCAGGTAATAACCACAACGGTGTGCGATGATTGAAAAAGTTAATACTATCGACGAACGTAGATAAAAAAAAATCAGCGATTTTGATCCACGTTCGGCGATTGTTAAGAGCATTTTCGATTGCCGCCTATCCGTTGTGAATACAGGTACTGAAGAACATTAAATCGTGTGTGCTATAGTCTGCTTTCACAGTCACGATTATTCAACAAGGAAAACTATCTCGACTGAAGAGAGGACGGAGGCAACAGCACAGGTGACAAAAATCAAGAATTGTTGTTGTTGTTGTTGTTGTTGTTGTTGTTGTTGTTGTTGTTGTTGTTGTTGTTGTTGTAGATTATGTGGAATATGGATTTTATTGTTAGTAATATTCGATCTCGGGTTCTTCGACAAAAGTGAAATATTGCCAAGTATGTATATAAAAAAAAAAAGGTCTTGATAAGATATTTAAAAAACAACAACAATTTATTTGTCATTAATGGAATGGTTTTGATAAGATAAGGACCTCAGTAATAAGACTGAAATACGTCTATACTACTTAACAAAAATATACCCTTTGCGCTGCGGACTTTTTTAGTCAATGGACTTGATCCCCTATTCCCAGATGGTCATTTTATGCTTGGCCTTTTAACACTAATACACGATCACAACAATACATCAGGACAATGCAAACCATGGCATTTGAACACCAATCTGGCCTGAAACACAAAAGAAAGAGCTTGGTTAAGTGTTTTAATTAAGAAAAGGCGTAATACGTGTAAACATGGCGTACACCTCTGTAATTATCAGTCACAATACCAAACTATATGCGAGTACCATTTATTGCAGCAGTGTAAAAACCTCATCTCAAAACTACTTTTATCAGATGGAACTTCAGCATAACAGGGTTTGGTTGAGCTTGCAAAATAGCACGAAAAAAGAATCACTTACAAATTTGCAAATCTAGGCAATAATGACAAAACCTAAATCTTAAATGCCTACAAACAGACTATGAACATAAAAAGAATAGTGTAAACGTTAAGTCAAATGCACACTAAATATCCAAACACTTACAAAATGTAATGGAATGGAAATATATAAATAGTATTAAAACTAGTAACCTATTTTAAAATCGCAATCTTAGCATTTTAACAAGCAATGATTCCCAACTACACTATGAAAAGTGGCAACAATAAATAGAACAATATAGGTGGTTTATATTGTCCGATTTTATTAACCTGACACAGGTGCATAATTTCACGGTTAGTGCACAAGATATTTTTACCTTCCGTCGACTTTCGGTATTTACCGTAAGTTTACAGGAATTTTGCAAGTTCTTATGCAGATAATGATACGTTTTATACCGTCCTACTGACTAGTCAAGTGGTTATCATACAGAGTTTACAACCAAAAGGTCGTGAGTTCGAGTCCACGTGTGTGTTTTTTTTTTACCTTTATTCGATTCGTTTAATTTCATTTATTATAGATGTACCACGACTTCTGAGGAATAAAATTTTGGATCATTCTATTTCAAAAGGCTGATGCGTAGTTGCGTAAAACGAGCCAGTCTGTCCGAAACATCTTCAGAGATTATTGGAAAATATTGTTCCATGTATCATGTGTATTATAGCCAAAACATATGGTTAAAAGGCATTCATATTACAAGTTGTTTGAACTTAAGTTCAGTGGGAAAAGTGTGAAGAAAAGTATGCAGCAAGTCTTGGCACTAAGGCAAAACATATATTTTTTTTAAATATCTGCGATTACTTTTAAAGAATATATCAAAAGCACAGAGATTCAACTTCACATGTCGTGCGTACGGTAAACGTTCGCAGTGAGGATCTTACAAAAATAACATTAACAAATGCAGGTATAGATAAACAAATAAATTTGAAGCGTGACTATATTTACAAAATTGAAAAAAACGTATCTAGAAATTATAGGGGTTTCAGGCGTTTTATTACGACTACTATTCCATTTTGAAGCACGCAGACGTTCCAGACAGACTGGTTCAGTGTATGCGTTACGCATCAACCTTGTGAATATAATGATCCAAAGGACATTACTCAGAGGTCGTGGTACATCTATAATAATGAAGTAAAACGAATCGAATAAAGAGGTAAAATACAAAAAAAAAAAACCAAAAAAACCCCAAAAAACCCAAAAAAACAAGAACTGAGGTGGACTCGAACTCAGGACCTTTTGGTTGTAAACTCTATACCAAAACCACTTGACTAGTCAGACTAGTTTCATTATCTGCATTACCACTTGCAAAATTCTCGTAAAACTTACGATAAATACCGAAAGTCGACGGAAGGTAAAATAATCTTGTGCACTAACCGTGAAATTATGCACCTGTGTCAGGTTAATAAAATCGGACAATACTTTGCTTCGATGTAAATCTTGAATATTGCTTTGTATGTTATGCTATGTTAATGTTGTTATGTTATGTTATGTAACGTTACGTGTATCTGCTATCTATAGTACATGCATTTCGTAACCTTGGTCAAAATTGCTGATCTTAAACAAATAATGCCTAATTTCGAACCCGTTTTATTCGTCACCACAGAGGTATTTATTTTTGTAAGATAAGTGAACAAACACAAGAAAACATAACTGTAAGTTGGGGTAGCTAGTGATTTGAATCGTTACCACAGCACGATGAAACAAAGTGGAAAACGGTGAAGAAGATTTAAAAAGCATTGCTGTATGTAATACCATATAAAGCACGGGGGAGATATCACTGTTATTGTCTGTTTTGCTTGGTTCTGCAGTTTGTGTAGCGTTGGAACAAGACACTATTTCTAGGCATACATTTGAAAGATATTATATTCTGGTTACGACCAAAACCGCGCTCGGGACCTTTTGCCAGGATAAATTAAGATGACGCGCATTCGTAAAAGTTTTCCCTATTGGATGTAGAGAATCACTGTGGGCCAAATAGCTTTCAAAGTTCTACCTTGAAGTTTTGCATGAAATGTCATCATAGTTTTCTCAAAAAAGAGTATTCATCACTTACCGAAGACCGTCGTTGGGAGGAAAATGAATATAAATGGTACAGCTTGTACATGCATGTAGTATAAGTTTGTTTGTTTGATTTGATTCTTTACGTCCCATCAGCAATCTTTCAGTTAAACAGGGACGGGTCTTCCTGGGTTGAACCAGTACTAAGCTAGGATAAATGTGTCTTGCCCAAAGACCACAACGCAGTGACGCCGGTGAGGCTCGAAACCGCGGCCCCTCAGTCTCGAGACAAGCACTATACAACTGAGCACTGCGCTCCCATATGTAGTATAAGAATCCATTATGAGTGTAAGGGTGGGATAGAAAAATCCGTCCCGAGGATCACCGATTGGCATCACGAGGCTTGCCGGGTGTGCGAGAATGAGTGTCTTCTGTTGTCCAAACACTATTAGTCCAAGAGCCCGTAATAGGTTTAATCGAGTAGTTGAGGCCAAAAGGTTTGAAGGTGTTTTCTCATGTAGAAAAGTGTACTGATTTCAAAAATCAAACTCTTAAAAAATCGGCTGGTACACAAAAGTGCTATGCGCAACGAAATATTCCCGGGTATGCATTATCTCAAAATAGCGCTAAAATAGGGGTACCCTCGCAGGTTTATACTTTAAACCATGTTATATAAGTAGTAAAATGCATATTTTCTCAGCAAGCAATATATAATGATCAATGTTCAATATAAAACAGAATAAGAGATGCCAATAAAGCTTTTTAACAATAAAATATAGCAAATTATCACACTGGTCAATGTAAACGCACCGGTGGTTGCTACAACGAGCTGGTGGTTACATTTTTCAGCACCTGTGGTGGCGTAATAGGTAAAAAAATCTATACCTGCTGACTTTATTATTTATTTATAAACTTGCATTTATTTTATTTGTGATGACACCTGGCGCACAGACCACCGGTAGCATTGCAGTTTATGGCTCTGCCAAGCAATTGGTGATTTAATTCATGGTTTGGACGGCAAATCCAACAAAGTTCTGGAGTTTTGCCGTGACAGGTGCTTTTTTCTAGTGTAACTGCCTAAACTGAGTGAAATCTGCACGTCTAAGCGCAGCTGTTGTCATATTCCCATGAAATAACATCCCAAAAACGATTACTACTTTGTTGTTTTTTTCTTGGTAAACTAGCAAATGTTTTATTGAGGAATTTTTATAACAACGCACTGGGAGCATTTTTTGACGCATTGATACAACGCACTGATGGTTGCACAGAATTCCTGTGGTTGCTGGTGCAGCCTCACCACAGCATTCACTGTTCTTACAAACGGTACATAAATCGTTATTTGAGCCAGCACATGATATTTCAGTACCAGGACGAAGACTCAGGGGAGCCTATGCAAATGTACAGACTCGCCAGAGCCTTCTCTGCATAGAAAAAATAGAGAGTAGCAATCGTTTTTGGATGTTATTTCATGGAACTATGATAGCATAGCTGCAGCTGTGCTTAGACATGCAGAATTTCCTGAAGTTAGGAAGTCACAATAGAAAAAGCACCTGTCACTGTCAAACTCCACAACTGTGTTGGATTTATCGGTCAAACCATGAATTAAAACGCCAATTGCATGGCAGAGCCATAAACTGCAAGGTTTCTGACGGTTTGTGCGCATTTGGGTCATCAAAAATAAAATAAAAGCAAGCTTATAAAGAAATCATACAGTCAATAGGCATAGATTTTGTGGTTTTTGTACACTGATGAAGGCTCAAGCGTGACTCTGCAAATGTGTAGCCTCACCAGAGATGCTCCAGAGCTAGCCCTGTTCGCACTTTGAGAGTGTTTCCGCCTGCTTTACAGATTGGCCCCTAAACTTTTAATTTAATGAAATTGTTTGTCCGTTATGATACATTACAATAGTTAATAAGCCTCAATGCAGCTTAGAATTTTTGTGCTTCAACAACAGCAGATTCTAGGGGGAAGATTTGGTACAAGTAAAATGCAATTTTAGCACCCCAGAGGTATAGGCTGCTGTCTGTTCTAAGGCGGTGATTCTGTTGTTGTTGATTCGTTGTTGATTGTTACTCCCATTACAGGATTCTGTAATTGTTCTATATTTTGTTACTTTATGTCCATTCTTGTTTTACAATCATCTTGATGGGGAAAAGAGAGAGCTGGCTGCTTTGCTTAGTTGGTCTTCCTGGTGTCTCGTGATTGTTGTGTGGTTATTCCTCTCAGTGCCATGGGTTTGTCTGCAGTTTGTGATTGTGATACTCACTATTTTTAGGTGTCATGCATGCGAACAGCGATGGCTTTGGCCACATTTGCTTGGTCTAGTCTGAGCCTTCGTCACAGTTTAAAATTCTCATGTGGTGACTCAAATGGCGATTGAAAGCCATTTTGTGCGAGCAGCGAAGGATATGGCGAGTCTGCACATTTGCACAGGCTTACCTTAGCCTTCGTCACTGTACAAAATCTCTTGTGCTGCCTTAAATGGCGATTTGTGTGCTATTCACGCCAGCAGCGAATACTCTGGTGAGTCTGCACATTTGCGCAGGCAGTCACTGGACAATGTAATAAATATCAAGATCTCTTGTGCTGGCAGCAAATGCTCGGGAGTATGCACGTATGCACAGGTTCGCCTGAGCCTTCTATGCAATATCGAAATAACATGTGTTAGTTGAAATGGCGATTTTTGCAACGTTTATGTGAACAGCGAATGATGTGGTGAGTCTGCACCAACAACCACAGGAATTCTGTGCAACCATCATTGCGTTGTATCAATGCGTCAAAAAATGCTCCCAGTGCGTTGTTATAAAAATTCCTCAATAAAACATTTGCTAGTTTACCAAGAAAAAAAACGAAGTAGTAATCGTTTTTTGGATGTTATTTCATGGGAATATGACAACAGCTGCGCTTAGACATGCAGATTTCACTCAATTTAGGCAGTTACACTAGAAAAAAGCACCTGTCACGGCAAAACTCCAGAACTTTGTTGGATTTGCAGTCCAAACCATAAATTATATCACCAATTGCTTGGCAGAGCCATAAACTGCAATATTACTGGTGGTCTGTGCGCCAGGTGTCACCACAAATAAAATAAATGCAAGTTTATAAATAAATAATAAAGTAAACCGGTATAGATTGTTTTACCTTTTACGCCACCACCGGTGCTGAAAAATGCAACCACCAGCTCGTTATAGCAACCACCGGTGCATTTACATTGACCAGTGTGATTATAAAGCCCACGAAAATAAATGACTTTTGTCTCTGGTTATCGGATGATTTTTAATTTGTTTAAGCTAAAGCAGATCTATAATTCAATCTTATATTATTTAATACAATGGTGTTGTCATCAAAAATTATCATAGTTTCAAAAATGATAGAGTATGGCCAAGAAATGCCACAATCACATACTGCAGGCCAACCCGGCATGGCACCTTGAGGAAGGTACACAAAGTAGGCATAATCCAAGCTGTTACAGTACAATATAGGAATTTTCAAGTTCATTTTCCTTTCAAGGTGAATAAATTATGCTCAAATAATACTATGATTTGCCTGGATATAGTCCCAGCCCTATTAGTTTCCAAGCTGTGAACTATATGTACAGCTAACACCACATAGCCAACCACGACTGACCAGACTGTTCTGGTCAATATTCCACATGACTTATGTTCTATGAATTGCATAATAATCCCTACCCCACAGATAACCCCTATCCCACTCTTTTGCTGAATCTTAATTAAAAATATGGATGAGTATGAAGAAAGTAAGAAGAAACTGAGTATGGTCAAGTAATACTACAATCACAGACTGCAAACCAACCATCAGGACCGTGAGGAAGAGCTACAAAACACCAAAAGTATACATCTATGTAGAGGTATGTGCATTACACAGATCTTACTAGGTCAGGGAGCACGATAAAACAGCAGCCTTCTGGATTATGTACATGGATATTGTCTAAATCTATCTTCTTTTCAACAGATCCTGCACCATAAAAGGGTTTAAACCCTCGGGGGGGGGGGGGGGGGGGTTAACCTTTATATGACATAGTACGGATGTGCCTGCCGAATAGCCCCCTTTTTCAGCGCTCAGGTCAATTTTCTGTAAAATCAAGTATATGAATAGGCTGGGTTTTTTTTTCAAAGGCCGGTTATATGATTGGGGTTGGTTTAAAAATACTCATTCGCACACCCATACCAAAATTACCTGAGTTGCCCCCCCCCCCCCCCCCCCACACACACACACACAATCACAGAGAATATAAAAGGGTATATAAGTTCAAAGAACACTATATGAATAGGTCAACTTTCTGTGAAATCAAGTGTGTGAATATGCTGTTTTTTTAAAGGCCGGGCATATGATTGGGGATGGTCTCTGAATACTGACTCGCACACCCGTACCAAAATTACCCCGAATTCCCCCCACCCCCAAACCCCCGTGTTTAAAACTTTTTCACTTTCTGTCTATGTAAATTGTGTGCAATTATATTCCTTGCTACAAGTTGTCCTAATTATGCTCAATGGATGACGAGATATCACCTAGAGCTTCTTTACAACGATGAGGCACAACAAGCTGCGTGTGCAATGTTGGAGACAGGGGCTATGTCCATCCGACTAACAAACGATCCATTTTAGGACGCCTGTGGATTTGAATTTAGAGCAGATAATGTCAATGCTGATGTTCCATTCAGACTAAAGGGGATGGCATCATTAAGTAAATCGCTGTGTTCAAGAAGGAAGTGGATAGTGACTAGGATTGTACTAAGTGAGTTTGTAAGTCATTTTAGTGAAAGTCAGGACTGAAAGAGAATGCAGATGACACCAAGTCCATTTAAGCGTGACAATGCAGACCTGAACAAGCTAATCACTGGGATCGGGATACTATATATGGACTCTTTTCTTACAGACTTCCGAGATGAAAAGCTCTACTGCATTTCACTGGTAAGATGATATCTGAGAATATTGCAGGGAGCAATTTAGAAACTCAGACACAGCAACAACAATGTTATAAAGAGTTTAATACAGGATGCTCCCTTATTGTGACAGATTAAATTTGAAAAACCTATTCGCAAAACAAAAGTAAACCCATTGCATGCAGTGCTTCGTCAGGGAACTTCAGACCCGAGGCAAGAAGATAAAGAAACTAAGGTTGCTTACTTCATCTGCTAATAGTTAGAGTTAGATCTGAAAAGGGTGCTTGCGTATCCCCTTACATCCGTTCCTTAGACTTTTGCCCATATTGATGGACTTAAAATATCTACTGAGTAATCAACTTTTTTCAGTTAGCTCCCAGAAATACAGAAGCTTGTATTGTCGATGGAATGTTCCTGGTACATTCTCATGTAGATTAGCCTTAAATATTTGGTGGTCAAGCATATGTGACTCTGTCTCGTCGTCTTGTCAGACGTTCAAATCATGTTGATTTTGCATGTTACACTTTTAAATATCCATCAATTAAATTATGATATTACCAGAGAATATCATAGTTTGCTATAAGGAGAGGTAAATGTATCTGGACCTGAACAGAGCACACCAAAATACTTTACTCAAGCTTTAAAGTCAGAATCATTTAAGACATCTCAGTTGAGATTGGTGGCAGAATGAGCATGCTAACGCCATGTGAGCTATATTTTGGATTGATGAAGTCTGCTACAGATTCAAATTATTTGATGCACAAATGACACGTCAAGATGTCTTAGACCTAAATTGACACAATGTAGAAGCTAATACCTGTATTGTCTCGCACGTTAAGTATGCTTGTGAACTAATTTTTCAACCTAGCATTGTTGTCAAATGCATTTATAGGCCTACTGACGTTCTCACTATATTGCTTTCCGTAAAAATAACAAGGAAGGAATTGGTCGTTCTAAGCGGCGGTTCTGTTGCTGTTGATTCGTTGTTGATTGTTACTCCCATTGTGGGGTTCTGTGTTTGTTCCATGTTTTGTTGTAGATTGCTATGTGTCCTTTCTATGTTTGCAATCATCTTCATGGGAAAGAGAGAGCTGGTTGCTTTACTTTGTTTTGTGGTATTTTCTGATCATACTCACTTACTTTTTTCATACTCATCTATTCTATTACGATTCAGCAAAAGAGTGGGATATGGGTTATCATGCATTTCCTAGGACACAGAATATAAGTCATGTGGAATATAGACCAGCACAGTCTGCTCAGTCGTGGCTAGCCATGTGGTAATAGCTAGCTATACATAGAGTACACAGCATAGAAACTAATTGGCTGGGCCAATATACAGGCAAATCTTAGTCTTACCTGAGCATTATTTATTCACATTGAAAGGAAAAGAATCTTGAAATATACATATATATTGTACTGTTAGAGTTTGGATTATGCCTTCTTTGTGTCCCTTCCTCATGGTGCCATGGGTTGGCCTGCAGTCTGCGATTGTGGCATTTCTTGGCCATACTCTATCATTTTTGAAACTATAATAATAGTTGATGACAACACCATTGTATTACATAAATTTGAATCATAAATCTGCTCTAGCTTAAACAAGTTAAAAAACACCCGATAACCAGAGACAAAAGTCATTAGTTTTCGTGAGCTTTATAATTTGCTGTATTTAAGAGTTAGAAAGCGTCCTTGGCATGTCGTTTTTTTTTATTTTTATATTGAACATTGATCACTATATATTGTTTGCTGCCAAAATTTGCATTTTACTACTAATATTACATAGTTTAGATTAGAAACATGCAAGGGTACCGCCATTTTAGCATTATTTTGAGATATTGCATACCCCGGGAGTATTCCGATGCGCATAGCACTTTTGTGTACCAGCCGATTTTTTTAAGAGTTTGATTTCTGAATTCAGCACACTTTCTACATAAGAACACACCTTCAAACCTTTTGGCCTCAACCACTTGATTAAACCTATTACGGGCTCTCGGACTATATCCAATTGTTCAAATAAAAGTAAGAAAATCATATAAAAACGCCCTTTTGGCTGTGTCGCCCTTAACAATCTCGCAATATAATCACCTAAGTTAGTTTTATGTTGATAGCCAAATGAAAATGACGCAAGAAAAAGCCCTGAAGCAATGCATGATAAACCCAGCCAGCATGCAGGCTCGGACCACTACCGGCGCGCCAGCGAAACGCCATTTGAATGGCGTTTCGCTGGCGGGCCGATTGTGGTCCGCTTGAAGATGCTTGCTGGGAGGTATATTTTGGGTTACCTGCTGCGTTGACTGTTAGTAAGGAAAACTAGCATACATGTATATGTGTCATTTTACCTGAAACAAAGAACATGCGTTACTGTCCTGCCAGTCAAGAGTGACAGTGACGTCATTTTAGTTTACAAAGTTATCAGGTACTTAGAATCGATATATCACTTGTTTATACACAAGTGATCTATCGATTCGCTTATGCTCAAGTGAAGTGTACATTGTAAACAATGTATTACGTCACCTTCACTCTTGGTTGGCACGACAGTAGCAGCCAGGCACATCAAAATTCCACTGTTTAGCTGGAATATATACCGAGCTTTGATAAAAATTGAAGGCATTACAAAATATTGGCGTTTTTATAACCTCGAGGCCTGGTTTACTTTAATTGTGTTCATGCCGTCTGTGCCCTGTGTCTCTTCCTCCGGTGCCTTGGATTTGTCGCAGTCTGTAGTATCTAGAGGTAAGGAACGCATCTAATTCCTAAAGACAATCTTGAAACCCCAATCTTGTTTATTTTCAGTTCAAAAATATATATTTTAATCTTAGCGTGAGGCAACTTTACGATACTGCCAAAATCTAAACAAATGCCAAAGATCAATTCCCCGGTGGTATTTTGTATGGACAACCAACGGCCTATACTCGTATCATAGCGTATTCAAATTCTCCGTTCACTTGTGATTTTGTGAGAAAATGTAGTATATTTATAAGAGTTGGCTCTGAATTGTATATACAACATGAAGGCATTCCAATGGTCACTTATAGAGCTCCTCTTGTTGCAGATTATTTTGTTTAATTGTGAGATAAGATTTATGTTGTGTCATTTTGACAATATTCAACATTCAAGTTGTTGTCATTAATCATTTAACTCTGCTTCAAGATGCCAAGTTGGCCTACTTTATATTGATAATCCTTTTTTGAACAAATGATAGGTTAAATGTATCCTACAGAACTTCAGTTAAATAAGGCAAATTCTTATTATACTGAGCACCCCTTTGACTTGGACTTGTCGATAACAAATAAGATAATTCCATCTAAAATTATGATAAGCGATTGAAATACTAAATGTAATTAGTTTCCCTTTTCGTGATGGAGATGTTCCTCTCTCCCCTTCCTATGATCTATACATTTCGCAGCTCATTCGTTTCTAATGTTAATTAATGACTTCAACGATATAAACATTTGTTTGGAGAAGGGTCGTTACTAATGTTGTGAGAACTTGTGATCCAATCCCGTTGCTGTATATATTTGGCAATACAATATGTTTAAACTATGACTGCTATGCTTCTAGAACAATGTTATCATATCATAAACTTCGTAAAGTGTTTTCTAAATTCTACCACAGACAGTCAGATACAACGTTGTTGAACAGCCAGTATTTTATGGTGATTTTAGTTTAAAGTTTAAAAGTTCGTGGAAAAACCTTTTCTTGATCAATTCAAAAAGATTATCGATTATGAAAAAAAGGATATAACATGAATAGTATGCCAGGCCTCGAGGTTATAAAACTTGAATTCATTCTCAGACTCAAAATAAAACGCAATGATTGGCTGCTTGCGGACACGTGTCCGCAAGCAGCCAATCGTTACGGTTCATTTTGAACGTGTCCGCAAGCAGCCAATCATTGCGCTTTATTTTGAGTCTGAGAATGTACTCAAGTTTTATAGCCTCGAGACCTGGTTATAAACTTAATCACGATGTATAGCCAAGGTTTTTTTCTTTAATTGCAATACGATTGGTCAAAAAACCTCACACTCAGTGACGACCATGATCTAAAATTTGTACCGGATGATTGTCTTTGGCTGTGTGCCAACCGTGGCTCAAACTGGGGTTTTATTTGGCTCTGGCTGTATTTGAGTTGTCTTGAGAACCATTTTCTTTGTTTCATCAACGCGTGTTAATTTGGTTTTATTATCATTTTATGGTGAGGTATTGTATAAGATGAGAACCCCCCATGCGAGCTAAACAAGTTTTGCTTTTTAACAACAATAGAATAGAATCTAGGGCGAAATTCTGGTCAGTTATATCAGGGACGTATAATTGAATTTTATGATCCATGGTTATATATAATCCGTCCCCACGGTGGCCTCGGCTGATATCTATTCTAAGGTAGTGATGTGTTGTTGAGTATTCATTATTAATGAGCCGTGACATTTGACATGTTTCCAACAATATGACATTTTGACAAGTGTAGACTCAGAAGAGCCTGTGCAGTCTCCTCTTAAGCTTAGAAACTCCAAATGGTGTTCAGTCAGTTGCTTAACAGTCATAAAATATTGAAGCAACTAGCAAAGGCTCTGATGTGCAGGCTGGTCTGAGGCGTTGCTGGTCGCACATACCACATTGTAAGAAATCTCATGTCGCGGCTCATTTGTTGTTACTCCAATTGGGTGTGGGATTTTTATGCTTGAGCCTTGTATTGTGGGATGGGTGGTTCTAGGCGTCCGGTATAGTTTAGCAAATCTCCACATGAGGAAGAGACAGCTGGTTGCTTTACTTTAATTTTGTTGTGGCTTTCTGTTTCTCAGCATCACCGTGCCTTGAGTTGTCTGCGCTCTGTGATTGTCGCATTTCCTGGCCAAACTCACTTGCTTTTGTATGTCACCAGGGACGGATCCAGGACATCTGGAAAGGGGGTTCGTGCGTATAAAGGTATGGGATTTTATCTCATTTTTATTAAATATTCCATGAAAATGAAATAATTTGGTCTCACTGAGACCAAATTATTTCATTTTCATGGGATTATTTAAAAACGGGGGACGGGGAGGGGGGTTCAAGCGAACCCCATGAACCCCCTCTGGATCCGCCACTGGTTTCGATATATTTTATGCATTCCTGGCGGTGAATTTAAGATGAATACTCTAAACGTACAAGCAGGGAGGGGGAAAAAAGCAGCGAAGCATTTAAAATAACTCATGTTTTAATACTGAACTAACCAAAACATGGGCCTCGCCGCGAGAAAACATGATTTTGATTGTATGCGAACAACAAATGCGCAAGCATGCCTGCGCATCAGCGCTGTCCAATCAGTGTCTTTGTAGCTCACTTTCTGGAAAGTAGTTAGGGTCCCACTTGCTACCCGGAATTTTTCAATATTCTAGCTCGTCTCTGTAGCTGAGTCAGTTGCAGATCCAGGAGGGGTTCATGGGGTTCGCTCAAACCCCCACCACCCGTCCCCAGTTTTTAAATATCCCATGAAATTGAAATAATTTATTTTATTTTCATGGAGTATTTCACAAATTATTTTATTTTCATGGAGTATTTCAGAAAATTGAGATAAAATCAGCAAGGCGAACCCTCTTCCTTTGCATATCTGACGTCCCCCCCCCCCACCTTTCATTATATCCTGGATCCGCCCCTGTGAGAAAACACTTGGTCGGAAACCCCGAAGACAGGATTTCTCGTGTCGAGGCCCAGATAAAACAATGCATCATCAACAACTACCAAACATTCAAATAACGAAGCTGAAAAATATCTCAGAACAAACATTTCGCATGCAATGAAAAAACTGACAGAAAAAGCAGCGCTCACTGAAAACCCAATAGTAAAATCATGACTAGTTTTCAGAAGCAAATCATTTTAAACTTTAAATAAAACTAGAGTTTCAAATGTCCTGAAGCGCTCGCCTGGCACTGAGTCACTAGATCACCTCAATAAAGGTTAATCTAGGTCATGGTCATTTTGTATGGCCCCAATCTCCAAAGATACATACCAAGACCTAAGGATTCAGAAGAAGTGAATATTTAAGGAGTGTTAACCTAATATGTACATAGCAGCCATTTTGGTCATACAATTATGTTTAGGTTACGTTCAATATAAGATTTGGTTAGTCTCTGAAAAAAAAATAGTATAAACAAATTGATGAGAGTCCAATTTGAGCCGTATTAGCTTAAAGGTCAAAGGTCGGCCTTGGCCTTTTGTACTTATTTGTAATCATTGTCAGAGTGTGTTTTATATACCTAGTAGCAAGTGTAACGATATTTGCTTCAACAGTTCATGAAAAAAATAATCTTTCAAAGTTTTCCTAAATGCATTGGGAATAAAATTTGACCTTGCCATAAAGTAGGTTAATGTCAACCTAGGAACATCAGTTATGTAAGCTTGGTAGGGCTTACATTTCCATTGTTAGATACCAAGACCCAAGGTCGTTGGCCTTTTGGTTCCAGAGAAGAGAGTTTTTTAAATTGTTTTACCATATATGGGCGTGGCGGCCATCTTGGCAAAGTGACCAGGAACATCTGTGCAACATTTCGTTCCCTCACCCTTGGAAATCTACATATGTAATAACAGTTGAATTGGCCCAGTGGTTTCTGAGAAAATATATTAAGATTATCATGTTGCAGCTCAAAATGAGCGACCTTGGATGAGAGGTCAAAGGTCAAATTGAGCTTTGGTACTTATCCATAACCATTGTTTCATTAGGTTACTTACCTAGCAAGGATAACGATTAAGACTTCAACGGTAACTATTATTTCAAGATTGTTTTCATATAAATGCATTAGGAATCAAATTTGACCTTGTCATAAAGTAGGTCACGGTCAACCTAGGATCATTATTTGTACAAACTTGATAGGGCCTACATCCGAAATGCTACATACCAAGACCCAAGGCATTGGCCTTTTGGTTCCAGAAAATATTTTTAAGGTTGTTTACCATATATGGGAGAGGCGGCCATCTTGTTCATGTGACTAGGAAAATTCGCGCAAATTCTTGCTTCCCTACCCTAGGAAGTCACCATATGACATTTGAGTCGAATTGGCAGAGTGGTTTAAGAGAAGAAGATGTTTGAAAATGTTGACAGACGGCGGACGGACGGACGACGGAAGACTGAGGCATTGATATACTAATAGCTCGCCTGTGAGCCTTCGGCTCAGGTGAGTTAAAAATCATAACTTGTAACGAACAAGACTATTTTGTAAATGTTGAAAATAATTAGAATCTGATAACAGACCGTGAGCAGCCAAAAGATTCTCCACCCCAAGATCAAATTTGTAGACTGTGACTTTCTGAAATTACATTGAATAAGTATGCGGCCTCTGATCAGGGTCTCCACTGTTTGCTTACAGAGGTTTCTATTAAATATGAATAAAAATGAAAAATACCACCCAACATCCCTTAAAACAGAAATGGATTAGTCCAATGAATGAGAGTGGGAAATTCCATTCGTTACAGACTCTGAAGGATTCGTTCATAGTTTTAATCTTTTTGTGTGTTAGAATCGAAATAAATTCGCACTGGCAGTGATTTTTTGCTAAATATACCACTGTCTGTCGGTCAGTCGTAAGTGAATAAATATATTGCGCTTCACGCTCGTGATTTATTCACTTTAGCGACTGACCTCCAGCCAGTGATATATTAAGCAACAGATCACTGCGAGCGCGAAACTATTTCTTAAATATAAATTGCAAGCAATCCGTATAAGCAAAATCCCCAAATTCATTTGATATATGTTTTCCCTTGTAAATCTGAATTAGTATCTGACCATAGTATAACATTTAGCCGACACTCCTTTTGGTGATAAATAGCATGTATTTTACAGCGTAAAAAACAGTTTAACAGAGGGTGGGGATGACGTAATAAACACGTTGTTCCACCCAGACGCCACACTGCCAGAGGACTAACATGTTGTAAAAGCTTTGAAAAATATGGTTTAGAAGATGCTCCATGATACGTGGGGGTTGTGGTGTAAACCCTTAGTGGCTCACGGTCTATTATAAAACCTTGTACAGAGATGTGTGTCAAAACATAGCTATCGATATTGTTTCTTGGTAAGGGTAACATCCTAAGTCACAGCGAACATATCAGAACCATGCAACCGGCGGCCATCTTTAAATTGCGGGGTAAGTTTTAGGGATTTCCATTCGTAAAATGATGCAAATGACTGTCTGCCAAAACTAAACACATCTGTCAGTGCCTGACAACACACATAGACAGTATAATGACCGAGTCCCGAAATGCCGCTAATTTTGTAAATACTGGAACGTTTCAATAAAATTTCGATCGTATGCATAAGTGAGTACCTTTTGTGTTCAAATTCTCTTCACTTAAATGATAATACTGAGAAAAAAAACGCAGTTCTATCAAAATGGCGGAATATTAACTGCTTCCGATATCTGTTCTGTGACATAGGTTGTTACCCTGACGTGTGCTTCCGATAATAAAAAGAAAAGAAAAAATAGCAAACAAAATGCATTTTATCTATGACAATGAATTTTACAAATACTCGTATAGAGATAACAGCAGGAAACACGATTTGACTGCAAACTCGCAGTCTGGTTGAATTCATTCTAGCTGAAGTGTTCATCAAAAGAGAAAAGTGCAAAACATGCCATGCTGCAACGAAATAACGCGTCAGCCGAAAAACCGTCCACAACAGTTAAAGCATTAACCAATAAAGCGCCACCTACATGGCCAGCTCCTTCATAGCATATACCAGGACCCGAGGTTAAAAAACTTTTTCCATGCTCAACTCAGCTGAGCACGAAATTCATCATGCTCATAAATGTTAAAATGTCATTATTTGTTAGCATTTTAACATTTATTAGCATGATAAATACAACATCTGAGAAACTTTAAGCAAGAAACTTATTCATATGTTGGTATTTTAGTTTTTATGAGCAGCTGAAATTTCGGTCTCAGTTGAGTTGAGCATGAAAAAGTTTTATAACCTCGGGGCCAGTTGGATTCAACTGTCTTGTTTTCTAATTTTGAAAGCAACGTTTAAAAAAAAGAGAAATGCTATTCGATGAGACATACATTGAACTTTTCAAAACTGATATCGGTTTTAAGAGGATACTCTGCTTGACAATATTTCAGTTATGTCGAAGGTAAACACCAAGGCCAATAAATAGCATTATCGGCTTTCTAAAATTCTGTATTGGTTAGAAAAAATAACGATTTTCCTGAATTTAAGGTCCATCTCGGGCCCTCTTCTCCATAACACAGTATTGGTGTTATGCGATGAAGGAGCTGGATAAGTGGCTTAGACCTAGACTTTACAGCATACGTCATTTTCAAATGTTGTGTTTTTTTCTTAAAAACAAATATTGGTATTTCATGTGAATTGGCAGACGATTCACATGACTGTTTGTTTGGTTTGATGTTTTACGTCCATGGTCATGTCGAGACCTAACCACACTTTTTCCCTGGGCAAGCTTGACTAAGCGGTTTACCAGTACTTCGTGCACATTACTTTCGCTTGTAAGTGACAAAAAACCCGTCTACGATTCACATGAGATATCAAGCCTTATTTAAGTAAACATCAAGATAGATTTCACAAAACATGTCGTCTGCTGCAGTCGTGATTCGCGCTTTATAACACCGGTTAGGCGGCAATCAAAAACGCTCTTAATAATCAGTGAACGCGGAATAATTATCGATAGAAACAGTGCTTTCGATTGCCATTTGTCGCCAGTCGGGCGACAAATGGCAATCTAAAACTCTGTTTCTAACGATTTTTAAATACGTTCGTCGATAGTATCGACGTTTTCGATTGCCACCTATACCAGTGTGTTTATGGTTAATATCCATGTCTGCCATGGCCAGTGTATGTATGCGTTAAGGGATTATAGGAGGAGCTAAAGGACTGGGAACGACGAGAGCTAGAAGGGAGCCAAACCATATTCCTGGTTTCCTCTTTGTAGACATCCGGAATGGGACCAATACCGGACGGTATCATTTTGACGGTATTCTTGCCGAAGATTCGACGTTCAAACTCGATCAGCTGTCGCCAAAATCCTACATTCGGACGTATAACTGGACGGCGTTTTTTCACATGGTAATATGCTTGCTCTAAAGTCATCTTTTGGTATTTCATTAGATATGCTATACACAGACTCGCCGACCGACTCACGCCGGCAACACAGTGAACAAGTGTCCGACCCCCTCGGCTTTGCACTTGATGAATTTTGTCGGCACATCTGTCAAAATACATTCCTAATCTGGCACTTGGTGTGTCCTCAACATGAATCTGTATACACTCCAAACTTGGTATATTTAGATTAGGAATCTCCAATGTGCAGTTTATGATATTTGTAATTCCTAGAGATCTAACACGATCTGTCTTTATAGCAGCAGCGCTGCTGAGAAATAAGTTTTCTGTCACTCTGGCAATCTGGTTAAACATGGCTAGATCCATCCCCTTGCCCCTAGATTTTGTCTTGTTCCTGAAATAATAATGGTAAATGTTAACCCATAAAGCGCCACCTATAATTTGCAGCAGACGACAATTTCTAGTTTTGCTGAATTTAAAGAAATAACGAATTAGGCATAATATTCCATGAGATTCGTCTCATGAAATATCATATCTTATTTTTTTTTGAAAATTAGGAAAGATGTCACAAAATGTGTCGTACCTGTATGCTGCAGTCGTGATTGGCGCTTTAAGGGTTAAACTAATTATCTCAATAAAAATTCCTAAAGGGAATTTATTCATACTAAAACACTATCTTTAACTCTGTTTCAAATTTTCGGCCACTTGGTCTTTGTCAAGAAACACATATCTGGATTTTTGTTGTGTGCAACATCTCCATTGCCTAAGCCAATCGGTAAATATATACTGGTTGGCTTAGACAATTGAGATAAAGGGCTTAGACAAAGGAGATGTAAATATAAATATATTTACCGGTTGGCTTAAACAATGGAGATATAGGGCTTATACAATTGAGATGTAGCTCACAACATAAACCCAGATGTTTGTTTCTTGACAAAGGCCAATGGCCAAAAATTTGAAAGAGAGTCAAGATAGTGTTTTAGTATAGGCCAATTTTGACCTCAGACTGATCAAAGGTCAGACGAGTTTACTTAGGAGCACGAGAAAGGTAAATAAGATTGTAACGGTTGTTTTCTCACCAAATACTTACTGCTCACGCTATCGAAGTAACAAACTTTCCAATAAATATGTAACGAAATGACCAATACAACATCTACAGGCTTAGTCGAGCGGTCTACGTCTTAAATTGCAAATATTCCGTGGAAAGTTTAAGATTTAGAGTCCCTGAGTTCGAGTCCCAATTTTTTTTCTTTTTAGCATATCTTTTTGTTCTTCGAGAAAACTTGAATTTCTCATGTTTTACGTGAAGGCTTTTTCTATTTTGCGCGTGCTCAATTCATTTGCAAACAAATCCAAAGCAAACACCATGCCGATGCAGTGCAGATGCAGAAGATCCATAACCTTTGTTCTCGGAAGTTGGGCTAACAATATCACTGGATCAGGCAAAGGAAAGGACTTCAACCGAGGCAAGAGTATCATTGAGCGGCTAATGAAGCGAGACTAGACAAAAGAGAAGGAACCTGAACGGTCTATAACGAAAGAGGGTCCAACTACACGACTTTGAAGTACGCTGAGCATGTTTTGTCAGTAGAGCGTGTATACTGGTTAAAGAAGATCGCGATAAAGGAAGAACATGAGCCAGTGGTGATCGATCTTGCGTCTGAAAACGACTACAGCTCCGATGCTGACACTGCCAGCGAGACGGAGGGCATGTGAAATTAAATTAATCTGAAAGTTAATACGAAATAAAATACATACTATGGTGAAAAAATATAATATAAAAAAGCACACACACACACACACACACACACACACACACACACACACACACACACACGCACGCACGCACGCACGCACGCACGCACGCACGCACGCACGCGCATTAAAAGTAAAAAAAATTATGCCAGACCGAGGCTCGAACTCGCATTGATTTCTTTCGCCTTATAAAACAAAATATAATATAGTGATCTTTACCCACTGAGCTACAGAGAACGTTGACTAAATGGTTGAAAGTTTACTTCATACTGTATTATGTATTATACATGTAAATACCTATGATACCGCTTTGTAACGGTTTCTACCTGTTTCCCCTTTCACGTGCTGTAAATTCGAATAGTCTGATCTTTGATCCGTCTGAGTTCAAAATTGGCCTATAAATGTTAAAGACTAACATAACAAGTCCAAATTTTGACCCCTTGTCCTGCTGAACCCGGATTTATCATATGACGTCGCGTCTGGAAGTGAAATAACACCATGCAATAAAATCTGTAAACCACTAGTGGTTTATTGATTTTCGGGAAACGTAATGACGTCCATAACAACGTTGTGTACATATCGACAACATTATAACGTTTTTACGCAAGAAATGAGATTTCAAAGTATTCTTTATGTCATATGATAAATAGAATCTAACATTCGTACTCTTGTTTCATTGAAGTTATTAAACTCGTTGCGAAAAAGAGATAAAATGCTCGGCAAGCCTCGCATTTTATCTCTTTTCCCCAACTCGTTTAATAAAATCAATAAAACATGAGCACTCGTATAAGATCCTCTATATATCATCTTCAGAAAACAATGTAGATCCAAATCACCTGGCTTCTAACGAAGAAATCTGATCAGAATATGCACTGTTCTTCATGCAGCTTTAGAATCAACTGTATTATTTGAAATCACCCAACTGAACTGACTGAAAGCATGAGTAAATAAGAATAGATATATATGCGAGTCTCTAATAACAAGGATGTTGATAGAACATCCTAGGTTAAATAACAAAGATACGAGTCTTAATATTGTAAATTCTATTATCTAGTATCTGTATAGAACATATCAGGTTAAATAAAATAGATGCAAGTCTAATGGATGCAGGTTCTATTAATTAGTATATGGATAGAACATATAAGTACACTGAAGGACTTTAAAAACGCAAAAAATAAAAATTATTATTTTTTGAATCCAGAACATTTTAAGTCTTCTTTTACAAGTTAAACCGGTTGGAAACGACACTCTGCCACTATCTATGCCTAAAACCGATGTTTTTATAGACAATAGCCACCACCAGCTACGCATCCGTGATTTACTATTTTTTGCACGTAGCGTCCCCACGAATCAATGAAGCAAATATGATTTCCATTCCACTTACAGCTTGTAGGTATACGTGTATAAAACATACAGTGGCTTTAGTTTTATAGCTTTATTATTCGTGCTACGTTTGTCTGAACATGAACGACCTGGCGCAATTGGAATGTTAAAAGCTGGGGTGCGTGTTTCTGGCGTCGCCAGATAATATAATTGCCAGCTGGCAGCTATACAGCACCTCAGAGATTGTTACCAGGCTACTAGGACAGTTAAAGGTCGACACAGGTCTGGACAACTAAGAATGTTGACTGACATTAAGATGGCAGCTAACGTTGATTATATCGACGATATTTACATGGACGATATCCGTTTCGGCTGGCTACCAACACTGCCAGACGAATAGCAGGGCTCCAAGGGTAATTTGTTTCAGATTTTTAATAAAAAATATTTTATTACAATAACTTTAAATCATACCCAATTTCAAGACAAATTTAAAATTGCAGCTTTAGAATCTAAGGAATTGTCTTTTCATAGACTGATGCTCTAAAATTATTAATCATTTTGATATGAAATTTAAATCATGTCTTGTTGACATATTGATGTTTAATTTTGCTAAATCTCAATAGAATTGATACACTAAAAAGTTGTTAATTTTATGAATTTCGATTTTTGCGTTTTTAAAGTCCTTCAGTGTATAAATGAAATAGATGCAAGTCTAAATGTTGTGGGTTCTTTTAATTGGGATATGTAAAGAGCATAATTATAGCGCCAGGTACCATAGATACGAGTTTAAAGGTTGTGAGTACTATTAGTTAGGATATGTATACTATATATAAGATTAAATAAAATAGATGTGAGTCTTAAGTTCGACTCATTAGTATATGGATAGAACATATAAGGTTAAATGATATAGATGCGAGTCTTAAGAATGTGAGTTGTATCAATTAGTAAATGGACAGAACACATATGGTTACACATATGTATGCGAGTCTTAAGGCCGTTGGCTCTACCAATTAGTATGTCAATAGATCATTTAAGGTTAATAAAAATAGATGTGAGTCTTAAGACTGTGAGTTCTGTTATTTAGTATATGCATATAATGTTAAATAATATAGATGCGAGTCTACATTATGTGGGTTCAATTAGTATATGGATAATAAATGTAATGTTAAATATTATAGATGTGAGTATTAAGAATGTGAGTTACATCAATTAGTATATTTATAGAACATATAAGGTAAAGAATTAAAACAGATGCGAGTCTAAAGGCTGTGGGTTCTACCAATAAGTATATGGATAGAACATAAAAGGTTAAATAAAATAGATGCGAGTCTTAAGACTGTGAGTTCTATTAATTAGTTTATGGATAGAACATCTTAGGTTAAATAATGTAGTCGCTAGTCTTCGGACTGCGAGTTCTATTAATATGGATATTGATATAACTTCTAAGGCGGTGTTTTTTTGTTGTTGTTTTTTTTTGTTTTTTGTTGTTGTTTATTTTTTTGGTTATTGCTGCTCCCATTGTTTGTGGTGGTTTGTGTTTGGTCCTTGTTTGGCTATGCAGTACTGTGTGTCCTCTCTAGTTTTGCAAACAACTCGCCATGAAGAGAGAGAGAGAGAGAGAGAGAGAGAGAGAGAGAGAGAGAGTTAGATCTGGTTGCTTTACATTTGTTATCTGCTTGATGTCATGTGGCTGTTATTGTTCTTTGTCTCTTTCTTACAGTGCCATAAATTCGTCTGCAGTGTGTGCTTGTGGCATTTCCTGGTCATTCTCACTTACTTGTTTTTGATTAATAAAATTAATGCAAGTCTAACGGCTGTGAGTTCTATCAATTAGGATATGGATAGAACATGTAAGACTAAATAATATAGATGCGAATCTAAATGCTACTTGTTCTATCAATTAGTATATGGATAGAACAGCTTAGGTCAAATGTTATTAAGATGCCCGTCTTCAGACTGTGATAATATGGAAAGCCATGACTGCCTTAAGGTAGGTATCAGCATATTGGTAGGTGCTTTTCATATTATAATGGGTTCATTTCGTATAGAAATGGGTTCATTTCATATAATAATGGGTTCATTTCGTATAATAATGGGTGCATTTCGTATAATAATGGGTTCATTTCGCACAATAATGGGTTCATTTCGTATAATAATAGGTGCATTTTGTATAACAATGGGTTCATTTCGTATAATAATGGGTTCATTTCGTATAATAATGGGTTCATTTCGTATAATAATGGGTTCATTTGTATGATAATGGGTTCATTTCGTATAATAATGGGTTCATTTCGTATAATGGGTGCATGTCGTATAATAATGGGTGCACTTCGTATAATAATGTATGCATTTCGAATGATAATGGGTGCATTTCATATAATAATTCGTTCATTTCATAGAATAAAGGGTGCATTTCCTATAATAATGGGTTCATTTCTTATAATGATGAGTGTATTTCATACAATAATGGGTTCATTTCATATTATAATGGATGCATATCATATAATAGTGTGATCATTTCGCAATCAAATGGGTGCATTTCATATAATAATGAGTTTGTTTCATACGATAGTGGGCTCATTTCATATAATAATGGGTGCATTCTGTATAACAAGTGCAGGTCATATTATAATAAGCGTTTTCAATATACTGGCGGGTCAATTTTGCATAATAGCATGTGCAAATTATACTATAATAAGTGGTAAACGCAATATAATGGGTAGACTGGTTCCCAGATATACATGCTTGAGAGTAGCGAAACTAAACCGGAACCAGCCCTATAATGGATTACCTGTTAGGGACTCTTCAGGCATAGGTATATGGTCTTTTCGCAACGCTAGTCCTTTCTTCCTACGTGACCGGCCCGGTCCTGTCGTTCTCAGATATTTTCGCACCTTTAAGATTCTATAGACCGTGAGCTGCTTATAGACCCCCTCCCCCAGGGGGAATTTTGTACACTAAGATTTTATAAAACTACTCTATATATGCTTCAAAATGACACATGTTAGCCCTCTAGCAGTTGGGGCGTTACCGTGTTACAGCCATGTTACCTACGTTACCCTATAACAGCTTCCAATCATATTGTGCAATACAAACCTATACCTACATCTCATTTATCAACATGCTGATGTCCTCAAAAACACGTAATTAAATGCAGCAAACAGCTAGTATACATCAAAACAGCGTAAGTCCATTATATTGCAGTTATATACGTTACTTACTTTCAAAATTACTACTATATAGTGTTGTGCTATCACTAGATAATGAACTGCCAAAATATATCTGAGGGGGAGTTTTATACACTATAATTTTCAAAAAACACATAACATAAGCCACAAATAATTAATGTTACCTCTTTATGTGTCTGGGTGTTACCCTGCAAAAGCAGAGTTTAATACATTACCTCCCAAAAAAGAAAATCCTATAGAATATATATATATATATATCAAACTGTTTCTTATTCTTACATATCAATATTATCTTGTAATTAAAATTAAATGACTAGAAGTAAAAGTTTAACACATTTAGGCACCTGTTATTACTGTTACATATGTTACCTTTCTTTAAATACATTATTTAAGTGCAGTATTAGCATCATATAAGGTTAAACTGCTAGAGGGTGTAGAGTATTGCCATTTGAGGGCTCAATTAAGTGAGAGTAACAATAAATATTGCCTTTTTAAAATAAAATTTAAGTGGGATTAAACTCTGACAAAAGTGTGGGTGTTGAAAAGGAAGAATCTTGAACTCAAAATGCATAAAATGTCATTTCAATTTGAAGTGATTTATCAAATATATGTAAACATCACTCACAGAAAATGCTTAATTCAATGATCAAATTATTTTTCTTAAAAGCTTGAATAATATCACTTATCTATCTTACACTTATATATGTTTAATCATTTTTATACCTGCTTTTTTCTTTAGAAAAAAAGGGTATATTAATTTCGTACCAAAGTCGGTCCTCCGTCCGTCTGTCTATCTGTCTGTCCGTCTGTGCTTCCGTCCTTCACGTTTCTTGTAAATGCATCTCCTCATAAACCTTTAGACATAGCAACTTTAAACTTTGTACCTAGATAGGCCACATGATGTAGAGGGTACTGGGCAACATTTTTTGTGACGTTGACCCATAGGTCAAGGTCAAAGAATGTAATTTCTTGTAAATGCATCTCCTCCTTAACCGTTAGACGTAGCAACTTCAAACTTTGTACCTAGATAGGTCACATGATGTAAAGGGTACTGGGCAATATTTTGTGTGACCTTGACCCAAGGTCAAAGGTCAAATAATGTTATTTCTTGTAAATGCACCTCCCCCTGAACCGTTAGACGTGGAAACAGCAAACCTTGCAGGTGAATAGGCAACA
Organism: Loripinus fragilis; assembly: GCA_964019695.1. Taxonomy (NCBI): domain Eukaryota; kingdom Metazoa; phylum Mollusca; class Bivalvia; order Lucinida; family Lucinidae; genus Loripinus; species Loripinus fragilis. The sequence continues at coordinate 32,063,839 of OZ026517.1, forward strand.
TAATGTAGATGATACTGAGCAGCATTTGTGTGGCTTTGACCCCAAGGTCAAGTCACAGGTCAAATAGTGTACTTTCTTGTAAATGCATCTTCTCTTAAACTGTTGGATGTAGCAGTTTCAAGTTTTGCAGGTGCAAAGGTAATATGATTTGAAGGGCACTTGACAACGTTTTGTGTGACCTTGACCCATAGGTCAAGGTCATATAGTGTATTTTTTGTAAATGCTTCTTCTCCTTAACCATTGGACATATTAACTTCAAACTTTACAGGTGCATATATCATATTATGTAGAAGGTACTGAGCTACATTTTGTGTGACCTTGACCCCAAGGTAAAGGAACTTATAGGTCAAAAAGCGGGTATTCGCGCGATGGTGTACCATCGACTTCTGCTCTAGTTATACATGAAATGATACGTTGTATATGCAAGACATTTTTCCTCACTGTCTACAGTTCAATTTAGATGAAACATGATATTAAGCATGTGGTAGTTTAGTAAGATCTATTGACCATTATTTAAGCCAAAAAATACATATATAGTTTCTCAGATATTGATAACAACTATCTTGATAACAATCAAGGAAGAAATTTACAATTTCTAAAATAATTTCTAAAATTCTAAGTAATTTTAAGCATGGTCAAAATCGAGAAATCAAGAATTAAAACAGGTGTTTATCTTTTGAACAAAAAACTAAGATTTTTTTAAAAATCATAGTGATTTCTGAACCATATATGACACCCACGATGTCAAACTTATGGTTATATCACCTATGGTAATGAATTCCTCTTTATTTTATACTTAGCAGTGAAATCAATGCATATCAAAACAAATGAAAGCGATATCAATCACTAGTGATTGATATCAGCCTATATTTTCACTGTAGCGATTTTTGGGAACACCTCTGACTTTTCCATTCACACAATGCAGCTCACTTCGAAAGTTCAAACGCCTATAATTTTCTTATTTGTGAACAAAAACCTCAAGTGTTGGTAGTCATTTTCTTAGAACATTAGGAACATTTTGGTACCAAAATAATTCAGATTTGCTGAAATTTTTCGATTTTGAATTTTCAACACCTCCCGCTTCAGTGAGTGAGACAATGCATGTAACCTATGCTACGCAACGTCATCAACAAATTATGACGTCGCTTATGACGTCACTTGCCTCACACTTTGACGCTAAATAAATTTCTTTTTATCTGTAAGTCCTGATGGCTATAGATCATGTAGATTGATCCAGGTGTTCTGTCACAAATACTCCTTTGCCTTCTTTTACTTTATTGTGATTCGGCTTGAAGCATGGTTAACAAATTGCTTAACTGTGAATCTTCTATAAAGTATAAAAGAAAAAGAAAATTTACTTTTTTTTAGTAAAAACCAAATATATTTCATCTCGTGAGTTGAAAACATGGAAATTTTCATTCGTGCTACGCACTCATGAAAATTCTGATGTTTTCAACACACTCGATGAAATATATGTGGTAATCACCTCAAACAAGTAAATATCCTCTATATATCTAAAGCATGTCCAGTATACTCTTTATCTCGGTAACATAACACAAATATTTTAGGAGAATATAATACTTGCCATCTGTTTCATCTAGTTATACAATTTTGTGAAGTAATGAAAAATGACAGCATAAGTTTTGTTCTAAAGGTTCTTTGATAGTCATGTATTTAAAAGGGATAATACATAGAAAGCTCCCTTGCATTGTTAGTATTGTATTGTATACATGACTAAATGATTGTACTTAAATGAACGCCAAATGAAAAGATGATCATGGTTACAAAATCACATCCTTCTAATCATTTGCATAATTCAAATCAAGCTAAATAGATTATAACTAGTAAAACAAAGAATAAATCAAATGAACCAGCACATTTTGGTACTTATAACAGTTTCAGTAAACGAATGCTTATGTTAGCCTGTGTAAATGTGTAGACTCACCAGTGCCTTTGCTGCCTGCATACTCTTAGCATAGATGTAGACCCGAATTAAGACAGCTGGCTCCACTGCGTCAGCATGGACAAATAATGCTGGCTTTTGCCAATATGTGATAAGTATCAAAATCTCACATGCTTGTCAAATCTTTATTTGATCGCTTGATATATTACATTAAATAAGATCAGCAATTATTGTTTCAATCTAAATGTAATAGTTTTTATATTTTGCTACTGTCAAAGAACAAATCTGAGATATGGTTTCAATATTTGGTATACTATATCATACACACATGTAACATATATGACAATGGATACACTGCAATATACGTGGTCTTAATAATATGTGTCTGTTTGTTTTCTTGCTTTACGTCCAAAATCAACAGCTATGGTCATGGCGGGACAGTCAGTTCACCTAATCAAACGTTTTCCTAGGCAGGCTTGAACAAGCGGTTAACCAGTAATTCGTGCACATACTTTCGCTTGTAACCGACAACAACCCTTCTTGAATGAATCAGCGGAAGGGAGGAGAATGACTAGAAATTATTTCATAATAAATCTCCACGAAAGTATGGTACCGGGCAGGGATCCAACTTGCCACCCCTGGATCTGCAGTCAGACACGCATCTGTAGCCATATACGTTACCGATTGCTCTATGCGACACATTTATATTTATGATATCTTTTTCATTGTGAAAGAAATATGATTTCTTTTAGATATAATTGAGGGAAAATACCCATAAAAATCAAAAATGCATATATACCTATCGACAAAATCATGTAAACTTTGTTATCATTGCATGTAAGTTTATCATGGTAACACTGTTGATAGTGACTAGGGTGGCCTCTCAATTCTATTTTAGTCAGAACACTTTACTTTTTTGTAATTGTCCAGTGTGTTTACAACTCATTCTATTAGTTTTATATTCATATAAAGCTTTGTTATTGAGGATTCCTGCAATTATTTGCTCATGCCACATTCTGTACAGTGGAAATAAGCATCAGCTCTTTATACATTAATTTATAAAAATAAGTAAGATCTCATGACAGCACTATTTTATATGTTTTACTGTTCTATCAAACATAGTTAAAGAACATTGTTAAATCTATTTTGCATTAACTTCAATGTCACCTGGCCAAGTTTGGTATGCCCTTATTCTAGCTGATAAAGTCTTATAAATTTAAATTGGTATTTTAAGTAACAACTGGCCTGATTCTGTGGATATTATCCTATCACATGCGATCATTGTCAAATAAAAACCCATCATTAACAGTTATTTTTTCACATTTTCATGGAAGTATTTGTTATTTGTAAATAATTTACTTATTTTTATAAAGTTAACATTGCTTGAGCAAATGATCAGAACTACTAAGTTGATTTTATTAACATTTTATTCATTAAACTGTGAAAGTTATGCTGAAGATAACAAAGTCCATTTAAAAGCTAAAGATAAAGCAATGTGTCACCATCTGCATATGCAAATAAGATGTCGGTATAACATTTTATTTGGAGACAAACTCTTTAAACAGTTTCTGATTACTTTCACTTATAATGCATAGTATCTAATGTAACACATATCAAATTTTATTGTACAAACTTATATATGCTTGATTCTATCTGGATTGATAGCACACACTTTTGTATGCTACCACCTCCAACACAAAATCTAGTTAAAAAGCAGTTTTTATTACTGTAGATGAGCATAAATATACAAGGAATACTAGCCTGTATAGTGTTACTAACTATGTTCGTATAATATGAACAACAGTTAACTGGTTGCACTAAAATTATTTTGTTGCTGTTAAATAAGTAATTAAATTAAGCTTAGTACCAACAGTCTTTAGATAAGTATTACAGAATCTAAATCCACCTTATATTACCATTTCAGACTCAATTTATACAGCCTTTGACATCATTTTTGACACATGTAGTACCTTCTGATATATTTAATATGGTAATATACGTTACATTAACAGTTTTGACAAAACGTGGAAATATATATTTATATTCAGCTATCACTTTAGAGCTCTAATATTATTTAGCATTGAAGTTTAAAAGCTATAAATTTTACCAAATTGGTAAAAATATTTTTTTAAAGTTCAAAAATATATTATTTCACAAAAGCAAATATGCTTTGACATTTTGATATAGTCTCTTAATACGAGCTTATAAATTCCATTTCAGACAAATTATTATCTTTATATCTATTAAACGCACCAAAAGGTTTTGAAATAAATTAAAATACCCTATGGTGTATCATTTATGGTATAAATCAATATATAGAAAGCCTTAAAGTTAATGTAACATACATAACATATTGGCAATCAAACATCAAAAAGATATTTTACACCATAAACAATGTTCAATATCTCCTTTCAGTCTTGCTTATCAATAGAATGCTCATATATGGTGTTTAAAAGCATACAGATATGATTGCATGCTGTATTTTGAAATGAAAAGATTCATACATTACATAACGTTTTCTTCAGGGTTGTCATATTCAACAGCTTATGACAAACATCAATATCTGCAGGGAATTAACTGTTCTTGTATATTTTATGACTAATTACGAGGGTCATCCAATAAGTTCTGACAATGGTCCCATATCTCAGAAACTGTTATTGTAATCGGAATTATATAACTTATTGTATGTGGCCATGGGTGTTGCCTATTCATGTTTGAAATTTGGAGTTTTTATCACGACCTGATCTTATGCTATAAAAATTTGTAGACAACACTCTGAGAATCCATGGCCACGAAAAAACACGTTTTTAACTAATTTCTGCTGGGGGTAGAGTTAGATAAAGATGCTGTATGTTTCTTTGAAAAGTTATATTAGTGGTTGGTGATGTTGTCTGAATACACAATTGACCCATAAAAGCAAATGCCACAATAACATTTACCTAGTTGCTTTGAACGTTCTTGGTTGCTAGGCAACAACATAAAACTACATTTTAGCCTCACTTTAAGCGTTAATTATGAAATAGTACATTATGAACACTCAGTAAAAGCCATTACAATCATTTTGCGTATTAATAGATACATGTTTCGATAAATCTGTTCTATAGTCTTTTTAACCCATAGAAAATTTTAACTCTCAATAAATGGTATGTACCAACTATAGTACACTATTAGTGCAAACCATTTCTGAGTAAAATATTTCTTGCAAAATCAGTGATATGTCATAATCAAAACACTGCTAACACCACAGTCACAAGCTAAACCATTATCTATGACGTTCAGAATCAACATACATAATGTCTTTATTTATCTACATAAAAAGTCTTTAAGAGGAGTTTGTAATTTCTTAGAAATTAGGGCATGTATACCATATATAGTGTCCCGTCCATGGCCCTGTTCCTTGTGTTCTTTAGTTGCCCAGCAACCATTGCGATTGCAACATGAAAACTATTTGAACAGGTGATTCGATTCCTTATATTCTAAAAAACATGTGATTATTATTGAAACAGGTCCTAGAGAAGTAGATTTTGTTTTATGGGGTCATTGTCAGAACTTATTGGATGACCCTCGTAGCCAATTTGAATTGTTCATGTACTACCTTAACAGCCTTAATTGCATATTTTTAATGAGGTGTAGCGTAATAAACACGATGTAACACCCAAAATCCCAAGCCCCCAGACGGCTAACATGTTTCAAAAAGCTCGCCAGATGATACGCTTTCTGAAAACAATAGTCTACAAAATTCCAAATGGGGGGAGCAAAACCCTTAGTAGCTCATGGCCTACTATGTAAATGGTAGACAATGTAAAAAGCGTAACCAAAGACGCCTTCTAGACCACAGTCGGTTATAAACCTCGCTCTTTTTTTCGCGAGTGGTAGTTTAACCGTTTAAGAGAACTCTCTCTCTCACACACACAAACTCCCCAACTGTGGCAACTTCCTTTCAGTAGGAATAAACACTGCCGCAATGCGTCGTTTGACCCCGAGGTCACGCATAAATAGTACGGTGGCGGATTGATTTCTAAAAAAAAACGGCCAGCTTCACATGCGCTCTTGACAACACTAGTTAAATTAAGATGGCGGCCTCGGATAGCATCTGTGCCGCTTCACTTTTTGGACTGCAAATTATTTGAATTATAAAAATTAAACTTTAGTCAAGCTTGCATGTTTGATTATTTCGGATGAAGAGGAGTTAATGACACGTCTAGTTAAGTACGAATCACAGCCAAAAGTCCCAAGTTATCAGTATTATTATTTTTTTTTTAGAAAAAAAAACAACAACTCTAAGTTTAAATTTGCTTTAACTATTTAGAAAAAAATAGTGAATAATTCTAAAAGTTTACCAAATATAAGTCCTAAATTGTTTCAGAAAGCCTCTTTTACATTATATACTGTGTAATCAAGAACGCACGTGAAGCTGGCTATTTTTCTCTAGAAATCCTATTTATGCGTGTCCTCGGGGTCAAACAACGCATTGCCGCAGTGTTTATTTTGATTGTAGATTCTTTAGTATCGCACCTGCACAGACAATACCTCACAGGTGATCCATTATATAGACTGGTCCCGGTTCAGTTTCGCTACTCTCAAGCATGTATGTCTGGGAACCCGTCTACCCATTATATTGCGTTTACCACTTATTATAGTATAATTTGCACATGCTATTATGTAAAATTGACCCAACGGTATATTGAAAACGCTTATTATTATATGACATGCACTTGTTATACAGAATGCACGCATTATTATATGAAATGAACCCATAATTATACAGAATGAACCCATTATTAAACGAAATGAACCCACCACTATCGAACGAAATGAACTCATTTTATATGAAATGCACCCATTTGTATACGAAATGATCATACAACTATACGAAAAGCATCCATTATAATATGAAATGAACCCAATATTGTATGAAATACACTCATCATTATAAGAAATGAACCCAGTATTCTATGAAATGAACCAATTATTATACGAAATGAACCCATTATTATACGAAATGCATCCATTATTATACGAAATGCATCCATTATTATACGAAATGAACCCATTATTATACGAAATGCACCCATTATTATACGAAATGCATCCATTATTATACGAATTGAACCCACTATTATACGAAATGCACCCATTATTATACGAAATGCGTCCATTATTAAACAAAATGAGCCCATAATTATACAAAATGCATCCATTTTTATACGAAATGAACTCATTATTATACGAAATGCACCCATTATTATACAAAATGCGTCCATTATTATACGAAATGAACCCATTATAATACGGAATGAACCCATTATTATATGAAATAACCCCATTATTATACGAAATGAACCCATTATTATATGAAATGAACCCATGTTTATACGAAATGAACTCATTATAATATGAAAAGCACCTACCAGTATGCTGATACCTACCTTAAGGCAGTCATGGCTTTCCATACTGTGAGTTCTATTAACAAGGATATGGGTAAATTAAAATAGATTCGAGTCTAAATGCTGTAGATTCTATCAAATAGAATATAGGTAACACATCTGACGGTAAACATTAACAATGTGAGTCTAAAGGCTGTGGGTTGTATAAAATATGATATGGATAGAACATTTTATTTAAGTATTATAGATGTTAGTCTTAAGGCTGTGAGCTCTATCAATAAGAAAACGGATATATCACCACCCGTTACTGTAATACAGGTAAATACTTGGCCAAATATATCATGCTAGACTAAGAACTGCATGCAGTCATCTCTGGCAATACTTTTATTAAAACAAGTTGATAGTCCCCATTGTACTTGTGGTGATATAGAAGATTTTCACCATTAAAATTTTCTTATATGTATGTCATCAGTTCAAGGGAAAAAATGTCAGTTATCTGCAAACCTAATCTTAACGTTCTACTCTGTGGTGATATACCATTATCTTTTGATCAAAATAAGCAGATATTTAAAGCAGTACAAGAATTTATGATTATGTTAAAACCTTTTGAATACACATTTTAATGTTCCGATATCAATCGACATCTGGGTAGCAGATTTACAAAAGTCAACAGACTTTCTTCTGAATCCCTTTTTGTATTCTGAAATGTTCTGTATGTGAACTTATTGTATCATATGTACACATGTTGTAATACAAAAATGAAATAAAAGTTTAAACTAAACTACATCAGTATGACAGATGAAGTCTTCAAATACCGGTATATATACATTTAATCAGTTTGTCGACTTTTTTGTATGCTAGGTACACAAAGTGGCAACGACCATATACCTGCCCCATATAAATTATCATCGCCAAACCCCTTAGAGACATCAAGGATCACAGTAATTTGTAAATATTCATGCTCCCCTTTGAAAAATAAAAATCCATATTTTCATATTAAACAGACCAGCGTTCTATTTAGAATTATTGGTATTTCAAATTAAAAGAGTGATTGGCTAAACAAAACATAGCCAAACAGCTGATATTTTTTATAAAGTAATTCTAGTCAAGTCATGCACCCTTTGTGCTTGAAGGAAGCATCGCCCTGAGTCGCTTCTGTCAAGCACCCCGAATACCTGTATTACAAACGTCCATAAATACACCATTTACTCCGAATCCAATATATCCCAACTTTATTTAAAATAATGGTATCTCTTCGAGACAGCTGAGTTCGAATTATCAAGTTTTTGCTGTACTGTTTTACATAGTTAATATGCCAATGGTATTTCTAAAAAGATTTACAAAAGTCAACAGACTTTCTCCTGGATCCATTTTTGTAATCTGAAATGAACTCTATACGTATTTATTGTATTATATGTTCACATGGTGTTATACAAAAATGAAATAAAAGTTAAAACTAAACGGATATATCATCTGCGATTACACAATACACACAGATGCGAGTCTAAAGGCTGTGAGTTCCTTCAGTTATGATATAATTATATCTAAAGTTAAATAATATAGATGCTGGTATAAAGGCTGGAAGTTCTATCTATTGGAATATGGATATATTAAATAAGGTTAAAATTTATAACTGTGAGTCTAAAGGGTGTGAGTTCTATCAATTGGAATATGGATAAAGCATATAGAATTAAATAATTTGGCTGTGAGTTTAAAGGCCATGGGTTTTATCAATTAGGAATGGATAGAACACATAAGAAACACTATTATAGTTGCCAGTCAAACGGTTGTGGGTTCTGTCAATTAAGATATGGATAGAACACATAAGTTACACTATCATAGTTGTCAGTCAAACGGTTGTGGGTTCTGTCAATAAGGATATGGATAGAACATATAAGGTACAATATTATAGTTGCCAGTCAAACGGTAATGGGTTCTGTCAATTAGGATATGGATAGAACATATAAGGTACACTATCATAGTTGTCAGTCAAACGGTTGTGGGTTCTGTCAATAAGGATATGGATAGAACGTATAAGGTACACTATTATAGATGCCAGTAAAACGGTTGTAGATTCTGTCAATTAGGATATGGACAGAACACATAAGTTACACTATCAGAGTTGCCAGTCAAACGGTTGTGGGTTCTGTCAATTAGGATATGGATAGAACATATAAGGTACACTATTATAGATGCCAGTCAAACTGCTGTGGGTTCTGTCAATTAGGATATGGATAGAACATATAAGGTAAAATATTAAAGATGCCAGTCACATGGTTGTGGGTTCTGTCAATTAGGATATGGATAGAACGTATACGGTACACTATTATAGATGCCAGTCAAACAGTTGTGGGTTCTGTCAATAAGGTTATGGATAGAACGTATATGGCACACTATTATAGATATCAGTCAAACAGCTCTGGGTTCTGTCGATTGGGACATGGATAGAACATATAAGATACACTATTATAGTTGCCAGTCAAACGGTTGTGGGTTCTGTCAACTAATAATAATAATATTAATAATAATAATAATAATAATAATAATAATATACTTTATATCTAGAGGGTAACAAATTTATTAAAAACTAATCTTCCATGAGGCCGTCACATTAAGATATGGATAGAACACATAAGTTACACTATCATAGTTGCCAGTCAAACGGTTGTGGGTTCTGTCAATTAGGATATGGATAGAACATATAAGTTACACTATTATAGATTCCAGTCCAACGGCTCTGGGTTCTGTCGAATGGGATATGGATAGAACGTATAAGGTACACTATTATAGTTGCCAGTCAAACGTTTGTGGGTTCTGTCAATAAGGATATGGATAGAACGTATAAGGTACACTATTATTCATGCCAGTCAAGCGATTGTGGGTTCTGTCATTTAGGATATGGAAAGAACATATAAGGTACACTATTATATACTTAACGCCAGTAAAAACGCAATTTTTACAGTACAACCTTACTCCAGATTTAATGCTAATTTATCATTCTAATAACATAAAAGCATAAACCTATGGTCGCGATATCAAGCCAATACTCTTATGGTGCAGATAAAGCAGTCCAGATAAGCCAGGCTGTATTTTTTGATATATGGACTCAACCCGAACTTCGACACAAAAACTGCAAAGTCACCTTATTAATCTGGATGTCAGGTCTTCATTATGGATGGCTCTTTTGGATTCAAACTTTCGGAAAATTTCAACATTGCTCTACTTTCTATGCACACGCAACAGATTTTATGTCTTGAAGTTTTGACCTTCAAAATGATCATCAAAGTTTCCGCACGAAAACCGGAAGTTAACGAAAATTTGACACTTTCGACGGTAAATTTTGCGATAATTGATAACCATAGGTTATGACCTTACAACTTACGTATGCCAATTTTTTTAAACGATTCAGTTTAATTGAAGCTTTAGTGATTTCTCAAATTTTGGGGAAATTTCACGAAAATTGAAGTTTAAAACATAAATTGTAGGTCCTTCCAGCAAAGTGAATTTTGTGTTGCAAAGCGTTTTTTTGTTTGTTTGAGTGAAACGCAGTACTTGCACGCTGAAATTGAATAGAATTTAAAGATTTAATATGGTTACCAAAAATTTTGATAAATTTGTCATTTTTCACTAAAATTTTTGACAGTAGTGTGCAATTGAGCTCGAGTTTTGGTAAAACGTTCTCCTACGTTAGGGGCGCTTTTGTATACAAAGACAAAGTGTATCAAGCTTATATTTATAGGAAAAATAACACTTGTACCTGTTGCGTTTTTAATGGCTTTAAGTATAGATTCCAGTCCAACGGCTCTGGGTTCTGTCAATTAGGATATGGAAAGAACATATAAGGTACACTATGATAGATTCCAGTCAAACGGCTCTGGGTTCTGTCGATTGGGATATGGATAGAACGTATAAGGTACACTATTATAGTTGCCAGTCAAACGGTTGTGGATTCTGTCAATTAGGATACGGATAGAACATATAAGGTACACTATTATAGTTGCCAGTCAAACGGTTGTGGATTCTGTCAATTAGGATATGGATAGAACATATAAGGTACACTATTATAGTTGCCAGTCAAACGGTTGTAGGTTCTGTCAATTACGTTATGGATAGAACATATACGGTACACTATTACAAATGCCAGTCCAACGGTTGTGGGTTCTGTAAATTAGGATATAGAAAGAACGTATAAGGTACACTATTATAGTTGCCAGTCAAACGGTTGTGGGTTCTGTCAATTAGGATATGGATAGAACGTATAAGGTACACTATTATAGTTGCCATTCAAACGGCTGTGGGTTCTATCAATTAGGATATGGATAGAACGTATAAGGTACACTATTATAGTTGCCAGTCAAACGGTTGTGGGTTCTGTCAATTAGGATATGGATAGAACGTATAAGGTACACTATTATAGTTGCCATTCAAACGGTTGTGGGTTCTGTCAATTAGGATATGGATAGAACACATAAGGTACATTATTATGGATGCCAGTCAAACGGCTGTGGGTTCTGTCAATTAGGATATGGATAGAACGTATAAGGTACAATATTAATTTTGCCAGTCCAACGGCTCTGGGTTCTGTCAATTAGGATATGGATAGAACATATAAGGTACAATACTAATCTTTTCAGTAAAACGGTTGTGGGTTCTATCAATTAGGATATGGATAGAACATATAAGGAACAATATTATAGATGCCAGTCAAACGGCTGTGGGTTCTGTCAATTTAGATATGGATAGAACGTATAATGTTAAATAATATAGTTGCCAGTCTAATAGCTGTGTATTTCATTAATTAGGATATGGATATTATAAAATCTAACGTCAAAGATTACATAGACCCCAAGGGTGTGGGTTATCAAGTATGGATAGTACAGTTTACCTGTATAAGTAGAAAAACGTCCTGAAACTAGTAGATTTTTATGTACAAATATTGTTTTTATGACAAATACAGTCTAGAATATAAGGCCATATTTCCCACATTGTCAGATATTCTGGCTGCTCTTTTTCTAAGCATCAACTTACAATCTTGTAATTTGTTCCTGCTGTTAAATTTATTTGACTGTAGAGAAAAATTCAAAGCTGGACAAGGTAATTTATAATTCTTTGCAAGAAGGAATTTAGTAAACAAATAAGAAATATATATAAGGGTTAGCTGCATGAGAAAGTATATTTTATTTATTATGAAAACAATCACTGTGTATGCCGCAATTACCTTATAATGATTAAAGTAACCTAGGGGACACCTAATCTAATAATTGTTGGCATTTAAACATGTATTAGCATGATAAATACAACATCTGAGAGACTTTTAAGCAAGAAACGTCTTTATTTGTCGGTATTAAGTGTTTATGAGCAGTTGAAAAGACGTGCTCAGATGAGTTGAGTATGAATATAACCTCGGGGCCTGGTCGTATTCACTTTATCGCTACTCGTTAGAAAAAAAGTCACTTTTAATATCCAGGGAGAGTCCAGTCATGCAAATAAAAATGGGATTATCATGAATAGTACGTCCACCCACATAAACGCATACCACACGGGTGGTAAACCTAGGAACTACCACGAAATTGTGTTAACGCAAATTTGTTCCCAAGCCACATCCGGGACACGTCGTGGTAGTTTCCAGGCCGAAAATTGGATAAAGAAAGGTCGGTGTCACGTTCATTTTTGTTTTATTTTACAACTAAGAACAAACAATGGTGAAATCCGACAATGCAGTTCCGTGTAAATATGTTTCAGCGTCCCCTCTAGCCCAAAATTTTGTATGAAAAATTATTTTCTTTCTTTTGATTCGTGTTTCCCCACTGAGCATCGTACCAACTTTCCCCAAAGTTCGAAAGATTTTAGCCCATATCTGATAAATTAAATGGAATTTGATACCATTTGACGTTGAAAATGATTAAAAGACCCTCAATAAACGTTCCTACACAGAAAAAACATCTGAGTATTTACTCGTAAACGATTCATGCCCAGTTCGTCCTGTGTGGTAGTTTCCAGCTCATCGTGGTAGTTAAAATGCTATTGTGGTAGTTTCGAAGAGTTTGTAGGATACGTTTCTGAAGTAGTACAAAACATTATAGTGGTTGCTTGTTTTGCATGACAACCCTCGAATTCGTCAATTAATTTCCACGGTAAACAATTAAATCACATTTTAACTCCATGAAGAAGCAAAGCTGAAGACTCAACATATTCGTTGTAATGCGTGACAGGTGGAGATCATGTCCTGGACTACCAAACAACATCTCTTGAAATCTAAAGCAAAAGAAGGTCATCAGTTGAGTCCCGGTGGACCAGGCAACAGACAAAAAAATGATATACTTAAAGCCATTAAAAACGCAACTGGTACAAGTGTCATTTTTTCCTATACATATCAGCTTGATACACGTTGTCTTTGTACCAACAAGCGTCCCTAATGTAGGAGAACGTTTAACCAAAACTTGAGCTCAATTGCACACTTCTGCCAAAAATTTTGGTGAAAAATGACAAACTCATCGAATTTTTTAGTAACCATATTAAATCTTGAAATTTTATGCAATATCAGCGTGCAAATGCTACGTTTCACTCAAACAAACAAAAAAACGGTTTACAACTTAAATTAACTTTGCTGGAAGGACCTAAGATTTAACGTTTAAAATTTCATTTTTCGTGAAATTTCCCCAAAATTTGAGAAATCACTAAAGCTTCAATTAAACTGAATCATTTGAAAATGCTATTCGTAAGTTGTAAGGTCATAACCTATGGTTATCATTTATCGCAATATTTACCGTCGAAAGTGTCGCATTTTCGTTAACTTCCGGTTTTCACGCTGAAACTTTGATGACCATTTTGAAGGTCAAAACTTCAAGACAAAAAAAAAATTGTTACGTGCGGATAGTAAGTAGAGCAATGTTGAAATTTTCCAAAAGTTTGAATCCAAAAGAGCCATTCATAATGAAGATCTGATATCCAGATTAATAAGGTGATTTTGCAGTTTTTGTGTCGAAGTTCTGGTTGTGTCCCTTTATCAAAAAATACAGCCTGGCTTATCTGGACTGCTTTATCTGCACCAAAAGAGTATTGGCTTGATATCGCGACCATGGGTTTATGCTTTTACTTTATAAGAATGATAAAATAGCATTAAATCTCGTGTAAGGTTATACTGTAAAAGTTGCGTTTTTACTGGCGTTAAGTATATCAATTATTTCGTCACTCGCTACGTTGTTCCATGTTCAGTCAACTTTAAGATAAAATGGCAGGCTAAGACTACTGGCCCAGAGTATCGTTAGTACTTGCGCTTCGGAAAAAAGAGGAATATCCTTGGGTTGGGTCACTTTTGATATACATGTGACTATGAACGGGCATGTTATTTGATAATAAAAAAGCATAGTTATTCAAAAACAAAATATGTGAATATCCCTTCTTTTCATTCTTCTCATCATTCAATAGCCCACTAAATTTAAAATTCAGGCAGTCGACATTTGTTATCTGACAAAAGGTTGTTTGAAAAGGTCTCCGTTGGAATAAGAGGGGTATTCAAGGTTCAGTCCGCACACCCTGTCTTTAAAAAAATGAAGTAGCCCCTGAATAGAAAACATCTGCTGATGCGAACTACTACTAAATTCCTACAAAGTCTTGGAAACTACCACAATAGCATTTTAACTACCATGATGACCTGGAAACTACCACGCAGGACGAGCGGGGCATAAATTGTTTACGAGTAAATGCTCAGATGTTTTTTTTCTGTGTAGGAACGTTTATTGAAAAACTTTTTATCATTTCTATCGTCAAATGATGTCAAATTCCATTTAATTTGACAGATATGGGCTAAAATCTTTCGAACTTTGGGGGAAAGTTGGTCCGATGCTCAGTGGGGAAACACGAATCAAAAGAAAGAAAATAACTTTGCATACAAAATTTTGGGCTAGAGGGGACGCTGAAACATTTACACGGAACTGCATTGTCGGATTTCACCATTGTTTGTTCTTAGTTGTAAAATAAAACAAAAATGACCGTGACACCAACCTTTCTTTATCCAATTTTCGGCCTGGAAACTACCACGACGTGTCCCGGATGTGGCTTGGGAACAAATTTGCGCTAACACAATTTCGTGGTAGTTCCTAGGTTTACCACCCGTGTACCATAGTGAAAGGCATTGAGCCACGACAGAAGCACAAGTGCTGCAAAACGGAGTGTCTCAATTCAACGCTGCCATACTAAAACAATAACAATTACTTCAGCATACTATCAATCAAATGATTTAATACAATCGACATGGGATCGTTCCATTTGACATAACGGGCTAACAACACTTCTGTTTGCATTTTAACCATTAAAGCGCCAAGAAAAATGCATCTGAAATTGTCGTCTACTGAAGTCGTCTGCTGCATATAACTGCCTAACATTAATGACAAATTTAAGTATATAAGCAAACAGTGTGGACCCAGAATAGACTGCTCCTATAGGAGCAGTCTGATCTGGGTCCACACTGTTTGTCATAGAGGCAAATTAAACATTTCAGCAGACGAGAAAAGCAGACGACTTTTGTTGCGATTGGCGCATTTTAAGGTTAACTTGACTGGAGCACAAATTTATTTTGGTTTGAGATGATGGACAGCTATTAGCAAACAATCTGTCAAGTAAGTGCTCAGCATGACTCTATATAGAATACAACTTCTTTTTTCAAAACATCAAAAAGAGTGTGTATCTTATTAAAGCGTAAGAGGTCTTTGACCAGATAAAGTACAGTGGTTCAAAAGTTTACCATAGTTATCATTGCCTTATTTGAGTCAACTCTAACATAATCAGTGTGTGGGGGGGGGGGGCATGGGGTCCGGACCCGTGCCCCCACTGGAAAATCACAAAAAAAAACATAGTTTTTTTAGCAATACTGGTCTGGATCCCCTGTAAAATCACAAGGCTCGCTTTTGGTGTTATATGGATCATCTGCCCTCCCCTCATCAACAACAAAAAATAATGTTAAAAAAAAAGAAACAAAGAGAGAAAAAACGTTGTCAGAGTTGGACCTCCTCTGACAAAACACTCTGGATCCACGCATTGTTATCAATGCCTTTTTTGAGTCAACTCTAACATTTAGTTAATTAATTAAAGCTTAACGGAAAGAAAAGTGATACTGCAACATTTTTGTACAATACACAATGTTACATTTTTTTAGAGTTCAGTCGTTCAGTTTGGACGAAAGATGATACTGATATAACAGCTCCTATATGTTTGGTAATGTCGTTTTGTGAAACTATGATTAGAATATTGTGTTTTGTGTTCAAATATAAAATAGATATACATGTAGTTGTCTGATATTTTTTTTAATAAAAGAATGTCATTTTACGTGTCCAAAAATGAAACAGCAAATGTGCATATAGTGCCTAACTTGTAAGTCGCCATATTCTTATACACAAAAGCTCTTGCTATATGTTTACTACCGTATCCTACTGCCCTAACTTACTATCTCTTCGGATGCAGCGAATGAATATTCAAAAAATCAAAAATAAATGACAGCTTTAAGTGCCAAACTTAAGTTTTGGGCACTTGTAACGAACTTTTGTTAATCAATATTGAGAAAGTATACACCAATGCTTTATCACATCATACAGCTTTTAAAAGTCAATCTCAATATTTTGTTAAGTAATCTCAAAACACCATTAAAGTTTTAATTAAAATATAGTTTCATACTTACAAATACATTTAAGCGCCGAAGTGTGTATTAAAAACTTCACAAAAACTTCAAAGAGAATAAATTAAGAGCCGCTCTAATTCCTAACTAACATTCCAAATACAAGTTAAAATTACATTTTGTCATCGTAGCAATACGTCTAATATTAACCACAAAGTTACTAAGTTGTTAAATTAACATTTCACAGTCATTGAATAAATACGTCACATAAGTGAGCTTGATCATTCATACATAAATGAGCCGTGACATGAGATTTCCAACAAGCGGTATGCGTGACCAGCAAAGCCTCAGATCAGCCTGCGCATACGCGCAGTCTGATCAGAGCCTTTTCAAGTCGCTTGAATAGTCTATGAGTGTTAATTAACTGACTGAACATCATTTGGAGTTTCTAAGCTTAAACGGAGGCTGCACAGGCTCGACTGCGTCTATTCATGTCAAAAATGCCACATTGTTGGAAATCACATGTCAAGGCTCAAATTTTATCAGCGCAACCTCAGATGACGCCTGCGTACCGGCTTTGTATATCGCTGGAGATTGGGCGGGCTATACCCGCTGGCAGCATGACGAACCAGCCTGTGTAACGTATAGCTGTGTGAACGTCATAGCAGAAGGCACATTTTTCACTCAAATTGTCAACATTTCAGTCACACCTAAATGATTCATTGTCCAGCGTAACTAGATGCCCGATGGTGTAACACGTATTGCGCAACTCCTGCTCTGTTTGAATGGTGAGGATCCTGAATAGGCCGCGCAGCTTATAAATCTTTTAAAAGTTTGTTTATGGCTTACTTAATGTAGAGAGTGTTATAATTCAAGAACAAAATTGCAGATAGAATAGTATATAAACCCTTTGAAAAGTACAAGAGCCTTTTTCTAATCGCCATCATTTACCATGAATGCAACGACGTCAAAAAAAGTTGCTGCTGGGCTAAAAACGTAAACTTGTTTATATTGTTAACTTACTCAAAAACAAGAATTCACCAACGTAGTTAAACAAGGGGGCTATTAGGCCCTGGATCGCTAACTTGAGTTATGGTTCAGGAAGGCATAGGTTCAGATAACGTAACTTTAATTATTAGCTCATCTGAGACGAACGCTCATAGAAGAGCTTATTATACCAATAAGGGCATCGTCCGGCGATATTCTCCTCTGAAACCACCGGGCGATTTAAATTCAAATTTCATATAGACACTCGGGATGCGGGAACGAAAGTTTGATAAAAAAAAATGTGTTAGTCGTTTGACCAAGAGGACCACCATGGCCACATATGGTAATATAGCCCTTTAGAAATCTTCTTCTCCAGAACCATCCTCGGTTGACCTTGACCTACCTAACGTCAAGGTCAAATTGAATTCTAATGCATTGTAATGGGAACACTTTTGAAAAGTACATTTTTGAAAACTATTGAAGACAAGTCATAATATTCACTAGATATGTTTTCAACTCAGCAACTTTGTGGCATATCATCTGGGTCCTCGCTGTTTGCCAAAGTACCTGTTTACTAGTATCCAGACTCATTTGCTTTTAATATATACGCATTATACTGGAGAAACGTGATTTAACGCAAAAGGCACATCGACCGGAAATCTCGCAGTCGGAAGATTTAAATTTTAGAAATAGAAATTAATCAACCAAATTTACAGAACTGTGCGAACAATTAAACCCATTACATAAGGTATAATACATGCATAAGCATTAACACAAATTTACCAGCTGCCAAGCATGAAATAAGAAAGCTACTGGGGGTCCAAAACCACACTTTTTTCAATGTCGCATGAAAAACCTGTGGCAGCCATGTACCACCACAACTGAGTGGAAGCATACACAGGATATTGCAAGCAAAACCTGTGGTATACAAAATGTACATAAACCACAACCTCTGGTCAGAAGACACCGTATATTGCAAGCAAAACCTGTGGTATACTATCCTCGTAACCCCAGGCGTAATCTATTCCGTTACACTGCATTCGTGATGAATGCAGTGTAATGGAATAGATTACGCCTGGGCTTACGAGGATGTTGGTATACATGTACCGCCAGCGAAAGCAAAACCTGTGGTATACATGTACCTGTAACACAGGGTGGTAGCATACACAAAACATTGAAAGCAAAACCTGTGGTATAGATGTGCCATCACCTCCGGAAGGAAACATACACCGGATATTAAAAGCAACACCGATGGTATGCATGTACCGGCCGTAAAAGCAAACCCTGTGGTATATATTCTGTACCTGCAATACAGTGCGGTACCTAACATCGGATATTGTAAGCAAAACAGTTGTATACATGTAGCACCACCACTGGGTGGTAACATACGCCGCATATTGCGAGCAAAACCTGTGGTATACATGTACCAGCTACAACGTCTACAGCGTACTGAGTTTTAATGGACATTTTTATATGACCTGAGACGGTACTTGACCTTGTAACGGTGAGCTAAATGTATAAGTGTATACACCATGGCTAAACTGTTTAAATACGTCCATTGTACATGTTGTACTTTGGAACAAACACTCAATGTAGATATCAACTTTCGAATGATTTCATTGATATTCTTAAACCATTTCCCGCCATTAACTGCAATTGTCGCCAGCACTCTCATCTTTTTGCGGCGGCTTCGCCGACGCTCTATTATCATTTTGAACCTAAATTTTATGTAAATTTTCGCCAATCAGAAGTATTCTTAAATTGTAATATTCATCACACCAGCTAGAAAACAATGCCCTCATTGGTTAATACTCAGACTGACCACGCGATCTTATTATAGATGCAATTTAACTTGAAAATTTCCATGTAAATGGCCGAGAACCAGTCTGTTCACTAGTCCTAACAATGAACATTGATCTTGAATATAGGTCAACTCCTGCTGTACAGCATTTCTAATTTGCTTTACTACCATTCTTTGCATGCCTTGCTTAATTGCACATAGTAAATAAGTGCAATATACGATAACTCACTAAATCCTAAAGGACTTTAACAGCATTATATAAAGCAAATCTTTGTATTTTTTATTCGAGCCATTATGGTTTCCCGTATCAAATGCGTTACATGATTATAGTCTGTTTCATAAATTTCGACAATATGCAGTGATTTTTTTTACCTGCGCGTCCTGGGTCTCAGACGCATGCTTCTCACAAAGGACGCATGATTTTAAACCATGAGAGTTCCGCAGGTTTCATTAAAATTGTGGCAAAAAGTCTGCATTTAGTATTTGCAACTTTCGTTTTGAGTGTTTTTTTTAACTTGAATAATATTGGTAAAAACCGGTACTGAAAAAACTCCCCAACAGTATAGCGATCATTACTTCCCTTGGGAAACACGTGTTTTCAGATTTGACCCGCTGTAGGGGAGTTTACCGGTAAAAGCCAGTACCGAACTACTGGTAAAAACCAGTGCCGATAAACCAGTACTGATCCAATACTACCAACCCGAAATGAAACATTTGTATAATGCGTTTTACCCGCAAGTTTAAACACCCTGCTTCGAGCAAATACCAATAGAATGGTTAAAGTATTACTGCAGGCTCATGAAGTACGGAGACTGTACTGTGCACAGATGATAAAGGAAAAATTAATATGGTATATGCAGTAACTTCCAGCACTACACTTGTAGGCATGCAGAGTTAGATGAACACGGGCTAATGACCTGGGCTCTAAAAATATATGAAAACTGCGAGACAAAAGTCTGACTCTTGGCAAAAGATGATAATATGATTAAATTAAGGAAATATACTGTCTGGAACTGAATTTTTATACCCGCTTTTTTCTTTAGAAAAAAAGGGTATATTAATTTCGTGTCAAAGTCGGTCCGTCGTCCGTCTGTCCGTCTGTCTGTCCGTCTGTCCGTCTGTCCGTCCGTCCGTGCGTCCGTCCGTCACGTTTCTTGTAAATGTATCTCCTCCTAAACCGTTAGAGGTAGCAACTTCAAACTTTGTAGGTGAATAGGTCACATGATGTAGAGGGTACTGGGCGACATTGCGTGTGACCTTGACCCCAAGGTCAAGGTCAAAGGTCAAATATTGTATTTTCTTGTAATTGAATCTCCTCCTTAACGGTTAGACGTAGCATCTTGAAATTTTGTAGCTGAATAGGTCACATGATGTAGAGGGTACTGGGCAACATTTTGTGTGACCTTGACCCAAAGGTCAAGGTCAAAGGTCAAATATTGAATTTTCTTGTAAATGCATCTCCTCCTAAACCTTTTAACGTAGCAACTTCAAACTTTGTAGCTGAAAAGGTCACATGATGTAAAGGTTACAGGGCAACATTTTGTGTGACCTTGACCCCAAGGTCAAGGTCAAAGATCAAATAATGTATTTTCTTGTAAATGCATTTCCTCCTAAACGGTTAGACCTAGCAATTTCAACCTTTGTAGCTGGATAGGTCACATGATGTAGAGGGTACTGGGCAACATTTTGTGTGACCTTGACCCCAAGGTCAAGGTCAAAGGTCAAATATTGAATTTTCTTGTAACTGTTCTCCTCCTAAAGCTTTTGACGTAGTAACTTCAAACTCTGTAGGTGCATAGGTCACATGATGTAGAGGGCACTGGGCAACATTTAGTTTGACCTTGACCTGAAGGTCAAGGTCAAATAATGTACTTTCTTGTAAATGCATCTTCTCCTAAACTGTTGGACGTAGCAACTTCACACTTTGCAGGTGCAAAGGTCATATGATTTGGAGGGCACTAGACAACATTTGGTGTGACCTTGACCCATAGGTCAAGGTCATATAGAGTATTTTTTGTAAATGCTTCTTCTCCTTAACCATTGGACAAAGCAGCTTCAAACTTTACTCGTGCATAGGTCATTTTAAGTTGAAGGTACTGAGCAACATTTTGTGTGACCTTGACCCCAAGGTAAAGGTTATAGGTCAAAAAGCGGGTATTTGCGATGGTGTACCATCGACTTCTGCTCTAGTTTATTAATAAGAAAGTCAGGTAGGTTTTTATATCTTTATTATTTTACTTGACAAAGTAAATTAAGTTTGATCTTTATTATAGTATAAATAAGTATGCCAGTGTTTTGCTTCCCAAATTGGCTTCTATGAATGGCCGGATTCGTATGGATACACAAAATTTATCATTCAAAGTGGACCCCGTATGGGATGCAGAACTTCGAGTTTGGGATGCAAAGAATTTTGGCCCAGTGAGTCCCGGGACTCATAGAAACAAATTTGTAAAAAAATCACTGATAGGTCTAGTCTATTTCTAAAACAAATAAAACAAGTGTATTTAATGCATTACATTATATACAAGGGCGTAAAATTCATCGCGAATTAAAGAGTAACCTCGGGGTTCAGGCGAGTAAAAACGTGCAAAGCTTGCTCTGACCGGCAAATGCATGTTCTTGCAACGACAGTGTAGCTATGGGCAGAGTCTCTCTTTAATCAGACAACATGGTGCGTTATAAATCGACAGCAAAAACCCACGTTATAATGTCTATTAATAGCGCTTAACAAGATACATCTTTGTGAAAAAAGATGTATCTTAAAAAAAGAGGTTATAATGGGGATGGATATTTAATGTAAATAATGGCACATAATTTCCTACAATTTGAATGTGCCCGCAGCCCACAATCCTACACTTAGACTCAGATCAACCTCCACAGCTGTACATGTATCAGCGTATTTTGCTATTTACTTTAGGAAGATGACAAGCACAAGCTCTAGTATCTATAACTACATGTATGTCAGACGAACATGTATCATATAAGGCTAACTTCCCGGGGCTAACTTGCAAACAGCCAGCACCAAATCTCGGGCCACTATGGGCCTGCCAGCAAAACACTTTCGGGTGGTGTTTTACTGGCGGGCCGAGAGTAACCGGATTTTACGTGCTTACTAGGAGCTAGTCGATCAGTTTTTGAGTCTACATGTATTTATTCCCCGACCCCGGCTATGGCGAGGTGCCACAGGAAATAGAAAAGTTATAGGAGTTAGTCCCACACAAAAGCGATTTGGTATATCAGCATTTTTCTGTAAATATAGACATTCATAATATGTAAATAGAGTGGTGAAAGTGTAAACCATTTAAGACTTGAAAACTACTCCAAGTTGAGATCTGAGACGGGCAGAATCTAGCCTATGTGACAACAACAACAACAATATGGCATGTTTTTTCCGGGTTTTCAGTTTGTTTCAGTACATACATTTATCGTCAAAATCTCCCGTTTTCTTAAAAACATTAGGACTAATAACATTGTTCCCTAGCCTTTGCTGGTAAAGTGCCTAAAATTTGGAACGATTCAGATGCATATCGCTCAGCGAAAAGAGCACCAAGCAAAAGAGAGACCAGAAACATAGCACAACTTCCAAATTCGCTGGTTTTAGACGGAACATCCTTTTCCAGCATGCAAAGACAGGGAGTATAAGGGGATTTCGTCACTTAGTTGTGTTAAAATTGTAAGTATTTGAGAGCCGCCGAATATCTTTTTTAAATATATTTCTTGTTTATTTTATTTGGTAGCATATATGGCAAACAACATGTACCAAGATCAGACTGCTCCAAAGGGAGCAGTCTGATCAGGGTTCATGCTGTTTGCTTCGCCTGAAGTGCTTTAAAAAATATGCAGCAGAGGACATTTTCGGGACCAAAAACGTCGGCAGTATAAATGTCGGGTTCAAATGCAAATAAGACGTTTACTTATTTTAATAAGATTATAATAAGAGTATAATATGATTATACGGATTCCTTTATGCCCTTTTTTATTTTAATGGTATCCATTCGAACCAAAACCACATCACTTAAGTACAGTTTAAAGGATTTGCATATGGGTCTGTCCGACATACCATGCCAACAAATAATGCTATCTGGTGTTTACTGGCGTGTCAATAACATCAAAGTACGTGATATTTGTCCCTCATATCCTATACTGAGCCATGGGTTGTAAAATAATCTCCCCCTTGCCCTTGGTTTGATTTTTGATTCACGGTTAGATTTTATTCTTTTCGTCCCATCAACAATCTTTTAGTTATAAAGGGACGGGTCTTCCTGAGTTGAACCAGTACTAAGCTAGGATTAATGTTCTTGCTCAAGGACACAACGCAGTGACGCCGGTGAGGCTCGAACCCGCGCCCCCTCGGTCTCGAGTCAAGCACTCTACCACTGAGCCACTGCGCTCCCGCCCTTGGTTTGAGCATCATTCATGTTTTAATATTTTACATGAAAATTATTGCAAAAATCACAGTTTGAAAATTTGACTTTTTCACAAAATTTATGACTTTCCGAAGATTTCGCGCCTTGATAGTGCATGTTCTTTGCAACAAACAACATTTTGAAAACAAGCTCCATTTATTATGTTGAATATTGTATGCCAGGCGATTCGCGCGAAATATCGAGCCTTGTTTTACCCTTAAAAAGCATGAAGTAATATGACACAACTATGTGTGACTTGCTCTTTGCATGCTGAGTATTTTTTATGATTTTTGTCGTCTGCTGATTTTTTTTCAAGATCAACTTTTTCACATATTCTTACAGGAATACCATCAGAGTGTCAAATAGTTTGGATCTAGATCAGGCCCGACATTTTGTCGGGCCTGATCTGGATCCAAACTGTTTGCAAAGGTTATATCAGCAGACGGCGCTAGTAGGCAAAGAGTATAAGGGTATTTAATTTTCGTACAATGTGTCTAAAATTACGAAATATGTGAGCAACGAACCCGAACAAATATGAACAATTTAACAATATCAATCTATTTATTGTTTGTCAGGTATGTGTATAGGCAGCCTGCCGTATATAATAAATGAATTTATAACAGGTGCAAAGAACACTTATGTTCCGAGCTGTGGCAGACGTCCCTTGCTACATTTTGAATTATATATCGTGCTTGCAAACGCTGAAAATGTATACATAATGCTTATTAAGTCGATGAGACTAATTGTTTTGTTTTCTCGATACGCGGCGTCTTATCAGGGTCTCCACTCTTTGCTTACAGAATGTTCTATTTAAATGAAACATATCACACAACAACCCTTAAAACGGAAATGGACTGGTCCAACTGATAAATGTGGGAAATTCCATTCGACTGAAATGGAGTGTGCCTCCCAAAAGAACTGGGGGAGTTATCAGTTTTGCTTCATTTCTTCTTTCTCTAGTTGTTGTTGTTGTTCTTGTTGTTGTTGTTGTTTCGCAAAAATTTGCCCGACCATATTCTAAGTAACCACTGTACGGATTGTACATAAATTTTGGGGAGTATGAAGTTTTGCAAGAGAGTTCAAAATTCATGCTTTCGGACTCAACACTGTATGGTTTAAGATGAACAGGTTAGCAATACCATTTATGGCAGCACGTGACGGAGGTGATGGGGGTAACTGATTGCTGATATTACTCATTACAGCATTATAAATACAAGCATAGGCTTTTCAACAAAAGGATTGCCATCGTTCAGCACTTAACTAAAGGGGATTGTCGTCTACTGACTGAAAATACAGAAGCCATTTGAAAGCATATCGTCTACTGACTGATAAAAAAATACAGAAACCATTTGAAAGCTTTTGCAAACGAAAGAGATAATCATTTATATGACCCACCCAGCTCTTAGAGTATCGTTTATCGTCTACTAACTGAAAATACAGAAGCCATTTGAAAGTATATCGTCTACTGACTGAAAATACAGAAGCTATCTGAAAGTATATCGTCTACTGACTGAAAATACAGAAGCCATTTGAAAGTATATCGTCTACTAACTGAAAATACAGAAGCCATTTGAAAGCATATCGTCTACTAACTGAAAATACAGAAGCCATTTGAAAGTATATCGTCTACTAACTGAAAATACAGAAGCCATTTGAAAGCATATCGTCTACTAACTGAAAATACAGAAGCCATTTGAAAGCATATCGTCTACTAACTGAAAATACAGAAGCCATTTGAAAGTATATCGTCTACTGACTGAAAATACAGAAGCCATTTGAAAGCATATCGTCTACTGACTGAAAATACAGAAACCATCTGAAAGCTGTTTCAAACGAAAGTGATGATCATTTAAATGACACAACCACCTCATCGCCATCTCCGCATGCGGAGATGGTGATAAGCAGGGTGTGTCATTTTAGTGCTGTGACACATACAGGTATTTTTCACAGAAAGGTGGCAATCTCATACTACACCATTTAGCCGGTGCTACCATACAGATTGTAAACTTAGTCAATTAATCCTTCAAGAGGATGACAATAGCTGATATTTTGAACCTTCAGACCTATCTGACAGCTGAAATAAGACATTTTAATGCTGAATATCTGGGCTTTAAATATAAAATACAACTGATATCCAGAACTCCTATTAACACCCTCACACATGTTTAAAATGAGAGGAACGGGGGTTGGGAACATAATAAATCAAGTTCGATTTGGATACGCAGAGCATTTCACCTGAAACAATTTTAAGTCTTGAAACTTCAACAAATCGATACAATGTTCGGACACACAAATTAAGACCATTCATTACATTCCAGCACGTAAGTTTTTGCTGGCGATTTGCAGATAAACTATACTACTGTTTCAGCACTTTAAGACAGCGAATATGGAAACTTAATTAATGCAATAGCAATGTTCGAACCGTGTCTAAACAATGTAACTAGCCGATCAATCATGTCTTGTGTCTGGGGCGCAGTGTTTCAGCAACGCATTAATCTTTAATAGGCAGCAAGGCAGACTTCCCAGTTGTGTATGTATCTCCGATTGCCTTCACTCTTTTAACCAGCTGATAACATTTGCAAACAGTTTGGACCCAGATCAGGCCCGACAAAAAAACGCCGGGCCTGACCTGGATCCAAACTTTTTGACACTCTGATGGTATTCCTGAAAGAAGTTTTCGAAAAAGTTGAATTTGAATAAAATCAGCAGACGACAAAAATTTCCCAGTAGGCAAAGAGTTAAAGAGGGGAGATAAGAGTGTTATGTGGTAGATTTTCAGCCATTTTGGCCACAAGTATTTAGAAAAATTACAAAGTTAAAAAAGACAATTTTTTCAATACTATTCATTTATAGCCGAGTTTGGTATCATTTTAATGCTCATGAGAATTGCAACTAAAATTTTCAATTTAATATTGGATTCAATTTTTGCTAATCATTTTAGAAACTTTTACGAAATTCTGACTTATTTTATTTATGGTCAAAAACGCACAATCAATAACTTTGTTCCATCTAATGTTAACAGATCTTACGTCACAATACCTATTTTTATCCTTATTATCCCTTAAAGCGCCGCACAAATTGCATATTGGCACGTTTATTGTCGTCTTAACAGCTGGCTTTAGGGGATAAAAAAGGAAGAAGGCCTGCGATACGCAGGTAGGAAAATCATTACTAAACAGTCGGTCTTGAGAATTTGAGCAGGACAATTGATCTGACGGTCAGCCCAGCACAAATATTACTCAATATCTCAAAGAATATATGGAAGCTATTGGCGCACAGGGTTTTACATTAAAATCATGTTCAAGACAGATAAATAATGAAGCATGGCCGAGCAACCATTCTTGTACGCGACCATGTGCGGATCCAGAGGGGGGGGGGGGGGGGGCAGGGGGTCCGAAATGCCCTCTCAGAATCTGCTGAAGCTGTGGATAATTTACTTCTGGGACTAATTTCCCCAGCTACAGGTCCTGGTTTTGGCGTTTTATCAGTAAACTATCTTGATCTTGACTAGTGGCCTTCTAATATGATACGCTATATACCATTAACACATTTTACCTAATGTCTAAATTAAATTTGTCGTTCAAAAATTGAGATTGAGATAGCTTCAAACATTAAATAAGCTGCAAACACCATTGATCTCTCTCTCTCTCTCTCTCTCTCTCTCTCTCTCTCTCTCTCTCTCTCTCTCTCTCTCTCTCTCTCTCTCTCTCTGGGAACCGTATTTGTCATAAATGCTCTAATTTTTCGTATTTCATTCAATCAGCCTTTCTAAAACACAAGCTACTTACTTTACTCAGGCTGACATAATTCCCTAGATTAGACTGTGATCCCACATATGGCGAACACAAAGTACTTCCCCTATGTCACAACAGTTAAATAAATGCACCTTTTTAAATATTTACAAATCTTAGCAAGATCATCGATATTTGGTGTTTAAGATGGGAAAAAGTCCTTACGATGGTATGTCAAAAGAACCCACCAACCGTCAAAGAATAGCAGCCAATACCGTCCTCACTAGAATAGTATTCTCCCCATCCATTTGTTTCAGTATTCCAGTATGGACCAGTATGTAATGCCCTGATAGACAGGATAATTTCTGGGTCTTTATACTCCAACATGAAATTTGGAACCTTTTCTTGCTGTTAGTAAATCATTTGAAATACTGCCAGATACCGAATTTGAGTAACAATAAAGTATAGATTAGGTATATAATGCGAACCCAGGGCCAATCGAACAAACTTCATATACACATGAACACTGAGTATATATGAACGATAAATGCTGAGGATAAATTAAGCATCTAATCTTAATATGTTAGCTGATTCAATGAACACTTTCCGACCATGTAGAGCTGAAACAGGCTGGTCGGGTGTACCTAGCTGTCGGTTGCTTTGGTGCGTCTTTTTAACCACTAAATTTTGACTTGGAGATTAACCCTTGCCCTACTGAATGCAAAAATGCAGAATGCAGAAATGTCGTCTTTAGAAAACAGTGTAGATCCCGATCAGCTGGTTTGACGAAGCGAGCTGATCAGGATCTGAACTGTTTCCATACAGCCTCAGAGGCCACTGTATTACGTGTAATTAAAATCACGCGCATGAAATGGCATGAAAACAGTAGTATTCAAATTTTAAGAGCAATCTGAAAGCAAACAGTTGAGACCCCGATCAGACGCCACATTCTGATCTGGGACAGCAATGTATACCTATGTCCTAGGCGTTTATGGGTTTAGCTGATTCAATGAACAATTTTTAACCATGTATAAGTGACACAGGCTGATCGGATGTACCTTGCTTGTGTCAATTAAACTACTATTTTTTTCTTGGAGATTAATCCTTGCCCTACTTAACTTAAACCAGATGTATCCTCTTTAAATACAGTGTAGATCAGATCAGATGGCTGATCAGTATATGCACTGTTTTCCATACAGCCTCAAACTCCACTGTATAAATTGAACCACGCAGCAGAAAGGGGTAGAAAACAGAAGTAAATGTGCTATATTAATTCAAACAGCAGGGCAAGAATTAAAACTCGTCATAAATCGATCTTATGAATGTAATAAGTGACTCCATGCTTGAAAGAGTCCCGTATATGTATCATATAAGACTCAATTGAGTCCCTTTTTACACGATATGAGCATTTTTGTTTGACTTTTAACAACCAGTGTAGATCCGGATGAGACTGCAAGCCAACCTGGAGAAAGCACTTATTTTAAAACACTCGAAATATAAAACCACGACGCGCGAAGGTGTAAACGTCACACCTCTGTAGATTCACAAGGTTAGGTGGGAAACATTCAACTGTTTTAATTTTACAAAGACGTTCGCGTTTTGTCGCAACGCCTGCACGTAGCACACATTCACGTTTATATAATATGTGGATCCGTCTACAGTTTCTACCTAATCATTTAGTTACCAAGGTAAATTTTATACTTATCATGCTAATAAAATCATTGTAGGCTTAGGTTTATAATCTGATCAGTAGACACTGATTACATTTTATCACATGACGTCATGTCTGTGAGTGATATAACTCCATGTAATAAAATAAAATTATCTGACCGTAGTGTTCACGACCCGTGGTGAACGAATATTAATCAGTATCCGGTGCCAGAAGAATGTATGGAAAGTAAATTGGTCATTTCCTGCAGAATGATGCAGAATTGGATCAATTCAAGAGTTGTGAGCATTTTCACTTACTGACCACGGGCGGACGGACCAACAGATGGACGGACTCACAAAGTGATTATAGTGCAATCATGACTGTTTAGACTTTAACCTTTAAAGCGCCAAGAAAAAAATGAATCTGAAAATGTCGTCTGCTGAAGTTGTCTGCTGCCATTAATTGCCTAGCATTACTGACAAATTAAGTATAGAAGCAAACAGCGTGGATCCAGAACAGACTGACTGCTCCTATAGGAGCAGTCTGATCTGGGTCCACACTAGTTGCCATAGAGGATTCTGAAACATTTCAGAAGACGGGAATAGCAGACGAATTTAGTTGCGATTGGCGCATGGGTTAAACATATGCTGCATGTATACTGACACGATTGAGAGATTTGGTGGGTATATACCTGAGCATTCTGTATTGGTTAGGACTGTTCCAGAACTATTTGTGGCGGAGGTGGCGGCAATTGTGGAGGGGGAGGCTTTCGAATTTTTTCGGCAAAGCTCCCCCCCCCCCCCCCCCCCGTTTTGCATACAAGTGGCCAGACAATGTTAAATGTATAAGTAAGCAAAGTTTCTAATGTTTGGTTAGTCCGCAAATTTTGAGACAAGACTGCAGAAGTGCATTAGAATTGGGATAACCATGATATTCAGCGCGCGCGTCGCCGTAAAACTAAATTTCCGACTGTATATCCGACGATAAACCTCCCCAAATGAAAATGGGTACAATTATCCCCTAAGTCTATGCGACGTGCGCATAGATTATAAATCAAGCAAAAACTAAGTGCAATCTTTAGTCAGCTTCTTTCTGTTAATTGTCATTTTCATAATTCCATTTTAGTACCATGTTCATCTTTAAAATAAATGTGTAGGATCCGATAACTAATTCAACCTAAAGCAAGAAATCTTATGCCAAGCATTGATAACATCCAATCAAAAGAAAATGGTGTGCCAAGATACAGAAGCAAATGAATTTTAAGCCAGGCTTGAATACTTTTACAAAACTCACTCTGCACAAATGTTCAGAAAGCTGCAAAGACAAATGCCACCACGCCATTATTTACCTGCCTGAGGCATAAGTTAAATCCTTTCGAAGCTTATATCATGTATGACAATCAATCGATCAAATTGCTGCAGCATCGATCTGGATATTCTGTTGCTTCGTTATCGACTATGTTAAAGCATGTTTTCAAGGCATGGAAACAAACTAGACAAACCACATTCAAAACAAAAGTTTTTGTATTATTTGATTCTTTACGTCCCAGTCAACAAATTTTTAGTTTTGTCAGGACGGATTTTCTTGGGTTGAACCAGTACTAAGCAGGGATTATTGTGTCTTGCTCAAGGACGCAACGCAGTGCCACTGTTAAACAGGATTTAATATCTAGAAGCTTTACATAATCAAATTAGTGTTGTTTCCTAAAACAATAGCGCGTTTATGCAAACTATAGCAAAATGAAGCCCTAGGGAAGCCTATACTAGGTATTGCTTAACCAGGCTTAAAATCAGTCGACGCATTTCCTTTAAACTGCCAGCAAATGAGATCCATTGTCGCATTGTCGAGCAAGGAAGGATCAGGCTAGCCTGTGCATTTGCGCAGACTCACCAGAGCCTTCGCTGTTCTTGCTTGCTTGCTTGATTTGATTCTTTACGTCAAATCAACAGTCTTTTTGTTAAACAGGGACGGGTCTTCCTGGGTTGAACCAGTACTAAGCTAGGACAAATGTGTCGTATGAAGTCTCAGAAAACTAGTTAGACATTTAGCCCTCCTGGATACGTCAGACTGTGCGATTAAAAGAGGTTTTTGCGCATATGCGATAAGTACCAAAGTTTCATGTGCTCGCCCACATAATAATTCTTGATTAGAAACCCATATATGAGCTAGCTTTCAGATCAAATAGCAAGCTAAATGTTTACTTTTTTCAAAAAATGATTTTCTTCGTAATCAATGGCGTTAAGACTAATCTCAGCCTCTACTGTTAATGGCATAAATTTAGTTTAAAGAAGACACGGACTTAAGTAAAGAGTGAGTAACAGAAAAATAGTTTTCTTATTTCTCAACCAAAACATAAGTTGTGGGTACCCAAAATAATCGTCTCAATGAGTAGGTTCTTTGAGCACCCAAAAACATATGCTTAAAATCATGGGTAAGAAAATATTTACAATTTGACGCTGAAAACTTTTGTTTATCTAAACCTGTGAATAGACCTAACAATTATTCATTAGAGATCAAACTTGAATTCTTATAATATATTGTCTTCCTTTCATCCAGCAGTTTTGCACAACATAAACTTGGACTTCTCCCAGGAATTTAAACATCTATTTATGATGATATGAAACAGCATGAATCCAGTTATAACCAGTGCAATCTTGGATGACACCCAACTTGTTACACGCCCAAGGAATCCGTCAGCCAAACCAATATGACGCGTATAGCTGCTAACAAACCCCAGGAGCACTATTGCTTTCGACCCTCGTTATCGAAGTTCGCGGGGCTAGACTTTTCACTTTCAGTTAGATGGAATTGGTCTATAAATATCATATAGCCACTACTATCTATTTTCTGGAGGCCCAAAAGCATCGTCTCACCCAAAACCTATTTTGACAGATACAGATGAATCCCAGACAACCAAACATAAACCCTTAAAGCGCCAATCGCAACTTGGACAAAAGTCGTCTGCTTTGGCGGCTGCTGCAATGTTTAAGTAGCCTTTTAGACAAACAGTGTAGACCAAGAGAGCAGTCTTTTGTTTTGTTTGATTTGATTCTTTACGACCAATCAACAATATTTCAGTTATATAGGGACGACTCTTCCTGTGTTGAACTAAGATTAATTAATGTGTTTTGCTCGAGGACACAACCCAGTGATGCCGTTGATGCTCGACGGTCTCGAGTCAAGCACTCTACCACTGAGCCACTGCGCTCACCCAGAGAGCAGTCTGATCTGGATCCGCACTAGTCAATAATGTTAGCGGATATATGCACCAACGACTTTATAGATGTACATTTCAGGGGCATATAGCTAGCCTAAAATTCAATGTACGCACTTGTGGAACAGGCTGAATGCGTTAAAAAGGGAACATATACAAATAGCGTAGACCCAGATGAGACGCCGCAAAATCGGCGCCTCATCAGTGTCTGCGCTGTTTGCAGATATAAACACACTCTTTGTGATGGTAGACTATAAAAAATCGTATGTACGTGGTCAGGCCCTCATTCACTTTGCTTTAATTGGTGATAGATCATCAAAAGGGTGCCTATGAGGAGGTGATATACCAACATCATCACAAATTCTGTAAAAAATGCATTTAGAGAATTTTATTGGTTCTACGAATCAATTACTTGAGAACTGTAAAATTTTGGTCCAAAGGACTTTGTACGTACTTGCGTTTTAGCGCATATGTAGCTATTATACGCCCCTGCATTTTGTAGGCGCTTTAATGGTTAAATCACGTGTTATGATCAACAATGCTCAATCACATGATCAGAAAATATTAATTATAAAACAGGTAGCAGGAATATGCTGTTGAAAATTTCTAGCATTCTTTTGAGTGCTCCGTGATATCATCCGCCTCCACGATGCTAAACGAGTTAAAAGAGCCTATCGTGACTGCATATTTTCTCAGCATTCAGCGATGATCAGACTGCATATGTTGTGCAGATTTATCTGCGCATGTGTTGCTGCTCATTGAATACCCGATGCTGATACATATCTGATATACGCTGCACTAAAATAGAAACTGTTGGCATCATCCGCTTTGTTTGTTGTTGTATTTTTACAAAAGCACATTCTTATCTGTCTCCGCTGATTAACCATTTTCATTCTGAATACCGGTACTGAAAACAATCATCAGTAGGACAGAAATACATTATTTAAAGACTTTATGATCGTCAACCCCTTAAAATGCAAAATGCTTATTGTATAAATATGTATGGAATCTGAATGAAAAGGGTTAAATTAAATGATGTTTTAGTAGAAAGACGAAAATCAGACAGAAGAAGATGGCTGATCTGAGCTGGTGATCAACCCAATGTATAGTCTGCATGGTCACTATCTATGGTGTGGTCATTTTCAGCAAATGAAGACGTAGACCACTTTTATGCACATGTTGATCTGAGTCTCCCTTTAGACAAGTTGAATTCAAATTGGCTGGTTATTATGGCCCCTCTCCCCTCCGAATGGGATGGGCGAACATGGATCACGTTGGTGTTTGCGTCGGCCTAGCTTTTTGTCTGCGCTTTATCGCCGGAGATGGATTTTTACTTAACTCGCACATATACCTTTTTGGGGTGGCTTAATGGAACGATTATATTTTGGTGACCTTGACCTAATTTTCAAGGTCACTCAAGTCATAAAAACCTCTATGAATAAGTTTTGTCTGCACTCTATCTTCTGAACTAAAGGCCAGATTTTGACCAAACTGGCACAGACACATAATTGGGAGGGCCATATATTTTTGTGGCCTTGACCTGATTTTCAAAGTCACCAGGGTCCTATAACTCTACGAAAAGCCTTGTTTCTACTCTATCTTCTAAACCAACGACCACATTTTGACCAAAAATGTCCCAGGTTCATCATGGGCAAGACAAAAAATGATTAGATGTGACATTGACACGATTCCCAAGGTCTCCAGGGTCTTATAACTCTATGAAAAGCATTAATTGCATTATATCTTCTAAAGACATGGCCAGATTTTGACCAAACTGGTACAGATACAGCATTGGATGACCACGTTACGAACAGTCAAATTACGTTGATGCTATGATGTCGACGTTTATGCAACACGGCCAACGTTAGACCTATTTTGTTATACTGAACTACTAAAGAAACCTGACACTTTTTTACTTGCTTCAAACTCGTAAATAACAAATTATAGAGCTAAGCCGATATGCTTATTTTAATAACAAGGCATTAGAAAGTATTCTTCGAAAAAAAATATATTCATCAAATATAGAACATGACGTCACGACGTCAAAAACACCGCTTTTATCACTTTTGCCTCGGGAATGCATGTCTAGATATTTTTTTTTGAAAACTTTTTTCATGTTTGCAATGCCAATACCAGTACAGACAAAAGTGCATTTTAAAAATGTGCAATTTCTTGCCGTGACGTATGATATGGGGTTTTTAAGTTTTGCTTTTGACGTTGTCTAAACGGCAGATTTTTTCCTTTGTTAAAGCAATTTCTAGAAACTGAAATGACTTGGAGTCAACCAATCATTGTAAGAGAATGCATTTTCAAAAATCAGAACTTATGTTTCGCGTCACGTTAAATGGTAAAAGCGGAATAAACCAAGCTTAACGTCAATTAAGGAACAACGTATACTATGGATAATAACCGTTTTTTTCTTTTTCAACGTAGTGTGTGCTGTCTACTTTGTTATAGTGCCGATTGGCTACACTTTACTTTAATCGCGTATGAATTTCTAGCTTTGCAGTAAATACATATCAGCATGACATTGTAACGCTTGACGTCGCTAAATGGACATAGGCGGCAGCTACGGAGTTCAAAAGGACTGAATCATTGTCAAAATGCATTCCAAACATCATACAAAGTGAAAAGGTTGATAAAGTGGCAGTGTTTTTTAAAAGCTCATAAAACGTTGAAAACGAAAAAATGACGTTAAGAAAATGATAATAGGCTTTTGGATTGAACAATGCTTGCATGCTTTTTTTGAATGCAAAGAAGATGTCAATAAAATAACAAAGAATCACACTAAAGCGGTTTCTGGTGAATTTTGCGTGATTTCTTTGTTCTTGCAAAAACTGATTTTAGGGGTTTCGTGACGTTTTGATAGCTGACGTCTGAAATTAGTTCATCTTTTCAAATAAAATCAGTGCATCTTAGTCTACGTTTGTTCAGCTTTACGTTATGGAAAGACACGTGTGCATCGTATTCAACATTTGTACAGCAAAGTTAATCACAAAATTTGCTAATGCAACGATGTCAACGACTAATTGACGTTTATGCCACATCGCCGTGGCGTTTGTTAATCCGAGCCTTCTCTGCTATTTAAGCGGCTTTTCCATATTTTGATATTTGCCAGTAGTAGTGGCAAATATCAAAATAAAGAAAAGCAGAAAACTCGGACTAGGCATTGATGAACGTTGGTTCGACGTTATCTATTGCTGCATCTTACTGACTCAGACGCATTTTATGTCTAGACAACAACAAAAACAATACTTACTTCTGAAAAAGAAAGTAATCTTGTAGAGTTAATGGACCCAATAATCCGTTTCTATCTCCAGATAGTTATTTGAAAAGTTAAACGGTTTATATCGAAGAAATTAATTGTTGCCATCAAAGACTATCCAGCGGTCACACAACACTGATTCGATATTGATTCAAAGTTTCAAGCCTGCTTACTCAAATGTACCAACTCTAAGAACCGATTCAACTTATACAACATGTACCCAGTAGAGAAGACATCAAATACACGTAAACGTATATCCAAGCAATTCTTTCAGCTGAATCTAGAAGCACTTAACGTTCGAACTTTATCATGGAAATTCCACTTTGCAGTCCGCACTCATTATAACAAGAATTTGTCTACAAGAACACTGCTATGAATCAAAAGCACCGCATCACGTGAGTCAAGTGAAAACTGATCGATCTTGCTCCGCGCTTAATTTAACATTTTGCCTACAAGTGTCATCTGTTGATAACCTTTGCAAACAGTTTGGACCCAGAGCAGGCCCGACAAAATGTCGGGCCTGCTCTGGGTCCAAACTGTTTGACAATTTGACGGTATTCCTGAAGTTTTAATTTCGAAAAAGTTGATTTTTAAAAAAAAAATCCCAGAATGCAAAGAGCTAGTACAGTTGCGTGAACAACGAATGTTCTCATCAGCCTGCACATGTGCAGGGTTGATAAGGGCCTTCATTATCCAACACGGTATGCATAAGCAACCCCTAAGCGCATATAAAGTCAGTGCATGATTGTACAGCTCCTATAATGTTTTCTGCCAGACATCAGACAAAGTATGAATGTCGATATCCAATCCTCAACGAAATTATTCCTTAGCTATCGATATACTCAACAGGCAACCTTTACATCATAACAAGCACACATTGAGTTTACTAATTAACAATCTTGGAAATATACCAGAATCTATATACACACTCAACAAAAAAAGAAACGCATACACAATAGGATTTGCAAGTCTACAACAGTTACAATAATTTAATGATAATAACAACAAACAGTCGATACCTTATTTATTTTTGCACGTTTTGCGTGCGTGCGTGCGTGTGTGCGTGCGTGCGTGCGTGTGTGTGTGTAAATTTTGTCAGTTATTGACAACTATTCGAGCTTACAATACTGCACGCACTCAGCAGTAGGCCTATATGTTCATCTGTTTAACCTTTAACACATAGAGACGCCTTTTAACGCTTTTGCAAACAGAGCAGACCCAGATCAGGCAGATCAGAGCTGCCTGATCAGGGTCTACTCTATTTGCTGGACCTGACAAGTAAAACGCAAAGAAAGCTTATTCGTATACTTATTCTTAGTGGGTGGAGCTTAACATGAATATTCATGAAGGGTGCAGCGTATTTTGTTCAAGCGGTCAATTTTTTTCGAAAAAAATTTTATTTGAAGCTGAATCTGACCATTGAAATTATTTGACTATCTGACCATTGTAAACAGCTAATGTACAGTATATGTAAACATCATAGCCACATCGTCCACGAGATCATATATGGCAACACCAATTAATTCAAACTAATTTTCTATGAACAGGGTAAATTCGTCGATTCTTTATACCCCGACGAAGGTTTATTTCATTGAAAAGAGCAAAAAATCCATTTTCTCCAAGTCCATCTGTGGTATCATTTAGATCACAACTAAAGCCTGTCAATACCGAAGTACATCATTTGTTTTAGCCGACAGTGTTTAGTGGCAACATGCTCAATTCCAAAAACATATACTTAACTGCACAATTTCAATATCTGACATTTTAACCCAACCCCAGAAGCCAAACATTTTGCTTGCATGTTGTTCTACATTTATTTCCCTTTTGTTTGATATACAACATGACCACTTTCAGTAAAACGTGTTTTGGCATTTTAACCCCACCCCAGAGATCCAGGGTGTAATAGTGCATAATACTCTGCATTCCTTTTAATTCGATATGCGACATGACCACTTTCAGAAAAAAAGAACGTTCTGATCTTTTAGCCCCACCACATGGGCCATGGGCCAATGGTGTATGCAAGGACATAATACTCGCTAGCATGCTGTTGTACGCTCCACTCCCTTTAATTTGATATGCAATATGACGCTATTTTGAACAAGGCGGCTTTCTGGCGTCGATTCAATCCCCAATGTTTAACCAGGGGGTCATCCCAGGCCTTCTTACTAAAATGCCGTTGATCTATTTCATATCTTTTGATCTTCTGTTTGCAATTTTTAAAGTTCTGCCCTTCTGTTTCCATAGCAACCAGAATTCTGCATGGAATGGAAATCTTTGAACAATTCTTAAAGTAGACTACTCAATGACGATTCCTGTGAAGTTTGGTATCGATCCACCCAGTGATTTAGAAAATCGCTGACTTACGGCGGACGACGTATTCCGTGCACGTCACAATAGTTCACCCTTGGTTCTATGGCTTAGGTAAGCTAAAATGGCTCGATAGCGATATCCATCCAGCCGATTATGATATGCATTAATTGGATGCTGAGCTGTCTAAACTGATTTCATGTTTCCTATTGTATCAATAGTATAACTTCCCAGCCAGCATGCAATCTCGGGCCACTATCGACCCACCAGCGTAACGCCATTAAATGGCGTTTCGCTGGTGGGCCGACAGTGGCCCGCTTTTACATGATTACTGGGAATTGACCTGCATGCCTGTCAGAATCTTTCTGTTTCGCAGATAAAGGTCTGAAGAAAAAAACAAAAGTGCAGATCGTGTTGCGCCGTCTGATCGAAGTAAAATAAAAAGTTAGGACCTGACAGGGTTTTGATAAAATTTGAAAAAATGGCCTTTTAACTTGATCTTTTGTTTCGGTTTGATCGTCCCAGTCAACAACTGTTCACTCATGTTGGGGCGATCTCCTATCTTCTTGGGTTAAACCAGTACGAAGCAGCGGATAGAGCGTATTGTTCAAGGACACAACACAGTGGATCCACCAGCGGTGAGTCTCGAACTAGCAACCCGTAGATCCCCAGACTACCGCTCTACCAACTGAGTCACTACGCGTCCGCCTTTTTAACTTGATCTAGACATTGAAAGTTGTATAAAATTCTAAATACTCATCGATTAGGAATGGCATTATTTGGTTGCATTACAAGAAGCAGACAGCATACTGGAATAAGTTTTGATGATGTAGAATATTGTCTAGCAGTCACCAATAATACAATATTGAAATATTTGGCGATAGAAAAATTAAAGAACAGTTATGCTCTATATGAAATAAACATTTTTTCTGTTTTATCTGATGGATTTTTCCTTTAGGCCATTTCACATACACACCGAAACCGAACCGAAACCGAACCGAAAAATTAAAATGCCTTAACACCTATGGGTGCTTTCACATATGCGCCGAAACCGAAACCGAACCGAAACCGAACGCCGAACCGAAAACGTGCACGATTTTGATTTTATTTTTTTCGGTTTCGGTGGCCGAATTTCAGCAAACACAACAGGTAATTTTAATTAAATCTGCACATACACAGCCACATGCGTTGTATATAGCTTAGTAATCATGAAAGTCATTGATGGATTGTCCAGCGAGACAATTGTGCGTTTATTTTACAAGCACAATACCATTGACTACAGACTTTTGTGGGACAATACCACGAGCGACTATAAAGACCACGAAATTAAGGCAGTGACATGGAAAAAAATGTATTGTAAAGGTATTTCTGCTATCTGAGAGGGAAATTAGTCCAAATTATACAAGCGTTTTCTTAGATTTCGTCCACGGATTCGGTTCATATGTGAAAGGTCTGCCGAAAACGAAACGATGCTATTCGGTCGCCGTTACGGTTTCGGTTCGGTTTCGGTTCGGATTCGGTGTATATGTGAAACAGCCCTTACAGATAAAGCCAAAAAGGATGTGAGTGTCCATTGTACATTTTAAGGGGTCCCCGATTATGATGTATTTCTGTCCTTGATGATAGTTTTTGCCTTAACAAACAGTGAAGACCCAGATGAAATGCCGCATAATGTGTAGACCCTGATGAAATGCCGCATTGTGCGCCATTTCATAAGGGTCTTCACTGCTTGTTAAAGAACCCGTTTAGTGAATTCCAGTATACGCAGGGTTAAAGCCAGCGAATTCAATGTATATATACCACTGGCACAAAGTTAAGCATATTAAAGTTTTATTAAAATATACTGAGGGAAATTAGTTTAGCAATTATTTATAATGGGGTTTCCCATAGGTGATCTTCGAAGCATTAGATTTTTTTAACTGGCAGGTTCGCAAACATGTCAGTTGTTTGAAAATGACCTAATGGCTACCCGCAAGTGGTCAAAAGAAACAAAATCCGACTTCATAGTGAGGATTTGATCTGCTGAGCATTTTAATTTCAAACGTTATTCAATTGAAAGGGAGGTAATTTGGAAAAATACGATTTTCAACTAAAAGCTGTACAAAAAGGGTGAACATAACATTCAGTTTTAAACCGTTTTTCACTTTCTTGGTTTTGGATCTAACCATTGGACAGAAAAATGAAACTTTTAGTCGAAAACTATTCGCACTATTGCCAGATAAGCTGTTTTAACAAGGGGGCATAAAACCAGACTTTACATAATGTGAAATGTCAACCTGTTAATGTCATCGTACTCGTGAATGTTTGTCAACATATATTTTTGACTTTATGAAATTAAAAGTCTTATTTATTCTAAACTGTGAATCCTCAATGTAAATTGCTAAACTTTTTTCCCTCAGTATAAAATAAAAATTCTAAAGTTAAGAGTTCACTTTTCCGCTTAACTCAGTTTTGAGTCGACATTAAGAGGGCTGCGAGCAAGGCTTTAGTATTCCTCCGCAACATTCCTCCAGATGTCGCTTAAAGCTTTAATGACCAAAATAAAAAAGACCAAAAATAGATTATGTAATGTTAAAGATAAGCAATAGCAAGGGACTGTTACATTTGAAACCATAGTCCTGCACTCAAAACTGAAATGGAAACAATTAAAACGTGATATACATTGCATTGATCCAAAAAGTGTCTAAGTTTAAAATACTATAAATTTATTCAGCACCAAACAGCACATCTTCAGTTTTTCTGTAACATGCTCACAAAGTATTGATAGAGTATGTTTAAAGCTCTTAGATAAATTTTATATATGGAATGGTCCAAAAATAGCTAAGTTAAAAAAGCTGTAAATTTATCAAAAGCTTTTTTCACCAAAACACTTCATGCTCATCTTCAAAACGCCTGTAACATATATGCAAATAATTAAAAAGGTACACTGCATGCTGTTTGAGGATTCCATTTCACTCAGCCATTATTCAATACGTGGTGTGGTAAAAAAAAATGCTGTAAATTTATCAAAAATAAAAGTTTTTATTTTCTTTTAAATCATTTGTAAAAGTAGAATTAAGTTATGTTTTCACAATAAATCTGTTCACTATAGCTGAAAACTGCACAGAAAAGTGAATTATCTAATAAAACGGGTGTGTTTTATCTTTTGTTGGTAATTATTTGCGTCCCTCCAATAATTATAGACAGTTAATTTTAGCTTAAATACTGTTGTTATGATACTGATCATTTGTTAAGGTTTACGAAATTGGTAAAATGTATACCTGAATTTTAGTTTTTTTACTGTGTTCTTGAAAAATAGAAACATTAGTTCTAAAATTAAAAGATCAAAAATTACAGACTATGCAGCTTAAAACTTCCCCGTAGGTCTTTAACATACCTGCAAAGTATTCAAATGATACACTGAAGGCTGTAGGAGGAGTTGATTTCACAAAGTGTGCACTATCAGCCATTATTTAGTATGCAGTGGTCGATAATTGGCTTAAAATTAATAATTCTGTAAATTTACTTTAAAAAATGATTTTTTTCATTATTAAACTTTCACATGCACATCTTTGATGTGTCTGTAACATACTTGCTAAGTATTAAAATGATACACCGAAGACTGTAGGAATATTGGAGGAGTTGATTCCACAAAGTATGCACTATCAGCCATTATTTAATATGAGCAGAGATCGAGAATTGGCTGTAAATTTATATAAAAAAAAATTAACCATTAAACTTCCACATGCACATATTTGATGTGCCTGTAACACCTGCAATGTATTGAGGTTACACTGAAGGCTGTAGGGAAATTGCATCTGCTGAAGTCGTCTGTTTTATGTAAATGTTTTCTTTCTTTCTCTGAATACTGCCATACGCCCTGATGGACAGCGCAGCGTCTATTAGTATTGGACACTAAAAGAAGATTTATAGTACAGAGATTTAAAAGCATAAAAGTGAAGAATAAAAATAGATGATAGGTTATGATAGTTACGTTTTATAGCTAAAAACAAGCATTTGGGGGCCTATGGACGTGAATGGTCCAGCTTGCAGACTACAGCCTTGAAGGAATTAAGGCCTTGCAAGCATGCAACAGACTCTGGGAGGGAATTCCTTACAGGTTATTATATGGCCGAGGTGTGCCTCTAGGTCATATTAGCAGTGGGGTAGCCATATCGGCCCGAGGGCTTTAGCCCGAGGGCCTATATGGCTATCCAGTGCCAATATGACCTAGAGGCACACCTCGGCCATATCATAACCTTTTTATTACATCCGCGTAAAACTCTTTTGCCTTTTTAACCAGTAGCGCCAGTGAGTCCGAAAAACTGGCGAGATGAAAATTGCAGCAACAAATAGCGTGACATAGAAAATGACGTCATAAGATAGCTAAACTGTGTTTACATTGTCATTGACGACGAGACATTTCAACAGACTTTTGTCAATAAAACGATCAAAGACAGCCTTAAGATTAGCATTCATGCATATCTAGATACGTGGTAATACGGGTTATTCTTTCTTCTTTCACTGTATTTCATGGAGAGTCAACCTTTTCCCCGAAAAGTGTTTTATTTGAAGAGCTCAACGATCCCCGATCGCTCATCGATCCGACCAGCTTGACACAATATCAACCTCAGGGCTAGTCATTTTGTTTGTTTAACCGAAACTGTCGAAAAGCCTAGAACTGTTCCTTATTCTTCTGGCATTTCGCTATTTCATGGCCCGAATCAAGCGTAAAATACATCGGAAAACAGGGTCTCCTACCGATTCTAAATCTACTCAGCCATGTTGAAACGAGTAGCCTAGCCTAGTTCTAATCGAAAAAGTGCACGATTTCTATACGTCATCACTATGAGGCAGTGCCAAAAATCCATAATGAGGCCCCAATATGGATTTTTGGCACCGTCATGTGACTGTGCCATTATGGATTCAGTCCAAATGAAAATATTACCGAGTGCTAATGGCAATTTTACTATGTAAAATGTAGAAGGCATGTAATAAATTGTACTATTGCTAGCGGGAAGAAGGAGAATTTATAGTAATCCCTTGAAGTTGATACCTGCCTGAAGGTACATTTTGAGTGTATCTAGGTAATGTATGTAGTCCGGGAGGGGCAGGCAACCAAACCATGTATAACCTTGTAAAACAAGCAAAGACGGGCGTCAGCCCTTCTTTGCTCTGAAGATCTCCATCCATGCTGTTGAACCATCTCAGTTACACTTGAATGC
Organism: Loripinus fragilis; assembly: GCA_964019695.1. Classification (NCBI taxonomy): domain Eukaryota; kingdom Metazoa; phylum Mollusca; class Bivalvia; order Lucinida; family Lucinidae; genus Loripinus; species Loripinus fragilis. The sequence continues at coordinate 32,107,305 of OZ026517.1, forward strand.
CTATCGAAATTACTGACTGTCCAGCAAGCAGCTCTTCGCTAGACTTGGTCCATTTGGGATATGCGCACCCTGACAGCCAAATCGTATTCCAGGGAATAATGTCGCTTCGCGTACCTTTGACATCTTTGTTTTGATATTGCGTCGGTTGTTGGTTGGTTGGTTTTGTTGCTTTACGTCCCAAGTCAACAGCTATGGTCATTGCGGGACGGTCAGTTCACCTAACCACACTTTTTCCTGGGCAGGCTTGAACAAGCGGTTAACCAGTAATTTGTGCACATACTTTCGCTTGTAACTGACAACAACCCTTCTTGAATGAATCAGCGGAAGGGAGGAGAATGACCGTAGAAATAATTTCATGATCAATCTCCACGAAAGTATGGGACCGGGCCGGGATCGAACTCGCGACCCCTGGATCTGCAGTCAGACACGCATCTGTAGCCAGACACGTTACCGACTGCGATATTGCGTCGGATAAATACAAGATGCATTTACACGGTCAACATGAGATTTCCAGGTGAGACCACTAGAAATATCAAACCCAAGATACCTGGCACACGGGACAGACTCCAGGGCATATCCATGTAATATTTAGTCAGTCTTCACAGTCTTTTTGGAGCACGTCACGTGTACCACTTGATATTAAGAGGGATTGGACTCCATATCCCACCTGGTCTTCCATGCTGACCGTGAATCGATGTCATTTTGGAGTGGACGATGGATCGATCCAAAAAATTCCTCAAGAAGAGGGCATGACAACGATTTATTAGTCATCAACGTATCTCAAAGAGGGCCGTGCGAACCTCCCGAGAGAAGCTATTAGACCCAAGAGAATTTTCTGGATCCGCGCATGCTGACGATCTGTTGAGCTATGTAAATTATGGTGAATTAATGGCAGTGTAGCCCTAGATCGAATTGTTCCTATAGGAACAGACTGGTCTGGGGTTACACTGTTTGATCAAACATATATTTCTGATTAACGAGGTAAGAATAATAAGGACGGATGGTTTAATTCAAATTACATATCATTGTAGTAATTAAAGTTCACAAAGTGATTATCAAGGCAAAAAGTAATACTAATTTTCAATGCTTATAATACTTTAAATATGAAAGAAAGACATACAGAATTTATATAAAAAAAATATCATACGCTTGAATAATGTATCTTATGTTTGGCATTATTCAAAGTGTATGCATGTTTATAGATGAGAATTGTCTGATCAATATCCACAAAATATTTAAAGCAGATATAAAAGTAATTGGTCCTCAGTCAATATAACAAGTGAAAGAATACAAGAAGTTCAAGTGGACCTGAATGGCTCACTCGAGGATTTTGTTTTCTTTTGAGAACTTGCAAGATCCCTGCTCTTGTGATTATGTTTTTTTCGTCAGATCAAATTCATTGAAGCTTTTTGCAGAATTTAATTTGAATTACAACGAGTGGTTTTAAGACATGAGTTCGAAACTCTTCCCACCATTAACTTAAAAGTTACATCCCTTGAAGGCCATGTTTTTGTTGGTTTAATTTGCTTCGGCTATTTTTGAAGAGGGTTAGTAACAGTTAACTATTTCTGTCTCTGGTCACTGGTTCAGAGAAGGTGTTAAAAGTTTCTTATTTAGGATATGTATGTAAAGGGAAACTGGCCACGGCCGCTGGCGACTATCTTAAAATTCGTTTCAGCGAATCAGTTTTAGCCATTTTTGTTGAGGGACACCAAGCGACTTTCTTTGGCAAATCATTTTTAATTCTGGTGAGAGGTTTCAGAGATGTTTGAATTTTTTGTTATGATGATTAGCCACATACCCCTGGCGGCCATGGTTTTGACAGATCAAATTTGTTAAGCTGTTTTTGTAGGGAGTTATGCAGTTTCTATTTCTGCATATTGTTTTTCAGTTCTGACCATTGGTTTAAGGGTAGAAAATATAAAGAGTTTTATATAGGTATATAAGGGAAATTAGCCAAGCTACCACCCCATCTCCAGTCATCCCGGCCATGTTTTGACGGATAATGTGTTAGTTATTTTTGAAGACGTGTGTCTTTCTGCCAAATTATTTTAATTTCTAATAAGTGGTTTCAAACGAGAAGCTTTATTTCCTTGCTGCAGTAAACCATGCACACCCCTTGCAGCCATGTTTAACGACAGATCAAATTAGTTTAAGCTATTTTTGAAGGAAAAGTTTCTGTCAATTGTTTTCTATTCTGGCCATTGGTTTCAGGGAAGATATTTAAAGTACATAGGGGAAACTGCATCAGCCCTCCCCAGGTGACGACCAAATTCATTTTCGCGATTTTTGAATTAAGTCACATTCTTGTAAGATTCTCTACTTCATTGATTCATAAGTGATCATCTTACAATCTTTATAATGGAAATGACAATTAAATAAGATATCCAAAAATATTTATGAAAACCAAACATTCGTTTTTGTCAATTTTGCAAGCTGTGTCCCCTAAAATACATTTTGGCGAGCAATTCATTCTTTTTCTATACATCTTTAACAATAAACGTTAATACATATTTAAAGGAAATATATAAACTATATTGTAAGATTATCATTCTTTTAAAAATAATGCTGTATATTTTCTTAAAATGCCCCCACCCCTTCCCATACTTCTACTAGTACTATAACTACTACTACCTACTACTACAAACCCGTAAAATTATTTGAAATTTTAGCAACCCTAAAAGTATACTCATTCTGTACCTTGACACTAAGAAAAACTAAAAATGCGACCCCTTACACTAGTGCAGTTTTGTGATGACCCCACAAAATTTTCCTCAAAATCGCCATACCTAAAAATATTCATTTTTCTAACCCCCCCCCCCCCCCCCCCCAAAAAAAAAAACGAACTTCAAAATGTTGCACCAAAGAAGATAATGGATCTTGAAAGCGTATGAAAATATCAAAGTCCCCCTCCCCTTGGGTTACTACTACTACTACTACTACTACTACTACTACTACTACAACTACTACTACTACTACAATATTATGCCAGAAAAAACTATTGATGATAGTTTTTCTAATCATCAACAGAGCTTAATTATTCATGATAAAATCTAAAACCTTTTTTCTAAATGAATTTGTTTCAGGTCTAGTGACATTTCGAAATAAAATTGACCAGACAGTAGAATACCCACAACATATGATTTGGTTGAGAAATAAAAAAATAAATTTTCATGCGCGGTGTCAGAGGGGGTCCAACTTTGACAAGTTTTTATAATTTTTTTTTATAATCATTATTTTTTATTTAGAGGGGAGAGACTTCCAAGCAAATACCACTATAAGCGGGCCATGATCGGCCCGTCAGTGAAATGACATTTAAATGGCGTTTCGCTGGCGGGCCCATGATGGCCCAACATGGAATGCTAGCTTGGCAGCTTTGCGACTTTTCAGGGGATCAGGACCAGTATTGCTAAGAAATTCTATATTTTTGTGATTTTTCAGGGGGATCCAGCCCCCTGCCCTCCCCCCTCTGGCTGGGCAGCGTTGTGACTTTTCAGGGGATCAGGACCAGTATTGCTAAGAAATCCTATATTTTTGTGATTTTTCAGGGGGATCCAGTCCCCTGTCCTCACCCCTCTGGATCCGCACATGATTTTTGATCTACCCATAACAAATGATTTGGTGGAGAAATAAGAAATATTTTTTTGATTTTTTATCTAGGCCTGTTTCAATCGAAAATATCAACTGTCTTGGCCTTGAAATATAAGAGATAATATCTGCACGCCAAGAATCATAAAATGAAGGGTCCAGTTCAGCATTAATTCTCTCATCCATGCAAACTTTATTCTTTGCTCAGCATCCCTAATAAAAGGGTCTGGAACTGTACCAAAAATAAAAGGTAACATCTCTACTGAATTACTTCCCCTTAGATTCTCTTCATAAGTCACAAGTTGTCTCCAGAAGCCGAAGTTTGGAAAAATACATGGTCTTTTGTGCAATATATGGAAGTAAGCTTTTCTAAGAGTCATTTTCATATATTTGACTAGATATGCAATACAGACACTAGCTGACCTACTTACACCAGCAACACAATGAACGAGAATATTTCCTCCAGAATGTATCGTTTTGTGAATATAGTCCACACATATATCTAAATAGGCAAGAAGATTTTCATCCTCTTTGTCTCTCATTACAATATGCTCAACGTGCAAGCCATCTATCCTTGGATAATTGAAGTCTGTCAGCTCTTCTGCTGTGTTAAGAATGTAATTTATCTGCCTTTCTCTGAGAGTTTCCTCTTTAATGTTTGCTATTCCACACAGCCAGAGGTTTGGAGTAATCTGGGCAATCTGATTTCCAAACTTCATCTTCAAGGAGGCTCTTGTGACTCATGAAGCTGAAACAAAACTGAAAACAGTCAGAATACTATTGAGCGAAAATGACTTTTGACCCTGTATCCCTAAAAACCAATCCGCAATCCGGGACCTCTTTATCATAGTAGGATACTCATAAGTTCCATGCTATCAGATACAATAAACTACAACTAGTGACAAAGAAAACGGCACAGCATCCCAGCCAGCCATCACATATAGTATTTACATATTTAATATTGAGGTGCAGATAACTAGCCTTGACAACGGCATCCAGGACACTTCTATGAAAACTTAACTGTATGTGGCTTTTATCTTGTAACATAAATATGGACTGTTTAAAGACCTCAAGAAGAATTCTAGTTCAGTATGCCTATAAAAGCAGAGTCTATACCGATACATTTACAATACGATGGTGTCGGTAATCATGTACAATCATTTCCATGCTGATTTATACCTTGAAAATATTAACCTGATCCTGGCCTTTATCATTAACATAATTTCACAGCCGATTGAGCATCTAAATATATCTTCGGCGTTCATCGTACGACTAATACGGAAATGCACGTGGTACTTTTTAACACAATAGATGTATATACCGCTATAAAGCTCAATTGGCTATCAGTTTCTTGGGTGGCTCAGTGGATAGAACACGTGAATATTGCACACTTATATTTTAAGCTCTGCGTTGTTAGTTCGAATCCTGCACGCGACATTTATTTTTGTTACTACTTTAAAGACTTTTGTTTTATTTTTATTAAATTTTCTCCTTTTGCAAAATTGTTTCTCCATTTTAATTAATTTGATCTCTTTTGTGACAATAACATTCACTCGTAGGATCCGTAACACTGTACTTCAACTATCGCCTGTCGCCTCTTCAGTTTTTAAGATATGAGCTTTCCAACAATGTGGCATTTTGACACGAATAGGCTCAGGTGAGTCTGTGCACCCTCCTTTTAAGAATTGAAACTAAATGCTGTTAATTCATTAGCTTACCAGGCATAGAACATTCAAGTGACTAGGAAAGGCTCTGATCAGACTGTGCGTATGTGCATGCTGGTCTGCGCCTTTGCTTGTCGCACATACCACATTGTTGGAAATCTCATGTCGTGGCTCATATATGGACCTCCTTGCTGTTCTTTAGAGAAATGCTACGATCTGCAATAACTTATTTATTTTGCTATGGAGGCAAGAGCACGGGTGTAGACCTATTCGCAAACTAAATTCTAGCTCCAAGCATCAAGAAGTTGTTAGTCATTACATTTTCAAAGAAAGCGTGAACTTACGTTTTTGTGTTTATGTGCATTTCTTTGACATGAAAACAAAGAAAAATGTAATAAAAAAAAAGTTGCGCTGACCAGGATTCGAACCCATAATTTACGTATCTGTAGCTATGCTGACTTACCACAAGACTACCGTGGAAAGTACAACTACATTGAGTTATCAATGGATTTCATCCCAATTGTACCAAGACGTTTACATTTTTATTCCCGTAATTGCTTGAAACATACCGATTGCACACGATCCATCACGAAAAACTATATATTCAGTGTTAGTACTGTAATAATTTATTCATGCATAAAGGTCAGGATCAGGTTAATATGGTAGAGGTATATCACTGTTTAAGGTGCCATCAGTAAGGTACGCAGCAGCGACTGTTTGACAGGAATCAAGCCAACTCGCCGACAGAACAATTCGTCGACACATTTTTGAGACAACTCGTCGACAGATCGTGAGACAACTTGTCGACACTTTATGAGACAACTCGTCGACACTTTATGAGACAACTCGTCGACGCCTTTATTATAAGTCAATTGACCGGTAAATGATAATTGCTATAATTTTTAATGAGCTCACGGTTAATTTTAAGATAGTTTGTCCCCGAGATTATCTACACAAATGACAAATTTCCATCAAAAATTAATATGAACAAAAAGACATTAAAATCTCGAAAGAAAATACAAGCATAGTGGCTTCGAGTTAAAACGAAATAAACAAAATAACTCTCTTAAAATACGCATTGAACGCAAGACCTAAAAATGAAAAATTAACTATTTAGAATAGCTGTATAAACTGAAAGATTTATGTGTGCTATTTAGTGTTTGTTTGTTTAAATTTGATTATCTTCTTTATTGCTTCTGTGAATTAAACTTTGAATAACTTATATGAATTCCTTTTAATGTCTTTTATAATTGAGTCAATGCTTAAAGTCCTGGTCAACACTTTCAGTCATGCCTGGACTCCTTTAAGAGATAGACAGACAGAGAGAAAACAAGAATGGGGTAGACTAAACATCCTTCCTAGATCCAATCACCACCCAAATTTGCATTAAGTGGAGCATTTTTTATCCTGTCAACAACCCACTTCGATTTACAGAAGCATCCAAGCAGTCATATGCAGAAATGTTGCTCATTGACTGCATTCTATACATTATATTATTATCCCTAATTGCACATGCTTAAAACCAATTATAACTTCTTCTTCTTCTTCTTCTTCTTCTTCCAGTCAATAGTCAGGATTCTTACTAGAATGTACTGTTGACCAGCGTAGGAGAAAAGAGACAACCTCTTCTCTTCCGGGTAAAAACGGTTAAAACATCAGGCTTAAAACATCAGGCGATTAAAATGGTTAAAAACACAGCTGTCCATTTAGCATCCGAGAGTCGGCACCTGCTGTTCAAGGCCAGCTCTGAACTCTTCGATGGTTGGGGAATCTGTAACTACAGTAGGGAGGCGATTCCAGTCTTGGATGGTTCTGGGAAAGAAGGAGCCTTTGTAGACCTTGACATGGGCTGTAGGCTGGTATAGTCTCTGTTTGCCTCTAGTGCGCCTGTCGTTTAGTCTTAAAACGTCACCTCGACCAATCCATACCGAATTTTGTACAGCGTTGTCAGTCTGTCTTTCTTCCTCCTGCTTTCTAATGTCTCCCAGCCAAGATCACTAACCATTCGGGTAACACAACCAGAATCTCTCTCAGAATAGTCGCCATGGACAAAGCGAGCAGCCTGTCTTTGTACTTTCTCCAGCTTGACAATGCCTTCTGAACTGGTAGGGTCCTATGCTGGGGATGCATATTCCAGTATCGGTCTCACCGGAGGTGTATGCTGTGCTTTTGACTTCCCTCGTACATTGTCCAAAGTTTCGTCGCAGAAATCCCAGGGTTCTGGATGCATTAGCCACAACCGCATCTACATGTCTGTGCTAACAGAAGTCGTCGCTGATGAAAACTATCAGTCACAGGTCGATTAACTTTGAACAAAAGTGTCGACGAGTTGTCTCATAGTGTCGACGAGTTATCTCACGATCTGTCGACGAGTTGTCTCAAAAAATGTGTCGACGAATTGTTCTATCGACGAGTGTTCTTGTTCCCGTTTGACATACCACAGGCACCGGACCCCGAGCCACTCCTCATGAAGGCGAGGCTCGGTACCAGACTCCGAGAACAGCCTTAAACGAAATCTATAAACTTCTATTTAAAAACTGAAACACAAAAAAATGTATCAAACAAACAAACCTTTTTCATGCGCTTATGGCGAGTGTGATTTTGGTATAAACGTTTTCGTTTTATCGATATTGAGTCAGTGTTTACACTAAAAGTGCAACGTCAAAATCGCTAACTTGTTCAAAACACAAACGAACTATAGGCATGGGTAAAAGCCGGTACCATAGTCCGGGACCTTGGACCCAAAATCCTACGGGAAAAACAGCGAGGCGTCTTTGAAATGGTAGACCGGGAGTATGCCTAGAGTGACCATGCAAATACATGTAATAATCATCATTGTTATATGACTGGAGAGAATCCTGTCTCCTGATTGGCCCAATAAGTCTGCATAAATCTCAACGTCTACCTGAAAACTGGTCTAAACTGGCCCAGAAGGTGATATAGGATGTGAACTCGTTCAATCTAGTTTCCAGAAGTTAATATTTTTGACACTTCTGCAATATCACCCTCTAGAGAGCTAAAAATAGCATGATGAGTATAAAGCTAGCATGTGCTGCATGAAATTGACATGATTTGCTGTTTCACATCCCAACAGGTAAACTAAAGACTTTCATGAATTTAAAAACAGTTTTGTTTTGTTTTGGTTGTTCATTTATCTTTGTTTGAATAAATAAAATGTAAAAAAAAGATTTATGATTAAATATTACATTCCACATTCAGAGAATAAATATACATTTCAAATGCAAAATACTACATAAAAATATTTTAATAACAGTGGATAAAACTTCTTAGAAAGTCCTTAGGTACTTCTACAACAAAAGTGAAATCAGAAAATTTTCCTTCTTAGTTGAAAAATCATATAACAAAACAGTTATTGACTTCAATTTCGGTAGACATGAGGATTTATCTACCCTTAAAAGTGATATTCACCTCGGCCTAGCGGCCTCGGTGAATTATCACTTTTTCGAGTAGATAAATCCTTATGTCTACCTCATTGAAGCCAATAATTGTATATTATCACCAGTAATAGCTTGGCTCCGTGTAGAGTATAGTAGTTGAAAAGCTAATGAAGCTAAAAGTTCTATACTAGCCAAACTTTGAGCTAACGCAATAGTTGGTTGTGACTTGTGCACGTGTGTGTGTGTGTGTGTGTGTGTGTGTGTGTGTGTGTGTGTGGTACAGTGCATGTGGATGTATTTGACAATGAAATGCCTAGTTATATATTAAGCGTCAAATTGAGTAGAGAATCAAGTTAACCATTAGTCTCTAGAGCAGAGAAGTTTGTCATTCTATCGATGTATGGTGTCTGTTAAATTCGAAACTTTGAGGATTTGGCATGTGACATTTATCCGTTCAGTTGGAAAAAGACTTCTTTAACTTTGATTGTCTAGAATTTTTTGAACGTCTAAACACACCCTCACATCAGTGCAACATCCGTTTACACAACTTTTATATTCAAAAGTACAAAGCGAATGAAAACCATTGTGCTAAAGATTTACACCAATGTCAATTTTGCATTTTATGGATATGTATAGATTTTTTCTTGCAAAAATACGTGAAGATAAAAAAATAAAAGTGTCCAATTTCAGCGTTGAAGAGATGAATACTGATGCAACAGTTTTAGCTTTGTTTAACAGAATGGGCAGACATCATGGAAAGGCAAAATGAAAATCTATATTTTTTTTTCATCTTGAAAATTGATTTTTTAATTCGTTTCAAGAGATGCGCACTTTATCATGCTAAACTTTTGTGTTTAGAATATAAACATATATATATATATATAAGGTCATTAATTATATCAAAAAGCGAAGTAACAACATTATACAATTGGTGAATTCTTTTGAGGTTAACACCAGGATTTGTCAACCCGAGAACACTGATGTTCACCGAGGTGAAGCCGAAGTGAACATCACTTTCAATGGTTGACTAATCCTGATGTTAACCGAAAAAGAAAACACCAATTGTTTTGTTATGTGACACTGTTTCTCTTTTCTTAGTTTTATTTAAAGCATTTTTAAATTTATAAATTTACTGAAGTCAGATGTTCCTAGTGCACTTTCACTATGAAGATTATTTCAACAATAAACTTCTTTATTTTCTGAAATTCTTATGAGATGTGCAAAACATTGCATTTTTTAAAATTACTTTTCTCATAAAATAAACATTCTAAATTCAAAACATTTACCTGTGAAATATAATAGGAAATCAGTCGGTGTTTCAATATCTATTTTTAGCTGTCAGGCAGCAGTGAAAAAGTCATGTCAACTTGTCGTGGGATAAATTTAGTTCAATCTATATTAGCTGTCTGTCAGCACTGAAAAATATTCATCTTGACCTGTCCTGGGCTAAATTTAGCTAATCACTGTTTGAAATCAAGATCTGTAACAACCAGTGAAAGCCAGTTTCAGCCAATCAGAGGAGGTTTATAATAGTAGCAATATAACAACCAATATGGCTACCATCGGGGTCAGCTTAAATATAGGTGTTTGACTCTTGTTCCAAACCGCTTGTTGAATTGGGCTGAAAATCTATATTTAAATAATTGTCAATTCACTGGTTATATCAAGCTGAAATTCTTTACAGAACATCAGATACTCAGCCTTTTTGAAGTGATTTTAACCCATTTTAGTCGAATGGAATTTCCCATTTTTAGCAATTGGACCAGTCTATTTCCGTTTTAAGGGCTGTTGCAAAAAAAGGTTGGTATTATTTCATTTTTAATTAAGTTTAACTAGAACTTTCTGTAAGCAAACAGTGAAGACCCTGTTCAGACGCCACGTTCTTTGGTGTCTGGTCTGGGTCTGCGCTGTTTGCCTATGTCCCATAAAAAGGAAGTTATGTTTATATGGCACGATTTATTATTTTCCCCAACTGCATGGCACATCAAGCTGAAATGTTGTCCAAGTCATTGGGTATGTTTTGGAAATATTCAGATGGTCATGCCAGGACTTCAACACAAACTGACATTGTGTGCAAGAATGAATATAGATTTTCATCTTTTTTCTCCCTAACTGGTAATCTAAAAGGGCCGATATATATAGTGTGTGGCACCTTGAAATTATGTGATTCAGTTATGCTCATACAATGGTGCCACAACAAACGATATGGTCATCGTGATGGCCATCTTGATATTCTAACTTCGTTCCTGTACTGTTTGCCACACTAAGCTAATATTTTGTAGGAAAAAGTTGGCTATCGAGTAGACTCAGATTTGTTCAAATCACAACATCCAATTTAGGTGCCATAGCATCCTTCTTAAAATACATGTTTGCCCTAGTTGGACGGCTGATTATATTAATCTGAAATTTTCTTTGGAACATGGGGCCATTATGGCGAATCAGATTTGTTCAAACGATGACATCGTAACAACCAGAATGGCTGTCACGGCCCAGGGGGGGGTACTCTAATTTTTTCTGCATACGTTGGCTCGGACCCAGCATCTTCCGTTCACCCCAAAAAAATATCAGGAATTTCAAGCACCCCAAAAAAATATTTGAAATTTTAGCAACCCAAAAAAATATTCCAATTCTGTACCTTGACCTTAAAAAAAGACCCTTAATTGCCTAGAAATGACCCTCAAACTAGCCCAATTTTGTGATGACCCCAAAAAAATATCCATAAAATCTTCATACCCCAAAAAATATTAATTTTTCTGAAAACCCAAAAAAATATTGAAATTCAAAAATTTGACCCCAAAAAAATGGACCGAGCCTACGTATGTATAAAAATTTCAGAGTACCCCCCCTGGGTGTCACGGTGGCTAACTTTTAATTGGGCCGTGACATGTGATTTTCAACAATGTGGCATCATAACAAGTGTAGACTCAGACGAGCCTGTGCAGCCTCCTTTTAAGCCTAGAAACTCCAAATGATGTTCGGTCAGTAGCTTAACAGTCTTCGAATATTGAAGCAACTAGCAAGGCTCTGATCAGACTGTGCGTATGTGCAGGCTGGTCTGAGCCTTTGCTGGTCGCACATACCACATTGTTGGAAATCTCATATCATGGCTCAATATAGGGATCAAACATGTTTTTTCTATGCATTTACATCTGCTGAACCCCGAGGGTGGTGTTGAAACCCAAGCCTGAAAGGCGAGAGTTTTAACGACCCTGAGGAATCTAGCTGATGTTAGTGTATCAGAAAACCATGTTTGATCGTTATTTTTGCATTAAGTCATTTTGTCACTTGAAAATTTTGGAAAAACGCTTCGAAAAGTTCATTTTTATTATATAATGGCGCGCAAAAGCGTGAATGATTCGTAGGTTTTGAAAACGCCTGTTCCAGAGCAATGACTTACGTCATCCTAACGTCACTTAATTACATTCATTTCTATGCACTGTTTATGACGTCAATGTTTTTGACGGCCTAGAATGCGTATATGTAAAGTACAAAAGCCGTGCATCAACAGCACGTGAATTGCCTGATTAATACATGGGTTTGTTGTTGTATCAGGGATCCAGCCTGAGAAGGCTCAAACTCCCATAGCCTGGGAGAGGCCCGCCACGCTAGCATCTGACACCCCGAGACCATTGTACGGTCAAAAAACTCCCAAAAAACTAGTGGGGTTTAATGTGAGTTTCCGAACCGTACACTGGAAACGAATAGGTCATGCCAGCGTAACGGTCGGAGTCTGTTTTTACCTTGTGGAAAGAAGCCGGAGTGCCCGGAGAAAAGAACCACGGCGAGCTTGCTCGGAACAGACAAACCGAAACAAGCCGCTTTGAAGCTGGAGGGGTACACTGCATCATCAACTCGACTAAATTTACACAGGAGCCTCAGCGTATGCGTCATAGAACAACACTGTTCTCAGCAAGAACCCCAAATGTCGCACGTGCTCGGAAAAACCTCACCCACTAAAAAAGAAAGAAAAGTCCGAAAATTGATTACATTCAAATAAAGCGCTAAGATGTTGAGAAACCACTTCTTTTACAATAATGTAACACTCAGGTTACTTGATTGAATGCCAGTCGCAGATAAAAACATAAGCCAGGCACTAAAGCCAGATGTTGGAACATTCGACAACAACATGGCGGTTGGCCCACGTGGCTTCACAAAATATTTTTTCGCTAAGGCATTTTACAAAATACGGATATAATTATCCTTCCTAAATAAGAAGCAGTTTACAGATAACATCTAAAGCGCATATCCCATTTTTGTCGGTTAAACGTGGCTGTTAATAGCGTGTGACACGGCTTTTTATGCAATAATTGATATTGAAATGCATAACCCAACTGCTTGTCAGAATTATGTGTAGAATATTAGATATCACAATAATCAATTAGTCTTCTTCGTGGCAGATATTTTGAAATAAAAAAGATTTTGACCTCTTCTCCAAAGTAGCTCGACAGATCTGGTTGAAATTTTGTGTGGAACTGAAAACACATGGTAGGTTAAGATTTGTTCTGAAATGGTGTGATCATGACATCATATTGTGCAGACATATAGGTGCCGTCTTCATAACAATAGATTTTTGACTTCTTCTACTTGCAAATCTGTATCAAATCGGTTCATCAAGGTGACATAGGTGAACTATTTTGACCCCTTGAGTCTCCAGTAAAATACAACAAACCAGTACCGAATGATTTGTTTGCTAAAGCTAGCTTACCATTGAAAAAATAAGTAAGTATGATCAGGAAATACAACAACCACACACTGAAGACCAATCTATGGCACCGTGAGAAAGAGCCAAAGAAGGTTGCAAATCTAGAAAGGATACAAAGAACTGAATGCCAAAACAAGGATACACAAATCCCACAATTAATGGGAGCAATGTTCAATAAACAATGAATCAATAACAACAGAACATCCTCAAATTTGTTTAAACTCTCCGCTTTTAAATAAAAATTTGTCGTATGTCCTCCTTAGAAAATACAGCAACCTTAGCTACTAGTGAGCTTAAATGCATTTACTGGACACTGGGTCCGAGATTAAGTTCATCAAGCGCAGGGCCCAATCACTCTTTTAAAGTTGGTGAGTTTGCTATTTGGGGAGTTTTACTTTGGGGTGAGTAATGTCTTTTACCCATTACTTGCCAAGGGAAGCAATTTGAAGTTACCTGTAAAAAATCCATTGTTTTACGCAGGTAAACGTTACAAAAGGCAAAAAGAGACACTTACACCTTACTGTTCATTTTGTAGAATATGTTCTGTTAGCTAATGATTAATACAGGCAAACGGTTCCATACCCACTCAAATTATTGAGCTTTGTTACTATCTGTTTTCTTGCAATAATTTTACAAGTATAAGCTTTTACAAAAGAGCCATACAACAATGAACTGCCTTTTTTTGGTGCTGGCTCTATTTTTTTGGCGGAGGGCTAAATTCTTTTGTATGGTGGGACTCCTACATTTTTCAAATAGAGCTCTGGGGACTCTTTTTTTCAAAATCCTTGTGAAAAGTAATTTTTGACACGGATATAGTTGCAGAATTTTTTTGATCTGGCTGAATCTAGTCGCAGTGTTTTTTCCTCTTTTACTCGCCCCTTATGTTTTCATAGACTCAAACAAACTGCAAAAACATAATTCAAAACTGTCTTCTATCACCACGCCATTCTGTAATTTTATATATTTATCTATATAGATATTTTAGTTTGCCGCAACCTGGTTAGTTATAAAAAGATAAAATACTCCTCTCCACACAGAATGTTGACATTATTTGTTTCAAAACATGACGTCATTTTTCTCCTCTGAACTGGAGAGCATGCTTTTTCTACGGTAAACTAAAATCACACACAAGCTTGTATTGGGAATGTATGTACGGACATTGACCTGTTCACTTTCGGTTTTCTGAATACACGTTTTAACAACCTTTAATACTAAAAGTCATTGAGCAGCCTTATATTTACAACCTTAATGTTTATGTTATTTTATTAAAAATTAATTTCAACCACACACTGTAGGGCTGACATGTTAACACGTGTAAACGGTACCGTTTCCTGTTTTTTGCAATAAACGCTTACAAAACTGGCCTACCATTTACACAAATTTTACCACATGACCAGCCTCGTGGTCTGTTAATAGCATTTTCTAATGAACATCCTGCTCTGGATCATCAATCAGTTTGTTTGTTTTCTCAGATTCGGTTGTATTTGATAAAGTATCTACTGCAATTAGAATTAAGGCGGACATGCTCAACTGACAGTATCTTACGATAGGGAGCATTTATTCAAATTCTTTGCGTATCGAGCCCTCGCAGACAGTGGCTCAATGGGCCATAAAAATGTCCCGAATAACGTCTCACTTAGTCACTGCTTGGAGCAATTATATTCCTGCATTTTTAACAGTTATGTAAAGGCAAAATTGGTGGAGACGGATGTATGGCTTAAAACTTTTTTTTGTTTACTTCCTGTCAGCGTGTGTATCGATGCGTACGTGATGATTGGCAGTTATGTCTTGTGCGTATCAACTCATTAATTACACACTTGCAGCAGAAGAAAATGTAGGTAATATACCAGTCTGCGCATGTTGCAATCACTTTCCAATTACTTGAAATGAGTTCTATCACAACACCCAGCCAAACAATTTAGAATATTCGCACATAGTACAAGTTTTTCAAGGAAAAATATTGGCGATTTTACCGATCTGCATAATGAAAAAATCCAATCTGGAAGATCCGTGTAAACGTATACCTAATTTCGTAAACGTGGCTGCCAGGCAGCCCTACCTGCAGTGACAAAAATGAAACAAGGCAAATACGCTTGACAAGAAAATGTTTTTTTTAACCTTGTTTAATTGATCATACCGGGTCTCAAAGGTCAAGAGTGTTGGAAATTCAGATAAAAGAATCCAAAACCATCTCATCATACCTTTGTTATATGTAGATATTTGCAAAATTGATGATCAATTTAGAATTGGAGTACTAGTCTGGGCGATTATAACCGGTTAAAGCCACCCCTAGTTTTGACCGTCCAACCTTTTGCCTAATAAATATATTTTCCAGGGATGATAGTTTGTTTGCTTGACTAGAAATCCCGGGATATGGCAGGTGTCGTTTTCCATGTGGAGTTTGGCTTCAATGATACTGCATTAACAAGGGCTTTTGAATCTGGCAACTTTGGCACTGCAGAGAAAATCATTCGGGAGACCAATAACCCATCATCACTTAATGAAGGTATGTCTGTTTGAGTGCCAATGTGAGAAAGGGTCCTTTGAGCATGTCCTGAGCAGCAATGCCAGATCCCCGGGTTATCAAACTTTTTATTTTTCTTAACTAATCATGAAATTAATCATGCTCATAAATGTTAAAATGCCAACAATTGTTGGCATTTTAACATTTATATGCATGGTAAATACACCATCTAAGAGTTTGAAGCAAGAAAAGGTTTTACTTTTTCAGCATTTTAGTTTTATGAGCAGTTGATATTTGGTGCTTAGTTGAGTTGAGGATGAAACAAGTTGTTATAATCTCAACACCTGGTTATATGCTTCACAGTTGCATTTAATGATTATGATTTATAACCCTTGATCTGTATTACAGTAATAACAGTCAGATTATCTGACTGCCTCAGTGCCTTGTTGTTACAAGACTGCTTGACATTTGGCATTTTGGTGTAATTTTAATGGGCAATTCCCAGTTGCCAATCATAATAAAAAAAAGTTGTGCTTTTGTAAAAAAAAAAAAAGATACTTCATGTGATATAATTCACTGATCGTAAGTTTTGTTGGCCATTATTATTTTAAAAGTAAATAACAGTGCATTTCCTCTATGTGTGGGGTCCATACATGCTATAAGTGAATATTCTAATGCACTTGGTTTTGTAATGCGACTTCCGATTGGATAACGTCGAAAATTTGCGATAGTACATCCTGTGATATACCATAGGAAACAGTTTGACGTCATTAATTTCTTCACATTTTGTTGGATGACGTGTGGCATTATGCGGCTTGCAACACTCAAATTTGAGACGAACTGCAAAAAAGCATTAGAATGGGGATAACCACATACAAACTTTTCGTTTTGGGAGGTAAATCGTCGGATACACGTTAGGAAATCACCTTTTATGGCTTCGCTTGTGCCTCACTGTAAATTTCTGATCGTAAATCCAACGATATACCTCCCCAAATGAAAATTTTGAGCACAGTTATCCCCTAAGTGTTAAAAAGGGACAGCTGTACAAAAGACTTAAAGGAAAATGGCTACATTTAAGGACCAGCAGACAACACATATACAACATTTTGTCATGATTCATAGCCAAAGAGCTAATATGTATTTCCAGGATGTTACCAGAGAACGCCATTATTCATCTGTCTGTGTGGTCTTGATTCAGAGGAGAAAAGAGTAAAACCACGAAACTTGTATCTGGCCAAACTGCTGGTGGAGATGGGAGCCAATGTCAATTACAGGGTACCAACAGTAAGTTCTTCTGCAGTGGGGATCTTTATGTGTTACACTGACACCTATGGCTCATACACTGGTTTTTAGCTCACCTGAGCCATAGGTTCATGGTGAACTTTTGTGATCAAAGGATATCTGTTGTCCGACCATCCTTCATGGGCCATCTGTCAACACTTATTTTAATTTAAATTTTCTCAGCCTCAAAATACTGTATCAGGCAGATTATAATAGCTTCTCTGTAAACTTATAAGTTTATCTGACAACGTGAAAACGTCAATATTTTGTCATCTTTTACCCAACATTGTTATGGACGTCATTTCATAGCATTACCAAAATGATAAATCTGTAAACCACTAGTGGCTTGCATGATGTTATTTCACTTCCAGATGTGATGCCATATGATAAATAAATTTATTTTCTTATTTCTAATACAAAAAATATATTGTGGGTACATGTACCTTTTGAGCACCCAGAACAATTTTAATACTGTTAAAATTTATGGATATGAAAAGTTTTACAAGTTTACACACCTAGAAATTGGCCACAATTTGCTAACTTTACCCATGGGTGAACATTGGAAACACCTGTTGATGTTTCTAATGAGCATCTCGTTATCTCTTTTCGCAAAGAAGTTACAAAAACATGATTGTTTTTATTTTTCTATAGACATTCTTTGGCTGTGAGTACATGGGGCCAGGCAAAACAGCATTAGAACTACTGGTGGATTTCTATATTGATCTAACTAGATATGGAAATACTCAAGGCAACCAAGTATGGTAAGTTAGAAGGCCTTCACAGGGTTAGAAAATTCTACTCGTTAGCTCTCCATGGGGAGTGGAAATTCTCCTTAACGAGTAAACTTTTTAATCTGCTCATCCTTAAGGGCGAGTGAAAATTACTTTCAGAAAATAAAGAACTCGTGGCCTGTGCCATAGAAACAGGATAGAGTCCTATGTACAAAGGAATTTGATTTATCTTGAAACATCGTAATTGATTTGTTAAAATCAGTAAACTAAATGCGTAAACAACGGTTGTCAATAGCAACGTTTTCCACCAAAATGAGACAGGCAGTGTATCACACTCAATAATCAATATCGGTAGTGTATTTTCTTTCGGAAAATTTTAAAACCAGTCTGGTAATTCCCTTAGGAAAAAAATTTGGAAAATCCAGACATTTGCTTGTTTTTCGAGCAGAGCGAGGTCTCAATAGGACTTTGGGCGAAAACAAGGTGGTGGGGATAGTGAAAAAACATTAATGCAAGGTGCCGAACAAGCAAGAGTAAACAAACTTTGGTAGGACTAAAAGGCAACGAGTTTTGAAAGGTTCTGATGACAGGGGAAGTGGATGGAATTCTGTGAGACAGTAGACATGGATTTGGTCAGATTTTTGGTTTAAAAATATTCTGTGGCAATTTGATGTTGGACAAGCAGAATCATGTAAGGACGAGTAAAAAATTTATGGCACTCCTCCTATGGGACAAGTGGACTTTGGAAAAAAAATTCCAGCCCTGCTTCAGATAAGAGTGTGTAATTGAAAGTCATTTTTTTCTTATTTCTTATTTCAAAACATATATTGTGGGTGCTAAAAAGAACCGTCTCAATGAGACAGTTCTTTTGAGCACCCAAAACAAATGTTAGATAAGGGGGGAAAATCACATTTATATGCTCAAATTTTGCTTAGCTTGACCTATGAGTAAGGCATTTTCATCCCAGTTTCTTATCACACCTGCTTTTACAGATTATTCATTATTATCACACCTTCTTTAGGTTATTATTCAGTATCACATTTGTTTTAGCATATTATTCATGATTTTCACACCTGCGTTGGAACAGTGTTAGTTTACATAAACACAAGTGCTCAAAAGGGGCTATGCACGGGTTAAAGATTTCAGGATTAATCCTGAATTCAGGATTTTGAGGCTGACTTTCCAAAGAAAGTCAGCCTCAAAATACTGAATCAGGCAGTTAATAATAGATTCTCTGTAATCTTATAAGTTTATCTGACAATAATGGACCATTTAAACTTGAAATTGTTTACTTTTTGTAGGCATACAGCAAGTTTTAAGATTTGAATTTCAAAAGTTCAGGATTTTGGAAATTTTGAACTTTCACCCATTGCTATGTTCATCACTCTGTGTCCTTTGTCAGCTTTAAAGCATTATCAATTTGCTTTAAATGACAACATCTATACCATTGGGCCACCTGTTTTCATTGGAAACAACATTAAGTTTTGTATGGTTTTTGAATTCTGGACACAGTGCCATCCATTTATAGCACACCTCGTTATAACATGGAATTGGATATAATACTCTCATGTTGGGGCTCCCAAATTGTTTTACTGTGGAACTTTACAAAGGAATTACTAGAAAATGATCAGTCCATGGCCATTTTCCTGTAATTCCTTTGAAAAATTACCCTATTATAACACAATTCACTTATAACACAGTTCATTCCTATGGAACCCAAACATAGTGTTATAAAGGAACTGCACTGTAGTAGCTCTCTTTAAAAGGAGTATTATATGAGCGTGGATCTGAGAAAAGGGTCCTTAAGGCATTCCAGCAATTATTACTTAAGAGACATTTGAAAAACACCTAAAATAATAAAATTTCACGTGCTCTTATATTACCACGAAAACGTTTCTATTGCTTGACAAAAGTAGCAAACATTTTTTATTATATTTAATGTTTTGTATGAGTGGTCCATAATGAAGAATGAAGAGTGTGTCACATGAATTGCATATAAAAGGACTTAAAAAGTATAGATTATATACAATTTCTTTTGTATTTACATTATAACATGGATGATTCATGTGAATATAGCTTTACAAAGTTAAACTGGCACTCATGAATATGCCGTATAAACTCGTATAACTCCGTAAAACTAATTTTAGATTTGCAAATATTATGAAAAGTATTGATTTCAGACACAAGTTTTTCCTACTCATGTATACATCACTGTCTCGCTTAGCCATTTGGATAGAGGGCATAGCTGTAAAGGTTGAGATCGTGGGTTCGAGTCTCACGACATACAATATATATTTTTTTTAAATATTTTATTTTTATCATAAATCATGACTTGCACGATTTTTAAAAGACTACGTGTAAAAGTAAATGTAATAGAATTCATTTTAAAGCATTATATTAGTTAGGAACTATGATGTCTACTGAGAAATCTTTAAAACATTTAAAATCAAAAGACGACTTTCTCATAGCTTATGTTTCAACCTATTTTGAGAAACACTCAGGGGGGGGGGGGGGGGGGGGGGCAGCTCATCATATATTCAACATACTGTTCAGGCAACTGGGGTCAGCAGAAGAACCGTTTTCCGAGTACGAAAAGAACCTCGAGAAACCAGTACATTTTCGTCGCCGCAAAGTTCGAAAAGGGGACAATACAAACCTGTGGATGACTTTGCTGAGGCTGTTATCAGAAACAATGTGCAGGAGTTTTACACCCACCGCCATCAGTTTCCGACCATAAATAATCTCTTATCAGTCTTGAAAACAGACATCATGTCAACTATCCATTAAATTAAAATAAACAAGAAACAATATGATCATAACTCAAAAAGAATATAAACTTAAAAATGATGCCTAAAATAACTATACCCAGTGGGAATCGAACCCTCGCAATCCGAAATATGAGTTAATCATCTTACCACTACACCACTGCCTCAGCATTGTCAGATCACCTTGCGAAGAGATACTTGTTCCATACATTAATCAATCAAAATAGCTAATACACACCGAACGTGGCCGAATGATGTACCGAACTTGACCGAATGATGTCGAAGATTAATGAGTGCCTGTTTAACTTTGTTTATCTATACATTATATTTGTTAGATGTTTATACTGAGCCAAAAATAATCAACAAGCAACTGGGGACCAGCACTTGAATTAGGGTCAACATCCTTCTTGACCTCACATTGCAAACTGGATTACATATGTCACTTCTAACCTCCATATATTCATCAATATTGAAGATAATTGTTTCAGATTTTCAGCAATTGCTCTTCAGAGGTAGTACTTTACAGACTCAACATTATTTAGATTTTGATTATCACAACTATAAGGTACCTTTTGTCATATCCTGTCCCATATGTATTCTAATATGCAGTATGTATGGTTCATCTTCGTTTTATAAGGAAGGAAGGGCTCATTGTAATTGTATTTATTCTCTCATTTCAGGTCAGCCTATCATAGTAGTTGGGACCCTACAACAGACCCAGTAATAGGGCTCAATAAACAGTATCTGACAACTTTAGAAGATGTCATTGAACATGTGGAGGATCTTGTCTTCATAATTTTAGGTCAGTTAAATTAATATATAGAGGATATTTACTTTTTTGAGGTGAATACTAAATATATATATAGTGTGTTGAAAACATCAGAATTTTCATGAGTGCGTAGCACGAATGAAAATTTCGATGTTTTCAACTCACGAGATGAAAAATATTTGGTATTTACTAAAAAAGTAAATATCCTCTATATATTAATTTAACTGACCTTTGTTATTTGTTACTGCAAAATGTCGTCAGTCATGGTGATAGATGGTGTAAGGTCATTTTCATGCTTGAAAGACATTACAAATACAAGTAAATGTGTGCGACATAGTCCAGCTATTGGCGGGAATTCTTCAATGCAATGGCGGAAAACGGAAAGAAGCTGAAGACTTCAAATGTGTTTTCGTCGTTTATTGTGCGTTTGAATCGAAATAGATCAGCTCCATTGTGCGAATTGTTGAGTTTTAATTCACTGTTTGTCGGTCAGTTGTATGAAGATAAATCACTCTCGCTGCACGCTTGTGATTTGATCTATTTTACAACTGACCTCCAAACAGTGAATTATTACTCAACAATTCACTGCTAGAGCTGATCTATTTCTTAAACATAAAAGTGTATTTTATTTGTTATCTTATCCATCAGCTTTAACATTTGTTTTGGGTGCTCAATTGAGACAGTTCTTTTGAATACCTGCAACATATGTATTGGTGGAGAAATAAGGAAATTAATTTTTAATTTCCCTTATCGCAAGTCTGATTGCGGATACATGAGTCGTGAGTTCGATGGCAGCTCTGCCCAATACTTCCGTCGAGATTGATCATGAAATAATTTCTACGGTTATTTTCCTCCTGCCTGTTGTCAGTCACAAACTATGTGCATTGAGTACTGGTTTACCTCTTAGGACAAGTTTGCCCAGGAAAAAACTGTTGCTAGGTTAACTGACTGTCTCGACATGACTATAGCTGTTGAATGGGATGTTAGACCACAACCAACAAACACACACTTATCAAAGTCTGAAAATAATCAATAAAAGGTTATTTTCACTTGAATACTATTTTTACATGGTGATTTGGAGTCATGATCAGTGACAGAAGTATAAGCATTCAAATGTATTCAAGGCAGGTTGCATTCCTTTCAATTAAGGTTACCCTGCACCCCATAAGGCACCCAAATCACTTATTATCCCCATGCTTTTTAAAAAAAGCGTCAGGGATATTGCAATCGCCTCCGTCCGTCCGCTCATCCCTCCGTTACCACCGAATGGCCATTTAGGTGGCTAAGAGCTATGTGTCTAAAAACATTATGCATCTTCGAATTTTCAGTGGCTAAATTTTGTCATTTTGATTGAAGTGACTATATTTTTGGGATTATAAATTTTTATGAGGCTACATTTTTATGTGGCTAAACACAAATTTAACCACCAAGGGCTCAAACTGCAACAGATTTTTATTTTCATTATATCAGGGTTACCCCCCTTAGAATAGCATTTTTACAGTATCAATTGACAATGAATTTTTTTTTTCTATTTAAGTAGGCATGTAAGATCAAGGCACATAGTGTATGGACAAGACACCTGGTACATGGACATATTTTACCAAGCCTTATTATGTAAATGGACGGTGTTGGGGGTCCATACAGATGGATAATTCAATATCCAAATTTTAGTGTCTTTTCAAAACTTACAGGGGTTACCCCCCTTAGTTGATTTATGTAGTATTAAACAACTTCTTACGTGACTAGACACTTAGAGGTTTAAGCCACTAAAGTGTCAAAATAAGTGGCCATTTGTAAACACGGATGTCCGTCCGTCTGTCTGTCCGTCTCGCTATCTCCTCCTAAACCATTGGACAAAATCCAGCCAAATTTGGTGTGTGAGTTGCTCACATGAATGGGGCGTGCAACGGCACTTTTTTTTGGCCCGGGCCCTTGGCAGGGGCCAAAAGGTCAAATATTATTAAATATCATTAAATCTCAATTACAAAGTCAATTTCAAAGATTTTTAAACCAAACTTTGTGTGTCTTCTCACAAATGAAAGATATAAAACATATCAGACGGGATTTTCATTTGGCCGCCTGGGACATGCCCCAGGGCTGGGACTTGGGGGTACCGTGGGGGTTGGGGGGTCAAATTATTTTCCCGAAATTCAACCAGATTTGATGTGTGAGTTACTTACATGAATGCCACATGCAACGGCACCATTTTTTTGGTCCCCATCCCCGGGGGCCTTAAGGAGGGGCCAAAAGGTCAAATATCATATCTTCTCACAAATGAAAGATATATAACATATCAGATGGGATTTTCATTCGGCCCCCTGGGTCATGCCCAGGGGTGGGACTTGGGATACTGTGAG
Source organism: Loripinus fragilis (assembly GCA_964019695.1). Classification (NCBI taxonomy): domain Eukaryota; kingdom Metazoa; phylum Mollusca; class Bivalvia; order Lucinida; family Lucinidae; genus Loripinus; species Loripinus fragilis. The sequence goes on from OZ026517.1 coordinate 32,131,024, forward strand.
TGTGTGTGGGGGGGGGGTCAAAAAAAAAATTTCCGAAATTCAACCGGATTTGGTGTGTGAGTTACTTACATGAATGGCACATGCACCGACACAATATTTTGGGTCCCCACCCCCTGGGGTCTTGGGGAGGGGTCAAAAAAATTTATTTTCTGAACATGGCCATATGGCATATCAAATTTAAGGGGATGAGCAGTAGACCAGGATACACTGAAAAATTTTAACCTATGATCAACTTGGTGACCTTGGGACGGGGTCAAAGGGTCAATTACCATTAGATTTCTGTGAGAGCGTGGGGATTCGCAATGGCACACCATCGAATATGTTCTAGTATTTAAAATTTGATACCATATGATTATAAAATATAGGTCAACCTAGCTTTGTAAAACTTGCTTATCTCGAATACACGTCATATGTGGAATTGATCATCCATTCCCGAGCGTTTCCCCTATATTACTTCATTCGAACTTGGTTATCAAAGTGGTTTTTCATTCCCTAAAATAAGTTTTCCACTTCTTTACCACTTCTTGAGTCGAAATAAACTTTGTGTTTGTCAAAAAATTAAACAACATGAATGTCAAACAAAGTAATTGACCTTCAGACATCAAACAATAGCCTTTGATTCAGTCCAGTATAAACCATTGTTGCGGGTAATCGCCAATTAGTTATAGGTGGAGGCAGCCATTGTTCATTGATAAGCTGTTTGTGTATAAATAATAGCATCGATTGACCTTGACAATGTAAAACCTCCCAGGTGTGCTTGATTTGAACATCAGAAAATTAGCAGTGCCATTCAAGTTTTGATGTTGTTTATTGGTGTCCTTTGATGAGATATTTTAGACAGTCTTTACTTTTTCAACTCGGTTAGGTTTTAATGTTTGTTTATTCTCTTGAAAGGAAAATCGGAAATTTTAAAAACAAAAGCCTGTTTTCACCATTTCACAATTTAATATCAGTAATTAAAAATATCACAGTTTTTGCATTATTGTTTATCACTCGCTAGGGCTGTGGCACAACATAATTAAAATGGGAATAAAACAAACTAAAATAAATTTCTTTTGTCTTCATTTGTATCCTGTTTTCAGTAGAAACAGTTTTACTACACATGGACTGCAAAAGTATGTCTTGGAGAAATTGAACATGAACATTATATTTGGGTGATGTCACATTTTGCGTATGTCGAACTACGGATAGCTTGAAGTATTTTCTCCATTCCCCTGGACTTTGAGATAGCAAGGTTGACCTGTGTGTATAGTTCCATAATAATAATTATCAAGCTGACCAACAGCATTCATATCTACAACTGGAAATAAAAACTTAAAACAGTTTCATATTGAGAATTGATGGTGCAAAAAAATGTAGTAAGGGCAGGCTGCTCCAAATAATCTGAAAAATCAAATCAAATAATGAAATGAAACACGACTCATATTTCTATATTTTCTCTATTTAGGGGTAGGGGGAGATGCCACTATACAAGATGAGAAGCGGCAGACACCACTTCATAAACTGGCTGTAAACAGCTGTGACATAAGACTCTTTAAACTGCTTTGTGAGAACGGGGCGTGTGTGAATGCCCTAGATACAAGAGGAAACTCTCCCTTGTTGTCGCTGTGTGACTTGTCAACATCAGAGATGTATGATTACCTGGAGGATTTATCACCATCCAGTTCCGATACTTTGGAGGATACCAGTGCCAACCTTTGTATAAAAGGAGAATTTTTAAATTATCTGCTTTTACAGAAAGATCTCCAGGTGAGTATAGCTCATGTGTGAAAGTTTTCAGGACTATTCCTGAATTCAGGATTTTGAGGCTGACTTTCTGAAAGTCAGCCTCAAAATGCTGAATTAGACAGATTTTGATAGCTTCTCTGATTTATTTTCAGTTCATCTTTGAGCAATAGACCATTTTAACTTGAAATTCTTAACACTTTGTAGACATACAGCAAGTTTTAAGATTTAAATTTAAAAAGTTCAGGCTTTTTAAATTTTGAACTTTCACCCATGACAGCCCCAGTTACGAAGGTTTTATTTTTACTATTGTGTTCTTATGCTCCCCAAAAGGGAAGCATATAGTCACTGGTCTGTCCATCCTTCCATCCATCCCATATATCTTGTCTATGCAATCTTTCAGCATCTACAGTAAAACCTGTATAAAACGGCCTCTCTCAAAAAGACCAACAATTGGTTTTCAAGACCAATTATGGCTTAATGCAGGTCAAAAGTATTGTATGAACCCTGAAAACATTTGCATACAATAAGTACTAGTCCACTGCTGAGAGGCCTACAAAGGAGCAGTGTAAAAGAATAAGTGACTGTCATGATGGTACTGAAATATTTTTGAAAGCAATCTTAAGCTCCAAAACAACAACAAACATATATCGATGGTCTCCGTTAGAGAATCATTTTGAGAAGTCACTGCATAAGTTTTGTTTGAGAAATGATGGTAAATTTCAAGTTTTATGCGTGTATGATTTCTCTGAGGTATGAAGAGTTAATGTGTTTGTTTGTTTTTTGTTTGATTTGATTCTTTACGTCCACTCAACAATCTTTCAGTTATGCGGGACGGGTCTTCCTGGGTTGAACCAGTACTAAGCTAGGATAAATGTGTCTTGCTCAAGGACCACAACACAGTGACGCCGGTGAGGCTCGAACCCGGGGCCCTTCGGTCTCGAGTCAAGCACTCTACCACTGAGCCACTGCGCTCCCATGAAGAGTTAATGTGTAAAAATCAACAACATCAATACCCATTCCTTGCTAGTGGCGACTTTTGTCATCTGCTGATAACCTTTGTAAACAATTTGGGTCCAGATCAAGACCAAGAAAATGTCGGTCCTGATCTGGATCCAAACCATTTTGACATTCTGATGGTGTTTCTGAAAGAATCTTTTGAAAAAGTTAATTTTGAAAAAAGTCAGCAGATAAAAACAAAAGCATGAAAAATTACCCAGCATGCAAAAAATTAATTATTTTCCATCTTGGTCTATGTTTCTTTGCAGATAAATGTTTCTAATGCCCTGGGGCAGACAGCCTTGTTTCACTGTGTTATTCGTGGAGATGTCAGTACTGCTTACAAATTGCTCAAGAAAGGGGCAGACCCTTCCATACGGGGCACTGTTTGGGAAACAAGAAAAAGAAAAAGGTGAGAAGTATACCTAGCTTATGGATGTATGGTAAATGTTCTGAAATTTTGAACACTTGCTGCCTGCTAAAAAGGCATAGACAAACAGGGCAGAGCCAGATCAGACTGCATCTGAAGAAGCAGTCTGATCAGGGTCTTTCCTGTTTGCTATACTGACAAGCATTTTGTGAATTCTAGTCCTAATGACCAAAATTTTATTTGTGAAAAGAAAAAGAAAAGTGTTCAAAATTTTAGAACATTGACAGTAATATCTTTACCATAGAGATTTCATATCTCACAAGTAATAGAAACATATGCAGTATACACATAATAGACAGGAGTGCTGTTGCTTAGTACTAGAGTGCTCAAATCATAGGTCAAGATTAACACAATTTTTGAGAAAAAAATTGTAAATACACTCCTACGACTAGAGTCTGTGCTATTTATAGAACTCCATTAGGCTGCTATGAAAACCTGATCAGATCTGATCTATTTATTTACCCTAGTCGTAGGAATGAATATTTTCTGACCTGTCAGTTTTAATATATTTTTGGGGTGCTCAAAAGAATTGCCTCATTAATTGGTTTATTTGAGTACCCACAACATATGTTTTGGTTGAGAAATTAAAAACTAATTTTTATTTACATGCTCTTATCTAGAGGCCTGAGAGTAGTTGGTTGATTTGATGGATTGTGGAAAAATACAGGTAACTATCTGCTAGAGTGTTATTGTCTCAAAAGGAGCATAGCTCAGTCACCATTGTAAAGTTAATCAGGTAATCTACTACTCAGCCCATTTCTGTATACCAAGTATCAAGACTGATAGAATTTGTGACTTAGGATGCATATCTATGACCCTAGATGGAACCCTTTGTTTATTGGAAAGCCCTAAACGGGTACTTTTAAAAACAATGAAGACCCAGATGAAATGCAGCATAATGCTGCATTTCATCAGGGTGTTCACTGTTAGTAAAGGTAAAATTCTAGATATGTTATACCGGTACATGTTTGCCCATAATGTACTTGTTATTGTTTAGTGAAATAAAATATGTTTAAGCTAAAGGTAAAAAAGATCTGCAGACAAAAGAAAGCTATCTGTTTTTTTTTTTAAATTATAACCTGACACCCCTATATATGTACAGTGGACTAACCCAAGTTTATTGTATCAATTAAGAAGGAAGAACCCATTAGTTTACAAAGGGTTAAGGTATCATTTTCACCATAATTATTCATACTGTTTTTTCTCATTTCAGAAAGCTCTCTCCAATATTTGCTACATTCCTGTCCATTCCTCTGCAGCGGTCTTTAAACTGGCAAAATATGCAGCACAAGATAGTGGCAGCACCAAGACAATATGCACATCTTGTTGATGCAGGTATACAGATAATAGATTTATTATAATGTTTAACAAACTACCATGACCTTTCTAAAAAAAATCAGACACAAAATATTTTGACAACCAATAAGCATAATGATACAATCGGCACACTTTTAAGAAACATTGATTTAGCAGTTAACAGCAATGCCACATATTGTCAGTAACTGTATGAATTGTTAATTCTGTTCTTCTTGTGACCAGCTTATACATCATAAATATACTTTATGAATGGTCTCCAACTTTAATTTGATATTTTTTTTATTATTCAAGATAATGAATAAATTTGAGCCAGTGCATGAGATTTCCAACAATGTGGTATGTGTGACCAGCAAAGCCTCAGATCAGCCTGTGCATATGCGCAGTCTGATCAGAGCCTTTGCTAGTTGCTTGAGTATTCTATGATTGTTAAGCTACTGACTCAACACCGTTAGGAGTTCCTAAGATTAAAAGGAGGCTGCAGAGGCTCGTCCGAGTCTACACTTGTCAAAATGTCAAATTGTTGGAAATCTCATGCCGCGGCTTCATTCTGACATAATCTCCCTTGTAACTAGATCAAACCATCTGTTTGAAACATCCACTTACACTCCTGCTGTAAAAAATACCCATGTACATCAAATCTGACAATCAAAGTACTTCAATCCCCACGGATTTGTTTGATGGTGTGTTATTTTTTTAATGTGAAATCAAGTAAATTGTATTTTATGACCTAACGTTCTTGTCTTATCATTTTTGAAAGTGTCATGCTTAACTGGTAAAGGTTGTGACACAAAATGATGGGCATTTTAGGGCAATTGGAGGCATTTCTTGAGGAGCACAGTGGCATGCTGGTAGAGTGCTAGACATGAGATTGATAGGTCACTGGTTCAAGACTCACTGAAGGGACTGTGTTGTGTCCTTGAGCAAGACACTTTAATCTCTGCTTAGTTCTGGTTTAACCCAGGAAACGCATTAAATGACTGAAAAATTGTTAACTGGATCCAAATTTAGCATCAACACAAAACAGACAAAAAACAGCTCTTTCGGTGGGTTGTCTGACCACATCTGGGTGTATCTAGGGGCTCTGGGCCACGCCTTTGCTGTTACACACACAAAGTGTTGATGTCCATATATGTTCGAATTGTGCATAAATTACTATGTCTAAGAAATAAGTGCAATACAGTCCCTTTATAACACTATGTTTGGTGTCCATAGGAATGGACTGTGTCATGAGTGAACTGTTATAAAGGGACAATCTTTTAAAAGAATTATAGGAATAAGACCATTTCATGGTCATTTTCCTATAATTCTTTTGTAAAATTAATTCCATGGTAAAAAATTTAGGAGCCACAATATGTATGTCCAGATCGGTGTTATAAAGAGGTTTGTTACAAAGGGACTGTACCATACAGAAATCCAGTTGGCTGACTCTTATTTATGGGTCATTTGAATCACCCCAAAATACCCCAATTGATGACAAAACCACTATAAATCTTGTTCAAATGGTGATGCCCCTAGTTCTTTCACTGGAACCTGTCTGGATAATGACTTCTAAACCCTTAGTCATGCTGACATGAAACTTCAAATGCATTAGTTTTCGGCAAGATAATTCTCTGCTGGGCAAACATAAACTGGAATGTACCCTACAAATACAGCTACATTATTATATGGGCCTCGCTGCGACGAAACCTTTCTTCGGGAGACTCAAACCAGTCTCCTCAGCTAGAAAATTGAAATCTCACCTGCAGCAAGTTTAGGTATTATACTTTTCAATAAGCGAATAACAAAGGCGCTGATCCATCTGCAGGGATGACAGGTTTTCTCGCTTTGGCCTATATTTCTTTTGATTTTTCTGCAGGTTGTTTCTCAAGAAGGGAAATTATCATGGAGTTATGTGAATTTCTAGAATCAGATTTCCCAGAATTCTCGCACTTACAATCCATCTCTAACAGACTGCTTCCAATGATGTTTGGTCAGACGTCATCCTCCCTCATGCAGCTGGCAACAAGATCTGTGTTCCACCATTGCTTCGTTCAAAATAGGACCTGTATTTATAAGCTGCTTCCAAGTGAAGGCCTGAAACAGAAGCTGATTGAAGACTCTTACCATGACACAAACGAGGAATATATTAATCTAATCCTGAACAGGACGGTTCTACAAACTCTAGTGGCCACGCTGTCATTACCAAAGTCTTCTTTGTTAAATTTTGAAGTCGAACTTTTGCTACACAGGCTAGCCTATAAACTGTCCAGTTTAAAGGCAATGCCCCCAGAGAATATTTTCTGTGATAGCGATGGTAGTGTTGACTTATCGGATAGTGACACTACGCAGAGCGAGGGCGGAGACTCAGATCTGGAGTACTGGTGATTGATGGTGCTTTAAAGTTAATTGGTTTTGCCATATTAACCCTTTTCGTTGCTAGATACCAGTAAACAGCTACTTTGGCAAACAGTGAAGACCCAGATGAAACATCAGTGTCTGCACTGTTTGCCAAGATACAAAACACAATCTTTAGGAACAGAAATGCATCATTTCGTAGAAAGTTTGACTAGCAACCCCTATTAAAATACAAAATATACAATTCCATACTTATTGTATCAATACATGAGAGCTCAATGGTAGAGTGCTTGACTCGAGACCGAGGGGCCACGAGTTCGAGCCTCACCGCATCACTGCGATGTGTCCTTGAAAAAGACACATTAATCCTAGCTTAGTTCTGGTTCAACCAAGGGAGACCCATCCCTTTATAACTGAAAGATTGTTGATGGGACGTAAAGAAACAAATCAAACAAAATTGTATCAATATGGGATAATCCATCAAAATGAAAAGGGTTAAAATATTTGGACATACACTTGATAAAATCTTGTAAACCTATCTAATCAGGTATACAAAGCATGCCTTTATATAAGATTGCGTTATTAGAAATTTATAATCTTATTTCTCAACCAAAACATATGTTGTGGGTACTCAAAAGAACCATCACAAGATGATTCTTTTAAGCACAAAAAACGAATGTTGAAACTGATGGATAAGATAAGAAAAAAAATCACAATTTTACGCTCAATTTCTGTTTATCTGGATCTATGGGATGTATACCATTCATGTCATATCATTATGCACATCATGAGGTACATGAAACCATATAAACTTGCTAAAAAAATTGTGACAATTATGGTAAAAGAATCATTGTGTCTCTATTTAGAATAAAATACAGTGCATTAACCCTTTGTAAACTGGAAAACCCTAAACTGGTTCCTTGGCAAACAGTGCAGACCCTGCACAGAGTCTGCACTGTGGGCTGAGGTTAAACCAGCCTTCAGTAACAGAAATACATCATAATTTAGAAAATTCTACCTGTGACCCCTCTAAGTGCACAATGGACATTCCCATACTTATCGTATCAGTATGTATGAGAATATCCATCAGAATACAAAGGGTTAAAATGGGGGTTATAAATGGGTAAAGTATCACAAAAAAGGGCATTGATGTAAGCCGCAACTTTAATATTTATATGTTGGCTTGCACTGATGATTTTGTCTTTGGAAATACAGTTAAACCTGTCTTAAGCGGCCACTCAAAAATAACACCAAAATTGGTTTTCAATACCAATTATTGCTTAATGCAGGTCAAAGGTATTGCAGAATGCTCCAAGGGCATTCTGCAATACTTTTGACCTTCATTAAGATACCATTTGTCTTTAAGATGTTTGTTTTGTCTTTTTTTTAAGTGGCCGCTAAAGACAAGTTTTACTGTATGCAAATATATGTAGGTATTAACATATTGATATTGTATTTATGTGATACAACTTTTAGAATATAGATATACTTAACCATGTCATGTTATCAAGTGTACCTAAAGTTAAAGCATTTAAGTCCTAATTATGTATTCATGAGTTGCAACCTACAAGTTGGCCTATTTGGTATCAGGACTATCACCATCATCATCATCATCAGAGTTTGATTAACAGGCAGGTCACCTGCCAGGTGCATCACACATGTCGGCTGATCATGCATGACTGACTGGTTACGGCAGATAGTGAATGATTTCTCTCCATACCTGTATGGATGAAAGTTTTCAGGATTTTGATGCTGAAACTCTTAGGGGGATATCGAGCCCCGAGGTTATAAAAAAAATCATGCTCAACTCAACTGACCACGAAATTTCAAGTTCTCATAGCAAATAAAATGCTGAAAAATAAAGGACTTTCTTGCTTTATAACTCTTAAGTATTGTATTTATATTAATAAATGTAAAAATGCCAACAATTGTTGGCATTTTAACCAGAGCAGGATAAATTTCATGCTCAGTTGAGTTGAGCATGAAAAAAAAAATAATAATCTTGAGGACAGGACATTATGGAGTTTCAGATTTGTTCAAAGTATGACATTTGACAATCATTGTGTGTTTTTGGACAGCTTTTCAATAGAAACTGCCCTGTTGTAGTGGATATTGGCCCCTTGGTTCTAGAGCTGAAGATTTTTTTATAGAGTATTTACCTTATATAGGCATGTCGGCCATTTTGGTCATGTGACATGGACTGTAAAAGTCCTATTTTGATTGTCTCATCCAAAGAAAGCACCAAATGACTTCAACTGCCTTTGTGGTATCAGCGAAAAATACATCTGAATATATTCTTGGGGGTAATACCAATATCGCTATTTTTGCTAGCGACCGGGACGGTACTGCGTAAAGCTGCTATCGACCGAGGAGTACTGCTTGCGACCGGTCGGTACGGCTGTCGGTATAGGGGGGTCACGAATTGAACGCTTCTGGAGGGGTCATAGCGTATGTTTTATCGTCTACACACGCTATAGAACTTTTTCAAGAGGACATGTGCTATTTGTCTGATTAGTTATTTAGAGTTTGTGGCACCGTGAGGAAGAGCCACTCAACCATTACGGGACACCAGGAAGACAAATTAAGCAAAGCAACCAGCTCTCTCTTCCCCATCAAGATGATTGCAATACTAGAATGGACACAAAGCAACGTGCAACAAAACATAGAACAGTTACAACAGACTCCCACAATGGGAGTAACAATGAACAAAAAGACAACAACAACAGAACCACCGCCTTAGAACGGACAGCAGCCTAAGCCACCGGGGGGGCTTAAATGCATTTTACTGGTACCAAATGCGCGGATCCAGGAATTTTGGTTAGGGGGGGGGTCCAGGTCAATATGACAAAAAAAGCTCTGACAACGCGTTTTTTTTATTTTTTTTTATTCCTCAGCTTATTTTACAGAAGTCAAATGGTTAATTTCAAAGAAAATTGAAAATTACCATTTTTCAAGGTTCCAGGGGGGGTCCAACATTTACCAGGGGGGTCCAACTTTTTCCAGGGGGGGGGGGGGTCCAATTGCTTATTCCCTATAATAACCCATATAACTTGTGATTTTCCAGGGGGGGTCCGGACCCCCTGTCCCCCCTCTGGATCCGCACTTGTTCGCCCTAGATTCTGCTGTTGTTGAAGTACAAGAAATGTTCAGCTCCCATGGAGGCCATCTACATCCCATTGATCTGCCAAGATGCGCGCGCATGTGTGTGTGTTTGTCTGTATGTAGGGAGTCCGGAATCCCATTCCCCTTCTCTTGATCAGTATATATTGGACATATGTGATTTGTTTGTGCTACTATGTCACATGCTAGGGTTGTCGTCTATAAGAGTGAAATTCTCGGGGTTGCTGTACATTCATGCACGCTTCCAGAGGGGGAGGAGTGCGGACCCATGGGAAATCACAATACTAGGCCTATAGGGTTCCTTAGCAATACTGGCTCGGAGCCCACTAAAACTCGCAAAGCTACGAAGTCAGCATTTAATGTTGGGCCACAATCGGCCGGCCAGCGAAACGCCATTTCAATGGCAAAACCGCTGTAGGGCCGATAATTGCCCGCTCTCCAGACAAACATTTCTGGATCCGCGCATGACATCTTAAGAGAAATTTCTTTGCAGTATAACGGAACTTTTGATATACCCACCTACAAGTATCAGCTTTTACAAAAAAATGGCCTACGCAAAGCTTATACAAATTGTTATTGTCTTGAGCAAAGGCAACATTGGTTTATGACAGACAGACATACATTCATCAATGCAGACAGGCTAGCCAGGACCTCTTAGAACCTGAACTACACTGATGGTTCAAAATCCCAACCACTTTCTTTCTTTGTTTTCGAACGTTTTGATATTGGAACGAGTCGGGCAAAATGGTTTGTGATAGACAGAAACACAGACAGACAGGCAGGGGCATGGTCAAGTGTTTTAACCAGCTAAGCTGCTCTCCTAGCTACCCCGGTGGTCTCAATTGTAAGACTCCTTCCGCTGTTTACTCTGGTAGGGACTATAGGTATATCCCGCTCACTGTCCGTCCGTTCATCTGTCTGTCCGCTGTAATCTAGAACCTGATATAACTAAAAAAAACTATTCAAACTTGCTTCATGAAACTTGGTATGTGATTAAGTGGCAATATGCTAATTATGAACGTTATTTTTCGCCGTTGCAAGAACATTGCGTTTACTATGGTAACAGAAATAGTCAAATTGTTGCGAAAACAAACTTATCCCAGATACAAGCTAACTTGATGAAACTTGGTATGTGAACAGGTGCTGGTTATGCACGTCATTTTTGACGTCACATAAAATTGATTGTAGTGTGGTTGCTATGGTAACTAGAATTGCCAAAATGGTGTATCGGTAGACGGTGACTCATGCGTTGGTGACAACACCTGCGCTTGTTTCTTTTTTGTTTTTTTATTGTTTTTTAAACCAACTCGGGCCAGTAAAGTAAATCAGAGGTCTAGGCTGATTTCAAAAGAAAAGTAGATGTCAAAAATCAAGATTAGCCTTTATTCACATTCATATTCATAGTGTTTTGACTAGAGGCGTGTACACCAAAAAGCACGGGCGTACAACTCGGGCAGCGTGGGACAGGATGCTCTACCAGGACCCTTGCATCTGCTGGTTCAAATTGTAGCGATACCACCAAAAATCTTAATATGAAGAAGCCCAATTTTTACTCCCCCCCCCCCCCCCCCACCCCCACACACACACACATACCTGCGCAGGCGCAATACACAAAGGATCGGTATTTGAAAAATGCTTCCTATCAGAGGTAATCACTCCCATCACCATAAACACAAAATTTGCCCCCTTTTCCCCCCTAAAAAATATATCAGATCCCCCTACGCCCTACCCCCTCCCCCTCTGCGTGCTTTACCATAACATAGACTCGTCTGATCAATGGCAGGTCCAGGGGGATTCAGGGGGTTTGCTTTGAACTAAACTTATTTCATTTTCATGAAGAATTTTCAGAAAAACTATCAGGTAAAGTTAAAAATTCCCACCCCCCCCTCTATGAAATTTTAACCCCTACCAAGAAATTCAGGATCTGCACTGGCTGATCTGCCTAGCAGGCACACATCGCTGACTCAACATAGAATCAACATTGATTCAACCCCATACAATGTATAAATGTTGAGTCAAGGTCATGTGCCTGCTTGGTGATCACCGGTATATACTCAGAAAGTCAACAGGAAATGGGATAACCGCGAGAATATTACGGTTTATAGAGGCTTTGCAGCATACATCAGGCAAAAAACAAGAAAAGGGTCATTCAGCGTCTCTTTTGTCGCATGTTCAGCCCGAACAGGCAGGTTTAGATAAACAATTTTTGGAGAGTAAAATATTATCTACCTGTTTAAACATACGTTGGTGCCTTAAATAACTGTCTCATTGAGACGGTTCTTTTGAGTACCCACAACAAATATTTCGATCGAGAAATATGAAAGTTAATTTTATGCTACAGAGTCTTAACAAAATGTCTGAACATTGGTCACATTGGCAGAAGTTTCTGTTTATTTGTTTGATTTGATTCAACACTTTTTCAGTTATGTCCGGACGGGTCTTCTTTGGTTGAACCACTACTAATCAAGGATTAATGTGACTTGCTCAAGGACACAACGCCAGTGAGGCTCGAACCCGCAGCCCTTCAGTCTCTAGACATGCACATTACCACTGAGCCTATGCGCTACAGCAGTTTCAGATGAGAATGTGCAAATGCACACACGTCTAAACATATGCTGTACTTATATGCAAAAACTGCGGTTTTCCACTTTACATTTAACGTGCAGAAGTAAGTGAGCATGGTCAGGAAATACCACAATCACACAATGCAGACTAACCCACAGCTACACGAGGAAGAGCCGCAGAACACAGTCACATGACATAGGGAAGACAATTAAACCAAAGCAACCATCTCTCTCTTCCTTGTCAATATAATTGCAAAACTAGAAAACACATGACTGATTATGCATATTAATAGTTCCTTACAAGCTGTAGTCCAATATGTTTATCCAAACGGCTCGTACCAATCACAGTGGCGGCTCAGATTGGTACAGCGTTGGACTGGGGATCGAATGGTAGATAGTTCGAGAGTCGTCAGAGACAGTGAGATATTTCCTTGAGCCAGACACTATAACCGCTGTTTAGTGCTAGTTCAACCCAGGAAGACTGGAAATGGTCCAAGTATGACTAAAAAACTGTTGACAGGGTCCTAAAACATGACCACAACCAAAATGACGTAGAAAGTTAGATTTTTCAGTGTTAAACTGTTAATTTTCCAGCAACGAAATCTGTTTACATTCTCGTTGAATCGTTGACATCCGTATCCAGTAAACGGCGACAACCGTACCCAGCAAATTTACTGTTGGTCGACAGCAGTATCACAAAAAATATAAAAATACCACAGAGGCATATAACAACATGCACATTCACAGATTAAAGGTAATCATGTAAGTTTATGATATATCTGCATCATATCGCCTTGATTTGCAAATTTTCTTGGGAATACTGATTTTATTTAGTTTTTGGTGAATATCCGTTGAAGTACGCCCAGCGTTAAAACAGGCTAATAGCCAGGCCTGCAAATCATTTAAAAGAATAGCAAGCTATCCAAGAAACGGTTTAAACACCAAAATGTAGGAACACACACTAAATTAGCACACTTACCGTGGAATTTGATGGTTTGTTTATCTGTCGACAGCCGTACCGACCGGTCGCAATCCATACTCCTCGGTCGATAGCAGCTTTACGCAGTACCGTCCCGGTCGCCAGCAAAAATAGCGAAATTGGTATTACCCCCGTGATATTGGTGACAATCTAATATGAGCAACCTTGACCGAAGGTCAAAGATCAACTTTGACCTTCAGTACTTGTCAGTAGTTAATAAGGCCAAATAAAAAATACCTTTGTTTAGGGTAACCCAAAACAACCTAAATTTACTGGTGAAACCTAGAATTTTTGTCAGGTTTTCTGGAAAAATATAGTTTTATGCATTTTAAAAGGTGAAATGCCTGTCAAAATGCATAAAATTATATTTTTTATCCAGAAAAAAAATAATTAAAAAAAATATGTGTGCCTACCCTACCTAAAATTTTCAGACTTGTTACCATAAACACACTTTTTTTTATTTGGCCTATTAAGGAACCAAGGGGCCAATGATCCTAGGTCTAGGATATTTATTATGGGCCTTACACAATTTGTTGAAATGATGATACTTAGTTTATCTTGACCGTGGTAAACCTTATACAAAGGAGATCTAAATTTTTGTGACTGTGTTATGTGAGTGCTTATGGCATGAGTGAAAGTTCACAATTTCCAAAGTCCTGAACTTTCGAAACTCCGATCTTAAAACTTGCAGTATGCCCACTAAATATTTATAATTTCAAGTTTAAATGGTCAATCATCTTTAGACAGACCCAATATAAACCAGAGAACCTAGTATATTCTCCCTTATTCAGCATTTTGAGGCTGACTTTCTATGGAAAGTCAGCCTCAAACTCCTGAATTCAGGAATAATGCTGTAAACTTTCACCCATGTTTAAGTCTCTATGGTCATCTGGTTTATGTAGATAGCTTTTGTTTTCTAAAAATATTGCTTTGTTGTTTATGTCTAGGGCTCGTTATTGTGTGATTGTTTTGTGTTCTCATATTTAACTCTTGTCATGCTGAATATTTTTATGTACTACACTCCTCCATAATTTTTAACCTGTTCAACTGCAGCATTCCAATTGTAAGCATGTATTTTCATCATACTGTAAAACAATATATTATATGGGTATTTTTATTTGGTGCTGTTGCTAGTCGTAAAAGAGAGCCAGGGTAATAGAAATTTCATAGGGGTTATTATGCTCCAAAATCTCACTAGCTAGCTAATTTGCTAAACCCTTTACCCCATATGCTATATTTAGAACAGTGCATCATTTTCTATAAATAATTCAAATTTTCAAATATTTTTCAAAAATAGTTTTTACATTTCAATAGTTTTGAAAATATTATGGAAAATGTAACATTTGCTACTCAGGAGCAATTGTTCCGTTTTTCATAATATTTTAAAAAATCCTACATTTCAAAGGCGCCGAAAGGTGCTTGTGTGGAGTAAAGGGTTAAGGTAAATAAGCTAGGCAACCTATAAAGACTTTGGGCAGTGTTTTGAATGCCATCTCTGCTCACACAGAAAATTGAAGTAGATGATAGTGCGAACCAAAACATAGCCATAGACCCTTTGAAAAGCTGGGCATGGATCAGGGATTTTCCTAGGCCTGATTTGGAGCCGAATATCAGCCCCTTCCCTATTCAAAAATGAGTAAAATCTTCCTAAAATGGTGGAAATTACTGCCAATTTCTTAGTTCTACATTTTGGTGAAAATTTCACAAATATACGAACAAAAATAGCAAAGTTACAGATGAATAAAAATTTGCATAAAAATGTGAATGAAAACCTGTTTTCATTCACATTTTTATGTTAATTTTTATGTGGGGCAATTAAAGCAACAAATATGTTAAAGCTTTTCACTGCTAATTTCTTAAATGGGTTTTAATCCATTTTCAATGACAGTCCTGTAATTTTAGACTGCTTCAAATTTTCCCAATTTTGATGCTCCCAATGCTTTCCCCCCTAATTCAACAGTCATCTGGCCCCAATTTCAGAAAGGTAGGAAAATCCCTGTGGATGTTTCACTTTTTGCATGCTGGGTAATTTTTCATGCTTTTGTTATCATCATCTGACTTATTTAAAAAAAAATAATAATTCAAAATCAGTGTCAAAAGCTTTGAATCTAGCTCAGGACTTAGGTTCTTTTGGTCCTGATCAGGGTCCAAGCTGTATATGAAGGTTATCAGCAGACTACAAAAGTCACGGCTACAAGGATAAAGTTGCGGGAGCGCAGTGGCTCAGTGGCAGAGTGCTTGACTCGAGACCGAAGGGCCGCGGGTTCGAGCCTCACCAGCGTCACTGTGTTGTGTCCTTGAGCAAGAACATTAATCCTAGCTTAGTACTGGTTCAACCCAGGAAG
Organism: Loripinus fragilis; assembly: GCA_964019695.1. Taxonomy (NCBI): domain Eukaryota; kingdom Metazoa; phylum Mollusca; class Bivalvia; order Lucinida; family Lucinidae; genus Loripinus; species Loripinus fragilis. The sequence goes on from OZ026517.1 coordinate 32,146,837, forward strand.
ACCCGTCCCTATATAACTGAAAGATTGTTGATGGGACGTTAAGAATCAAATCAAAAAAACAAGGATAAAGTTAAAAATAGTCAGATAAGTATTATGTAGTCATGTTCTCTCAGTAATAAGAGAGCACTATTATTGTCATGGAAACAATCAACTTGCCAGACAAATGTGAGCTGAATACAGTTCCAACAATAGTTATGCTATGCATTAATAGATTTTGGGGAATTCATGTTTTTGCTCGAAATTTGAATATGTTTTTATTGCTATTAAACCTATACTCCATAATTTTGCCTTTTGACGCCTTTGAAATATCATGCATTTGAAAATATTATGGAAAATGGAGCATTTGCTCTTTTGGAGCAAATGCTCCATTTTTCATAATATTTTCAAAAGTGTTCAAAACTTAACTTAATTTTTTCTTGATTTTTTTCCATGTTCTCTAAAAATAGAAAATGCAGGCCCCCTAGTGGAACCTTTAAAACCTTAAAAAACCTTTAATTTGGTTGCAATCCTTTAAAACCTTTTATTTGTCTGAAAAACCTTTAATAACCTTTATTTTGATTAATAAACCTTTTAATTTTGCAAGATCAGCATGAACATAAGAAAAAGACCAAAAGTAAGTTGAAAAACAATGCCTGTGACATCTTAAGCTTTTCAGAAAGCTGCATTCATCCTCTGACCATTGTGTCTACCTACCTCTTGCACCAGGGTGACTCTATAGTGGCCTTAAGCTTAATTTTTCTGAGGCTTCAGATAAGGTAGCAATAAAAAAGAGTGAGGTAAGGTAAATATAAATGCTTTTGGGTTGATTTCTTGCTTAACATCCATGTTAAACAGCTGCAGTAATGTCAGAATGACTAATTGATCCTTACCACCCTTTTCCTAGGCAGGCTTTACAAGTACATGTACTCAGTGCTCATCTTTCACTAGTAACTGACAACTATAGTGAAAGAATGTTCCCAACCTGGGAATAGAACCTGCAAAACTCCGGACATTAGGTTGGACAAGCTACCAACTGCAATAACTGGAATGACATCAATTGGGTTTATTGACTTCTGAATAATGTCCTGATTTTCTAATGTCACTGTCTAAGGTTGTCAAATCCAAACATTGATAACGATACACAAGACTTATACAGACATATGCATATCCTTTCTAAATTTTATATTTAAAAAGGGAATACCATATCAATGGAAGCAATATCCCCTGAAATTGTTCATTTACTGAAAGTAAAATTGCCCTTAGAAAATGACCAGAGATGGCTTCTCCTGGTTTATTGTTTTCAAAATTTGTTGGGGGGGGGGGGGGGGGGGGGGAGGACCCCCGAACCCCCCTTTAAGATTAGAACATATGTGATTTATTTTTCAATTCAACACTCCTCAACTCTAGCATTTAGTTTTAATGAGATTTTAAACTAGGGAGTAAACAACAAGAGGGATTTTCTATTGGGCTATAATTTTATTGGCTGACTTAGTAAGGTTTTTCTGCATAGCTTTCATACAATCATCTATCATAACATTTATTTTAAGATTGGGATCCAATAAAAATTCTAGAAAATTTGATGTTAATTTGCTCTTTATTTTTGTTAGAATTTCAATGAAACAACCTTTATTTAGCCTTAAATAGCCTTTATAAAAAACCTTTAATTTCATGAGAGTCTGCTAGGGGGCCTGAAAATGATTTCATGATCCAAAAATAGCCTATGGAGTAAAGGGTTAAACAGGCTAATTTTGTTGATTAATCTGGAGTTTGGTTTTAAATCTGCCTACTAGCATTGTCTACTGATAGCCTTTGCAAATATTTTGGACCCAGATCAAGCCTGACAAAACGTCAGGCCTTATCTGGATCCAAACTGTTTGACACTCTGATAATATTCTTGAAAGAATTTTTGCAAAAAGTTGATTTTAAAAAAAAATCAGCAGACAACAAAAAAGAGTGAAAAATTACCCAGTGTGGCAAGTTAAATGAAGTCTTCTGTGTGTGTGTAACCTTATATTCCAGAATATGTTTGTTGTTTTGTTATTGTTTATTATTGTGTTTATTTAAGGAACAGATTTGCTCTCACAGTGATTAGTCGCTTAATATATCACTGTCTGCTTGTCTAGCATGTTCTTTCCTTTAATAGTAACACAACTGACAATCAATCACTAGTTGGCAGACTGTGACTTGGCTTATCTGACAAACCATTCAGTGAAGTGTGAAATGATATGTGAGCCACAACATGAGATTTCCAACAATGTGGTATGTGCGACCAGCAAAGCCTCAGATCAGCCTGCACATACTCGCAGTCTGATCAGAGCTTTTGCTACTCGCTTGAATATCCTATGAGTGTTAAGCTACTGGCAGAACATCATTTAGAGTTTCTAAGGTTAAAAGGAGGCTGCACAGGCTCGTCTGATTCTATACTTGTCAAAATACCACATTGTTGGAAATCAAATGTCACGGCTCATATACATCTATTTGTAAACTTTACTAAATATGTTTTTAGATTTCTTACTAACAGAATGAAGAAATGGCATTCATTGTTAAGGTTGTTTTGGGTTGAATCATTTGCTTAAGAGACGAAAATACAATTCTCACGTTTTAATAGGAAAAGTAGAATAAATACCATAGCTGTTAATATGAGTATGCTGAGGACCAGATACACATGCATGAACTTTGAGAATTATTTTAGTGTGACAGGGATTTTCCTACTTTACTGGAGTCAGGGTCAGGGACCTAACAAATTTGGGAAGATTTCATTTGAGCCATGAAAATTCGGAAATTTGATGCAGTCTAAAAGAACTGGACTGCCATTTTAAATGTATCAAAAATCATATAAGAAATTAGCAGTGTAAAGCTGTTACATATGCCCTTCATAAAAAACATCATGAAAATTTGCACAAAAATGTGAATGAAAACATGTTTTCATTCACATTTTTATGCAAATTTTCATGCATCTGTAACTTTGTTATTTTTCAATCGGATTTTCATGATTTTTTCACCAAAATGTAAAACTAAGAGATAGGGAATGATATAAACCAATTTGGGAAGATTTTGCTCAATTTTTAGTTGGGAAGGGGCCGATATTAGGCATCAAATCAGACCTAGAAAAATCCATGCGTGAATAGTGTTATGTGATGTTGTTAATTGTTGCATCTTCACCAGCGAAGGTTTCGTCGTATCTACCTTTCGACAAACCCTTCACCTCACGACTCTCAAAATTTAATATTAGCGCAGACTAATCGACCAATGAAAACGCCAGGAAGGATTTTTTCGATAATCCCTTCCTGCCAATCAGATTAAACGTAGCAGTTTATTGGCATCTTATATACACCGCCTGTTAAGTTTCCATAAGTCCAGATAAGCAAAGATTTTGGTCGTAAAATTATTTATTTTTCTTCCTTCTTTCAGTTTAAAATTATGGTATGGGTGCTCAAAATAACCATCTTAATGTGACAGTTCTTTTGAGCACATTAAACGTATATTATAGTTGTTAAATAAGAAAACTGAATGAAAATTAATTATGCCGTCTTATCTGGAGGCCTGGTGTTTATCGATTTTTCGCACCGCTTTATGATTGATCATATTAATTGTTACTATTTTCGTCTTATGACGTACTCAATCGGAAGAAAGTATCATTGTGAGGCCAAGGGTTAAGATAGCGAATCGCAACCCTTGGTATGACAAGATGTAATTGTTGTTGCAATATACCTAAGCAGATCTGTGATGTTTTACGTACCAGAATTTTACAGAATAATAATATGTAAGATATATATTTGTTACCTTGTTTCTTGTGCTGCTACAGTAAAACCTGTCTCAAGCGACCACTCAAAAAAAGACAAAACAAAGATCTTAAATAGAAATGGTAGCTTAATGAAGGTCGAAATTATTGCAGAATGCTCCCATTAATTTCTCGTGACGAAGAAGTGAGTTCTTTTATACCGTACTAGCTGTAATACAACATACTACAGAAAACATCATACTCTTTATAAATGCCACCTTTCTTCAATACTTGAAGAATCCAAATAAATATCACATTGGTTGATAAATATATGTATTAAAATTAAAATTAAAAAAGTCAATAAGCAATGCTTATTAGATACCCCCCGCACAGTCAGGGTCAGTGAAAAAACTTAGTTTTGGCAAGTGATAGTTCAAGCCAGCAGACCCTAGTTTTGAAAAAAAGATTTCAGTAGAATCTGTGAAAACAAGATTTCAGTAGAATCTGTGCAAATGATCTTCGAAGCTTGCAATCTGGAACATTTGTTAAGATCAAATACACAAAATTATTCACACCTGAAAGCTCTATATGTCAAAGCTTATACCGGTAAATAGTCTAAGTTCTCATAGATGTCATTTTATCAAAAATTATTTTTTCCGAATCAAACTCCTTCATACATATGTTCAATATGTCTACATTGTAGCGGCAAAGCATCAAATTGCTCCATCAAAAGCTGTGGTAGGAGTTGATCCGCCCATAAAAGCACTATCCATGCATATACAAAAGCCATATAAGTGAAAAATTGTCTAAGTTCTCACAGCTGTCATTTTGTCAAAAATTATTTTTTCTGAACCAAACTCCTTCATGCATATGTTCAATGTGTCTATATTGAATAGGCAAAGTATCAAATTGCTCCATCAAAAGCTGTGGTAGGAGTTGGTCGGCCCATGAAGGCACCATCTAAGCATATACAAAAGCATTATTAGGGAAAAATTGTCTAAGTTCTCACAGCTGTCATTTTGTCAAGAATTATTTTTTTTCTGAACCAAACTTCTTCATGCATATGTTCAATGTGTCTTTATTAAATAGGCAAAGTATCATATTGCTCTATCAAAAGCTGTGGTAAGAGTTGATCGGCCCATGAAGGCACCATCTTTGCATATACATGTACAAAAGTTTTGTTAGGGGAAAATTGTCTAAGTTCCCACAGCTGTCATTTTGTCAAAAATTATTTTTTCTAAACCAAACTCCTTCATGCATATGTTCAATGTGTTTACATTTTATAGGCAAAGTATCAAATTGCTCCATCAAAAGCTGTGGTAGGAGTTGATCGGCCCGTGTATGGCCTATAATAGCATAAGCATAAAACCCAATACAAAAAGCCATTTAGAACTACAAAGGGAAATAACTCTAATAGAATTGGCCCCTATCCACTACTTTTTTGTTTAAAGTATTTGTCTTGCATATATGAACATGTTTGCAAGGTTTGATGAAAATCCAGCAATGACTCTTCAAGATATTAAGGAAACAAAGCGTTACGGACGTACGCACGGACGGACGCACACACGGACGGACAACGTGAAAACAGTATACCCACCACAAGCAAAGTTTGCGGGGGGTATATTAAAAACAAAGTTTGCGGGGGGGGGGGGGGTATATTAATGAGAGACTGCCTCCAGCTAAGTCAAGTACATCAGAATGGCTCATCGGACAGGAGTGGATCCAGGATTTCTTAAAATAGGGTTCAAATGTATAAAGGTGCAGGGGTGGGGGTTGCTCTGTTGATTGTATCTCAACAAGTTTCATAAATTTGATTGTATGTCATTTTTCATCTCAGTGAGACCAAATTATTTCATTTTCATTGGATATTTAAGTAAAATGAGATAAAATCAGCAAAGTGAGCCCCCACACCTTTATACATATGAACCCCCTTTCCAGAAATCCTGGATCCGCCCCTGTTCAATTCCATGCATAGAGCTCAATCATATAATCCTCTCATTAGAACTAGTCTTTGATCTTCCAAGAATAGAGATAAAGTACATATATCACAGGAGCTTGAAGTTCGATCCCCTAATCATCCCTATAGCCTCAAAACCAAAAGCTCACAATGTCATTACGTAGTGACACCGTGAGCTTTTGGTTTTGATGCTAGATAGGTGATATAAGGACCGAACTTCAAGCTCCTGTGCATATATATGGTCATAAAGTTGTCACTAGTGGTCATGGTGGTACCACATTAATCCCACTGTAAACCAACTGTTCTGAAGACATAGTACCCGTTTTTGAAGACTGATTGTGCCGTGGGAAGGTGAAGCGTTTTAGTTTCTAAAAACTAAGGAGTGAATCTGTGGACCTCTGTTGCTGCTGGAGACGATATTTGATATGAATAGAGATACTGCAGCAGCAATCTGAATTTACTTCACGCCAATAAAAGACATTTGTCAGCTGGTCAAAAATTGTGTTTCAAGAAAATTTCATGAAAATAGCTTTCTGCTCTAACAGTACGTCTTTGAAACTAAACAAAATTATAGGCACTTGCTCCCACTAAACGTACAAATATTCGACAGCATTTCTGCCTAATTTGATCTCACAAGTATGTTTAATAAACGAGCTGCGCGCCCTGGAGAGAATGATCTCTCTGCCTACAGAGCTGTTTTTAATCGGATATATTCGAAGATAGAGATTTAAGATATTAACATTGAAGGCGACTCTGCATTTCGGTTTCATTTTCAAGAAAAGCGTTTTCTGGATGCTCCTACACTTGACCTATTTCATGCTTGCCCATACACGAACATAGAGACCACTTTCATGTTCTCATGAGTTAATTGATCCAGTTCATGAAATTTGGAACTTCTCGCATGTGCGTGCAGCGCAGTCTCATATGAGCCGTCACTTTTCACACCCACGAAGTATTAGGCTCACATATAATAGATGAATTATAGATAACTCTAGATAACTGCCATATGCGCATGCATGTTTAAGGATGTGCTAATTGATCCAGTTAATGAAATGTGTGACCTGTTGCATGTGCGTCTAGTATGAGTCTGCACTTCTCGAATATAAATGAAGGCTCTGATTAAACCTTAGGCTTATTTGCCCACTAGATAGCTGCGCAGGTATGCTTAAAGATGGCGTGAAATACCACATCTTTCATAGTCCATCAATTTTAACCAAGGGCTCGGTCATTCGACAAAGCAGATTTTCCCCATAACGTACTTTATGAGACAGTTTGTAGATGGAGAAATTCATTTCACTGGCACAGAGTCTGTTAAAGATGTTGCAAAACCAGAACAACCTGTAACTGCAATAGATAAGAACAATGGCTCAAAAGTTAGAGAAACCATTGAAAGTGATGACAGATAACACGGCTCACATATTGCCAAATCTTTTTGGTGTATCACTATCAAGAGTACATTTCATTCTGTCGCGTATTTTGAAAGTACGAAACATTTTGCCAGATGGATACCCCATCTATTGACAGATGAACAAAAAAGGGTACGCTTACAAACGGCCAATCAATTGCTAAAAGTTTCCAAAATTCAACCAAAGGCAAGGAGCTCTAGCGATAAAACGTATATTTTCCCTTGTTCACATGATTACAAACACCAAATTTTCAAATTGCCCTAGTGATTTTAAAAATTGGTGTGGTTAGGCAGTAAAATATGCATAGTAAGCATCAAAATACGTTTCAAAGCGATTCATCATTTACAAAATCGTAAAAACTTGCGCTTTATACTCCCACCCCTCACTTTATGTCTTTATACTGGGTGCCGTTTAGACCAGACTTTGAGTACATGCATTGCTAGTTTTCAAAAAGTAAAAGTGCTAAAATGTTAAGGATATAGAAGTGTTCTTCATTTCCAAAACTTTACACGGTATTCCTTCTGCGCATGCGTACGAAATAGACTTAAAATTGTGACGTTTGTCACTGGAAAGATGAAACTGGTGTCTTTCAGTTTGTTTTTAGATCCCCCTAGACCCAAGACGCCCTTTGGACAATGGTATGTCGCTATCTACGTATACAAAATATATGTAAATGGCATCTTGGGTCTAAGGGATGAAAGTGGTCAAAGAAGACATCAAACATCTGTCAAAAATAGACCACTTTGCAAGATGGTCGTTCAATTGTATAAACAAGCACAGTGCTCATTCAAAACGAAGTAGGGTTATTACATGCATGAAGGGAAACAATAGACGGCTGGTCTATATGTACATGTATTTGTTTAACTTAGTGTGCCTTGTGTCTCCAGTCCTTATATCAACAAACATTCATGGAAATAGCCCGCCTTATCGTTAGAATTCTTTTGCAAACTTTGTTACTGGAGACGAGACATGGGTGAACTATTTTAGCCAGTTAGAAACTGAATGGCTAACCAAACACGGTAGACGACCTGTGAGTTTCCAAAGGGAAAATGAGCACAGAGAATGTCCTCTATACTATATTCCTCCCATGTGACGGTATAGCTGTACACGTTCTGGTGCCAAAAGTGTCACTGGGCGATATTACCGTGATGTGGTACTGAAAAAGCTCCGAAAATATTACCAGAAACGACGTCCAGTGACAGGATTTCAATTTGTTTGCCTATTGCATGATAATGCCCCAGCACATACATCTGAAATTGAAAAGCGATTTCTACAAGAATGTAAATTACACAACACAAGCATACAAACAATCAAAGGGCCATAACTCTGAAACGAAGAAATGCATCCGTAACTGTATGCGACACGTCGTATTGACTAGTCCATGCTAGATCTTGAATAGCATTGATTGCCTACCATTATTATTATTATTATTATTATTATTATTATTATTAACAATAATTTCAGAGGGTAAACACATTTAGCCTATCGGCTATTCTACCATGTGGCCCTCAATAAGACATGAAATCTATACATATATACAAAACATCAAATAAATAAAAAAAACATTTCATCTTCCAAATGCCTAATGCGTACATAACCTTTCAGTTTTCAAAGGACAAGTTCATCCCAATATGATATAACCATGATTCAGGTAAGATCTGGTTAAGGTTACTGATTGGCACATAAAACTTAGAACATTTTTGGGGAAAACTTAAATTTAGAGCATTTTCTACGAGAAGCATCTTATGCTTGTTAAAGCTGCATACTCTGTAACTATGAACATTTTTCGAAAAATTTTATTTTCTTTTTAAATCATTAGTAAAAGTAGAATTAAGCTATGTTTTCACAATAAAAATGTTCAGTACAGCCGAAAACTGCATGGAAAAGTGAATTATCTTATCAAATAGGTGTTTATTTCTCTTGTTGGTAATTATTTGCGTCCCTCCAATAATTCTAAACCGTTGAATTTTAACATAAATGCAGTTGTTTGGATAGTGAAAACTTGTTAAGATTTACGAAAACGGTAAAATGTTTACCTGAATTTGAGTATTTTTACTGTGTTCTTGAAAAATAAAAACATAATTTTTAAAATTAGAAAATCAAAAGTTACAGACTATGCAGCTTTAAGTAAAATGCATAAGTTTATCTTTTAAAGGATCATTGACACTTGCTATGGGTAAATGCCTATGGTTTTCAGTAAAAATAAAAGTTTGTCTATCGTCCCTTTCTTCACCTTGAAGCTACCCTGACCTGAGTACTTTATGGTTGTGAAATCTGTTTTCGATATAAAATGCTTTAAAGATGTAAAATTTTGGGTAGAACAATGAGTTTTCCATTAAGATATATAGGAATTCGAAAACATTTTTTAAAACATCATTCCCCCCCCCCCCCCCCCCCCCCCCGTGTGCCAGCAAAATCATTTGCATGTATATGTGTTACCATATTTTACACATTGTATGGAAGTGGCTTGCTGGCACAAGGGGGGAAAGATGTTCAGCAGCCCAAAAATCCAGGACCTAAGCCCATAAAATGCCTTTTCTACCAAATAAGAAACTAATGACAGTAATGAAGTTCTCTAGAACCAACCTTTTAAATTTCTTTGTATTCTGTGCTAGTTTAATATACCGTACTTAAAGATTAAAAGTAGAATTAGCAAGGTTTTATGCATTTTTTCATAAGAAAAAATCTCACTGTTATTAAATGGCACATTATTTTGCAAACGTCCTGTACTTATCTATTTGCATGCTAGGGAATTGTTCATGTTTTTATTTTCGTCTGCTGACTTCCTTCTAAATTAAGTTTTTTTAAAAATAAACCACCCAGGACCACCATCAGAGTGTCAAACAGTTTGGATCCAGATCAAGCCCGACATTCTATTGGTCTTCATCTGGGTTCAAACTGTTTGCAAAAGGTTGTTGGCAGACGACAAAATTATCCACTGGCATGCAAAGAGTTATAACAGGTAAATACTTTAGTGTTCAATATATTGTCTCATATAGGGATATACATGCATCATGTATACAATAAATATTAGGACACTTTAAATACATTAAACATGCTATGCCCTTTAAACAAAGCAAAAGTAATATTCAAAGGATCTAGTTAGAATCAGTTTTACTTTCCAATGCTTAATGGGACACTTTCATTCCTTCAAAAATATTTATTTATTTTGTTGAGCTTCCCGTTTTGTATTATATACGGTACATGTAGTCAAAAATGTACAGATAACTTCTAAATTACCACCCAAAATCATTTTATTACAAAACATACTTTGTTTTAAAAACAATTTCATCAATTATCGTTATTCGTTAATACTCTGCATATGGTATGTTCAATAGATATCACCGTGCCTACCAAATAATTTAAGAAAATGTGCAGAAATCACTTTTTAAAGCACTTTTTATTTTCATGAAATTTCAGACCCCCTCCCCTTTCAACCCGCCATAACTCTCGAGTGAGTAGGAATTTTGAAAATATTTTTCTTGCTGGCTCTTGCCATTAGATTCACCTATTGCACTGATACTACATGCACCACACTAGAAGCTCAAAAGCAGCGTTCTGGGAATCAGAAAAAATAGACGTATAAGGCCCAAACTGTCAATGATCCTTTGTCTGAAAGCTAGATAGAGAAGATGCATTTTTGGTATAAGTAGGAAGCGAATTCCAGTATTAGGGCTTTTACTTCGACAAACAAGAATAAACAAACATTTTTAAAACAACGAGTATCACAGCATGCACATATATTAGACAGTATTATAAGAGACAAAGCACAATGTACAAATATATCACAGCATGCAGAAAGCAAATTAAGATATAAGAAGGTAAAATGTATATATACCAATAGAGAACATCAGCAGGGGGATTGATGAACCATCAAACCCACTGCTAACGAGAACTATTGGGTACTGCACTATAGCTGGGGAATTTTTTAATGAGATACAAAAAAATTTGCCGTCGACCGATAATCTAAGTGGTCGATCATGAACCTGAGAATTCGGTGTCAACATATTTGTGAAGACCGTTTAGAGCTTTATACGTTAGAGTAGCCTTGTTATAGAGTTTGTTGAAGCGTCGAGGCTGTTAAAGGGACTCCCATCCAAGGCTCTGAAGCATGTTTATTACACATCCTGTAATTTGTTACACGCAGTGAGATTTTAGTTCGAATTGATCAGTGTAACGGATACGACATAAGAAAATTAAGGCTCTTCAGAGCTTCCATAAATTTAGTCGCTGGCGTTAACGCGTAACGTCAAAACCATGGTGACTGCATAACGCCACACATAGAGTTTGAAGAGCGTGAGGAAAATGGATGTCAAAAGACACAGAACACCGAGATTTGTGAAGGGTGTCCCTAACGCAGGATGGATGGAAACGCCCAGGTTTCTTGAGGAAGATAGAAACAAGAGACTGAAAGATTTTGACAAAATCAATCAAGTAAGATAATAAAATGGACTTCTCACTCAACGGGTGCGGGGTGAGGTGCTATTTTACAATCACTTGTGTAACTATTTTCTATTTATGAGTGAAGCACGGTGGTGCAGTGATACTCTGTCGAGATATTGCGAAGGGAGCGTGGTAGCTCAGTGGTTAGCGCACTTGCCTCTGGTGCTAGAGGTCCCAGGTTCGATCCCCGCGAGGAAAATTTCGGTGTCCGAACATGCTTTCCTTAGTGACCTTTGCAGGGGTGACACTAAATAAGTGTGCCGTTCTTCGGATCAGGACGTTAACCTCAAAAGTTTTATTTCGATAGGACTCTTCGGTTTTGATACACAATAACATAAGATAAACCCTTTTAGCAGCTTAACCATAGAAATTCAGCTTTAAGCTAGCAATTTACATTCAAAATTTGCGCTGCTCTGTACGCTTTATTATTAGCGATACAGCATTGAAATTTTCAGCGATTATACATTATCACCCGACGTCAACAACATAATGCCATCAAATTGAATTTATATTGAAACCGGAAGTGTGCAGTAGTCGTAAAATTTTAATCGTAAAAAATGGACTAATCAAGTCCTACATTGTTTGGCCTACAGTGTTAAGGTAAGAAAAAAGTGCATTTAAGAATTTTAGAATGAGGTACTGATGAATTTCAAAATCTCGAAAATTTTCGAAAAATGCATACTTTTAAAAATGCGTATAATATACCTTAAGCTAAATTTCAACTGTTGTTTTTCAAGTCGAGTAGATCAGTTTGTAACCTCATACACTTCAGTTTTTTAAAAAAAAAACACACACACGCTCAAATCCATTTTTTTTTAAGTCGAGTTTTGCATTTTTAACCCAAAAAAATTGGAGTAAAAGAGAATTGTTCCAAAGCAACGCTAAACTTTTACCCATTAAAATGCACATATTTAGACAAAAATCATTTCTTTGGTCAGAAATAATAAGTTTGAAAAGTGACCGATTAGAACTTGGTTTCAGTTTATATGGGGCACGATAAAAACCAAAACATACCTGTCTAGGTTTATTCAATGTCTACACAACGGTGTATAAATGTACATGTTAGACTAAGTGTAAGACATAAAATTTGCCATTTTAATACACAGTCATTGACCACTGTAGCAAAAATGGTTGGTAAATGCGTCGATCAGAAGGATGAAATACGGGCTTACATCAAAGCTTGCTATAAACTTGGTTGTTCTTTGAAGCAGCTGATGACTGAACTTTCTACTGCTTGTGGAGCTTCTGGTGTGCCTAATGACACAGTAAGGCGCTGGAAAAATAATTTTGAATCAGGTGTAGAGTTCATTAAAATGTAACAAAATCAGGCAGGCCAAAATCTGCATCTCGTAAAGAAATCGTTTCAAAAATAAAGGAAATCAATGAAGGAGATGCCAGATTTACAGTTCGTGACATTGCACGAAAAGTAGGCATATCACTATCAACGGTTCACCTTATTTTGAAGAAGCATTTGAAAGTCTGAAAGATTTTTGCTAGATGGGTGCCACATCTGTTGACTGATGAGCAAAAGAAGCAACGGGTTAAATTGGCCAAAAAGCTGCTTCAAATGTTTCCAACTTATGACAAAAAGCAGATTGCCAATGTCTTCACAGGTGATAAAACTTGGGTCCATATTTTGAGCAATAAAATCTGGACCACTAAACACAGCAAATGCCCATTGATTGCAAAACGGTCTTTGAGCGCAAAGAAAGTTTTGTATGCAATGGAGGAGTCACAAGAAAAGTGCTGGTGAAAAGGGGCAAAAGCATCACCGAAAAGTACTACAAAGCCGTAGTACTGAAGAAACTGAAATCGTATTATCAGAAACGACGCCCTGCCACTGGTTTTAAACATATCCGTCTTCTACATGACAATGTCCCCGCTCATACCTCCGCAATAGTTACGGCGCTACTGAAGAAAGAAAAAGTACCTCCCGTATTCCCCAGACCTTACCCCATGTGATTTCTTTTTGTTCCCCAAATTGAAATAATTCCTTACTGGGCGGAAATACCAGTCCTGACAGGCACTTGGACCTGCCATTCATCAGTACCTTATTACTGTGCCCAAATCAGCGTACCGTGACGCCTTCAGGAACTTGGATACATCGTCTGAAATTTTGCATCTCTAGCCACGGGGAGTACTTCGATGGCATGAAATGAGCACTTTTGGGCTAACTTGATATTTGAAGTCTCTGGATAGAAATAAGCAATTCATTTCGAACATCCCTCGTATGTAGCGGCATGTACTATTGTTCTAATAAATTTAAAGAGTTTTCTACAATAGATCATATCAGAGCCAGTATTTTAATGGAATTAGTTTATAAATTCAAATGAATCGTTGGAAAACCTAATTTTATTGACCAATTCCGAAAGATAAATCAAACGTTTAAAAAAAGTTGGACATAACACGGACACCATGCGACAGTCTGCGTTTATAGCTAGTTTCCTCTTTAATTGCACGATGGCTGGTCATGCCTCAGACTCAATGACGGCCCTGACCACTGACGCAAAGCTTTCATCCGTGGGTTGGTGCCTGATGCGTGTCTTTAACTGGGCCCACCATGGCCCAACTTTAGGTTTTCTGTAGCTCTGACTATCTGCGAGTCGTGAGCCCGTTGTTGTTTCATCATAGTGTGTAAATTTGATTAGATTTTTTCTCTGTGATGAATCATATTGCTTAAATTAGGAAGCCTCCATGGGAGCTAAACATTTTTTGTGCGTGTAAATGTATAACAACAAAGAATCTAAGGCGAAGAATTGGTACCAATAAAATGCATTTAAGGATCTCGTGTGACTTATGGTGTATTAGGCTTCTGTCGGCTCTACGGTTGTGGTTCTTCTGTTGTGGATACATTGTTTATTGTTCCTCCCATTGTTTGTGTAGATTCTGTATTTGGCCATTGACTCTTTTGCAATCATCTTGATTGGGAAACTTTTATTGTCTTCATGGTGGCTTGTGGCTGTTAGTGTGCTGTGGGTCTTCCTCGCGGTGACGTGTGTATGAATGTGGTATTTCCTGATCATACTCACTTTTTATACAGGCTTAGTATACATTATAAGGTGATGCCAACAAGTATCATTTTCTTAACCCTTATACCGCCACTATTTTTGTCCTGAAGATGGAGTCTACTTTTCAAATGCACGTACTACTAGATTGCATTATGAAAGCAAACAATATGAACTCTGATCAGACAGCTCCCTTGGGAGCAGTCTGATCTTGGTCCTTATTGTTTAAAATATAGACCTCAGAAAATTAGCAGACGAAAGGGCAGACGAAGGTTTGTTTACCAGTACCAGGGGCACTGATTGAATTTCCTTGCCAGTACATAGTGTATACATACTTTATTCAGCGAGAGCTGCCCTAGTGATCCCAGGTAAAAACAGTGGTAGTAAGAGAACAATCTGTATGAACGTGTGGCCGGCCGAACTCCATATATAAGTTAAGTTAGATTATCAATTTGACTTACTACCTACTGCATTACGAAAATCAGCTCATAAAGATGCCCTGTTGCGAGTAAGCAAGGTCAATGAATGGGTTCTTGAACCAGTTGGGCTTCAGGTCTGTTATTTTGTCCGGTTTTTAACAGATGCGTCACTGAGAGGGCCATTATATAAATGATTAAATTTTGGTGACCTTGGCCTATATGCTAAATTTCAAGGTCACTCTTTATTCTGAACCAATCTCCAGATGCATTATTGGGAGGACATTAAAAATGGTTATATTTGGGTGACCTTGACCTAATTTCAAGGTCACTAGGGTCATATAACTCTATGAAAAAGCCTTGTCTACACTCCACTTTCTGAACCATTGGCCAGTTTTCACCAAACTTGCACATATGCGTCATTGGGAGGACCTAAGAAATGATTAGATTTTGGTGACATTGGCCTAATTTCAAAGACACCAGGGTCAAATAACTCTATGACAAAGCCTTGTCTGCACTCTATTTTCTGAATGAAATCGCCAGCTCTTCACCAAACTGACGCAGATGCATCATTGGGAGGACCTAAAGAAATGAGTAGACTTTAGTGACCTTAAAGACATATATTTTGTGATATATGGAATCATTAGTGAATTTACTGATAAGGGACAGTTTCAGTATCTCACAAACTTAAAGGGGCCTCAAGAGGGGACTTACCTGTATACAACACAATTTCACTCACTAGGATAAAATTCAATATTTATCAGGAAATACCTAATCCCTTCATGGGACCACTTTATTGCCCCCTGTAAGGAAGTCATAATCACCTAATAAAGATTAGCCTTTGATCTGTCCAGTATGACCCCTGGAGAGAATCATAATGAGTGGTGCCAGTATTATTGCTAAATTTTCTATGTCTTTAACCTAATTTTCAAGGTCACCAGGTTGATATAACTCTATGAAAAAATCTCTCTACAATGGCCAGATTTTCACCAAACTGGCACAGATACATCATAGGATGGACCTTAATTAATGATTAGATTTTGTTGATCTTGACCTAATTTTCAAGGAAATCAGGGTCATATAACTATGAAGTGAGTGGGGAACATACGTTCTGTTCTGAAAACTCCATCTAATGTTTCATGCTTTTGTTGTCGTCTGTCAATTTTTTTCAAAATTAAATTTTTATGAAATTATTTCAGGAACACTATCGGAGTGTCAAATGGTTTGTATCTAGCTCAGGACTAACATTTTGTTTGCAAACGAAAAGAACTGCCACTAGCAAGGAAAGAGTTAAGGGTTATGGAGTTTAAAGTACGGATGCATGTAATACCACAAAACCCTAGTGGGGACAAAAAAAAACTCACAAAAAATGTGGCGTATGATTAATACAATCTCACATGTGTGGTAGTTTCATGAAAAGAAATTGTAAAAGGTCCTCCATTCGATGTAAACTAAAGAAGTTTATAGATGTACCACAACGTCTAAGTAATGGCCTTTGGGTTTTTCTACTTCAAAATATTGATACAGAGCGCAAAAATGAGTCAGCCGGACTGGAACATGTGTTTGTCAAATATTTTAAAGTAAATATAAATAAATGCCTGAACCCTTTTTTTCTAGAACTGTATATCATATTGTAAATAAAGTCACAATTCAAAGCCTTTTTCTGATCTATACTTTATTTCTAACACAGGGAATGAGAAGATGTACAACAAGGACGAGTCATTTCCTAGCACCATGTATTGTTGAACATAACCATCTTGAGATGAATGAATCACTGCCAGTCTTGGACGGAGAGCTCGAAGATGAACAACTAGAACAATTATATGACACTCTCAAACTAAGATTCACATCACTCACAAGATGTATAAGCGCCTGTGAAAAGCGAAGGTATCAATCGTCACCCACTTACACATGTAATATTCTGGAGGACACCTACCACTCCTCATCAGAAATAACTCCGCCCTGGTTCAGAGCACTGTTAATGAACGGTCCAGAGACTTTTGAGCTATTACCAACATTTCCACAAGGACTTCCAGGTACTTCAACAGAATATCGAGATTTGGCAGCTTCCAAATTCAATGTGACTTTCTCTTTTGTGGATAGCAGGCTTGGAATTTATGGTGGTTTATTTGTGACCGAAAACGTGAAGAAAAATGTTTCAAAATCAGTAGTTGGATGTTCATCTGTTAAATCTAATTTACATTACTCAACTGGCAATCTAGACATGTGCCAACCAATGATGGTGTCAGAACGTCTGTGCCAACCAAAAGTCTGTTTATATAGCAACAGACAAAACGTTTCTGTCTCGAAAACATCACATATTTATAGCAACCATTCAGGAATCGCTACACAAACTTTAAATGATAGTGCAAGCACAAGTGTGTGGCTAACAAACTACAGTTACACTGCAATGCCGTCGGGCCCCGTATTTAAAAGGCGAATCGTGATGTGTGGCCAGTTTTCTATGAACAAAGTTGATAAACGTTTTAGAATAATATTCATTCTCGGCGCTGACAATCAGGTGAAAGGAATATATAGACGACAAATGACAAGTGAGCCCTGTTTTTTAACATGGAGGATAGTATTTTCACAACATTCAGAGGATTGACATACAGTCAAAATAATTCGAAGTCCTGGGGACTAGACGTTTTGTTTCGAATTATCAAAAGTTGTAAATATAGGGAGGTAGACATAAAAATATAACCCCAAAATAATTATTATCAGGGTATTTTTTCTATCACAAATAAGTTTTGGGCGCATAAAAGAAATGTCTCAAGGAGACATTTCTTTTACGCACCAAAGACATGTTATTATATACTGAAACAATAAAGTTATGTCCGCTTGACGTTAATGTCTGCCAGTTCTTAATGAATGAACATATTTCATTCAATTTTTTACATAACAAACTGATATCATTTAGAAACGTTATGCATCTAAACGAAATTCATTTGATAACCAGTAGAGCCGCTGACAACTCAGAGAACACGAGTACCCTTAAAATCAAAAGTCACAACATCAGTAGCTTGTGTGTCCATTATAATTCCGAACAGTTCAAGCACATTAAAACATCACTGAGCAAACTCTCTAGTAAATGTTATGCATGTAAGCTGTATGCATTGCTTTTACGACCACAACCATAAATCTGTAACATATCCTGACGTCACAAAACATCGGCCAAGAGCGTGGGTGAAGACACTCAGAAAAATCAGTTTTGGTCCAGCATTTTGATATTCAACAGTCGGTCAAATTTGAAGTTCTTTTTCGTCATCACAAGCATTTTAACATTGATTAAGAATAATCAGCATTAAAACAGTTGATACTGGAAATTCATGTGCGTTTTTTTTCAGTAAGGGGTGGGGTATACAACACAGATTTAGTGAACATGTGATGGCCGACATCAGCCATGTTTTTTATTTTTATCTTTGTGTTATCTTTGTCATACACAAGCACAACAAATTAAGCAAAAACGGTGTCAAAATAATGTTAATTTAAGGAGAATCGGAAGTTCTTATATTGTTATTTGTTTAATGCAAAGGGTGGTAATTTCGATTAAGTTCGTAAATTAACGATTTTGAATTGCAATGCCGCTCGTTTGATAAGCACATTTGAAATTTTTAGATGTTTTCTCATCGTTGGACGTTCCTGGTTGCCATTTAACGTAAAATATGTCACGTTTTGGTGATCAACTTGCTGGTGATAGTGGAATGAGTTGTTTTCACTTAAGGGTCAATAACTCTTCCAGATAAGAAGATAAAATCAATTAATTACCAACTTTTGTGTGTGGACGTTTGATAAACATTTTGGTATATTTTTTGCTGAGACATCTTAATTGGATCAAAAGATACAGTACCATGAAAATCAGACGTATCTTTTTTGCTTGAGTATATTATTATAGACAGTCATTAAAATAGATCAAGAATAGGTCCTGAATCCAGAGTGTCCAAAATTTATTTCCAATTAGCAAGTATATCAAACAACTGAAGTTTGAATTTTGAGTTTTTACTGTATTTACTGAATTTTGTCAGCATGCAATTCAAAATCATCTTTAGAATAAGTTTTTTTAAGAACACTTTGAACTATTCTCAATGTTCATTGAACCCTAAACTTATCATGAATGCTGTCATTAATGCACACATCACATTTAGGCCTACATCGATAAGAGCATATGCGGTAATAATAGAGTTCCAAAAACAGAAAGTGATTTATCTCTGCAATGATAAGACCGAAGACAGTAATTATAGAGTTCAAAGTACATTCAAAGTGCCCCAAGTGGCATTTATTTAAGATATGAATTCAATTTTTGGAATGTTCATGGAATCATGAATACTTTGGGTCTCTTCCAATGTAAGTGAAGCCCAAAGGGCTTCACGTTAGCTTTGCAAGAGACCCGAAGTAGTCATGATTCCATGAACATTACAAAAATTGAATTTATTGCTTATATTTACATTTTATAATAATCATATAAAACATAGAAATTATTTATAATTTAGGAAAAAAACAGTTTAGTATTTAATATGTAATCGTATTAACGGTTTTGTTGGAGTGTAAAATGGAAAAGCGGAACAGCCAGTGTGAAGACGGACAGCCAATGGAGCAGACAAGAGTATTGTTTTGCACATGCCACTCAGGTGTTGCTCGCTGTCAATCACAATACCAGTGTCACTTCTGGTGTTCCAAGCATATTGCACAGGCAAGTGAGCTTGGCAGCTGTCAATCAAATTTATTGAGGCAATGAACGGTTGCAAAAATCTAAAGATTCATTAAAAGCATGCTTTGAAAATGTAAATATTACAGCATATACAGGATTTATATCTTAATTGCGCATTTATGAGAGCATATACAATAATTATATGAGTTCAAAGAACATTGAAAGCTATCTTACTGTGCATTTACAAGCGAGAACATTTAAAAGCATATTGATCTAGCATTTATGAGAGCTTCTGTAATTATACTGTTCAATGAACACTGAATGTGATTTAAGTTTGCACTTATGAGAGTATACATGCACAGATCCAAAAAGTTTTGTCAGAGGGGGTCCAAATAACAGTATAAGTGCGCCATCATCGGCCTGCAAGCGAAAGGCCATTTCGCTGGCATGCTGATGATGGCCCAACATTGTATGCTAGCTTGGTAGCTTTGTGATTTTTCAGGGGATCTGGACCAGTATTGCTAAGAAACACTATATTTTTGTGATTTTTCAGGGAAGGGGGGTCCGCATCTTTTGATCCCCCCCCCCCTATGGATCAGCGCATGGTATATACATTACAGAAATTGTAGAGTTCAAAGAAACACTGAAGGTGATCTTGATGTACATTTATGAGAGTGTATACAGTAGTTATAGTAGAGTCCAAATGCCTGGGTGAAAGTTCCTAAACTTTCGAAATCTAAAACGTAAACTATGCAGTATGCCTACAAATTGTAGATTTTTCAAGGCTGAAATAGTCAAATGTCTGAAGACATACTCAAATAAATCAGAGGTACTATTATAGTTAACTTAATTCAGGATCTTGAGGCTGACTTTCTATGGAAAGTCAGCCTAAAAATCCTGAAAACAGGGCTTCATAGAACTTTTTGATATCTGGAATGCATAATATGGAATGCATGGTTTCTGTGACCATCAGCGTCACATAAATGTAACGTCCACATTACTTTAGCAAAGCAGATTCTCAATGTATATCCGAGGTCTGATTCCACGGAGTTTTACGGAATTGATCGTGGCAATTCACATTGCATTGGAATGCATAATATGGAATGCATATTGAATAAAGCAGAAATGGACTTGAAATCATGTAGCTGTTATTGTTCTGTGTCTCTTCCTCACAGTGCTGTTGGTTGGTCTGCAGTTTGATTGTGGCATTTACTCACTTACTTTTAGAAATTGCATCACCATTCGGGTGCGCAAACCAAGATAGATCACCACATGGCTTTATCTCATTATTTATTGTATTGTTACGACAGTGTTGCATTGACTGTCCGCTTCTTTCATACTATGAATTATACCATCTAGTGGCCTTAATCTTCCAATGTCTTAAACAAAATACAAAACAATTATGTTTTAATGTTTATTGCATAACAATTATGCAATGTTTAACAATTTTATTTGAATGTGTTCTCTTGTCATGAAAAATAAACAATGTATAAGTCTTTGCATGTTGGTAATTTTTCATGCTTTATCGTCTGTTGATTTTTTTCAAGATCATTTTTTTTTTCAAAAAATTCTTTCGGGAATACTATCAGAGTGTCAAACAATTTGGATCCAGATCAGGTCTGACGTCAGGCCTGCTCTGGGTATGTCAGGGGTATAAAAATGTTTGTGACTAGAGATAAATAATCAACTAATTTAAAATAGTGGATCTTACACAAGTGATCATTTCATATGAAATTTATTAAAAGAGCCTGTGGGAGTTTAATAAATTTAATATGAAATGATCACGAGTGTAAGATTCTGTTTATCATATAACCTTTTAAATGCGATTTTGTCGCCCTCAAAATTTGTTTATTTCAATGAAAATTAGTATAGTTGTAACCGATGACGTCATGACATTACTTGTTCCCACCCATATTATGTAACTTGTGACATGATGTTATCCATTGAATAACAGTAACGCCATTATGATAAGCATTTTAAGAGTGCATAAGTCTCTGACAATAGCCAACCTAAGACTCACAAGTCTCTGCATAAGAGTTAACTTTTTTGCTGATGACCTGCATAGCTAAAAAAAATTTAAGCCTAAAATTGTGAATATTCATATACATCAGTTTTAATATATGTTTTGGGTGCTCAAAAGAACTGTCTCAATCTCTTGAGTACATGGGTGAATTCAAAATTTTCCAAAATCCTGAACTTTTGAAGTTCAAATCTTAAAACTGGTGTATGCCTACAAATCATTAATAATTTCAAGTTAAATGGTCAATAATTTGTTGTCCTTAGATGAACTGTAAATAAATCAGAGAAGTTATGATAATCTGCCTAATTCAGCATTTTGAGGCTGACTTTCTACGGAAAGTCAGCCTCAAAATCCTGAATTGAGGAATAATCCTGAAAACTTTCACCCATGTTAGTAGCCACAACACATGCTTTGGTTGAGAAACAAGAAAATTAATTTTTGATTAAGCACTTTTTATCTAGGGGCACATGCTCTGAGTCCCATGTACTCAGTAAAGTTCAAAGCCAACACGAACACTGACTGTTAATGTCAGTCTGAGTATGACATGTAGTGGGCAATCCAGAGGGGGTTCAAGGGGTTCGGGCCTGCCCCCAGATTTTAAATATCCTATGAAAATGGTATAATTTGGTCTCGGTGAGACCAAATTATTCCATTTTCATGGGATATTTAGGAAAAATGAGATAAAATCAGTACAGCCAACCACCCCCCCCCCCCACACACACACACCTTTAAACATATTATGAACCCCCTTTCCAAAAATCCTTGATCCGCCCCCAACATGGTTGATGAACCTTTTTATAGGAGAATCAGTAATGATTCAGTGATTTTGTAACCTGTGCATCCTGCATCTTTTGCTCTAAATTTTGTCTCTGGGATGCAAAGTTTTTATTTCGGCGAGTCCCAGGATGCAATAGTATTGCAGACCTGCCATTAAAAATAGTGTTCTGGACTCATAAGTTTGCAGTTGGACTCATTGATATGGGAAACAGGGAGTTCCAGGACCCATAAGCCCAAAATTGTAAATGAATCACTGCTGTAATGTCTGCCAACATCAAAGCATTTTCTATCTTATGGCAGGTAAATCTACAACATATATGGCCTCTTCATCTGTCCCACAAATCAGTGTCTGGGACTCAATGTCTATTGTGTTCACTGGTAAATTCTGATTGGGGAGGAGTGTAGTGATCATATCTGCCAATATCAAAGCATTTTCTATCTTATGGCAGGTAAATCTACAACATATATGGCCTCTTCATCTGTCCCACAGATCAGTGTCTGGGACTCAATGTCTATTGTGTTCACTGGTAAATTCTGATTGGGGAGGAGTGTAGTGATCATATCTGCCAATATCAAAGCATTTTCTATCTTATGGCAGGTATATCTACAACATATATGGCCTCTTCATCTGTCCCACAGATCAGTGTCTGGGACTCAATGTCTATTGTGTTCACTGGTAAATTCTGATTGGGGAGGAGTGTAGTGATCATATCTGCCAATATCAAAGCATTTTCTATCTTATGGCAGGTAAATCTACAACATATATGGCCTCTTCATCTGTCCCACAGATCAGTGTTTGGGACTCAATGTATATTGTGTTCACTGGTAAATTCTGATTAGGGGGGAGTGTAGTGATCATATCTGCCAACATCAAAGTATTATCTATCTTATGGCAGGTAAATCTACAACATATATGGCCTCTTCATCTGTCCCACAAATCAGTGTTTGGGACTCAATGTCTATTGTGTTCACTGGTAAATTCTGATTGGGGAGGAGTGTAGTGATCTCCATTTTGTTCCTGTTTGCGTCAATGGACAACCATGGACTAGAGACACTGGGTGTGCTTGTATGGTGCTGGGTAAACAACGAACCACCACCAGAGCCTGCTCCTGAAATGAATTGAAAACCAGGGTTCTTACAAACAAGTATGAGTAAAATTCAAAGACTTCTTAAAGTCTCTCCAACAGTTTTTTAGGTCTTAAAGTTTATGAAAAATACTGATCTAAGTGTTAAAATTCTACTTCAGAAATGCTAGATTGAGATAATGGAGACAGTAGTGCTGGAAAATTAGTATGAAATTGTTGTGCCATTTATTGCACAACAATTTTATACTAATTTAGGTCTCTATCAACAGTGCTAAGTCCTACAGAAAACAGTAGAATTCAAGGACTTTTCAAGGCTTTTGAGTGATTTTCTAGTGATTTTCTCAAGGCAGATTTCTTTTTCAAGGACTTTTCAAGAAAGCCCTCTAAATTCAAGTACTTTTCAAGCCTGTGTGAACCCTGCAAAAATTAACTCTTTGCATGCTGGGTAATTTTTCTTGTTGTCGTCTGCTAATTTATTTTCAAAATTAACTTTTTTAAAATATTCTTTCAGAAATGCTGTCAGAGTGTCAAACAGTTTGGATTCAGACATTGTGTCAGTCCTTAAAGCCCTTAAAGGGCCAATCGCAATAATAGTCGTCTGCTTTTCTCATCTGCTGAAGTGTTTAAGAAGCCTCTATGGCAAACAGCCAGGACCCAGATCAAACTGCTCCTATAGGAGCAGTCTGTTCTGGGTCCACGCTGTTTGCTTCTATACTTAATTTGTCGGTAATGTTAGGCAGTTATTTGCAGCAGACGACTTCAGCAGACAACATTTTCAGATGCATTTTTTCTTGGTGCTTTAAGGGTTAATACATCTGTTTGCTATTATTAACAATAATACTGATAAGGATGCATTTTTTACTTGGAGCTTTGAGGATTAACTCTTTGCATGCTGGGTAATTTTTCATGATTTTTTTGTCATCTGCTGACTTTTTTCAAAATCATCTTTTTTTAAATATTCTTTCAGGAATGTTATCAGAGTCTCAAATGGTTTTGATCTAGACATTGTGTTAGTCCTGATCTGGGTCCAAACTGTTTGCAAAGGTTATCAGCAGACAACTTTTGTTGTCATCTGCTGACTTTTTTCAAAATTAACCTTTTCCAAACATTCTTTCAGGAACACTATCAGAGTGCCAAACAATTTGAATAGAGACCAGGACCGATATTCTGTGCATGCTGGGTAATTTTTTATGCTTTTGTTGGCGTCTGCTGACTTTTTTCAAAATTATCTTTTTCAAAAAATTCTTTCAGCGACACTATCATTGTGTCAAACAGTTTTGATCCAGATCAGGACCAACATTCTGTTTGTCCTTGTCAGGGTCCAAACTGTTTGCAAAAGCTATCAGCAGACGGCAAAAGTCGCCGCTAGTAAGTAAAGAGTTAAATAACTTGTTTTTCTATACAGAAACAAGAAACGGATGCCTTCCCCTGTATTGATACAACAGGGGTGTCGAAATAGTAACTTATTCTACTTGTCCAGGGACAACTAAAAGGCCACAATGTACTTGTCCATAGAAATTTTTACTTGTCCGAAAAAAACAAATTAGCTTTATTTGTTTGATTTGATTCTTTACGTCCCATCAACAATCTTTCAGTTAAACAGGGACGGGTCTTCCTGGGTTGAACCAGTACTAAGCTAGGATAAATGTGTCTTGCTAAAGGACCATAATGCAGTGATGCTGGTGAGGCTCGTACCCGTGGCCTCTTGGTTTCGAGTCAAGCACTCTACCACTGAGCCACTGCCCTCCCTAATTAGCTTTATACCTTTCTGTGCTTAATTAATTTACTCTTTCAAAAACAGTATGAAACCAGATATCAACTATTGATCCTGATTTGCTTGCTTCTCTTGTAAACAATGTAGATCCTGATCAGCTGGCTTCTCTTGTTAACAGTGTAGATCCAGATCAGGATCCACACTGTTTTCAATGCAAGATGTGACCTCGTAAAAAATAATCAAAATATGATTAGCTTAATACATTTGTACTTGGCCAAGGACAAGTAAATAGACATTCTACTTGTCCTGAATGAAATGGGACCCGGTGGGACAAGTGCGGCATGGTATTTCCATAGCCCTGTACAATCTTAACATGTTTACATGGTGAAATAATAGCAAACAGTGAAAGCTCACAATACTGCCGGCAAAAGCCAGGCACAAAGGTTATAAAACTTTTTTCATGCTCAATTCAGCTGTGCGAAATTTTAAATGCTGAAAAAAGCTAAAATACTGAAAAATAAAAACTTGTTTCTGCTTAATACACTCAGATGGTGAATTTATCCTGCTAAGAAATGTTAAAATGCCATTAATTTTGTTAAAATCCTGAAGTTTAGAAATTCAAAATTTTAAAAATTGCAGGATGCCTACAAAAATGAATAATTTAAAGTTTAAATGATTAATGTTTAGATATTCTGAAAACTAACAGAGAAGCTATCAAAATCTGCCTAATTCAGCATTTTGAGGCTGACTTTCTACAGGGTTGGCACCATATTACCCGCCCGGGTAAACCCACCCCATAAAACCCGGGTTTACCCTGGTTGGGCAATAAGGTCATATTACCCACTTTGGGCAATATGCGGGTTTTATGAATATTTGGTCTTATACATTCTCAGTTTTCAGTCTTAAGAGAGATATAAAAGTGTAGAAATGACTCATATTTTGCCGTATTTTAATCTGTTTAATTAAAAATAGTGAGATGGTCATTAAAATAGGAGTTTTAAATATATATTACATTTTTTACATGATACAGACAAGTCAGTTTTCAACTATATCTGATTATTATTATAAATCTAGTCTATTATCATGATTATGCCAGTCTACCAATGTCATCTTTCCCCTATATCATGGGCTTCAATTAATATAAACAAATCCACTCTGGGTCTTATTTCTTGATCATACAGTATTGGCAGTAAACAAAAATTTTAAAGTTAACTTTGATTTGTGATGAGCTGTTTTATGCTTAACTGACTTTATGTATGTATGTGTAATTCTATTCTAGAGTGTTTGTTTGTTTTGTTGCTTTACGTCCCAAGTCAACAGCTATGGTCATGGCGGGACGGTCAGTTCACCTAACCACACTTTTCCTGGGCAGGCTTGAACAAGCGGTTGACCAGTAATTTGTGCACATACTTTCGCTTGTAACTGACAACAACCCTTCTTGAATAAATCAGCGGAAGGGAGGAGAATGACCGTAGAAATAATTTCATGATAAATCTCCACGAAACTTCAAAGTATGGGACCGGATCGGGATCAAACTCGCGACCCCTGGATAGTCAGTCAGATACGCATCTGTAGCCAGACACGTTACCGACTGCGCTACGCGGCCCATTTCCCAAAACATCTGCATTAAAATATATTCACACTTTTGTTAGTAGGACCAGCATGACTGCATTTGACCATAATTTCAATAGCCATGAATTATTGCTCAATCACTGCCCAAAGGTGTGAATCACAGTCAAAACAATACTACTGTTATTTTTTTAAATTTTGGGATATCCCCACAGTTTTTTGTAGCAATCTAAAATTTTACCACAAAATAATACCATCAAAAGATGCAGACAAAAATGCAAACAGCTTTAATCCTGATCTGGCTGTTTCTCTTTAGACCAGCACTCTTTGCACAGAAAAACTGTAAGGTAATAGCTAGTCGTGGGAGTTACGATTATTTTAATGATAAACTTCCAGATTTATAAAACCCACATAAAACCCATTTAACCCCAAAAACCAGCCCTCATAAAACCCGCCGGGTTGGGCTTTATGATAAAACCCGGGTTTTATGCCAACCCTGACTTTCTATGGAAAGTCAGCCTCAAACTCCTGAATTCAGGATTAATCCTGAAAACTTTCACCCATGGCAATAGCATGCCTTGTTTAACATGACCAGTGACCTCTGTTCTCAGACCTCCAGATAAGAGTGCATAATTGAAATTTAATTTTCTTATTTCTCAACCAAAACAAGATGGTTCTTTTGAGCACCCAAAACAGATGCTAAAACTGATACATAAGAAAATAATTACAATTTTACTTTCAAAATATTTTGGTGGCTCATTGGTAGAGTGCTTGACTCAAGACTGAGGGATCACGGGTTCGAGCCTCACCAGCGTCACTGTGTTGTGTCCTTGAGCAAGACACATTTATCCTTGCTTAGCACTGGTTCAACCCAGGAAGACCTGTCCCGACATAACTGAAAAATTGTTGACTGGGACATTAACAATCAAATCAAACTAAAATCAAAACATTTCACTAATCTTGACCTATGTGTTCTCCTTAGGCCAACCTTAAAAATATTTTTGTTTCCCCTTGCCCGACCCTGTTTTGCCAGTATTGGGCGGTCGATCGGAAAACTATTTTTTAACTTCTCAAATTCGATACCCTTTAAACTTAATTGTAAACAGTCCTACTATAGGCAATTAAAATTGAATACGGTAAAATCTGTGTAAAACAATCACTCAAAATAAACAAAACAAAGATGGTAGCATAATGAAGGTCAAAAGTATTGCAGAATGCTCCTCTTGGAGCATTCTGCAATACTTTTGACCTGCATTAGGCAATAATTTTCCTTGAAAAACAATTTTTGGTCTTTTGAGAATGGCTGTTTTACACAGTTTTTACTGTACACAAACAATTTGCTATGAATATCTTTTAAAGATAACACTGTTTACATTGCACAATTCTCTCAGTTTGCAATGAAATTTAAAAAAAAATCTTCACTGAAAATTCAAATAAAATATTGTGGGTAGGGACTTTTTTTCAGGGATGGTCGGGTAAGGGGAAACATATTAAATTTTAATCTAGGCCTTAGGCTTACCTGTGCCAGTCACAGACTGAGCCACTGTAGTACCATCCCAGTGCCACACTGATCCATCTTCAGAGCATGTGAACAAATGGTCAGGATTGTTCGGGTGAAATTTCACTTCCCACACTGAAAAGAAGAAAAAATCAAGAATTTTTTGTCTACCCACTCTTAATTTTTTCGTCTTTTAACTCTTCGACTGCTAATCGAGACTAAATATCATCTGCAAGTCCATGTTTTTGTTTGTTTTGTTGCTTTACATCCGAAGTCAACAGCTATGGTCATGTTCATCTAACCACACTTCTTCCTGAGCAAGCTTGAACAAGCATTTAACCAGTACTCCGTGCACACACTTTCGCTTGTAA
Source organism: Loripinus fragilis (assembly GCA_964019695.1). NCBI lineage: Eukaryota > Metazoa > Mollusca > Bivalvia > Lucinida > Lucinidae > Loripinus > Loripinus fragilis. Next base: position 32,175,446 of record OZ026517.1, read on the forward strand.
CTGACAACAACCCTTCCTGAATGAATCAGCCGAAGGGAGCAGATGACCATAGAAATTATTTCATGATCAATCTCCACAAAAGGATGGGATCGGGCCGGGATCGAACTTGCCATCCCTTGATCTGCAGTCAGATTCGCATCTGTTGCCAGACACGTTACCGACTGCGCTACACAGTAATATGTCTCTGTAGCAAACAGTGTGGACCCAGATGAGACTGCTCCTTTAGGAGCAGTCTGATCTGGGTCAACACTGTTTGTCTGTATGCTGAAGTTAGTCTTTGACGTAAACATTCACATGCAGCAGACAAATAAAGATGACATTTTCGGATACACTTTTTTCGTAGCAGATTGGAAAAATGAAAATGAAAATGAGTCTTAATCCTTGTCATGCTAAATTTTTTTATGTACTACAATCCACCCCAGTTTTTATCCTGTAACCTGCAGCATTCAAGTTGTAAGCATGCATTTTCAATCAGAGTAGAACACAGTGTTTATTGTGTCTTCATCAGAAGCCAGCTGATCTGAATCTACAGTGTTTTTCAAAAAGGGATAAATCCAAGGTCAACAAGTCAAGGGTTAAGTCCCCTGCCTCTTAAATTTTTATTGTTTTTTTAAATTGGAGTAATGGAAATGGGTCTTAAGATGAGTAATTTAAAATTGGAAACAATGTTAACCCTTAAAGCGCCAATCACCACTGCAGCAGACGATATTGCGTCAGACTTCACTCTTTTGCTATCGTCCGTGTGTAGGACATTGGACTTTTGCGATTGATACGTCTGTAGGACACAAAACCCATGCAATCGTTAACATGTGGGACACATTACATATGCAATCGTAAGTGACTAGGACATTCACTTTTTGAAGCATTTTGCTCTCATTATTTCTTGGACCATGAATGATTTGCTATTGTTTAGTATATGACAGCAGGCCTCAAGATAAGTGCGTATAGGAAAATTATTTTCTTTATTTCTCATCCAAAACATGTATTGTGGGTACTCAAAAGAACCGTCTCGATGAGACGGTTCTTCTGAGAATCAAAAACATATGTTTAAATTAATGTGTAAGAAAACAATTAAAATTTTACGAAAAAAAAATGTCCTTATCTGGACCTATTTATGACAGGAACCTCAACACTATATGTTATATGGTTACAACAGTCTGGTGGTGCAGTTCCACAGAGTCCTAAAAGTAGTTTGCATTACACAAATATGCCTATGCAATATTCAACATTTAGACAAAAGTATGCACTTCAGAGTTACTAGTATATGAATAATTAATTGCATTGACATTGCATTGTTCTACTTACTCGAGCTTGAGTGAGCTTCCAAAAGAGTGACTGGGAATTTTTCTTGTCTGAGATCCCAAATACTGAGGACCCCATCCTGACCCCCAGATGCAACAATGTGGTGCTGGCTGGGGTGTTTTGCTATACAATGTAGCGGTGTTTGTTCCCCAGTTCTGAAAAAAAGTAAACAAATTGGCAAAAGCTGAATGGAATTTCCAACTCGAATCAATTGGACCAGTCCATTACCAATTTTAAGGTTTGCTGGATTGTATTTTTCATTTTCATTCAAATTAAAATTGACCATTCTGCAAGCATACAGTGGAGACCTTGATTAGACACTGCAGAATGTCAGATCTGGTTCTACATTCTTTGCCTGTCCCACAAAAAGGATGTAAGGCTTATATGGGTTATTTGTTTTACAGAAGTTGAAACAAATCATTGCCTTGAGAGGCATGGGATGGATACCTTGAACCCACAAATTGGTCAAACTTGTCCAAACAGTCCTGTCTACTTCAAACCATCTATATTCTAAAGTTAAACTAAAATTCAAAGATATACAACATTATCATATGATGTTGCCTCTGCGAGTGAAATAACACCATGCAATAAAATAAATAAACCACTAGTGGCTTACATATTTTTGGGAAACGTTATGACGTCGATCACGTCAACGTTGGGTATATAATGACAAAATTATAACCCTCATACGGCAGTAATGAGATTTCAAATTAATCTTTAATGTCATATGAAAAAATAGAATCTAACATTCATGCTCTTGTATTATTGAATTTATTAAACTCGTTGCGCAAAAAAGAGATAAAATGCTCGGAAACCTCGCATTCTATCTCTTTTCCCAAACTCGTTTAATAAATTCAATAAAACATGAGTACTCATGTAAGATCCTTTATTTAAAATCTTATTCCTCAAATAAAAAAAGAAAACTAGAAACTGTGTTTACAAAATAATATCCCCCCAACAAAAGTCGTGCAGCTAAGCAGAGAATATCTTGAAGGAACAATGCCTGTAATGAGTTTAATACATACTGTAAATTCGGAAATTTTCACGAGGGTTTTATTTTCGTGTAACTTTGCATATGCGAAATTTCGTGAAAATAAAATCCTCGAGAAATGGCGAAAATACTCTGTCGTATACTAATAAAGGTAAAGCATGCCCTAGTCGCAAATTTTTAGCGTCGCAAATATGTCTTTTAACGCTAGTCGTGAAAATAAAATTCTCGTGAAAATTTCCGGATTTACAGTATGGAAGGTTCAATAAGAATGATCTTCATCTGACTAGGCAAAATTTACAGTTTGGCAAAAAGAGAAATTTTGTGTCACAAATTTGACATTTTTTGTTTATGTTGTAGGTCAGTGTCAGGTTGATTGTGTTTTCCATAGCCAGTTTTAGCATGGCATCGAGACAGGCTTAAGTTGGTACTAGGAAAGATTTTCCTGTACATTTTTTTAAAGGATGACTAAAGAGATTTCTGGGTATGTCTGGCCACAACAAAAATTGCTGTGAAGACTTCTGTAATTTCACAATAAATGACTAAGAAAAAGTTTTTATTTATTTAGAATAATGATTGCCAAAAAGTATTCAAAAATTGAAAGCCTTGCTCAAAAGCTTGTAGCCAGTTACCTCTCATATTGACTGCATTGTTGCATGCTGACCTGGTAGACGTTGGCTATCTCACGGCATGTGTCTTAAGCAGGTGATGATGATGTTGCACTTTTTAAATGACAGCGCTAATGGCGCTGAATCAACACAAAAGTCAATAATTACGTCATATTTGTAGCTTAAAGAGTGAACCAATGGGCAAACTGTTAAATAGAATACCAGGCGAGTGTCTTTTGATATCAAGTTTACCAGGCTTGGCTTCACGATTCAACAAGCATTCTCTTAGCCTTGCCTGGTAAACTTGATATCAAAAGTCACTCACCTAGTATTCTATATTTATATTATAACGAGCTATAAAATGACAATGACACTTACACTGATAAAGACTTTGTAGGATCACGGTCTGTCTGTCTGAGATCAAATATCTTCAGCTGACCGCTGGAATTAACTGTGATTACTTCAAACTGTTTGAGAAATGTGATATCATTGATAGTACAACTGTCTGCATTATCTGCAAAAGAGCATAATAAGCACCTGGCCTTGAGATTATAAATTCTTTTCATGCTCAATTCAACTCAGCAAGAAATATACAATGCTCATAAATGTTAAAATGCCAACAATTGTGGGCATTTTAACATTTATTAGCATCATAAACACAACCTTTGGGAGCTTAAAAGTAAGAAAAGTATTTATTTTTCAGCATTTTATTTTGTCTGAGCAGTTGAATTTAAAGCAGTGTTTTCAGAGGAAAATGGTATATATGTTCCCCCAACCGCAAATCGAGTCGGCAAGCATGCCTACTGCTACTTATTGTGTCACAATGATACAGGCTGAAATCCATCAATTATTTCAAAGGAGAGCATGCACAAATAATTTTGGTCAAACTTTGAAATTACAAAGTTCTGTGGTTACCCGGGTGGTTACCTTGAATATAAGGTCAAGGTCATCAAAATCTAATTAACTCTCTTCTGTCTTCAAACAGCATATCCATGTAGGTTTGGTGGAGAAAAGCCCACTGGTTCTGAAGACAGAGATCAGCAAAGGCTGATTTTACAGTTTTTTAAGGATGATGATCTTGAAAATGAGGTTACCTTGAAAATTAGGTCAGGGCCACCAAAATCAACTCTTCATTTTGTCACAATGATACAATAAATAAAGTTTAGCTAGAATCCATTCAAGATATCATACAAACCTTATTGTGGTCTAAATTTGACATTTCAAAGTGCTGGTGTGACCTTGAAAATAAGATCAAGGTCACCAAAATCTAATCAACTCTTAACCATACCCTAATTTATATTATATGTATGCAAGTTTGGTTAATATTGTAACTCTGGTGGAAATGGCTGACCTGCATGTAATCCCCATGAGATGGTGATGCAGTATAAATAGATAGATTAATACAGTCTTTATAGGATGGTGATCTTGAAAATTATGTCAAGGTTACGAAAATCTAATCAACTCTTCCCACCCTTCCTACAATATATCTGTGCAAGTTTGGTCAAAATCCATGCATTGGTCCAGAATAGAGCACACAGAAACCCTATTTTGGACATTTCAAAGTGCCGGTGGGACCTTGGAAATTAAGCCAAGGTCACCAAAATCTTAGCATCTCTTCCCCTCCTCCCAATTATGTATCTATGTAAGTTTGGTCAAAATTCATCCACTGGTTCATAAGATAATGCACAGAAACCCTATTTTAGACATTTCAAAGTGCAGGTGTGACCTTGAAAATTAAGTCAAGGTCAGCAAAATCTAATCAACTCTTCCCCTCCACCAAAATAACGTATATATGCATGGTCAAAATCCATCCACTGGTCCAGAAGATAATGCACAGAAACCCTATTTTGGACATTTCAAAGTGCCGCTGTGAGCTTGAAAATATGGTCAAGGTCACCAAAATCTAATCAACTCGTTTCCCCCTCCCAACAATCATGTATCTATGCAAGTTTGGTTAAAATCCATCCACTGGTTCAAAAGTTAACACACAGAAAGGCAAGCAGACACCTATGGGATCCGCACAAAAAACAAGAATAATGAACCGCAACATAAGATTTCCAACAATATGTTTTGTGCGACCATCAAAGTCTCAGACCAGACTGCCCAAATGCGCAGTCTGATCAGAGTCTTTGCTAGTGGTTTGAATATTCTATGACTGTTAAGATACTGACCGAACATCATTTTGAGTTTCTAAGCTTAAAAGGAGGCTGCACAGGCCGGTGTGAGTGTACACTTGTCAAAATGCCACATTGTTGGAAATCATGTGTCGCGGCTCATATGTGGTTTGGGGGGCATAATTCATGCTCAGTTGAGTAGAGCATGAAAAAAAGTTTTATAATCTCTGGGCCTGATAAACAGGTGATTAAAATCCATGTCACCCAGAAAAGGTTAAATATAAAGAGTTTATCAATCATTCTATTAAAATATGGGACTTATAAACTGAGGCCCACCTTAAAAATAGTTTTGTTTCCCCTTACCCGACCCTGTATTACCGGTATGGGTCGGTCGGTCAGAAAATTATTTTTTTTAACTTCTCAAATTGGATACCCATTAAACTTAATTGTATACAGTAAAACCTGTCTTAAGAGGCCACTCAACAACAGACAAAAAATTGTTTGTTTTATCAAGACAGATTTTTGCATAATGCAGGTCAAAAGTATTGCAGAATGCTCCCAGGGAGCATTATGCAATACCTCCGACCTGCCTTTTTGCTCTGATTTGATTTGTCTTAACGACCTATGTTGTGTATATCTTTGAGTGGCCGTTTTAGGCAGGTTTTACTGCATAGTCCTACTATAGGCAATAAAATTAAATACACAAACAGTTTGCTAAGATAACACTGTTTACATTGGACAATTCTCTAAGTTTGCAATGAAATTAAAAAAAAAATCTTGACTGAAAATTGAAATAAAATTTTTTGAGTATGGGCCTTTTTTCAGGGTCGGTCGGGTAAGGGGAAACAAATAAAATTTTAATTTAGGCCTGAGGGAGGTGGAAAAATCTGATAAAGAAATGAGTAACACATGAGTAAAATGAGTAAAACAGGGTACATTGTAGCTTGCCTCTGCCCTTTTCCTAATGTGTAAACAAAAAGCAAAAATACACACATTTCGGGACTTTACGCCCTGGAAAAAATTAAATGTGTAATGCTTATTTTGTTTTTCTTACATGACACACACTAGAATGAGTATCCTGCCAAATATTTACATAATTTATGCGGTATGCAGGCTTAATGCTTATCTAAAGCCCTGTTATTATAGCATTTCTTTTAAGTGAACAGACATTTTTAAACATATCCCTCAAACTACTGTAAATTCAGAAATTTTCACGAGAACTTTATTTACGCGAATAGCTTTAAAAGACATATTTGCGACATAAAAAATTGGCGACTAAGGCATGATTTACCTCCATCAATAAACGACAGATGGATTTCACCATTTCGCAAGGGTATTAATTTCACGAAACTTTGCATATGTGAAGTTTCTTGACATTAAAACCCTCACGAAAATTTCCAAATTCTAAAGCGCCATTTTGAGTTTCTAAGTAAGTAAAAGTGCAAAGATCAGGAATCGATACAATCAAGTACCACACCTGACCCAGGATACCAATGGGAAAGTGACAAACTCACAGAAGACACCACAAACGAGAGCCAAGAGGTCAGCCCTTTCCCAGCAGGTGACCACAAAGCACATATAAACAGACGCGCACAGACATAGCAAACACAAGACAGCAGACAACAATTTTTCAACATCTTTCCGAATTTAAAAAAAAAAAACAGTATGATATTTCATGAGAATCATCTGCCAGCAGGCGATTCTTATGAAATATCATACCTTACTTGTTATTTTTGAAAAAGCAGCAAAATTTGAAATTGTCGTCTGCTGCAAGCAGACGATTCTTATGAAATATCATACCTTACTTGTTATCTTTGAAAAAGCAGCAAAATTTGAAATTGTCGTCTGCTGCAAATTATAGGTGACGCTTTAATGGGTTAGAAATAGTTTAAATGATATGACCCATCTGACAACCTACCTAAAACCCTCACAGGCTTTCTGTGTCCCAAATTCAGCACATTGATTCTGCCATCCTCCCCAGCACTCACTGCCATGTCATTCCCATGACTGGAAATACACGTACATGGACAGGGACTCTGTCCGGGGTGTTGGTGTAAACTTTCCCACTCATGAACTTTACTTATTGTCTGAAACATGTAGATAAGATGGGCCTTGAAGTGAGAAAACCCGACTTTGCAGGGCTTCAGATTTTTTTCAAGATTGGTGAGCCGAAGTGACCCATAGAGAAATGATTGGCCCAAGCATATCAAACCAAACACAGTTGACATTTGGGTAGTACTCTACCTAGACACTGTTTTTGTTTGTTTGTTTTTGTTGCTTTACGTCCCATGTCAACAGCTATGGTCATTGCGGGACGGTCAGTTCACTTAACCACACGTTTTCCTGGGCAGGCTTGAGCAAGCTGTTAACCAGTAATTTGTGCACATACTTTCGCTTGTAACTGACAAACAATTGTCAGTTACCTAGACACTGACACAGACACTTGTATGCATATATGTATACTGACTGCTGATTATATAGTAAAACCGGCCACTCAAAAAAGAAGACCAGTTATCGTTTAATGCAGGTCAAAAGCGTTGCAGAATGCTCCAAAGGGAGCATTCTGCAATCCTTTCGACCTTCATTAAGCTACCATTTGTTATAAATAACATTGTTTTGTTTTTTTTCGAGTGGCTGCTTAAGGCATGTTTTGCAAAATCGCTTGTAACTGACAAACAATTGTCAGTTACCTAGACACTGACACAGACACTTGTATGCATATATGTATACTGACTGCTGATTATACAGTAAAACCGGCCACTCAAAAAAGAAGACCAGTTATCGTTTAATGCAGGTCAAAAGCGTTGCAGAATGCTCCAAAGGGAGCATTCTGCAATCCTTTTGACCTTCATTAAGCTACCATTTGTTATAAATAACATTGTTTTGTTTTTTTCGAGTGGTTGCTTAAGGCATGTTTTGCAAAATTGACTACCTTCATGTACTTTCTGTTTTGTGGAGTTCCTAGACTCGCTGTTAGATTAATAGTTTTATCAAAGTGAAATTTTTTCACAACCAAAAAGGATGGGTCTACTGGGCCCACTGCCTTGAAAGTGATGGACCATATTTTGAAATCATGGGCAATGACCCGCACCCACCATAAACCTGAAGGCCTGCTTTGCTGTGCAAATGTGCAGACCAGCCTGCGCATCCATGCAGTCTGACCAGCACCTTTGTTATTCACTCTCTGGAAAGGTTAATCCCTACACTTGCATTGCAACAACATTGAAAACACAAAGATTTTAGCTAGTCTCTGTAACTGAGAACATTGGTATCAGTTTTACATGGCTGGAAACCGTGAACACAGGTTTTCTCTCACCAAGGCCCATATGACAAGAAAAACTGACAGACAAGTTGTGTCATTATTTTTTAGTGTCAGACAGTGCCATTTGGCAAACAGTGAAGACCCAGATGAAATGCAGCGTTTCATCAGGTTAAGACAAAAATTCAGAGAAATACATTTTCATTTTTTTTTTTGAAAATTATATCCTGTAACCCTCTCTATATACAATGGACAATTCGACGTTTATTGTATTAAAAAAGAAGAAAGAATCCATTAGTACATAAAGGGTTAAATACTTTCTTATCTGAAACTAGAAATTTAACCCATATATATATATATATATATATATATATATATATATATATATATATATATATATATATATATAATATATATATATAATATAGATATATATATATATATATATATATATATAAGAAAAAATTAAACAACATAAGCCCATGGACGATTTTTTTACTATTTTTATTATTGCCAACCGGTTTCCTATCTTCAGGGCAATAATGGCGTCAAAATATGTGTTGCCCTGAAGATAGGAAACCGGTTGGCAATAATAAAAATAGTAAAAAAATCGTCCATGGGCTTATGTTGTTTAATTTTTTCTTATAATTTACTTGTTTTGGGACATTTTAATTAGTTTACATATATATATATATATATATATATATATATATATATATATATATATATATATATATATATATATATATATATATATATATATATATATATATATATATATATATATATATATATATATAATATATATATATATATATAAGCCTAGCATCCTTTTTGTGGGACATAGGCCAGATCAGTGGCGTCTGATCATGATCTCCGCTGTTTGATAACATAGTATCCTATTGAAATTTGAATAAACATGGAAAATACCACCCAACAACCCTTAAAAAGTATATGGACTGGTCCAATTGATAAGAGCAGGAAATTCCTTTCGGCATAAATGGGTTAATATTGAATTACCTGTGAGTTTTTAAGATGTTTATATACTGTCACTGATCCTGTTGAAGATGCTGTAACCAGCTGGTCAGAACTAGCCCACTGAAACAAGAAAATTCATAGAGATACATTCAGGCCTTTAGTTAAGAGTGTGTACCGAAAAAGTATTTTTCTTATTTCTGGACCAAAACATATGTTGTGGGTACTCAAAAGAACCGTCTCAATGAGACGGTTCTTTTGAGCACCCAAAAATATGTGCAAAAATTTTGTTTATCTAAACTTATGTTTATTTAAAGATTAATTTTCTGTTCTCCAAGAACACTAGTGGTAAACCAATGAACAACCACTAAATTGTGTTCACATAATTTCATTCCTATTATTATCTATCTAATTGATTCTGTACATTTAAAAAAAAGCAGTACAATAATAACAAAAAATCTACCAGCATAATTAATTTTGAACTGGAAATCTTAGTTTAACTTCTTTTAATTTCATTGAGGTCCGAATTATATTGAAATATTTTTCCTTAGTAGGAATATCCCCCAAGATAACTTTTCTGCAAAAAAGTTAATCTCCCTGGACCCTGATTCCTTGTCATTCCCTTTAATATGATATACAACATGACTACTATCTATCAAAGTAAAATTGTAAATATTTTCTTACCCATCAGTTTTTAAATTTGTTTTGGGTGCTCAAATTTAAATTTGTTTTGAGTACCCACAACATATGTTTTCATTGAGAAATAAGAAAAAAACATTATTTTGGTATGCACTCTTAACTAAAGGCCTGTTCTTGTGGTTTCCTTGTTATTCAACTCATCAGATGGTGCCAACATATTTTACACTACAGAGCTTTAATCAAGTGTGCCCACAATGTAGATCAGCAGAAGGATCAATATATTTGCATGTATGATGTATATTTCCACAAGGTGTCACACCTGAAGTAATTTTTTAGAATTAAAGAGGAACTGAAGTTCTGATGAATTTCAGAAATAGTTATTGGACAGAAAAACTTGAGATCTAAATTAATGGTCATTTGACCAAATTGTTTCGATGTAAGAGTCATTCCACGAAACACTTTTCAGGACTTTAGTTATAGACGGATGGCTGAGAATGGGTTTGCTCCCCCCCCCCTAGGGAATTTTGCAGACATATCCTATCTTGTAGAGAATTGAAAGCCGAGTCTTTTAACAGATGTTTGCACTCTGTGCTCCGGGGTGTTAGTCTGTAAGAGCCTGTAACATACGTTACTTAATCAAACTAAGAAAAAGTAAATTGAAAGTTTGGGCTACAAATTAAAGACATTAAAATATTTATTTTTAAAAATCCTTCATATAGTCTGCATACTGGATATCTTAACTACATATGACAGCCATTTGAACAAAATTGCCGCTTCCTAAGGTGTCATATGCGTTACATAAATTAGATAACCCATTAAAATTTGCAAGTGTGGCTAACATCAAAATTTACATTCACAATCTCTCTGTGTGTTTTGCAAAATGTTTATAACCATGTCTGACTAGCTTATGCAATTGGCTAACAGAAAAATTAAAGTTTGTTTCCCTAGCTTGAATATTTTTTCTGGAATAAGCAATTAAACAACCCTACCCCTACCCACTTTTAAGGTGAAATGTTTGGTATTAAAATTAAAGTAAAAATAGTTAAAAAATATTTACAGTTGATGAATGTGTTTCATTGTTTGGGATTTATTTGCTTATATAAAAAGACTCATAAATCTGCAAGTTTGTTGCAAAAATTTAAATATCAGAGGCTGTAACATATGTTACCTGATGTAATAAATGGGCAAGCTCATTGTCTTTACGTAAGATATTCATAAAAATGTTTTAATCTCCTCGAGGGAATTTTGCAGACATATTCCTTCTTATAGTACAACTCAAGCTGCATCAAACAAGGGATGTTTGCACTCTCTATATTGGGGCGTTAGTCTGAAACAGCGTGTTACATGCGTTACTATATCAAATAAAGGAAATGTAGTTTGAAAGTTTGAGCTAAAATTGTGAAAAAAATTACAGCTGTTGGATATCTTACATTGTTTAGGGATTTTAAACTGACTCCTATGATAAAGACTTATATATCTGCTAGTTGTCATCAAGTTTTAAAGATCAGAGAGCGTTACATATGTTAGCGTGATAAGTAAAATCATCAAACAGTATTTTGACATCAAGCTGAGTAAGGGCCTGCTCCATCCTAATCCCCTTTGAAATTCTGCTGACAAATTACATCTTATGTAACCATTCAAGGTGCATTTAATAAGAAATGTTTGCACTCTGTAAGTCAGGGCGTTAGCCTGTAACAGCTTGTTACATATGTTACTATATCAATTTGAGAATAAGAAATTTGAATGTTTGAGCTACTAAAAGAAGTCATTACAACTATCTAATAAATTGACATTCTTATAGTCTTTATACTGGATGTCTTAACTTCATATGGAAGCTGTTTAACATTAATACGGCTAACTGTGGTGTTATGTGCGTTACATGAACCTAATTATAATTTAAAAGCTATAATTGTGGCTATCGTTATTTAGTTAAACAACTTCTATGACTTGGATTCAAACTGTTTAATTAGATTTTACAAACATACAATGTATACTCAATTGATGAATAGGAAAAACCAAGTTTGCTTTTCTATCTTAAATATATTGTCTTATAGGAGCTAATACACAGCCCTACTCCCAGTTTTACAGAGAAGCAAATTTTGTTATTACCGTTTAAGTAAAACACATGAAAGCAATTGCAGCGTGTGGATATTTTACATTTTCTTAATCTGTCTTGCTCATATATCTGCAAGATGTCATTAAGTTTAAGATCAGGACACTTAATGTGTACTTATAAGTCTTTGGTGCCAAAACACTAGAAATTATATTCATTTCTGATTATCAAGCCCATGCACTGTTTTTACAGATGTTATCAATGACCTTTTGGACACATTTCCTAATACGGTGCATATAATGCTAAATATAGAGCCACAAATAGAAAAGATAGTTTTTCATTTTTACAAGAAAATACAATAAATGAAATGGTCCAAACTATTTCTCATCGATTTAACACTCATGTTAAACGTTTGCCGTTGTCTGCTTCTGTGGTAATCATTATTATCACACACCTCCTTGCAACTAGTAAAATCATCACACAATATTTCAATCATTTACTGTTATTCAAATTTACCACCTAAATTGATGAGCCATTATCAACTTTCCAATTTTGCCATTTATGGCTTAGAACATTCGGAAACTGATATGAATTCCTAATAGTTGGCTCTTTGAGTATGTGTTTCAAGTGATACTCTGCAAGTAGGAGAAAGACTAAAGCTTTAAAAGGAGGAAAACTATGCCATTAAGAGCAATGAGTACCTGGACTGATGTACCTTGATATTTCTGTGATAAAGAATCATATCTTAGCTGGTTAACTTTTAAAAATGTAGCCTTTCCATACATGCAACCCACATATTTTCATCTAGTAATGTCTCTGCACTTATTATCTTTCCCCAAGCATTCAAAAACTTATTTGAAGTCTTAGTACTTCTGAAGTGCTGAAACCGAGGTAACTCTTTCCCTTCAGATAAATAAACTAGATGTATCACAGCAGGTAAAGCAATGAAATGCAGGATGAACAGAGCGCAAATAGACCCTTTCGATTCAATGATTCACTAAGTTTCTAAGATAAGAGCGCTTATTAAAGGATGTAACATATATAACTCGTCATAATAAATGAGCAAGGGCATTGTCGTGACATCCTTTTTGATTACACAGTCAGAGGCAAGTGTTTTCAATTTCAGTGTTTTCAATGGATCATGAAATGAGGCACCTTATCACCTTGTTTACTCTGTATAAATCTTCCATAGAGCGTAATATAGAACTACTGGTTATCCCATTCTACACATAGTCCACTTTCCTTCTTTTGAATGCAACAGCTAATGATATGGCTGTAAAAACTGTGAAATCATAGGTTTTACATTATTTTAAGACATGCTTCAATGTACTGACATAAAAAAACAACCTACTGCAAACATAATTGATGGCAATGTCCAACTTCATGTTCTTTCTCTTATACCAGATAACTTTCAACATGTAACAGAAATTGTTTCAGACGGTCTGCCAAAACCATCAGGAGTCAACATTGTAACTAAAGAAAACTTTTAAAGTTCTTTGGGCGCAGCAAAATGCTATAGATCTAAGACCTGAGGACTTAAGCACCAAAAGACTGGATAGGTTCCATGGCAAATGATGCAAAAAAAGCAGCCTATCAAATTTCTGTTTGACCAATGTCAGAAATCTTAAAGTATTCTTAGAGGTACAAGGTAGAGACATAGATTTTGCAAATCAGAGCAAAGTTATCATTTGACTGGGACAGATGCAGCTGCAGTTAGATTGCTCTTGCCACTTCACAGGAAGAGATATATACCAGAGTCATACTCCATTGTATGCATATATGTGAAATGGCATTAACCCATATTTAATCAGGTGTTTGATCCCATGACACTGACATGCTGTTTCTGCTTTTGAAGAATGCTAAGGATTCAAGTTTGGCTGAGTCAAGTTGTTTGACGCTGGCACTGGCCACACATACAAAGAAAATTAAGTCTTTTGATGGCAAAAGAGGAGGATCACACGAAATGCTTATAAAAGATGTTTGTCACAATTACCAATTTTAAAAAGTAATCTTAGTTAATGTAACACATATAACACCATAGGAAGCTGTATATTTGTTAAAAAATCTTTTCTTATGTATCAAAGGTATTCAGCATGCAAACTACATTAATACTTAAAATAAATAGATAGTTTTATGCCCCATAGCTCCAGATAAGGATTGGAGGCAATTGGGTATTTACCCACCTCTTTTTGACTTAATTGGGTATTTCAAATTTTAAATTGGGTATTTAAAGTTTTTGTATTGGGTATCCATCTGAAAGCAAATAAGCAATGAAACCGGACCTTGTTTCTCCTGATTTTTTGTTTACTTTCGGTTTCACATTCGGAAAGCACATTGGCAAGATAAGTATATCTGAGATCGCTATTTCCAACTTACTTCGAAAATCCAACGTATTTATCAAGTCATCTTTGATTGTTCGAACCACCAACGCGGTATTAGAGTTAGTTACGATATGATATCATTCAATTTCTCTGGGGCTTTTCACCCACGTTAAGCCATTGTTATTGTAAAGCGAGACGAATGTCGCAATCGTGTAAAAATTCATCTTGTCATTCCAAGGGTTGCGATACGCTATCTTAACCCTTGGCCTCACAATGATACTTTCTTCTGATTGAGTACGTCATAAGACGAAAATAGTAACAATTGATATGATCAATCACAAAGCGGTGCAAAAAATCGATAAACACCAGGCCTCCAGATTAGACGGCGTAATTAATTTACATTCAATTTTCATAATCAACGTCTAAAATATACGTTTAATGTGCTCAAAAGAGCTGTTACATTAAGATGGTTATTTTGAGCACCCATAACATAATTTTGAACTGAAGGATAGAAGAAAAATAAATATTTTTACGACCAAAATCTTTGATTATCTGGACTTATGGAGACTTAACAGGCGGTGTATATAAGATGCCGATAAACTGCTACGCTTAATCTGATTGGCAGGAAGGGATTATCGAAAAAATCCTTCCTGGCGTTTTCATTGGTCGATTAGTCTGTGCTAATAATAAATTTTGAGGGTCGTGAGGTGAAGGGTTTGTCGAAAGGTAGATACGACGAAACCTTCGCTGGTGAAGATGGTAAAAATTGGGTATAGCCAAACAGCGATAAGAATGTTCCTGGACTGGTTTACAATTTAATAAACTAGATTCAGCGCGACGCCGTGTATAAATTTGTACCTCGGACCCAATCTTTATTTCGGCAGAGATCTGTAGTATTTAAACTATTACAAAAAGATAAAAGAATTGCGACCAACCGCGCATAACGAGGCAAACTTCTACCATAAATTTTAATTGTGGGCATTTTTCATAAAGTAATGACCATAATCAACACAAAGACCTAATTAGCTGCTCACACCCATGAAATTGGATCACTTAGTTTTACAAATAATTAAGAAAGCAATCTTTTTTCTTTGATTGTGCGTTGACCTTGTCTAAACATCAAGACAACAGGGGATTTTTTCTTCTTCAACTTATGGTCACTGATTAATGAGTTTCGCTCATATGCTTGACACCTCCTGGCGAAGTTATGGATTTTGTAAAATCCAGCTATTTTTCTAAAAAAAAAATGATTCTCTCAAAGCAAATAAAAAAAAGTAAATATCTTGAAAAGTAAATTATCGGCACCTCGCATGCACTACGACTAGATCCGCGTACAGGTAAAAATGCACTACGACTAGATCCGCATACAGGTAAAATGCAGTAGATTCAAAAAATCGATATCGGATAATAGCTGGGATAAATTGGATACGCCGACGCTACCCTCGACAACATAATATCGATAAAATAGGGGTTTACATTGTAGTTTCATGTCCGTGTATTACTGGGTCCGAGTTTGTACCCATCAACAGCTTGTAACGACAATCGCAAACAGAATACAATAGCGTCATACGCTACGACAAAGTTCGGAATTGAGTATCAAGGACTTTTATTGCGTTTTTGTACGCACAGAAATTAACTTAATTGCGGTTTCAGGTCCACGAAATTGCGTTAATACGCAATACGCAGCCTTATCTGGAGCTATGAATTGCCCTCTTTCTGTTTCTCAGACTTTCAATTCATTTATTCTTAAATTGATGTGGTAACATATGTATCATACCATTACAGGCTAAACCCCCAGTTAATAGAGTGCAAACATCTCTTATTTGATGCAGATTGAATTGTTCTTTAAGGTAGGATATGTCTGCACAATTCCCAAACGGGTGGAGAGGAACAGGATTGTCCTAATACAATGCCATGATTCTACTGGTTGTGATGAAATGGGTGATTATTTTGCCATAGAAGCAGACACAATTGACTTGAATAAAGATTGTTTTTTAATAATTTTATTCAATAGGAATATTTATTAAATTGTGTCATTTAAATGAGAACTATTATTTTCTATCTATATGTCTATATATTTTAATATTATAGACATAAGGAAATATGTGATTAAAAAGGTTATATATAACATAGGTAACACAATTCCATAGGCTTGTTATCAGCAATGACTGTAATTACTAAGACTAAGGCAACAGAGGCTAGAGATTAATAGGAAAACATGTGAAAAATGGAATTTTTCTGAAATATCATCTCTTACTTCCAAGAAAATTTCCTAGCTCATTCATTATGCCATGTAACATACGTTACATACTTTAATAAGTGCTCTGATCCTGATGTCAAACTTGCAAATGTATGGTTCTTTATTGCATTAGCAAGACAGTGCCAAAAATGTAAGATATCCACGAGCGTCAAATATTTTCATATATTTTTCTTCAATAATAGATACCAAAAATGGATACTTAAAATTGGGGGTAGGGTTGTTTAATAGCTCATATAAAACAATGTATTTGAGATAGAAAAGCAAACTTTGTTTTTTCTATTAGTCAAATGAGTATTTTAGTAAACTAAGATTAAAAACACTTGTAAAAATGCACAAATTGTCTGTAAAATGAATGATGTTAGTCACGATTTCAACTTTCAAAGGGAAATTTAATCTATGTAACGCAAATAACACCATTGAAGGCTGAAATTTTGTTTGAAATGCTGCTTTTATGTAGCTTAGGCATCCAGCTTGCAAACTACATAAGAAATTTGAGTAATTAGATGGTTTAATGTCTTCTATCTGTAGCTCAAACTTTCATTTTGATTTTTTCGTTAGTTTGGTACAGTAACATATGTAACAGGCTGTAAGAGACTAACATCCCGGAGCACAGAGTGCAAACATCTCTTAAAAGATGCGGCTTGAAATTTCCTTCAAGATAGGATATGTCTGCAAAATTCCCTAGGGGGGGGGGGGGGGGGGGGGGGGGGGGGGGGGGGGGGGAGCAGGAGCAGGACCTTTTTTAGCTCGAAGTCTATTAAGAATGTGTAATGAAAATTTAATTTTCTTATTTCTCAACCAAAACATATGTTGTGGGTACTCAAAAGAACCATCTCAATGAGACGGTTCTTTTGAGCACCCAGAACATATGTTAAAATTGATGGGTAAGAAAATAATTACAATTTTATGCTGAAATTGTTTGCTTAAATCAAAACCTGTGGCTTTTTAAAACAAACTGCCATGCAGTCTAAGAAGCCTGCCGTACCTATCGTAGATGACATGGAAAAGCTGGTAGACATACCTCAAGTCCAGTGACATCGCCTCTGTGTAGAGTTTCACAAACCAATCTAACCTCCTTGTCAGTCTCGCCCTCCAGTCCTGTTCCATCCATAGATTCATCCTGCGAGTCACCAGAGATCCTCCAAAGAGACAATCTGTTCACCTTCAATGTAAATCAATTTATATCATAGGTAAACAAAAATTTGAGCTTTAATTTGTGAATTTTATCCAACAGATAGAAAATTTGTTGTGGGTGCTCAAAAGAACCGTCTCGTTGAGACGGGTCTTTTGAGTACCCATAACATATGTTTTGGTTGTAAACTAAGAAAATAATTTTTTATCACACACTGTTATCTAGAGTTAAGTAAGTAAGGGTGCAAATAAATCTGGATATAAATCTGTTTAGCTCTAATAATGGCATATGCTCAAAGTAGAGACTTAATGAACTTGTACCGCTCACCTAATCACTTAATAATTAACAGACAGATGTGATACTAAAAGTACTAAGATCTGAACCGTTTTTGAGATTAATTAGGCCTTTTACAAAGTGAAGGGGTTGATGCATGCCCTCTGGGATTGGAACTCAAAGTCTGTCACAAATCTTATCAAAAGACTAGAAAATGTGCCCTGAGAGGCACTATACCCCGGCTCATGCTCTTACTGTTCTAATATAAAACTATAGTTTGACCTCTAACCCCATCCTGGGGCATTAAAAAAAATTCTTAAGTTACCCAAGATTTTGACCACTACTAAGACACACTCTGGTGCATGGACCCACGAGTCTGAAGCCGCCAAGTGTCCAAATATGAATGCTTTCTAATAAATGGTCTGTTAGATATCTACAAAAGCCAGAAAAAAACAGAATAGCACTTTTTAAAGGTGTCCTGTATTTTGACTCCAGCCCCAGTAGGCCACCCAGGAGCAGGGACCCTGAGTTCTGGAGTCATGATGTGAAAAGACAAATAGAAATAATGCTTTCTGATAAGTGGCTACTGAGATATACTGTATACACCACTAGAGAAACTTTAACCAAAACTTTGATGTACCGTAAATTCCATGAATGGGATGGAAAGTACAAATGAAGGAACAAACATACATGTTTGAATGGATAAATGGAAATATGAAAACTATATACCCCTCTGCATAAATGTTAGGGCTGGGACGATACAGCTGTCATCCGACACGATATGTATCACGATACATGCAGTGCGTTACAATATGTATCACGATACATCGACACCGGTACAGCAACACTTAGAAGCACTATTCCTGTAGTATATTGATAAACAGTTTGCACTTTTTTCTATTCCATTTGCAAATCATTCAATAAGACAAATACTTTTGTCACTCTTTTTGGAAGATTGACCATTAATTTGACATTCATGTTGTATACTGAGTTTACATGTCTTTGTGTAGTGAAGCATGTAATACACACAATTAAGACCAGCAAACATGAAGAGAGCACTGTCTTAATGGATAGATCTCATCAGGTCCTGTGTACCATGCAACTACTGCTAAACCTTAAAAGTTATCCCTATTTTGTGGAATCACGAAACCTAAATTTAAAAAATTTTATACGTCAGGCATTTGAATAACAGCAAGTAATTGGCATGTGGTTGCCCTATGAGAGCACAATATATGTTTTATTATCTATCATTACTTTTGCCTATTTGTCCATTTGATCTTGTTTTAAGTAGCAAACATTTACACTGTAAGAATAGAAGGTATCTGAATATATATTTTGAGGTTAGAAATTACCAAATTAGCAATTTAGTTGCTGGTAAAATTTCTGAAAGTATCCTGATACAGCACCTGAGCGTATTGATATGTATCGGCCAAGTCCGTATCGATTTATCGATATATCATCCAAGCCCTAATAAATGTTGAAAGTATAATACTTGTAAAATGCACACAAGTTTTTATCTGGAGGCCTGTCAATATACATGTATTTTAAAACAAGTAATAGTGTCTCCCTTAGCCAGTATTAGCATGGTGCCCCTTTTCCCTAGCACCATGCAGTGCTCCAGCTAGAATCAGAAAAGGGCAGGGTGCTGAAGCCCTGAATAGGGCACTTTGTGTCGCGTCACAGAAATTATGATACACAGGGGATGGTAGTGGAAGGGGATGACCATCCCCTGCATAGGGCGTAGGGCTAGCATGCTCTAAAAATAAATAGGCGAGGTCTGCTGACAACCGGTTGTCACCAGACTTTTTGGGACAGCATGGGATGTTTTGTCCGCGGTGGCAAGTCTTTGTGGGATGTTTTGTCCGGGGTGTCAAAAAATGGCATGGGATGTTTTGTCCCGGGATGTTTTGTCTGGCTCCCATCTGAGGATATTATATTAAGTTTTGGTAGGACATTTGGTCCCCATTCATGGAATTTGTTTCATATTAATATTAGCAACTTGAGCCATTTATATTAGAAATATAAGTTTTTGTGGTTATACTATTAGTTTATATTTGAGTCACCCGAGAATGTAACATAAATACCTAATAAATGGTAAAATATCAGTTCTTTCTTTCCTTTAGCAAGATATTGAATAATTGGATAATCTTCACAGCCTTCCTGACCTCATTCATAAACAAGAGCATGAAAGTTGACAAAGTCAGAAACCTAGAACCACTCACTCTGTCTTTGATAGCTGTTGAAGGAGTTTTAAAGTGATGAAGTGTAAATCGACTTTCCAAAAGTTACTAGGTGCACTGTCCTTTATATTAGTCAACAAATGGCCAGCAACTATGAATTCAAGATAACAGTATCCGAAATCGCTGATATAGACCTTTCATAGGGCACTTTCATTATAAATTAGAGAAACCAAAATGGAGCATTTAGGGCTCTATATTTTCTGTTGTGCTTAGTTTCAAATAAACTACTTGGTGGCTAAAAGTGCCTCTTGGTACCAACAGCTTGTATTGAAAATTTGGGGTGGATATGTCCAGTGGTTCATTCACAGTACATAAATATGTCAATTTTTCGGGACAAAAACACAGTCTCATTATAAAAGATTCAATGTTCAGCATGTTGCTACACTAAATCCATGGTGATTTTTCATATAAATTAGTGTTGGTTTTGATGCTTATATGTCTAAATTTTAGTATGTCAAAAATCATTTATATCCCTTTATTAGTTCAAGAAAAGTGCTTAAAAGTTGATATTCTTAAATTTGTCCCCAAAATTGTCCCCTACAGAACAAGGGTATAAAAACAACAGCTTGTGTATGTTATTAGTTCACAATTTTTAGTCAAGAAGCAAGTTTTGAATCTATAAAGCTAAAAAATATAGAGTCCTTTCAGTTAAATTTGATACGTGAAGCAGTGTGTCAATCCAAAACCATGTGGATGCATTTGTCCCCAAAAATTGTCCCCTACAGAATTATCATTATCTCAGTGCTACACCTTTTACTATGTTAAAGGTTGTTTTAAAGGGGTAAAGTAGTAGATTATCTATAAATATGGTGGTATTCAGAAAGATAATACAGATATTTCATGTAGAAATACAAAAAATACATGGTAAATTCAAAATGTCCCCTACAGAACATCCATTAGTGATTTTTAAATCCTTAATAATCTTTGTCATCATTCATTCAGATACTTTTACTGTGAAATATTTGAACCCAGTATGATTTATGTCCCAGAAAAATGCATTGTAGCATGCTTCTGACCATCTCATTTGTATGAATTTATGGCTTTGACTCTCGTTGTATTGTCGATTCTGTTGAAAAAAATAAAAAAAAAGGTCAGAACTCTCAAAAAAGTGTTTAACATTTGTTTAAAATTTAACTTGTATAGGTATGTTAACCAAATTTTATTTTTCTTAAGCTGACTGGCAGAGCATAAATCTTATATCATTCAACCTAAAAGAAAAGTCAACTGTTCTGTAGGGGACATATTTTTGGGACAACTTTGAGATGTTCCAAATGAAATAATTTTCCTGACATATGTCCACATTTTTAAGCTAGCTCGAAGTATTATCAGCTTATTATCAGTGCTTGCACTAACTTTTTGAAATAGGAAGTCATGACTTCCACCCTTTGAGATTTGGAAGTCACAGGCCTAATTTGTGGAAGTCAAATTGTGTGTGCGCCGTGTGGTGCCAAAAATGCTACTCTTTTTTAAACATAATGTTGTTTGCAATGCTTAGTTTCATGTACACAGGTTTTTTGTATGTATTTTTAAACATGTTTATGTTCAACTCTGTTAATTAATGTTAAGTTGAAACTGATGAAATATATTTTATTGTGTCCTTCTGATATCTATTCAATGATCCAAAGTTTGCAAACAGGTATGAGCAAAAACATTGTGGACCCATATCAGACTGCCCCTAAATGATAAGGGTCATTAATTGACTATTCCTTCAGCAATGTTTCAGTTTTTCTTGTTCAAAGATAAGTGTTTCAGCAATTTGTCTATCATCCAATGCCTCAAGATTGTGAACACTGATCAGTTTATTCTATTAGAAGTCTGATATGGACCCACAATATTGGGGTCCTTGACAAAAATAGCTGACAGTCTTACAAATTCTATTGCAAATGTGGCAAAACATCTACATAAGGGTTGGGCTGTCCATTGGTTTCCGAAAATTTCAGCATAGGTTCTCCTTGCCAAAGCTCTTTCAGACTGTTGGTTTTTTTTTTTTTTTTTTTTTTTTTTTGGGGGGGGGGGTCCTGTAAAAAGTGTTGGGTAAAACAGAGAGAACAGGCAAGTTTGGCAAGCTTTCCCTTATGATCTAAAGAAATCTTTCTTGCGCTGTAATATGGGTAGAATTTATTTTAATACAACTCAAAATACCTGCTTTGACTCAAGGCCTTTTGACTTTTGCATAGTTCTTTTAAAAGCTCGACTTGTTTTAAAAAATCTGCAAATTTTAATAACTCACAAAAATACTTAAGTTAAATTTGGTAGCTCTTTATGATGTTAAAAGACCTTGCCTTTATTGCTTAAAGTTATCTTGGTTATGATATTTAAAACTCAGGTTCCTAAATGCAACTGTCTCATTATTTTCTTCGCAATGCGGGCCTAGTGGGTGGGGTAAGGATGGCGATTTATAGTTTCTATTTTTTCTCAGATTTTGGCACTTGATTCCGATAGAAAAACATCATGCCTACTACAGAAATGTAAAATTTTGTATAAAAACATTGTTTCCTCCTTTTTCAAACAAAAAGTTAAACAGATACTGGAATAATATTTGGAAGGAAATGCAACAAAATTTTTGACAGAAAAAAAAACGGATTGGTTTCCCGACACAGATCTATTTCTTTTCTAAAATATTACTCATGTGGTCTTTAACACCTGTCAACTAAATCTGCACAGCAGGCAGTGGGTGGTCTGATGTTGTTCTGAGCGCCCATTGGTCAATTACTGAATGAATTCTATCAAGTGTTGCTGCCGTTACACACACTTGACTTTCTGAAGTCGGCGGCAAGATCAAACGGCCAAATTCTCAATACTGATATATACGTCACGACTATTGCCAACGGGCGTACAAGATTTTATGTGGAAGTCAGAGTACGTCCGATCTTCGGATTTTCGGCGTACGGAAGCCAATTTCATACGTAAAAAAGCCCAAAACGTCCACTAGTGCAAGCGCTGTTATTATCCTGGGCCTTTGCTCTTTTAGTATTGTACAATGAGTGACTTGCATTTAGTATTTTGTATACCTTCTGAATATTGTGTTTCAACTAATGGACAATTCAGATAAACATGATAAAAATACACAGGCTTTAATCAGAAGCTAAGAATTTTCAACTGAGGTAACAGTTACAATATATTATGACATACTATTATTGATGAAGTAAAGGTGGTATAAAATGTTGTGTATCTTTCACAAGACACTGTTCTGAATTTGAGAGGTGCTACCTATTTCAGTGTGTCCATTTATTGTTCAATTTAATCTCCCTATAGGCGGTTCATATATGACTATCACATAGTGGCTGCCGTGGGCCATCCTGCAAATGTAGTTGAGTGTCACTTTATTGGTATTGTAGATAGCACATGTTAATGTCCTGTTCAAAATATTAAAATAGTTGCTTGTTGGGTCATGCACATAAGCATTTTTGAAAATTATTTCCTTTTAGCAAATATACACAATATGCCAAAAATTGATCTATTTTTTTATAACATGCTATATATTTCAGAACAGTTTCACTTAAATGGTTCAACCTAAAATCAAATCTTAAATTTACCTATTTTCTGGACATTTCATAAAGTTTAGAATTTCAGACAACTTTTAATTTGAAGGTCTTTCTCTCAGACAGAATCTTGCTAATATTTGCAAAAAAATTCCCTACTAGTAAAAAGGTATGGTATATTGTTGTCTGGTCCCAGGATCTGAGTTTGAATACTGGACATATTTTCCCTCTACTATCATCTCCCTTCCTAGCTTATAAAAATGATCTAGCTATAGCTGATAACTTTTGCAGAGAGTTAGGCAATCCAAATTCAGTTTTAAAAAATTAAATTGTTGATCTATTGTTATATGATATTTAATATCTGAAGCGTTTGTGTGTGTATGGGGGGGAGGGGGGTAACATATATACACACTTGAGACAATAATATAGAAAAAAGCAATGTGCAAGTTAGAGAAGCCGTCCTTTTTGACAGACATATTGCAATATGCCTATAGTTTCAATGTGTATATATATAGTAAACCTCATACTGACTGACAGAACTTCTGATTTAAAGCCATATGTAAATGCATTGACTGGTATGGGCCTTCATTGCATTCAAATACTCAAAGGATAATACATCTATTTCTTAGATCACATAAAGAATACATGAATTGATTAGATAATTGATGGTTAAGTTTTGTCAATTTTCAATAAAAACATTTTGTTGTACATGTAGGTACTCATTATATCACCTTGCAGAACACCTCTAATGAGTACCCCTCTTTTATGTTTTAATTGAGAAATTGAAAAATATTTGTCAACTATCACAAAATACACACCTTATTAAGGCTACTGCATTTACAGTGTAGTTATTATTCATTTAAGAGGTTTTACTTCAAAATAATGTGTTTTAACTTCTTGTGTTTTATCTGTGATTTCAATTTCCGAATATTGCTTTGTTGCATATTTACTTTTTTGTTATTTATCATGTAATTGTTGTTCAGTAGGGGACAATTTTTGGGGACACATTATTTCAGTAATTAAGTAGTTAGTCCATTAAACTTATGTTTTATTTGAATTCAAGCCTTCATTATCACACAATTCTTGTCTTCTTCTATTCAATTTAATTAAAAATGATCTCGTTTGTACCCTTGTTTTTTTTTTAATTTGATACTAGCCCTTGAAATCTAGCAATAAACATAATGTTTTTTTCTTTGTAACCTTTTTTTGTTGGAGGAATTTTTTAGCTTCTTAAGATGTCCCCTGTTTTAAAAGTTTCTATTGGATTTGAAATGAAAAAGAAATCAGCCTATTTGCAAATGGCATTGAATTTCTAGAGCTTAAATATGATGTCCCCAAAAATTGTCCCCTACAAAACAATTTGTAGTAGAGTAATTAACAACGTTGTAAAGTAAAAAAAAAAAATGTGTCCTTAACAACCAAAAAATTGCATTTTTCAATCTGTACATGACTTGGTAATGCACTAGAATTGCTTGTTAACTGTTTAAACTTAAGAATTATGATATATAATTATATTCCCTCAGTTGTTGAAGTCTCATAATAATTGGCTTTAGCAGGAAAACAAGTCCATTTCATTCATAATTTTAATGAAATTTATTGTTTTTTTACTGTTTTGATTCAGATTTGATGATGAAACATTCTTTTCCCCTAAAACCTGTGTATTTGTTGTTTCATTAGATGTCCCCTATTTATGTTCTGTAGGGGACACATTTTCGGGACATCTTCTAGCACCAAAACCACTGTACCGATCCATTTGAAACTTTGTGAGCATGATGAACCCAACAGAACATGCATTTGACCAAAATGAAGCATATTTGCTTAACCCAGGAATGAAACTACAATAAATAAAAGAAGGGTAAATCAGATATTAAAGACAGACCCCAAAGTGATAATTGTTATATAGGAAGGGTATAATAAACTGCAAGGTTTTGGTTAATGCAAGTCACTTATATTACCCCATTCTAACAAAATGCTATTAATTCTCAAACAGATAACCACCACAACCTGCTTGGCAGCCAAAAGAATGAAAACTAACATTTTTTTCAAAAAAAGCTTTTTTTGACTTTAAACCATGATTTTTTGTGGGAGATAGTCTTATTCACCAGTTCAGATCTTTTCCCATACAATTTAAGGTATGTACAGTTGGTTAGAATATGGGAAAATCCTCTGGGAGGGTACTTTTTTCAAACACCCTGTGAGACTGTTTTCTCTAATTTATAATGAAAGTGCCCCATAATAAAAAGACCCTATTGTGCTCAATATTAAATGAATCAGTGTCCAATTAATAATTATAATTAATAATAATAATAATAATAATAATAATAATGGACTTTATTTAAAGAGGGTAACACACTTAGTAACAAAGCTTATCTTCCCTGAGGTAGGCAGTTTGATCTCTGCCTGGTAAGTCAAAGGCCACTGGGAAAACTTTCTTCCTTCTACTCTTTTTATGCTTTATTCCTGTGCTTATAGATTTGATATTTTTTTCTTATTTTTTTCCCCTCAATTTTATATTATATCTTGTGAATTATTATATTTTTTTCTGCCCGTCTTTATTCTCCTTTTTTTCATCTTGTATGCGTAACCACTAGAAGTCAACCCCTTGAATAATAGTCAAACTGTGACTGAGCAACGTACCAATGTAGATGTTCTAACACTAACAGTTGGAGGATGTGCTTGCTTAATACCTGTCAATTTAACACTAACAAGGTACACTTGGTGCTTGCTTAAAGTACTGTCACCTATACTATGTACGGTACTTGCTTTAACTTACACTAGTTAATTTCTCAATACCTGTCTATTAACACCTACTAAATGTCACCGAAAGACAGAAAGTGAGAAACTGTTTTAAAATCAATTAATTAACTCTATTTCTTTCTTTCTATAGATACTGTCTAGCTAAATTCTGAACATTATGCCAGGAGTGAGAATTTTGAGGGGGAAAAACAAAACTTGTAACTTGATAAAATTTTCAGAAACTGCCACAAGGTCCTTTCAACAGGAAAGTGCACCAGGCCCCTAGATAAGACTAAAAGCGTGCAATCAAAAATTGATTTTCTAATTTCACAACCACAACATGTGATGTCGGTACTCAAAAGAAATGCCTCAAGGAGGTGGTACAGGTGGTTTAAAAATTTTGAGGAATGCGGGTCAACTCGGCCTTGGGTCAAATCGGCCTGAGTCAAGTCGGCCCGGGTCAACTCGGCCCGATAATATATCGGCCTGGTCATATTTTGCTTACTTTTTCATAAGGGATGCCAGTATGAATTGTGTTTTATATATAAAATGTTCAGCAAAAGTTTGAGGGAATAATGATTGGTTCTATCTATATTGCTGGTCTGCCAAACTTGTTTCAATCAACGGGTCCGGCTTCACTACGGTAAGAGAGACGGACAAGAAATATATTTTTGAGTTGTTAATTCTTATTTTCTTTTTAAGCAAGAAGAGAAAAAGATCAGCGGTACCAGTTTATGATGGATCATATATATACAAATATATGATCCATTCGTGCTAGGACCCGTTAGATTACTAATTCAATTGCCAGAACTTCTGCAAGATATGGGAAGTCAGTGATTGAAAACGTGTGAAAACTTTCACTAGGTTCAAGGCAGCCATTAACTTTAATCAAATGACAAGTTCTGAAAGATTATACATGTACAAAACAAACCATTTACCATATACGTAACTGAACGCTCTGAAAATACACCGGGCCGAGTTGACCCAGGCCGAGTTGACCCAGGGCCGAGTTGACTCAGGGGCCGACTTGACTTCAGGCCGAGTTGACCCGCTACCATTTTGAGCACCCAAAAGAAATGTTTAAACTGATGGCCAAGAAAATATTAATACTTTTACACCGCCAATTTTTTGTTTATCTCGAGGCCTGAACATAGCTGATGAAGGGAACCTATCTCAGGCTATCTGTGACATAACTATGAGTAAACAAACGTGAAATTTTAAAAACAAATGGACAGTGTCTGATGGGGTGGAAAATTTTAGTAGAAGAGGACGGAGTCAGTGAAAATTCAAGGTTTTTTCGATGTTGTTATCTCACCTCATCATCCCAACTTCCAGACGCGAAACTCTCTGAGTTAGGTAATGCTTGATTTTCACTTGGACGCCATCTGAGTTTAGATATTTTCTGAGAGACAAATTTCACTCTAATATCCGCCATTTTGTATGTTTGCGATTGGCGCGAGCGAAGAGTTTCGAGGGGAGCTAACCTTGGTCTTGTCGGGGAGCGTAGCTAAAACAGTCAGCTACACTCCAAACAGTCGTGTTTACCTTTTTAAAACTTTTTTTTTCAGTCTTGTTGGAAAATCTAAATGACTGTCATAGGTAGCGTGCTTGTTTCAAAATGGAAAATGAACCAAAGTGAAAAGATGGTTATGAACAAAGTTTGCTATGACGTCCAATTGAATGATTAGCTACGGTACCACGAAGTGCAGTCCGAAGCTACGAACTCAAATAAACTGGAGCCCTGTTATCGTCTCAATTCGATAGGTCATTCAAGGGGAGGGAAAACAGAATAGATCTCAAAGAGAAACTAAATCCATCAATTTCCCTACCGATAGCCAAGAATCGCTGCAATTACAAACAGTCAAATCTGCTCACAGTTCGAATATTACCAGGTCATAACACAGTGCCCAATAAATAGTGTACCAGACATACAGTGATACGATGAAGATTGCAAGGAGGCGGTACTCTGATATTTTCACATGATATATACGCAGGCCCGGATCATTTTTGGGGGATTCAAAATTTTGAATTTCAGTATTTTGGAGAGTTTTCAGAAAAATTAATTTAGTAGTTTTACCTTCTTATATCTTAATTGCTTTCTGCATGCTGTGATATATTTGTACATTGTGCTTTGTCTCTTATAATATTGTTTTATATATGTGTATGCTGTGATACGCGTTGTTTAAAAATGTTTGTTTATTCTTGTTTGTCGAAGTAAAAGCCCTACTGGGCTTATGTTACGCGTTGTACAATATTCGACACAAAATAAAATTTCTATGTCTATGTCTATATATGTCTTTTGGGGTATACTGAAATTGTAGATATCTTTTTGGGGGTCATCACATACAAAACTGGACTACTTTGGGGTGATTTCTATACATTTTAGGTTTTTTTCTAGAGGTCAAGGTACAGAATTGGAATATTTTTTTGTGATTGCTAACTTTTAAATATTTTTGGGGGTATGCCTGATATTTTTGAGGGGGTAAACAGTAGATACTGGGTCCAATCCTATGTACATGTATGAAGAAAATTTAGAGTACCCCCACCCTCCTGGTGAAGTATTCGTTTTTCGCCAAACTATTCCAATTTGGAATAGTCTGTCTCTTTTTGTGGTCAATAGCCAGATCACAGAGAGGTTTTGAGGTTTTCATTTTTAAGTTCCTTGCCTATATCAGTTTTACGTAGTTTAAAGTTAGAGGCTAATAAACTTTAAGATAGAGCAAACAAATTATATAAAGTAGCACTTCATACAAGGTGTTATGTTCAACATTTCCTCAAACTTATATCGATTCTGAGGTCAACCATAAACGACATTTTATCAAAATTCCATTCATTAACAAAGGTATGGAGTTTATTGATTTACATAGTATCTTTAAGGATAATTTAGTGATTTCATCTATTCCAAATTACTTTAATAATTCGGAAACTCCTATCATTTGTAATAAATATACAAACCAAGTAGGTCTACTATATCTAACTTTAATAAAATTGTAACTGATATAAATATATAGATTCTGATACTCCTGACTCCCAAGGTTGTCAAAATTCTAATTATTGATATCCCTCTGCATGGCATGTGATTACAGGTAATCTAACTGTCATTCCTGACGCTAGAGTTCGCAATATTATTTCTAAGGTCCTAAATATAGATTTCCGTCAAATAATGATTTCCCTAAACGTGGTAGAGAGATCGCTGCTTCTTTAAATGACTTAAGTAATTGTTTGTGCAAACGGGAAAATGTTGAACCTGATGCCTTGAAGAAATGAAAGACTTACACTTTTAAAATTATTGATACTCATATTTCATTTGACTCTCGTAATACACATCTTTTACCCCCTAAACCTAAATATTATTTTCTTCATCTTATACGAGGTAT
Organism: Loripinus fragilis; assembly: GCA_964019695.1. Classification (NCBI taxonomy): domain Eukaryota; kingdom Metazoa; phylum Mollusca; class Bivalvia; order Lucinida; family Lucinidae; genus Loripinus; species Loripinus fragilis. The sequence continues at coordinate 32,205,205 of OZ026517.1, forward strand.
CCGGGATTTTCATATGAACTATGTTTTGGTTACAGCAGATAACGCTGCTAACAATGTTGTAGTTGTTTGACGATTGTACTATATTAATACTATTAAGCGTGAGCTTGTCTAATGCCTATAAACTGCAGCCTTCTTTGAGTGAGAGGGTGATTGTCGATGGGCATGGTTGTCATACAGCCCTACATTTCGGTGTCAAAGCTAAAGAAAACCAAGACAAAGTTCTTATGTTGTACTGGTTACCTAAAGTCCATAAAAACCCTATAAAGCAAGAATTATTGTTATTTATAGTTCTTGTACGACAACAAAAATTTCTAAATTGTTAACCTCGTGTCTTACAACTGTTAAAAAAACATGTTATCAAGTACAGTGAAAATGTATATGAGAGATCCGGTAAAAAACTATTTTGGTCTATTAAAAATTCAGGTGAAATTTTAGATAAACTTAAAGCTAGAGATTTCAATGCGACCAGTTTATCTATTTATGATTTTCTACTCTTTACACTACTTTACCTCATAATTTAATTTAAGACAAACTTTTTGATCTTATTGAAAGAACCTTCCAGAGAGAAGGGTCTCCTTACCTTGCATGTAATGACAGAAATGCATTTTCCCCACAAAAAGGACTATAGGCTTATATGGGTTAATTGTGTTCTTGCTGTAGTATATCTGTTCGTGTTCTGTGTCTCTGCCTCTCGGCTGTGGTCTGGTGTTGTGGCGTATCCAGTTCGTGCTCACTTGTGTTAAGCATGCAACAGACCACTACACTATAAATTATATAACATCACGAATGTATAATATACGTCCCTGATAATATACACCATTCAACTTGGTAATATCAACCAAAACTCTTTTTTGTATAACTGCAAGCAATTAAATAGTGCCAATACAAATAGTAAGTACATGGTCTATAAGTGTAACATTGAAGGTTCAAATCCCAGTTTTAATTTAATGATTTCAATTTTTAAATAGTAAATTTCCCATTTCTTGATGGAGATGTTCCTCGCTCCCCTTCCTATGGCGTATATATTTCTCAGCTTATTCGTTTTGCAAGAGTGTGTTCTAATCAACAGAAACTTATTTTAATTGCTAAGTTATTGAAACAAGGTTATAGTGCGACCAGGTAACGGACGTTGGGCGTGTCAGAAAGAACACTGCCATTCACTGTCAATTTAGACTGGTCTACAGCAAATTGGGTAAAACAGCAGAGGTACGCTTTAATCGTGCAAAACAAATGAACCGCAGACGACAAAGGCGACCAGCTATATGCGGTCAGTATGCCTGGTAAACGTTCGCAAGCAAATCTAAACAGAAAAACTAAGTCTTACTTGTTTACAGACACCTTGGTATATACTATTGCTCACTGGTCAATGCCTCCTAGTACGTATGTGGATTTTAGTCAATATCAGCAAGGCAGACTGGTCCATGTTAGAACGGTTGTTGCTGCTACATGTATAAAGATATAGAGTCAGGTTGCAAAGCGTAATGAAGATCTGATTGCATGTAGCGTGCTTTTATCTGTGATTTCCTTTGTTTTTGTATTTACTATACAGCCATGTCTCCGGTAACCATCTAAAACACAATGCTGCATACACTGGTTGGGAGGTCGAAATGTTTTATACATGAAATACGGATATAAAGGGCGTACGTGTAATATATGTTTAGTGATTACACATTATTAAACTAACCCAACAAACAGGCTGACATGAATGACGCCTTCAAAAAGAGTAACTATTAATCGGCTTTTGGCTCTTTGTCTAGCCACGTTCACAACTGGTTCCTATCTCCCGTTAGCTTAACATAAGACTGGGACATCGCATACCACGTGGCGATACAGTGACCGAATGGCTGTATAATACCTGTAGAGCCAACCAGTGCTCAACTTGAGATAAAGTTGTCATGGGTTTTAGTTTCTCTGGAGGCACCATGTTGTGTCCTTGGGCAAGACATGTTATGTTCTATTTAGTACTGGTTCAATCCAAGAAACGACCCAACATGACTGACAATTTCTTGACTGGGCTGTCAACTCGAATAATCGACGTCCACAGTTGCTCAGTGCTAGTGTGTTAGACCTGTGATTAAAGGTTAGCTATTTTGAGAAGGTTCACTGAATGCACTTTGTAACGTCCTAAAAAAGACACTTTATTCTCTGCTAATTACTGGTTCGACCCAGGTGGACGTGGAAACGTCGCGTCATGACTGCAAAATGTTGGCAGCGACGCAAAACATCAATGCAAACATACAAAATCAACTCAAAATAACAAAAGAGTCACTCATCTATAAACTTTGCTGTAGCTGTGTGCGTCTACTGGTACACAGGTTTATCTTTAGCATGCTACATGGAAAAATAGGCACGTTATATATGTTGACGATGAAAATATTCTTCCAAATTCTGTTTGTTTGGCAAGAAAATGAATTGGTGTTTAGCTCTGAATTCGAAAAAATAGCATTACAAAAAACAACATAAAATAGCCCCCTCCCCCCATCCACACACAAACAACACAGATTAAAATTCAGCATAATAGGTTTCAATATCTGGGAAAGGGTACACAGATCTTTTATAAAGCAATAAAATCTTGTGTGATTGAAGTAGGTTTAATTGTCGAAGATTGATGTTTTGCTTATATACTTTAAAGTACACATGCGTGTTTAAGATACATGTACGTACATATTTCAAACAAAGTATCTGGACTGATCAAGATTCACCTGCAATAATTCGAAACGCTTATTTTTCACGAGACTACAGGTATATAATTTTGGTGTGGAGAGTTTCACAGATGGGTGAATACGCAAACAATGCAACCTGACTAACCGATTTCCAAGTGTATTTGTCCAGGGGTTGAACTTAGCTAAGAGCCGCCCAACGTCTCTTATCTGGACGGACTATATAGATATCATAAAATTCGAAAAGCATTTTCTAAACTCTACCACAGACACTCAGAGTTAATTGTTAAATACAAAATTGGGTTAAAAACTCTTCTGCAAAAAGGCATATCAGAACCTTAATTTTTATGGTGATTAAGTTTATAAATTCAAAAGAATTGTTGGAAACCCTAATTTAAGTGATCAATTCAAAAAGATTATCAAACGTTATATAAAGGTTGGATATAACTTGGATGTCATGTGACAGTTTGCAAGCCTGGTTTTAAACCCAATCACGGTTTATAGCTATGATTTCCTCTTTAATTGCACGACGGTGGGTCAGGCCTCAGAATTTATGACGGCTCTGACTTAAAGCTTTAATCTGTGGGTTGGTGCCTGATGCTTATCTGTAGCTGGACCCACCGTTGCTCAACTTGAGGTTTTCTTTAGCTTTGACTATCTGTGAGTCGTGAGTCTTTTTCTTTGTTTCATCATAGTGTGTTAATTTGATTAGAGTGTTTCTCCATGATGATACATTGCAATAGTTAGAAGGCTTCCATGCGAGCTGAACGTTTCTTGTACTTCAACTACAGAAGAATCTAGGGCGAAGATTTGGTACCAGTAAAATGCGTTTAAGCCCCCCCCCCCCCCCCCCCGTGGCTTAGGCTGCTGTACGTTCTAAGGTGGTGGTTCTGTAGTTGTTGACTTGTTGTTTATTGTTACTCAAATTGTGGGAGTATGCACTTGTTCTATGTTTTGTTGTACGTTACTTTATGTCCCTTCTAGTTTTGCAATCATCTAGATTAGAAATAGAGTGAGCTGGTTGCTTTGCTTAGTTTGTCTTCCTGGTGTCTCGTGATTGTTGTGTGGCTCTTCCTCGCTGTGCCATGGGTTTGTCTGCAGTTTGTGGTTGTGGTATACCCTGATCATACTCAGTAACTATTTTAGAACGTAACCTTGGCTTTTAATGTGGCATGAATTGTTTGACAAAATTAATAATACCCTTTGATATTGTAATGCTAACTTAAATCATTTTGTATGGGAAAAACTGTCCCCTTATGATGCTGTATTGAAATTTTACCAATAGCATGCTTAGGGATGTCAGTTACTACACAATGTGGTTCTGGACGACAGTACGTTACAGGTTCGAGACGACGAATCATTTATAAGTATAGAGTTCTGTAGTGAATTTGCATTGCTCGTAGCCGAATGATCTTTGTGTCCTCGTCGAAACGGCTTCTGACAGGAGTCAGTTTGACCCCATCGATTAATATAGCGAAAAAGTAAAAACCAAAAACGTCCCCACTCACAACTTATATTTTGCACAAAAGCCGTGTCACACGCTATTAACAGCCATGTTTTAACCGACAAAAACTCATGCCACTTAATCAGGCAATTCAAGCCATACTGCTAGACTTCAGCAAAGCCTTTGACAAAGTACCGCACCAGCGCCTGCTTGGGAAGTTAGAGCACTATGGGGTCAGATGGAACCTGAACAGGTGGATAGCAGACTTTCTCACACACAGACAACAGGAAGTGGTGCTAGAAGGTGTGCATTCCAAGGCTACCGAAGTCACATCAGGAGTGCCACAAGGAACAGTCCTCGGACCCTTGCTGTTCCTTGTCTACATCAACGACATGCCAGAGACCATCTCTTCTTCTGCAAAACTCTTTGCCGATGACTCTCTTGTCTACAGGATCATCCGCACCGAAGAGGATCAAGCCCTTCTCCAGGAAGATCTTGATAAATTACAAAAGTGGGAAAGGGACTGGCTTATGCAGTTTAATTCGGGCAAATGTGAGGTCATAAGGATCACCAACAAAAGGAATCCCTCACCAACAAGTACTACATCCATGACACCGAACTACTAACTGTCAAAGATGCCAAGTACCTCGGAGTTACAGTCAGTTCAGACCTATCATGGAACAAGCACGTGGATAACACAGTCAAAAAGGCCACAACAAGCTTGAACTTTCTGAAACGGAATCTACACGCTTGTCCTACAGGTGTGAAGGACCAGTGTTACAAGTCACTAGTGAGGCCCATATTAGAGTACTCTTCCTGTGTATGGGACCCTCATACTCAGCATAATGTCACCAAACCGGAGATGGTGCAATGAAGAGCCGCCCAGTTTGTGAAAAGTGGTTATGACAGGACCAGCAGCGTGACATCGACTGATCACCATTGGAATACTCTCCAAGAAAGGAGGATTGTCAGATTGGTGGTGAGGTCTGGCTATAACCTTGTCGTTAGAGCCCTATGACGACGCCTGAACAATGTTTATAATGGGCGTGCTATGAAGGGACAATGTCTTTAGCTGGACAGCCAAAGTTCAGCATATGAATTATGAAACTATGAAAACCCAAGACTAATATAGTCTATAAACGTCAGTATTATGTACAGTAATATGTACAGACAAAACGCTCATAACATGAGCTATACGATCATAAATGATCAACACAAATTCTTGGCATGGGACCCAACAACACAAATCAACTACGGCCGCCACGCCAGCAAGATTGCTGGAGGTATTCTCAGCTTTACAATAGCACTGAGCAATTTTATACTTAACTCTAACTTAATCGTTTCGAACCCCTGGTTTGAAACACGTTCCAGCCTCAGTGCTAGGAACGTCGCTCAACGTATATGAGTTTAGACGTTATGCTCCAAGCAATAACGTTATAAAGCACCAACTTGTATGGGCTTTAGTTTGCCTATCTGAGACAATAGCTCATAACCTGGTTTGGATGTTTCCAAACCTACACATGCGTTCAGCTTGGCTGAATCTATAAACGTTATGCTCCAAGCATATAACGTTATGAAGCGCCAACTCGTATGGGCTTCAGCCTGCCTTTCTGAACCGTATGTGTTCAGCCTAGCTGAACTATGCGAGCATTGAACAGACTGCGAACCAGATTGGAGATATAGCGTTTCAACCTTCTACGTATGATCTTGTCTTTTTCATCCCTGTCAACCAGGGCACAATGCTTCTTTTTTCAACTATATTCGTTTTTCGGGTTTCGTGCGCTGTATTTTAAGAGCGTTATATCCCTTGTCTTCGCCGGGAAGCATTTTTTCAAATTTATTATCGCGCCTGCGCAAGACAATGATAGTCCACTTATTAACTTATTAAAATTGACTATATAAAAGTCAAATTTATTAATTAAAATTTTTGAAACAACAAACCAACCATCTTGCATAACCTTTCGGTGAAAATATACAACTAAATGATTTATCTACTATTAGACAAAAATATGTTTAAAACAAACACCTAGATAGCATAAACGATAAAATGCAAAGCAGGGATTTAACATGACTTTATTACTTCCCTTACATAGACCAAAATAAGTAAATGACTTTCACAAAAAATGATACCAAAATTTACAGCGCAGTTTATCCTGACAAGGATGCAAGTCCAGTCAGCCATGCTCTACAGGATTGTGCACAACCTGGTTGCCATCCCTACCACACCTTTCCTTATACCAGTAAGAACCTCCAGAGGACACAGCATGAAGTTCTTCATCCCTCAGTCAACAGTGAACTCACATCTATACTCCTTCTTCCCAAGCATCATCCGCATATTGAACCAGCTGCAAGAGTGTGCCGTCTCAGCTCCCAGTTTAAAGACCTTAAAGCAGCGACTGCCGTTCTACACCCCAGGGGGGGGGGGGGGGTACTCCGATATTTTCACACATACGTAGGCTCAGTCCATTTTTTTTGGTTCAAAATTCTGAATTTCAATATTTTTTTGGGTTTTCAGAAAAATGAATATTTTTTGGGGATATTAAGATTTTTTGGATATTTTTTGGGATCATCACAAAATTGGGCTAGTTTGAGGGTCATTTCTATGCAATTTAGGGTCTTTTTAAGGTCAATGTACAGAATTGGGATATTTTTTTGGGTTGCTAAAATTTCAAATATTTTTTGGGGGTGTTTGAAATTCCTGATATTCTTTTGGGGTGAACGGTAGATGCTGGGTCCGAGCCTACGTATGCGGAAAAAATTAGAGTACCCCCCTGGGTTCTACACCCTCTAAACAAACCATGATATCATGTTTTAGACTGTACATAGACTGTTTGTAAATCTGCACAATCTTTCTCGAACAGCACATGTACGTTTCACATAGTTCGAAAATACCCGGTCAACCGAGGGATGAACTACAATGGGAAGAAGAAGAAGAAGATTCACGTGCTGTTGATGCACAGCTTTTGTACTTTTCATATACGCATTCTAGGCTGTCACAAAAATTGGCGTCATCAATAGTAACGTGCACGAAATGAACGTAATTTATTGACGTTAGGATGACATTAGTATTTGCTCTGGAACAGGCGTTATCAATACCTACGAATCCTTCATGCTTTTGCGCGCCATTGTCATTATAGTAATTCAAAAATAAACTTTTCGAAGCGTGACTTTATGCAATAATAACGATCAAACATGGTTTTCTGATACACTTATATCTGCTAGACCCCTCGGGGGTTGTTAAAACCCTCGCTTTCCAGGCTCGGTTTACATCAATGCAGTTCTCTATGCTACTTAAAAAAATGCATGATCCCTATATTGGGAATGGGGACGTTTTTGGTTTTGACTTGGGAACGTTTTTTCCTCATATAATCTGTGTTATCTAGGCGCAATACTTCAACAAAAAAGCGCCGATGATCAAAATGACAGCACAACTCAACACTGTGATTACATAGTAGCGAGCTATTGAAAGTCGAGTTGAAGATAAGTAAAATGTTAAGAGAAAAGGCTTAAGTTCTATGGAGGGTTTCAGTATGGACTCAAGTTTCAGGAATACAAACGAGAGAGAACGACTAATATCCAATGGTACTTAAACAAGTATTAGCTTAAAAAACGCTTTACTTAACCTAGCCCAGGATTCAGGGAATCGAGACAGTTCACCGACAGGACAGTTCACCGACACGCATTTTGAAGACAGTTCACCGACAGAATTGAAGACAGTTCACCGACAGAATTGAAGACAGTTCATCGACAAATTTTATATTGTATTTATATGGAATGCCACAATTTTCATAATTTATTGATGTTATAATGAACGAAGGCATGATATAAAGCTAATTGAATTACCTATTTGCTATTGCAACATGATTTTATTATACATGCATTCAACTGCCAATGTAGCGATCATTACATTGTCTGTGCGAAAATACGTCTTATATCACTAATGTAAAATAACTATATAAAAATAAAAAAAGGTAGTCCTGAACAAATCTGTTTAAATATTCAAAGGGAATGCTTTGAATTGCTGGCGAATTTCATCAAAAATAATGTACGATTGGCTAAAGGATCACATCAATATAGCTTCATGAAGCAATCAAATGTCTGTCTATTAATCATTAATCAGACAAACAAAATATCGCTTTCTCAACAAATTATATAAACATATCATCTCAAATCATAACTCATCAATATTTCTTCACAATAATAAATTATATTTTCGAGCCATATGTCATTTACATGATAAAAAAAAGTGTCGATGAACTGTCTTCAAAAGTGTCGGTGAACTGTCTTCAAATCTGTCGGTGAACTGTCTTCAAAAATCGTGTCGGTGAATTGTCTTGTCGGTGAACTGTCTTGTTCCCGGATTCAGGGCTATACGGTGACTTATTTTTATCTTCATCATATAGCTGATATTTCAAGTCTCTAACTTCCTTCTGTTCCCCTGATAAATAGCTGATCATTGAGTGGCAATTTTGAGAAAAGGATGCGCAAAAACCCTTCAAGAGGCTGAGACATTAAATCTGAATCTGCCAAGTACTCCAAACGTAAAAATGGTCTAATGTTAGTAAGACCTAAGGATTTTCTGTGCTGTGCTGGCTGGGACTTTGTGTGCCCTGGTACCTCCAAGGTAGCTAGATTGGACAGGAATGAAGAGACGAAAATGCATTTGACCAAACTTTTCTTTTTTTGCTTCTATCTTTCCTAGCTATATCTTCTTTTTTTTTCACTTCTACCATTCCTATCATTTTCTCCCTTTTCTTTTCTTAAGCCGCAACCAAACTGCGCTTTAATAGTCAAGTGTGACGGCAGCATGTACCATATAGATGTAGATGTAGACAAACACCTCTAATGAGTATTACATGGCTTGCGTGCACAAATGACATACATGTCAATGATCCAGATAAGGATTGGGACCAGTGGGTATTTCACCCCCTACTTTTTAATTTAATGAGTATTTTACTTCACATTAAAAATATCAAATTGCAGAAAATGCAACGCCTTATAAAAAGACCAAATATTTGCTTAGCATATTTTAAAGAAAAGTTGCTTGTATCAAATACATGTTGCGTGTTTAGGTAAACTTCCAAGATATATACAATTGGTGTATATTAAGTAGTTTTTTCTTACTAAGAATAAAAGATTTCACCACATTAATTGAATATCAGCACTGAAACCTCAAACTGCAAAGGGTATTTTCACCCTTTAATTTTCAATGCTGAATTCCAAAAAATCAATGCTGAAATACCCTTTACCCCCTCTTTAATATCTGAAGCCCTGCATGGGATACCTCCCGAATCGTGCAGGAGGCTCCTGGATTTTAATCCAATATCAAGGTAACCTCCCACATCTTGAATTTTACTAGGTTAACCGTATCCTTGACTATCTATCTTTTCATACGGCGTACACCCTCATATGAGTATTACGTGCCGGGTTCCCAGCAACATGCGATAAAAGTAAGGGTTAAAAATAAAGCTGATAGGGAGAACGGAATAAAAGTGCATAGTGTTAGTGTATTAAACAGTAGAAACAAGAAAAAGTGAGGATAAAAACAGTGGTGTATACATTTATGGTCTGACGTGGCACTCCTGACAGATAGCAAGTTTGAAGCTATCAAGGTTTGTCAGGGTTGCGTTACAGGCCGAAAGAATGTTCCACTGTACCACTGCCAAGGGAAAAAACGAGTATTTATAATAGTCAGTCCTAGCATAGAGTTGTCTAAAAGCCAGTGGATGAGTTGTCCGAGAATACCAATTGAGGGGTATGACATATGTTGAGAGTGGAATTGCAACTAGGCCATGCACTATCTTGTAGAATAGGACCAGCCGTGAGTCAGCACGCCGCTGTTCCAGGGTGCGCCAGCCTAGTCTTCCCAGCATGTCTGAGACACTAGAGTAGGGAGAGTAATCACTCAGGACCCATCGAGCCGCCCGATGCTATTCTAAGTTCGTGGGCCTAAGCAATCGGAGACAGCATCTAAGATGGGGAATGAAAAGAATGCATCTAAGATGGGAAATGAAAAGAATGAGTAAATTGTTACCTTACATGAGTTTTTCTTATTTTCTCCTATATCTGAATCATAATTGGAATTGAAAAAGGCAAATAATTCATTACAAACATATGTATTGTAGCATGAGCATAAGAGCAGCCATCTTGAGTATTGTAAATTTGACTTTTTGTTTATTGTTACTCCCATTGTGGGAGTATGTTATTGTTCTATGTTTTGTTATACGTTACTTTATGTCCATTCTAGTATTGCAATCATCTTGATGGGGAAAAGAAATAAGCTTTACCTTCGTGCTCATAAATCCAAGGACCCTGATGTCAAGATTCATTACAAGTGGTTCAGAACACATGTACAGAAGGTATTGAGAGATGCCTATTGGAAATATGTTTCCAATATATTTACGTTTGAGAAAGACAGCTCAGATCCCGACACTCCTAAGCCTGAAAAGATTAAAAAGTTTGGTCATTTATCAAATCTCTTAAAAAAAGATGCGTTTGGGAGTACATCACTCAGAGAAAACGGAATTTTTAAGACAGATGCAGAGAAAAAAGTCAAGATTTGTAATAGGCAATTCCATTCAGCCTTCACACCCAAAGGTGACGCTGACCCACCCTCAAAAGGGGCTAGTCCTTTCTCCTCCATGGGGGACATAACAATTGACCAGAAAGGGGTTGCCAAGCCGTTGGACGGACTAAACGTTCATAAAGCTCCTGGCACGGATGGTCTGAATGCCGGAGTGCTTAAAGAGTGTAGCAATGAGATCTCTCCAATACTGGCACTTATCTTTAATGAGGCTTTAGCTCAGGGCGATGTACCATATGAGTGGCGACAAGCAAATGTTTCTCCGGTCTTTAGAAAAGGTGAAATCTATGATGCTGCTAACTTTAGACTTGTGTCGCTCACATGCATCTGCTGCAAAACCCTAGAGCATATACTAGTCAGCAACATCAGCAAGCAACCAGTTTGTGCTAGTTACCATCAGCAACCTGGATGGGGCTGTAGATCATGGACAGTAACAGACAGATTTGATCATAATGGATTTCGCAAAGGCCTTTGATAAGGTGCCGCACAGGAGGCAATTACATAAATTGTACTGTTATGGGATAAGAGTATCCACCCACAAGTTGATCAACTCATGGCTCTCTGGGCAGACTCAACAAGTAGTATAAGATGGTCAAGCCTCAGATCCAGTCCCAGTGTTATCTGGTGTACCCCAGGGGTTGGTTTGAGGACGGTCCTGTTCCTTATTTTAATAAATGAATTGCCGGATAACATCAGGTCTTCTGTTCACCTGTTTCTGGACGACTGTGTCCTGTATAGGAACATATATTCAATTCAGGACTGTTTGACCCTGCAAGAAGACCTCTCTAGCTTAGGACAATGGGAAGCCAATTCAATTGGCAAATGAAATTCAATGTGGCCAAATGTCACTATGAGAGTGACTCAGCATCACAAACAAATACTCTATGACTATTCCCTTTACAGCCAAACCTCGGAAAACATTCAGTTAGCAAAATACCATGGTATAACTATCTCTGATTATATGGATTGGGGTCAACACATTTCAGAAATTTCTTCCAAAGCAACTGAGACACTCGGTTTCCTTCGCAGGAACTTGGCTTTTGCACCTATTTGCATACAAAACTTTGGTTCTGCCTAAACTAGAGTATGCAGCACCCATTTGGAGCCCTTACTCAAAACTTCAGACTAACCTGGTAGAGAAAGTTCAGAGGACAGCAGCCCGCTGGACCTGTAGGAGATGGCGAAACACAAGCAGTATCGGCAAGAATTGAAGATGCTTGACGAGCTTGAGTGGCCATCTCTTGAGGCCTGTAGGGATCGGTCTTCGCTGCTTCTCTTTCATAAAATACATTCTAGTGCTGTGTCTATAGAAAAGACAAGTACCCGACCCTTGCTCACAGTTTGAAAACTACCAGGTCATCACACAGTGCCCAATATTGTAGATACCAGACATACAGTGATACCCTGAAGAGTGAAGAACTCTTTTTTCCCTGAACTATTCCACAGTGGAATAGTCTTCCTCCTTCGGTGGTCAATTTCCAAACTACTGAGGAGATTAGGTCACTCCTCATTTAGTCAAAAACAAGCCAAAAGAGTTTGTTTTTTTTTCTTCAAAATTTCAAATTCGCACTCCCTGACGTAATGATTGGATTTGATCGTGCCAGTATCACAAGATAGATAGAAATTTAGGGAGAAGTGACAGTCAGATGTCAGGGAGAAATAATAGCGCAAAGTTAGAGCATTTTCTGTCAGTTAAGAAGCAAATTAGCCATTTCTCATACTATTGCCATTAAATGGAAGGAAAAATACGATGCAGTGGTAGTAGATTGTCACAACAGCTTGCGTTTGTGTGGTGACAAAATGAAAATGAGTCTCCCTAAAAAAATTTTTTTTTTAATATTTTTTTTAGGGAGACTCCAACTTCTCCCTAGGTCCCATTTAGGGCGGAATTCTGGCCCCTATGGCGACTATTTCGCCCTAGTTGCCCCCTAGCTTATTCCCTGTTGCTTAAAGGTTTTAGTGACAAACAGTTGTCTGATAAGTGTAGGGAACAGGACTTTAGTTAAGAATGCGTAAGGGAAATTTAATTTTCTTATTTCTCAACCAAAACATATGTTGTGGGTACTCAAAAGAACCTTCTCAATGAGACGGTTCTTTTGAGAACCCAAAACATATGTTTGAACTGATGGATAAGAAAATAATCGCAATTTTACGCAAATTATTTTTGCTTAACTGGCCCTATGGTGAATTTTGTTTAGTCATTTCAGCAAAGTTAAGGCCAAATAAAGGGAATCTTAAAGTTTCCAGAATCAAATTTTGCCCCCTCCCAAATTCAAACTTATCTGTCTTTATTTTGTGCACTTTTGATGTGATATTGAATTTCAATGTCTTGAATACAGGTCTGCATCCAGCCGTAAAAGACAAATGGCAATATTTAATTTTAGTCCAGAGAAAACAAGCATTAAATTTACATGTAATTTTTTTGTTCAGTATATTTAGTATAAAGCAATGTCTAATAGTCCTCTACATAAGTTCTGCCCATCATACCCCTATGATTCGAATTGGCCTCAGCCTTGGGGTCATTAGCTTCTATAGACTTATACTGGAAAAATATTTTTTAAAAAATCATCTCTGAAACTTTGAGGCATACAGCTTATATATTCAGCATGTAGCAATGTTAACTAGTCCCCTATACAAATCCTGCCAATCAATTCTCTGGGTTCAAACTGGCCACACCCTGGGGATCAATAGCTCCCATTGCCTATAATGGGGAAAACCTTATAGTGGTCCCCAACATGAATCCTGCCAATCAAGCCCCTGGGATCAAACTTCTGCTGTATATATTATATTCAAATGCACTTAGTATGACAAACAAACACTATGAACCTTGATCAGACTGCAGTCTGATCTAGGTCCATATAGTTTGCATTATAGGCCACCAAAGTGCATAAGCAGATGGGAGAGCAGATGACAACTGTTGTTGTGAATAGCTGGAAAATTAACCCTTTCCATACTAGTGACTCCTAAATGCGTTCTATGGCAAACAGTGAAGACCCTGATGAAATGCCACATAATGTGGCATTTCATCAGGATCTACACTATTTGCTATGACAAAAACAATCTTCAACGAAAGAAATACATTGTTATGTGGAAATTATAACCTGTTACCCCTCAGTATATACAATGGACCATCCCAATCAAACCAGAAGAAGAATCCATCAGTAAGTACAAAGGGTTCAGTCAAAATGAGGTCACTTCCTTGTTCACAGAAATGTACTTTGATAACCAATGAAAAAAAGCAACTGATGCTTATCTTGAAAATTATGGCAACCATGGCATTTCATATACTAGAGGACTTTGAAAATGCATCACCATATTATTGCACTTTTCTTGCAAACCGTATATGCGATGGAAAAGTTACTTGCAGGTTTTAATGTGCAACCCAGAATTGGTATAAATCAGTCATTGATTTGACTGCACTATCATGCTGCTTATGGCGTCACATGGGTACATACAGCATCCAGCCTATTCTGCAAAGTCAGTTGAAGCTTTTTGATTATTTTTGTGTATAAACTGTGGCTTGTATGATACCATATCACTAACAGAGTTTAAAGACTTTTTCTAATTAAAAGTAATTGGTAACTTCAATATTTCAAAAATAAATGACAAATTTGAACATCAATTTACAGCTCCTTTTTAGAAATATCTCCATAAGTTACCTTTATGGACACTTTCATTACTGATATTGACTACATACACTGACAATCATGTGGGGAAGACGTTTTGATGTAAATCATGGCAGGAGATATGTTGTCATGTGATCGAGAACGTCTTTAAAATTTACGTTAACGTCACTTGCACAATACAAAAGAAACGGGATACAAGTGTAATTTATGCATGATATGTCATTTGTGTATGCCCTTAGCCTCTTCCCACAAAACCGGAAGTAAAAAAGTTGAAACTTTCAAAGGCCCAAGATGTTGAATTTTATTCCTAGACTATAGTAATCAGAGTGGATGGGGTATGTTGGTATCTTTAAAGGCGTATAAATTTGAGCATACCAAACTTTCAATTCATTTCAAATCGTTCAATGATGAATGTGCAATTTTGAAAGAAGCCCAGGATGCAAATCTGTTGAGTCAGGAATCAAAACTAACGCGTGTTAACTTGCAGCTGAATTGGTGTACTTCCAAATCGACCACCCCTGTCTTAAAACAATACTTTTTCAATAGCTTTAAGAGTCAATTTACAACCATGAATTTTCTAGGACACACTACAAGCTGGTCAGACAATGATATGCAATAACAATTATCTTGCTGACATTCTCAGGGTTTGTGAAAAGAAGGATTTAATCTGGGTGATGCATTTTCAAAGTCCTTAAGTATATGTTTGATTTCAGAATTGGTTCTAACAGATATAGTAAATGATGGGTTAGTAGTTTTCTTTAAAAAAATGATTTTAAAATTCTATAATTGATTAGAAAAAGTTGTCTCTCTTTTTTAGCTCAAGGTGACAAACATTTGTGATAGTTGTATGTCTGGCATCTGTCCTCTGTCTGCTTGTCCTCCATCCATCAACAATTGCTTCAAATAAAATCTCCTGAATTACTGAGCAGAACTTAACCAATCTTTATAAAGGAATGATCCTTGGGTGGTACTTTTGCAAAAATACTAAGATTTTAATTCCATGCAGAATCTGTCACAAATGTTCCTGGGGTAATCCCCTACATGCCTTTGGTTAAGACTGTGTAATTACATAACAGAAAAATATTTTTTTTATGTCTCATTCAAAACATGTTGTGGGTACTTAAAGATAATTGTCCTCTTTCTTATACAAAACATATGTTGTGGGTACTCAAAAGAACCGTCTCAATGAGATGGTTCTTTTGAATACCCAAAACATATGCTAAAAAGTATGGGTTAAAAAATATTTACAATTTTATGCTGAAAATGTTTGTTTATCTAAACCTGTGCCTCTACCAAGTGTACTGTACACCATGTGAAAAATAATTATCTCAATCGCTGCCTTTAACTCTTTCCTCCCTAGCGGTGATTTTGTCATCTGCTGATAACCTTTGCAAAACATTTGGACCCAGATCAGGGCTGACAGAACATCAGTCCTGATCTGGATCCAAACCATTTGACACTCTGATAGTGTTCCTGAAAGAATTTTTTGAAAAAGTTAATTTTGAAAAAAAAAATCAGCAGGCAACAACAAAATTATGAAAAATTACCCAGCATGCAAAGAGATACACATACATGGGGAAATAACTAAATGATTTTTTTTTGTCAAAAACTGCTGCATTATTTTTTGTTTGTTTGATTTGATTCTTTATGTTATCATCATCATAATCGGATTTTTGATTAATGTGCACATGCAGGGGCATCATCCACATCAGTGGGCCCCTTTCCAGGTAACTGGCTAGCTGCACGCATAGCAGATCTCACACCTGATCTCCAGGTGCTCCTTTCGTGAGGGTCAACTGTTGTGAGCTTCCACTCACGGCAGTCCCTCTCCGTCAGTTTCTCCCAGGTTAGCTTGGGCCTCCCTGCCCCCCGCCTGCCATCAATCTGTATATCACATGCTGTTCTGATTGCACCACTAGAACGCTCCACATGCCCAAACCAGCGAAGCCTTCTCTCTCTCAAAATGAGGTTGAGGTCCTCAAGCTCAAGCTTTGCCAGTAATTCACTTGACCTTACAGTGGCCACGTCCTCTGGCTTGATACTGCAGATCTGTCTGATCATGGCCCTATCATTGCGCTGCAGGTTCGTCTTGGTCAGTGGCCAAGTTTCACTGGCATGGAGCATGGCGCTCCGCAAACAAGAGCTGTACACATGGCCACGAGTCTTGTAAGAGAGGTGGCGGGATGTGAAAACTGGTAGTAGCTCCCTGAACTTCTTCCAGGCTGTTTTCACACGAGTAGCGACCGCTATTTCACAGCCTCCACCAGCAGAAAGCATGTCACCGAGGTAGCAGAAGGAAGCTACCACCTCCAGCTTATCAGGTCCAACCTGGACTTCATTCTGTGGCCTGCCATCAATAGGGCGGGCATTTCCCATGCACCGTGCACACCTATATTCAGGATTTGGTGTCAGTCGTTGTAGCCCACAGCATTTCTTATGCACCCAAAGTTTGCAGCCATTGCAATAGATGCTGTTGTTGCCTACTCCTGTACGACAGACAGCGCATGGGTATTCGCCTGAACTCTGCAAGAGGTCCAGGCCTGTACCACAGATCATGACCTTTGTCTTTCCTGCATTTACCCTCAACCCCTTCTTCTCCATGGCTTCTTTCCATATCAAGAGCCTCCTGACACATTCCTCTAGAGAGTCAGCAATGATGACAAGATCATCTGTATATAGGTCCTCCCAGGGAACACCAGCCCGAAACTCACGTGACAAGGCCTCCAGCACAATGATGAAGAGCAAGGGACTGAGTACGGATCCCTGGTGGACTCCAACCTTCACCTCAAACTCTGTGCTGAAACCCTCCCCCACACGGACCCGGCTTCGCGCATTAGCGTACATTCCCTGGACTAACCGCACAATCCATTCCTCAACACCTAGCTTTCTTAGGGCCCACCAGATAACCTTCCCACGGACACAATCAAATGCCTTCTCTAGGTCCACGAAGGCCATATAAAGCCTCTTGTTCACAGCTAGGTATTTCTCCTGCAGCTGTCGGACCACAAAGATTGCATCTGTAGTGCCTCTTCCTGGGACAAAGCCAAACTGGGAGTCGTCAATAGACACCACCTGTCTTATGAGACCATCGACAATCCTCTCAAGGATCTTCATGGCCTGCTCAGTCAGCTTGAGGCCTCGATAGTTGCCTCTGTCCAAAGCATCACCCTTGCCCTTGTAAAGGCAGACAGTGAAACTTTGCTCCCAGTCAGTTGGTACCTTGCCATCACGGATAATCACAGTAGCAAGATCACGGATCATGGTGGCACCTGTATCACCTGCTGCCTTGATCATCTCCACCACTATGCCTGAAAGACCTGCAGCTTTGCCAGACTTCATCTTTGAGATGGCCTTCTTCACCATGTCAATAGTGATTGGGATAGGCGTTTCTTCTAACTCACTTCGTTGGACAGATGATCAGGGTCCCAGTCAAATTCAACGTTGAGAAGCCTTTCGTAATGTTCAGCCCACGCATTCTGCTTTGCCTCCTCGCTCATTGACATTTCTCCAGCGTCATTCTTCACTGGCTTGTCGCCTACAACATCTTCATTCTCTTTCCTCATCTTGTTGGCGAGGCGGAAGATATCAGACGACTTGTGGTCAATGCCATCATAAACCACCTTGTCTGCTTCGTGGCGTGCATGGTGCACCACACGTCTGGAGATGCACTTGGCAGTGTTATATGATGCTCGTGTGCATTTGCCAGCTTTCCATGCTTTGAAAGCTTGGCGCTTGGCTGTGATGGCATCATCCACTTCCTTATTCCACCACCAAGTTTCACGTCGCAATCGGTGGGGCTTTGTTGTGCCATACACCTCCTCTGTTGTCTTCAGCAAACCTGTCTTGAGTTTCGCCCAGATTTCCTCAGTTGTAGTAGCCGCTTCAGTTTCCACAGCGGGCACATGTGCCTTGAAGACTTCCTGGAATCGGCTACACATTTGAGGATCTCTGAGCTTCCACACTTTTGGACGTGGGGTGAATTTGCGCTTGATTTGGGGCGGCATGTCCCATCAACAATCTCAGTTATGTAGGGACGGGTACTGCAGTATTTGTAATATTGGCACAAAATGGTCTTTGGCTTTGACCCTAACCATGGTTTGTTCAAATTGTTCTGATCTTGTTTGCTTGTTTGTTTGTTTGTTTTGTTGCTTTCCAAGTCAACAGCTATGGTCATGTGGGATGGTCAGTTCACTTAACCACACCTTTTTTCCTGGGCAAGCTTGAATGAGCAGTTAACCAGTACTTAGTGCACATACTTTCGCTTGTAACTGACAACAATCCTTCTTGAATGATTCAGTGGAAGGGAAGAGATTGAATGTAGAAATGATTTCATAATCAGTCACAAGTATGGGACCGGGCCGGGATCGAACTCACGACCCCTGGATCTGCAGTCAGACTCACATCTGTTGCCAGACACATTACCGACTGCCCTACACGGCTCGGTTTATTCTGATCTGATCTGATCTGTCATGGCCACTAGGGGCTGGGATGTTTTTATGCCCCCAACTTTGGAAAAGTTGAAGGGGCATATTGCTTTCGGCTTGTCGTCTGTCCGTGTGTCTGTTCAAAATTTATTAAGATACAGTTTTGAAATTTCATAAATATGGATTCCTCATCAAAAAATAATTGACATGTATTTTTTTTAAGTCTGGATTATCCCCCTTTGTGGAATTATGCCCCTTTTAAAGGGTTATAATGAAATTTTGTAAATCAAGATATCTCAAAAACTATAACAGCTTTGAGCTTCAAACTTGGTCAGCTAATAGAGCATAATGAGTCGATAACCTGGTGAAAATTTAAAAAAGGTTGTTGTTTTTTTAGTTATTGCCCTTTGCAAATTTGGACATAGAAAATTTGATATCTCAAAAACTGTAACAGCTATGAGCTTCAAACTTGGTCAGGTAGTAGATATCTGGTGAAAATTAAAAAAAAAAGTTATTTTATTTTATTTTAGTTATTGCCCTTTGCAAATTTTTGGCATTGAAAACTTGTAATCAAGGTATCTCAAAAACTATTACAGCAAGAAGCTTCAAACTTAGTCAGCTGATAGAAGATAATGAGTAGATAACCTGGTGAAAATTAAAAAAAAATGTTTTTATTTTTTTCGAGTTTTTACCCTTTGCAAATTTTGGCATTGAAAACTTGTATTCAAGAGATCTCAAAAACTATTACAGCAAGAAGCTTCAAACTTAGTCGGCTGATAGAAGATATTGAGTAGATAACCTGGTGAAAAATTTTAAAAAGTTATTTTATTTTTTCGAGTTATTGCCCTTTGCAAAATATCTCGAAACTTATTATAGGTAGGAGCTTCAAACATGGTCAGTTGGTAGAAGATGCTGAGTAGAAAATACCTGGTGAAAATTTAAAAAAAAGTTATTTTATTTTTTAAGTAATTGCCCTTTGTAAATTTAGGCATTGAAAACTTATGAACCCTTCTTGACAAGCAAAGGGTTGGGGCATAATGTCTCATAAACATCATTTCTAGTTTCCTCTACAGTTAAACATTGAAAATTCGAACTTTGGTTTTTCAAAAAAAAACTCGCTTATTCGAAATAAATTTGGGAGACACATTGACATTGGATTCAGAGAATAAGAGCTATTCATGATCTATTTCAATAACTATTTATAGTAACATATGTTTTGGGTGCATCTCCTTGAGACATTTCTTTTACGCACCTAATCTTCTGTTTGATAGAGACAGGGAATAAGCTAGGGGGCGACTAGGACGAAATAGTCGCCCTAGGAGCTGAAATTTCACCCTAAATGGGACCCAGGGAGAAGTGGGAGTCTCCCTAAAAAAATGTTTTTGTTTTTTAGGGAGACTCAATTTCATTCAGTCATCACAAAAACGCAAGCTGTGGTGACAATCTTCTACCACTGCATCATATTTAATAGCAGTAGTCGCTGGTTTGGGCATGTGGAGCCTTCTAGTGGTGCAATCAGAACAGCATGTGATAAGGCGGGAGGCCAGGGAGGCCCAAGCTAACATGGAAGAAACTGACGGAGAGAGACTGCCGTGAGTGGAAGCTCATGACAGTTGACCCTCAAGAAAGGAGCACCTGGAGATCAGGTGTGAGATCTGCTCTTCGTGCAGCTAGCCAGTAACCTGGAAAAGGGCCCAATGATGTGGATGATGCCCCTGCACCTGCACTTTAATCAAAAATCGGATTATGATGTTATGATGTAACTGCATAATTGGAGCTACGCCAATGTTATTGTTAACAATATGGACCCAGATCAGACTGCAGTCTGGTCATGCTTCGTAGTGTTTGTGATCATGGTATAAATATTCAGTGCACTTGAATTTTTGCAGCAGACTATATATACATTTTGCAGGATAAGGGTTAAGAAGTGGACTACTGATTATTAACCTTATGATAAGTGGTGTTATGAAACGGACTATAATATTGTTCTCATTAAATATACTCAAAACCAAAAGTAACTTTACACTGTTATTATACATACCTTTTCTGGTTGTTGGTAAGTGGTATTTCAAATGTGTCTAACTCATATTAAAGTTAAATTAATTATTCATATGGCAGTTGAATTTCATCTTTTTGCTGTCATAAATGCAACCACTATGCCCTAATGAAAAAGGCAAGGAGGCAAAATATTTTTTTTCCAAAACGCATCACTTTTGATCTTATACTGTGGCTTTGCGATTTAACATTTCTAACTTTAAAGAACCGGTCTGAAAGACAGGCTATTGAATATTGCTGTTTAAAGTTGAAATCAGCCTGGATCATCCTTCGAGTAACACACATTAGAGTTGTGTTTTTACGTACATACACCTTTTTGTGAACTTTACAGTGCTTTCAATGGCATTTCCCATAAGAAATTGTCTGCCGTTTTTCTTCCAAACCGATGAGAATTTTTTTATCAGATTATCGTGTCACATACTCAGGGCATTAGTCTTAACAAATCGCTGATTAAAATGCAAATGTCATCTGAGATAAAACTTTTTGCAGGGACTAAAGTTTACTATTGTTTTGATTCAATGGGAGATAATTTCAAAGTGAACCAACTTTAAGATGTTGCCAAAAACAAACTATACGTCAGAGACAATTTTTCTTGCAGTATTTATAGTGGGCATTCGATGGCCCTTAAAATAGCGTGTTCGAATCCTATGTTTACTTTGGATTTTGTTCGGAAATGCTGATTTTGTGTTTTTAATGAAAGCACAGATAACTTGAAAGAAGATTAATTTACCTAAGTTGTTTTTCATGATTTAGGTTAGGGCGGGCACCAACAACCCATTACAATAAATTAATTTGGTTAAAATCCAAAACCGTAAAGATATATTTGGTAGATCAAAGTGTAAAGTTACTTTTGGTTTTGAGTATATTTACAAATTCTTGGTTAAAATGTTGAAAATAGAAAAATGGATAAAAACATGAAAGTATTTAGTGAAAAGGATCCACTTATTCAAGCACTGACGGGTAGGCTTATTAGTTCACATCCTTTTGACACTATTTTAGCCATTTCAGGAGATCACAGTAGATTTAGAGTAATCAACTTGGACGTATATCAGGCCCCCAGATAAGAGTGCGTAACTGAAAATTGTTTTTCTTATTTCTCAACCAAAACATATGTTGTGGGAACTCAAAGGACCGTCTCAATGAGACGGTTCTTTTGAGCACCCAAAACACATGTTTAAACTAATGGATAAGAAAATAATCATAATTTTACGCTTAATTTTTTGCTTAACTTGCGCTATGGTATATAGGCTTGGATAAGTAATTTTTTTCAGGAAAGTTGTGAAAATTGGATTATTCATCAATTTAGCATGTGCTTTGGGTGCTCAAAAGAACCATATCACTGAGACGTATGTTTTGTATAAGAAATAAGAGATGCTCTCATTAGAGGCTTGTCAACTACTGAACACTTTTACAATACCGTATTTGACCTCATAAGAGTACTGAGTGTTTTATGGGTTGTTTACACAGTACAGTAAAACATGTGTAAAACGGCCACTTTCAGAAAGACCGAAAATTTATTTTCAAGACCAATTATCGCTTAATGCAGGTCAAAAGTATTGCAGAATGCTCCAAGGGGAGCATCAGCAATACTTTCGACCTTCATTAAGCAACCATTTGTCATTAAGACCTTTGTTTTGTCTATTTTTGAGTGGCCGTTTTACACAGTTTTTACTGCGTGACGCAATTTCATTATTTTCTTTTTGCATACTTGGTAATTTTTCATGCCTTTATTGTCATCTGCTGATTTTTTAAAAATTATTTAAAAAAAGTTCTTTCAAGGACACTATCAGAGTGTCAAACAGTTTGGATCAAGATCACGACCGACATTTTGTCGGTCCTGATCTGAGTTCAAACTGTTTCCAAAGGTTATTTGCAGATGACAAAAGTTTCAAGCATTTTATTTTAGAACAGAACAAGAAAATGTTTGAAAATTTAGAATGTTTACTGTATGAAGTTTTTAGGTCAATTTAAACTTTAAAGCATGCACCTGTATTAATTAATAATAAGCCAGTGCATGAGATTTCCAACAATGTGGTATGTGCGACCAGCAAAGGCTCAGATCAGCCTGCGCATATGCGCAGTCTGATCAGAGCCTTTGCTACTCGCTTCAATATTATATGACTGTTAAGCTACTTGGAGTTTCTATGTATAACAGGAGGCTGCACATGCTCATCTGAGTCTACACTTGTCAAAATGCCACATTGTTGGAAATCACATGTCACAGCTCTTATAATAGTCTATAACATTGTTTGAAAAGAAATGGGCCAGCGCATAAGAATTAGGTACTTAAGCAGCAAATACCTAGCCCAGCATTTGCATACGCATGCAAGCTTGCCAGAGCCAAACTATGAAAGTAGACGAAGGCTCATGCCAAACTCTAGCCCCACTGAGTAGCTGTGCATGCACATTTAAGTATCATGCTATACTTACCATTTTTACATGAGCTAGCCCAGTTGTGCATTATACTTGATATTCATGTCATGCACGGATCCAGAAAGTTTTGATAGAGGGATCCAACTTTGACAGCTTCTTCTGAAAAAAATTGTAAACAGTTTGGACCCAAAACAGATTACAAACTAAATGTCAGTCCTGATCGGATATAAAGCTTTGACACTCTGATAATGTTCGTTTGAAAATTCAATTTTGAAAAAAGTCAGCAGATGATACAAGATCATGAAAAATTGGGATAATCAAACAATCAGGTTCATTTGTAGGGCTCTATTCATGCGCGGATCCAGAGGAGGGGGGGGGTCCCCCCCTGAAAAATCACAAAAATGTAGGGTTTCTCAGCGATACTGGTCTCGGTCCCTGAAAAATCACAAAATTCAAAATTAAATGGCGTTTCGCTGGCGGGCCGATGATTGCCCAGCTTATAATGGTATTTGGATCCTCTCTCCCCTCACAAAAAAAGAACGTTGTCAAAGTTGGACACCATCTGGATCCATGCATGCTATTTTATTAAAGAATTATATATTTTGGTGCTTTGTTTTGTGTTAATGTTTTATGTCCCAGTCAAAAAGATTTCAGTAATGTCTGGACATTTCCTGGGTTGAACCAGTACTTAGCTGAGAATAGCATGTCTTGCTCTGAGGAGACAGTACCATGCAAATTAAGTGCCATGCTCAAGTCTAGCACTATCTATCTGTGGATGCAACAGTTGTATGGAAAACAGTATAGAATGATAGTCAGATACTGATTTGGTTGCTGTCAAGCAAAAAATGATTCATATCATATTTTGCTCTAGAAATGTGGCTTTAGATTTATCATTATATTGTGGATGTTATGTTATGTTAGTTATGTTATGTCTTTGGGATGCCATAACATAACTTACAGTTCACTCTGCCCCTTCCTGTGCTTCACAACAATCAGTTTCCAAAGGAGTAGTCAGAAAAGGGAAGGAGAAAACTATAAGTAGGTCATAGCTCACATATTACAATTATAAAGAAAATTAAGTGGTTCGTTCGCTAGGCTCGTTCCCACTTGATTCCTGTTTTAATTGTAATATATGATCTATAACCTATACAATCTGTCATTTGAAGAAGTTTGAAAACTCTCTAGATTATGTAAGGAAGTTGAAAATTTCTTAGATTTTGTAAGGAATGCTATTCCTTATTCTTGTAGATTAATGTCATCTGATGTTCCATAATTTTTAACCTTATTAGACAGAGATTAAATCAACTATATTTTTGTCTTACTGAAATGATGTGGCCTTCAACTAAACTTTATCATATTTAAGCCGTGACATGTGATTTCCAACAATGTGGTATTTTGACATGTGTAGACTCAGATGAGCCTTTGCAGCCTACTTTTAAGCTTAGAGACTCCAAATGATGTTCAGTCAGTAGCTTAACACTCATAGAATATTCAAGCGACTAGCAAAGGCTCTGATCAGACTGCGCGTACCACATTGTTGAAAATCTCGTGTCGCGGCTCATATTTTATGATCAATATTGTTTATTTCACATTTTATCTTTGTTGATTGCAACCTAGAAAGGATTTAAAATGAAAGTGCAATCTATGATAAGTTACCTTTCGTCAAAATACTAGACAGCTAAAGTACACTGACACAAATCCTGAGCCAGGGCATGATAACATTTAACAACAAAATGACCTGTGCTTAAGGCTGACAGATATTAGGAGCAACTAGAGCAGTCAAACTCTGACATAGGGCTCTGCTAGACCATGATGGCCCATTCTCATGGGCAGAGTCAGAAAATTCCATCAGTAGGGGTCCTGACATGTTTTTTTTAGTCATTATATATTTTACAAAGTGCCATATGTACCTCCCTCGAGAAGCAATTGGACCCAAGGGGTCGAGGGGCCTGTACCAGTATTTCTTAGGAAACATATTGTGATGTTCTATTAGGGGGTGGGGGTGGGTAGGGGATCAGGACCCTCTTGATACGTGCATGTTTCTGCAACATCTCATCTTAATCTTTACTGCTCTCCCGTAGATGGTCTAAACATTCTTTTACATCTCATCTTGATTTAAGGTGTTTGTCCCATAGATGATTTATACTAGACCAGGCCCCGAGGTTATAAAACTTTTTTCATACTCAACTCAACTGAGCACAAAATTTCTACTGCTCATAAAAACTAAAATACCGACAAATGAAGAAGTTTCTTACTTTAATTCTCTCAGATGTTGTATTTATCATGCTAATAAATGCTAAAATGCCAACATTTTGTTGGCATTTTAACATTTATGAGCAGGATATATTTTGTGCTCAGCTGAGTTGAGTATGAAAAAGTTCAACAACCTCAGGGCCAGGTGCCACATTCTCTTACATCTCATGTAAACCCTAAAAGTGCCACAAATAATTTGCAGCAGACAATTGAAAATTTTGCGGCTTTTTCAAAATAACAAATAAGGCATGATATTTCATGGGAATCGTCTGCTGGCAGACAATTCTC
The DNA here is from genome assembly GCA_964019695.1 of Loripinus fragilis. NCBI lineage: Eukaryota > Metazoa > Mollusca > Bivalvia > Lucinida > Lucinidae > Loripinus > Loripinus fragilis. The sequence goes on from OZ026517.1 coordinate 32,230,911, forward strand.
ATGTAATATCATACCTTATTTTTGTCGAAAATTGGGAAAGATGTCTCAAAATTTGTTGTCTGCTGCAGTCGTGATTGGTGCTTTAAGGGTTAATCCTTGCTTTTGGATTATTTCAGATTCAGTTGGTGATGAGGAGCTGAAGAAAGAAACTGTCACATATGAGAATGCTCTGAAGAATATTGGTATGGTATTTTACTTTTATCACATGATATGATATCATGTCTGGGAGTGATATAACAAGACGTATTAAAATTGATAAACTACATAGTATTACTAGAGTCCGTGCTCAATAAGAGTAGAGTTACGTAGTTGGTCACGTTATGGTTTTTTATTCACCTGATTTGACAAATATGGGGTTTTCATCCATACTTCTAACTGTAAATCTGTTTTGTCACCCTACTCTTATCGAGCACGGTCTATAGTGGTTTGTATCATGACTTTGCCGCCTTTCCTTTGATCTAAGCTGTTCAATAATTTCCCCAAGACCCTGTCAAGGATGGAACTTATAAGTGACTTGGAGATTTGATGAATAAATTAAAAGATAATTGTTTTATTGGTCATGATACAAGAATTTTATTGTACAAATACACATGAATATACAAATATTCCCTCTTGTAGCTGGAAACTTGTCTTCGACTTGTCCTGCCTACAAGAGGGAATATCTGTATATACACTCTTAAAATTGTACAATAAAGCTAACTTACATATAAGGAATGTTATGTATGACACCCATATCAATATTGCATATAAACAGCAAAATCTTGAGAGTTATAACTCAGTGTCGGGGGCTTTTATTTCTTTCCATGCTTGCGGCAATTTTTGTTGTCTGCTGATAACCTTTGCAAACATTTTGAACCCAGATTGGGAGTCCTGATCTGGATCCAAACTCTTTGACACACTGGTAGTGTTCCTAAAATAATTGTTGAATATTAAGTTAAATTTGAAATAAGGCAGAAGATGAGAGCAAAAGCATGGAAATTACCCAGCATGCAAAGAGATAATTTTGTATTGCAATACTCATTAGCTTGTCATAAGTACTTAGTTAATGATAAAAAATCAGCATTTTGAACCCATTATTACACACACTTGACACTTTTTGGCTTATGACCCTTATTTAGTACTTATCTCTTGTCATGCTGAATATTTTTTATTTAGTACACTCATAAATTTTTTATCCTGTTAACCTGCAACATTCCAGTTGTAAGCATGAACATGTATTTTCAATCAGCACAAAACAGGGTGGATCCTCAGTTCTCTTCACTGTTTTCATAAAAAGATAAATCCGAGTTCAGCAAGATAAGGGCTATTCTGGTTGAAAAGCTCTTGTTAGTACCAATGACAATCATAATTTCATGGGAAAAACAGATCACAATAGCTTTTTTTACCTGCTTGGGGAAACATAGGTCTAGTAGTGGGTCCACACCGTCCAAGTATCCATCCGTCCACAACACTTTTGGAGTGTCAGTTTGCGTAATTTTTAATTCTCCACAAAAATGTTCATTTCTTTATATTCAAACTTGTATAAAGCTTTATAAAGTCACATGACATTAAGTGTACCGTTTTTTTGTACTTCAGTAGCTAGAAATATCATTTTCATCATCCTGAAGGAGGTCTTTTCAACAGTTTTCATTCCGTTATATTCATAATGTATTGTTCACACATCACAGTCGGCGCAGGTCCAGAGCAGAGTTTGGTCTTTTTTTCCTCTGTAAACAGCAACTTCTACCATGTTAAAATATTTGTTTGTACCCAACATTGTTGTACCTTATTGTAGGTTATGGAAAGTTTCACGTTATCCTACTGGCCCTGTGTGGATGGGCTGTATCCAGTGATGCTATTGAGGTGCTGTCAGTGTCTTTCATGTTGCCGTCTGCCCAATGTGACCTAAATCTTTCATCTTCTGACAAGGGCTGGCTTAATGCTATCATTTTTGTTGGTAAGTTGTAATTACAGTACTTAAAAATGGCAAACTATCATCAATGCAACAAAATTATTTGATTGAGAAAAATCTTAATCTCACAGGAATAATACATGGGTGACCTTTTAACCCTTTACTCCACGGCTATTTTTAGGTCATAACATCATTTCCTATTTTGAGACAACATTGAAAGAATTCAAGAAAATTTAAAGTAAAGTTTAAGTCCCCGACCACAAAAAAGTTTTGAATACTTTTGAAAATATTATGGAAAATGGAGGATTTGCTCCAAAAGAGCGAATGCTCCATTTTCCATACTATTGTCAAATACATGATTTCAAAGGCATCAAAAGGCATTATTATGGAGTAATGGGTTAAAAGAATAGCTAAAACATGTACAGTTAAACCTTGTTTTTTCGCCACCATTGGGAAGGGGGCAATTTGGCAGTACAACTTGTTTGGCGAAAGATCAAGGTTGGAAACTGGCATGCATTTTCTTCGAGATAGCTCGGTATCATCATAGTTCCACGAGTCCTGCTTAGGTAATATATCACCTACTGCTCTGTAATTGATTGGCAAGTCCAATTTTATTTGAAAAAAAAAAAAATTAATGCCCCACACCTTTACTTAATGCAGATAGGCGTAGGATAAGGGCAGGATACAGCCGGAATTCCTTTTTTGAAGCCAAAGTGGGTGCATAAAACTGGGTGTGCCATGTGTGCTATATATGCCTCGTGCACAGGGACCGCAGCACACAGATACAATAACCGAATAATGTATGTTATTTGAAAAAAAATGGGCATTATATTGCTGTGTATGCTTAGCCCTTAAAGCCCTTAAAGCACCAAGAAAAATTGCATCTGAAAAATTACGTCTGCTGAAGTCGTCTGCTGCAAATAATTGCCTAACACAACTGACAAATTTACGTATGGAAGCAAACAGGGTGGACTATAGGAGCAATCAGACTGCTCCTATAGGAGCAGTCTGATCTGGGTCCACGCTGTTTGTCATTAAGAGGCTTCTTAAATAGTTCTGCAGACGAGAAAAGCAGACGACTTTTGTTGCATTTGGCACTCTAAGGGTTAGGATTTTCATTATAAAAATCTGTAATTTCTCTCTTTTGCACTAAATCCAAAATCACTTTTCAATTTGGGCATAGATAATTTTTACAATTTAAACAATGTAACCAGCAGTGTTCCTGAAAGAATTTTTTTAGTAAATGTCTCTTAGTTTGATAAGGTGTCCATTTTTTTCATTCAGCAGAAACCATAAACATTGTCTATATTACATGTTGAAAAGTCTTGCCAGACACCAAAATTATAAACTTTTCATGCTCAACACTTACGCATGAAAATTTAGCTGCTTATTAAATGAAAACAGTGAAAAACAAACATTTTTCTTGTTTCAAAACTCTTAGATGTTGGAGTTATCCTGCTAATGAATGTTAAAATGCCAACAATTGTTGGCATTTTAACATTTATGAGCAGGATTAATTTCATGCTCAGTTGGGTTGAGCAGGAAAAAGTTTTATATAATAACCTTTGGGCCAGGTTGTTTGTTTGCACCTTTGTTATCTTGAAAATCTTAGGCCATCCTTAAAAAAATTGTTTGCTGTCACCCTACTCATAATTTTCCAGGTGGGTAGATAGGTAGGTATTTAATATTTTTTTCACTGATTTGTTTAAAGAAAAACTGTCTAAAATTTGAATAAAAAAATTACATCTCCAAAACAGCCATAAAATATTTTGGGTAGGTGGTAGAGTGAGTCGGCTGTGTGACAGCAAACAAAGAATTTTTTAAGGATGGCCTTACATGTATGTAGTGTAGAGAATTGTGATAATCATATTCTGGTATAGGGAGCGCAGTGGCTCAGTGGTAGAGTGCTTATCTCTAGACGGAAGGGCCGCGGGTGCGAGCCTCACCGGCGTCACTGTGTTGTGGTCCTTGAGCAAGACACATTTATCCTAGCTTAGAACTGGTTCAACCCAGGAAGACCCGTCCCTATATAACTGAAAGATTGTTGATGGGACGTAAAGAATCAATCAAACAAAAATATTTCAGGTATGATGGTTGGAGGATATTTCTGGGGGTCCCTGGCAGACAAGTTTGGTAGACGGTCCGTGTTGATGGGATCATTGACTGTCAATGGTCTCGGAGGACTTGTGTCGAGCACCTCTCAAGTCTTCTGGTTGTTTCTCTTAATGAGATTTGTCAGTGGGGTGGGGTAAGTATTGCTGAAAAAATTGCACAGGTTCATATTTTGAACATTTCACACATTTGTACACAGGGCAGCATAGCACAGTCGGTAGCGAGTCTGATTGCAGATCCAGAGATCCAGTGGTTGTGAGTTTGATTTAGGCCTGTTCACCATACTTTCATGGAGATTGATCATGAAATATTTTCTAAGGTCATTCTCCTTCCACAGATTCAAGAAGGGTTTTTGTCAGTTACAAGGGAAAGTATGTGCAGGAAATACTGGTTAACCGCTTAGTCAAGCTTGTCCAGGATAAAGTGTGGTTAGGTTAACTGACCTGTCTCGACATGACCATAGCTATTGACTGGGTCGTAAAACAACAAACAAAACAAAACTCATGAGGGAAATTGTAAGCAATTAAAAGGTTATGAATGGCGGTAAGAGTAAAATTAAGAGAAGTAATTTTGAAGATGATGTTGATGCTGAGAGCAGGCCTGGAGGTTATAAAACTTTTTTCATACTCAACTCAGCTGAGCACTAAATTATTCTTGCTCATAAATGTTAAAATGCCAACAATTTTTGGCATTTTAACATTTATTAGCATGATAAATACAACATCTGAGGGACTCAAAGCAAGAATATCCTTCATTTGTCTGTATTTTAGTCCTAATGAGCAGTTGAAATTTCATGCTCAGTTGAGTTGAGCATGAATTTTTTTTATAACCTCGGGGCCAGGTTTCAACAAAGAAAGCTACTGTAAACCACTTAATATTCACGGCATCAAAATTTGGCGATTTTATAAGACTGACATTTTGGCGTAGTTGAATTTTGGCAGTTTCTCAATTTAATTCCCTTTATAGTTGTTTTCTATTCTCATAGGGGCTACTTTTAAAGGAAAAAATGCATAGGGGCTACTTTTAAAGGAAAGAATATGCTCCCTATGGGGAACATATTCTTTGCTTTAATAGTAGCCCTTTTTAAGACATGGTTTCCTCTACATTGAAAAATACTAGGGCTGGCTAATCGAAGCCACAATGCTAATCGATAATCGGTCCTTGCATTTCGATATATAACCGATTAGTAATCGCTCAAATTTGATCGAGGGTCTCGGAACGTTTTGACAACTCTTGCATGGTCAATGACATTGATTTCCTCATCATTTCGCAAAACAACACTAAGTAGCACGTGTTATATATTCAAAAGATAATAGCTTTTAAATAAAAAGTGGCACCTTTGCTCAAAATAAGTCGTCATCCACTATGTTGGAAGAAAATTGACAAGCTAATTGGCAAAGTCTGTAATTGAACTCGCAGTCCGCCATTGTTGTTGTTAATTTCACGTTGCGTGACGTCATACAAAAGGAAGTCAAGTATGCATGACACGAACACCTCTGTGTAAAATAAGATCCGCTGTAAACGTCGGTATATTGAAAGCTTCTAAACTCGATTTTAACCGCCAAGAAAAACAACTTTCATGCTAGATTATTCATCTGATGAATTTTCGCGATTTTGTACTACTTTATTTAAAACAGAGGAGCGTAGGTATAACTTTTTCTAACAATCAGTTGTTGAGTTAGCCTGCATAGTACAACGCTTTACTACTTCGTTACAGCAATTTATACGCATCTACTGTTTACCACAATGCAGTTCAGAGCACTTCCCGTTGAAACAGAAAATAAAAGGAGGCAATTACGCTTGGATTTTAATTGAATAAATAGACAGAACAACCATTAAAAGTTACCGATTTTTGAATTTTCATATCGATAATCGTTTTTCTTTTGTATATCGACCGATTAACCGATATTTCGATTAATCGCGCCAGCCCTAAAAAATACTCTACCATTCAAAATTGTTTTTGGAAGATACAGATACCAATATACATGTACTAAGGTTGTGTGTCCATTTATTGCATATTGTGTAACTGAATTTGAAACTGTATTTTGCTGTCTCATATTTTGGCAATTTTTGTTTTTACAAATGAGACATTATGCCATGACCCTATCTCCGTATGACCGTAGCTGTTGGTGGGACATTAAACACAAAATACATACATACATAAACATGTATGCATAGCTATCTTGTGTGGCTAGATGCCTAATCTTTTATTTTAGCCTAGCTCTACTTCCATACTTGTTGATGCTAGCAGCAAATGCTAAGTACTAAAATCTCATGCTTTCTCATTTATTTATTTGTGGGTGAAAGTTTCCAGAATGAATCGTGAATTCAGCATTTCTATAGAAAGTCAGCCTCAAAATGCTGAATTAGTGAGTTTTTAATAGCTTCTCTGATAAAAACGTTCAGATTTTCTAAACATTTAAGCTTCAAATTATTCGTTTTGTAGGTTTTACTGCAAATTTTAAAATTTGAATTTATACAGTTCAGGGTTTGGGGTATTTTGAACTTTCACCCATGTTTAATTCACCTGCTTTATTTCAGGGTGGGTGGAAGCATACCTGTGATATTTTCATACTATACAGAATTCCTACCGAAGTTCCGACGAGGAGGTATGATAAGTGCTTTAGCAACCTTCTGGATGACGGGAAATATTATTGCAGCAGGTAACAAAGATATTCTAATTCATTAGCAGTGTTCAATTCAGGATTCCCCATTGCATGCTTTTCTCTTTTTAAATGTAAAATGATGCACTTATTCAATCTCTATGCACCCATCAGTTGCATGTATGTTCAAAATGGGTAGAAGATCCCATTGTGTAAGTTTTTTAATGAAGTACATCTGTTTATCTAGATTGTGGGTGCATTTTACAGTTACTATTCTAAGGTCAAGGCTTTTGAGATATTCAGTCCTTATATGTGCATGGAAGCCATGTCTTTATGTCAAAAGAATGTATTTTTTAGTTAATATAAATAAATTGAAGTGTTCTCTGGCCCTTTGGACCTCTAGTTTATAAAAATTATAACACTCACAGAAATAAATCTCCAGAAGCGTTAAAGTTTGCAAAGTATAAGCATAATGTTGTTAGTCTTATAAGTAATATAACAGCCTTGTTGAGGTGATTCAAAGCAGTTGATATGTTTGTCCCTGCTCCCCAAGTCTATAACAATACAACCCAGCTTTAAATTCTCAAAATCAAAATATTATTTGCTTGACCAAGAAAAAAGTGAATCAAGTTTGGCTTTTTGCTACTCTTTATGTTTGACATTATGTACATGCCTCCAGATAAGAGTGCGTATTTGAAAAATATTTTTCTTATTTCTCAATCAAAACATATGTTGTGGGTACTCAAAAGAACTGTCTCAATGAGACGGTTCTTTTGAGCACCCAAACATATGTTTATCACATTATGTCGCGCCTATATTCAAGTACTTTTCAAGCCAGAGCGTACCCTGCTTCAACCCTACAACCTGGTTGCGGACCACAGACACAAGACAATAAAGGTACCCCAGGGCCTTTGAGAGTGAAATAACGCCATGCAATAAAATCGATAAACCACAGTTTACAGATTTTCGGAAAATGTTATGACGTCCATAACAACGTTGCATACATAATGACAAAATTATAACGTTTTTACCGCAGAAATGAGATTTCAAAGTCATCTTAATGTCATATGATGAATAGAATCTAACATTCGTGCCATTATATTATTGAATTTATTAAACTTGTTGCAGAAAAGAGATTAAATGCTCGGCAGTCCTCGCATTTTATCTCTTTTCCTCAACTCGTTTAATAAAGGACCTCGGACAGTCTTAATGAAGGATTGCCCATGAAAATGGCCAGAAAAAAGTTTCAAAGAAAACGATAGTTTTTCCATCAAAAAGATAGTACGTCCACCTCTCGAATTATCCGTAAAAGTGTTTTTCTCATTGGACAAGTACCTTTTTAAAAATATGGGTTGAAATCTCTGTTTTTGCTACGAAACATATAGAAGATAGAAAAAGTTTTACTGAAGTGCTTTCCCCCCCGTGACCAAACTAATCCTTTTGCATACAGTTGTAGTTTTACATTTCACACATCATATAAAAGGGGCATGTTTGGTCACGGGGGGGAACGATGTCAAAATGCTCAAAAACAATTTATTCTAAAAACTTAATAGGAACTTATTTTGTACAAACCTATAGGTAAATATCAATATACAATGGCATGTATTAGGGCTTTAGTTGTGATTGTGTACCAAGAAGTTAATTGTCTTATTTCTCAGCCAAAACATATGTTGTGGGTACTCAAAAGAATCATCGCAATGAGACGGTTCTTTTAAGCACCAAATTATAGGTTAAATCTGATGATTAAGAAAATATTTATAATTTTAAGCTAAAAAAGTGTGCTTATCTAGACTATGACATATACAGTATGCAGTTATGATACACCTCAGTGAACTGTCAATATGGCCGAACTTGATACACAACAGGTAATTGTCAAAAGTAGTGGACAGCATACTTATTTAGAAGAAGCGATGAAATCTTTTCACCCTGAATTTTATGCAAACGAGTCACTTTCGTCTCAAGTTTTATGCCCCAAACATTATATTTCCATGTATTTAGGTGAATACCCCGGCGAAACTTTGATTTTCTGTGAAATAAAATTTGGTCACAAAAAATACCCCCACCCCCTAAACCCGAATGCCCTGCCATAATCATGCAATATTTTCAAAATATTTTTATTGTGCTAGGTACACTAAATATAAGGGTTTAATTTAAGCGTAAAAATATAGTTGTCAAATATGCATTATCCTAGCCACAGGCTGCCAAAATTTGGGCAGATTGAATAGGAGACTGTCCGAGGTCCTTTAATAAAACATGAGCACTCATATAAGATCCTCTATTTGATTAAATGAGTTAGAAAACAAATGAACTTCAACATGAGATTTCCAACAATGTGGTATGTGCGACCAGCAAAGTCTCAGATCAGCCTGCACATATGCACAGTCTGATCAGAGCCTTTGCTAGTAGTTTGAATATTATATGACTGTAAAGCTACTGACTGAACAGCATTTGGAATTTCTAAGCTTAAAAGGAGGCTGCACAGGCTTGTCTGAGTCTACACTTGTCAAAATGCCACATTATTGGAAATCAGGTGTTGCAGCTCTAACAAAATTTTCCACTCCTGATTTGTATTGTTTTCAGGACTGGCTTGGATTATTATTCCCCATGCAGAACTGGGCTATTTTTCTGAGAGTTTTACCTACAACAGTTGGAGGATATTTGTTGCTGTCTGTACTATACCAAGCTTAACTTCAGCCTTCATGTTTTTCTTCATGCCAGAAAGTCCCAAATTTTACCTTTCAGTAAGTTGATAAAAAGTAACCAGGGCTTGCACAGGCTTGAAAAGTATTTGAATTTAGAGGGCTTTCTTGATAAGTCCTTGAAATTTAAATCTGCCTTGAAAAGTACTGGAAAATCACTCAAAAGCCGTGAAAGGTCCTTGAATTTCTGTAGGACTTAGCACTGTTGATAGAGACCTAAATCAGTATAAAATCGCTGTGCCTTTATTTGGTGCAGCGTATGCTGCACCAAATATAGGCACAACAATTTTATTCTAATTTTCTAGTACTCACGCTCTGTTATCTCAGTCTAGCATTTCTGAAGAAGTAATTTAACACTTAGATCAGTATTTTTCATAATCTTTTGGTCCTTGAAAACTGTAGGAGAGGCTTTTAGAAGGCCTTGAAAAGTCCTTGAATTTTACTCAAACTTGCCTGTATGACCCCTGGTTACATAAAAATACTGTAAAATTCATAGCTAAAAATACTGTAAAATTTAAGCTAAATTATTCACTGGGTGACAATCTGGGTTTCATTTTCTTGCACACCAGATTGAGGTCACCACTGTTTATACCCATGTGAAGAGATTCTATCTCACATACCCCATACCAACCCGTGGGAAAGATAAAATATCAGCAGCTGCAGGCCAGAAGACATGTGATGTCATTGTTACGTTAAAGTGACTTCATCATGATATGTCACATCAGGGTATTCAGGAACTAGTTGGAGCTTTCATTAATATGAAAATGCTGTATTTAATTTAAATTGATGAACAAGAAAAATAATCCATAATCTATCATTTGTGATCACCCTTTGTCATCACTGCAGGCCCTGGGATGCCAAAAGGTGATCATCAGAATGGATTTTTCTATCCCTCCCTGAAACTCATGATAGATTCTTATACTCTGAGTGGACAGTCTAATGCTTACTGTGATGGCTCAAGTCCTTAAATATTTTCGCACACCAGCTGGGGATTTTCGTTGTTTCCGCACGCTGGCCGCACGTTGATCCGTGACGTCATTGTAATGTTAAAATGACGTCACCATGCCGCATCACAGTGAATTCAGGATTTTCTGGAAGTCTTTTCCATGTTTTTCAAATATAAAACAAGGTATTTTGTGGTGAGTAAGAAAAAGAATCTTTTATTCATGTGAGGATGGGACCTCAGGATCACCGTTTGTCATCACTCAGCAAGCCTCGTGATGCCTATCAGTGATCCTCAGGACGAATTTTTCTATCCCACTCTCACACTCATAATGGAATATTATATTCTCTTCTGACAGTGTCACAGATATCTTTTGTTCATGGAGTTGTTTGAACTGACAGTGTAATGTATAGTTTGAAGATTTCAACCAAAATTACACAAATGCAGTATTCTAGGCAGGGGTGGGAAATTTTGAAAGACCCCTCCCCCACCCCCACCCCCATTTTAACCACAGGGGGGGTATATAATTAAAGACAAAGAAGAGAAAATAAAACATTAAAACTTAAGTAAAATGCTCGCATTTTATTAAAAAAATAATGCATAAATGGAAATTCTACCCCCAAAGATATAGGAAAATAGGCAAGGGTCTTTTTCATAGAGTTCCTTTATAGATTTCTAAATTTTGGGAACACAGGTATAATAGATTTTGTGTCATAAAGAGTTGAGCTATAAAGGGTTGGTGATATATTTCTGTCAATCCCCTATTCAAAATCCAATGCATTTTCATATGTTGATAACATTATTTTATTTTTCAGACACATAAACACCAGCCAGCGTTGGATTCTTTAAAAGTAGTACACAGATTTAACAAACCCAATCAGCCTTTTCAGGTAAACAATATATGTATAATTACTAAGTAAGTCTTGACAGACTAGAAATATTTAAAAGCGTAATTTGACAAACTAGAAATAATGTTGAGCCACACCTAATGTGAGATTGCATTAGTTATTCCCTATTTGCTAAGATTAAAGCAATCTTCATGATCAGAAAATAGATGTAATTTAAAAACTGTAAGTTGTGACCCCTAAAAAGATGTAACAGACTATCCAAACTTTAGTGTATCAAACTGGTTTATAAATCAAATCCTTCAAGCAGTCAAAATACAAAATCATATATTGGACATCACACTGTGACTGGTGGGTTCAGTCTTGGTTTCTCTCCAGAGGACTAGAATCAGGTCAGAAAAACCCAAATCACAAGTGACCTAAACCCTTTACCCATCATTCATGTTCTCTCATCTGCTCATGTACTTTGGTAGCCAATATTGCAAACAACATGGACCCAGATCAGACAGTCTGATCAGTGTTCATAAGTGTTTGCTTCCATGATCAAAAAAAGTCTGAAGTGCATTTGTATATACACAGCAGACGTAAAAAGCAGACTTTATTTTCAGGACAAAAAACAATGCCAGCAAAGGGTTGATCACATTTTTAAAGGACACCAATTTTAAATTTAGAAATGACCTATTTTTTTGCCCTGCAAAAGCTACTCCGGCTTTGTCATCAGTTCGAATAACATTAGATCTTTATTTCACATTAGTAAATGATACAACTAGTCTTGTATAATGGGCACCAAATTACCAAATCTGACCAGTCAATCTAAGTCTTTATCATTCATGTATGTTTAATATTGCCTACTGGGTAATTTTGCGTGCTTTTTTGTCGTCTGCTGATTTTTTCAAAATAAATTTTTCTAAAAATTCTTTCAGGAATACCATCAGAATGTCAAACAGTTTGGATCCAGATCAGAAATAGTAAGTGAGTATGATCAGGAAATACCACAATCACAAACCGCAGACAACCCTGTGGCACCGTGAGGAAGAGCCGCTCAACCATCATGAGACACCAGGAAGACAAATTAAGCAAAGCAACCAGCTCTCTCTTCCCCATCAAGATGATTGCAATACTAGAATGGACATAAAGTAACGTACAACAAAACATAGAACACATACAGACTCCCACAATGGGAGTAACAATAAACAAAAAGTCAACAACAACAGAACCACCGCCTTAGAACGGACAAAACGTCGGGCCTGATCTGGGTCCAAACTGTTTGCAAAGGTTATCAGCAGACGACTCTAGTAGCCAAATATATAGTTAAACAACATTTTTACTCTCCACTTATCAGTTAATATGGATATTGCAGATTTCTTTTTTCTTCGTCATGTTTATCTTTGTTTAGAAAAGCATTTACACATCACATTGAAACATAATATTCAACACTCCTCAACAAAAGTTTTGCACAGATAATAAAGATTAATTCATATGTGAGCAAATTATATCATTATGAAATATATGATGAAAAAATGGGCCGTCTCAATAAAGCCTTTGAATCAAACGTTGAGTCTCGGGAACCACTAACCTCTTTTTTTATAATGGCGTTTGTAAGTCTAAAATATTCAAACGTAGACGCGAGTTAAAATCCATGTCAAACTTTTATTGAGCCGTATATAATATCACATGCACAATATCACTTAAAAATATATAGCAATAATTTATTTGCTTCACAAGATGATGTATGAATGCAATTCTAGATGTTTTAAAAAGATTTTATGCAATGCTGCAAATTGGGAAAATGGTAGGAGATAAACCAAATACAAAACTATTGCAGATTTCTTATCTGGTATTGGCCACGGATGATGATGATTCAAAGACGGACATACAAACAGAAGAAACCTTTATCTCAAAGATTAAAAGTGTGAGTTGACAATTTTACCTGATTAAGTTTACAAGGATTTTCACTTAACTCAGAGCAGTCTAGGTCACATACCAGTATTGTCAATTTCTTTTCAGCTACAACTTCTCCATTCAAAATTTCAATTCATTAGTGAGTCTTTGTAGTAGAGCAGGGAGACTCATTTGAGGCATTGCGTTGTGTCCTTAAGCAGGACAAACAAACAAATTAAAGAATTGGGAGCGCAGTGGCTCAGTGCTAGAGTGCTTGACTTAAGACAAAGGGGCGCAGGTTCCGGCCTCACCGGCGTCACTGCATTGTGTCCTTGAGCAAGACACATTAATCCTAGCTTCGTACTGGTTCAACCCAGGAAGACCCATCCCTACATAACTGAAAAATTGTTGATGGGACGTAAAGAATCAAATCCAACAAACAAAACCTGATTAAGTTTACCAGGATTTTCACAAAATCAGAGCAGTCTAGTTCACATACAGTAAAACCTGTGTAAAACTGCCACTCTCAAAAAAAAAAAAAAAAGAAAATTGGTTTTCAAGACCAATTAACGCTTAATGTAGGTCAAAAGTATTGAAGAATGCTCCAAGGGGAGCATTCTGCACTTCTTTTGACCTTCATTTAGCTACCATTTGTTATTAAGATCTGTGTTTTGTCTATTTTTGAGTGACTGTTTTACACAGGTTTTACTGAACCTTTTAGATACCATTTTAAGAACATATTTGACTTCACTACAGCTGGGATACCCTTTTAAGAACATATTTACTGTACCTTTTAGAGCAAGACACATTAATTCTAGCTTAGTACTAACTGGTTCAACGAAAGAAGACCAGTCCTGACATAACTGAAAGATTGTTGACTGGGACATAAAGAATCAAAACAAACAAACAAACTGTACCTTTGTCGTCATTTTTTTTCCAGACCATCGCATTGATATGGCCCAAACTGCTGGTGAAGGCCATATCCACCCATTTGTCCAGCCCTGGTCCCGAGGTTATAAAACTTTTTTCATTCTCAACTCAACTGAGAATTGCTGGCATTTTAACATTTATTAGCATGATAAATAAAAAATAAAACATCTGATAGTTTGAAAGCAAGAGAAATCTTTATTTTTCAATATTATAGTTTTTATGAGCAGTTGAAATTTTGTGCTCAGTTTAGTTGAGCATGAAAAAAGTTTTATAACCTCGGGGCCTGGCCTGAAAGCAGTCCATAACCTTTATAGCACCCCAAACTTTGTTTTCTTTTGCTTTTAGTGCGATTGAAAAACTATTCAATGGTTGGATTGAACCATTTTGTTTCTTAGTAGTCAATTAGGCTTGACCCTTCATGTGAATCAAATACAGACAGTTCACATGAAATATATAGCCCTTTTACCACATTATTAATCATGAGAATGAAAATACGAAAAAATTGTCATCTCTTGCAAACAGTCAGAGCCACAAAGCATGAATTATTGGTAAGGTTTCAGATAAATACTTGACGTATTCTGTAATGCACTATTGCAGAACCAGTCAATTGTTTTTATTCATTCCTAGACACATTGTCAAATATTCGTAGCGGGCAAATGTGATAGTGACGATCTAGAGTCTTAGAGGCAGGGTACCAGACTAAGTAAAGTGACTGGTCCACTATTACATGATAATGCCTCCTCCTACTACTATTGCAGAATAGCAACTTGTATGTGATTCATTTCTAACCAATAAAAATATGTAGCATACAGTAAAACCTGTGTAAAACGGCCACTTAAAAATAGACAAAACAAAGATCTTAATGACAAATGTACTTTATTAAGGACGAAAGTATTGCAGAATGATTCTGCAATACAAATGTACTTTTGACCTGCATTAAGCGATAATTGGTCTTGAAAACCAATTTTCCGTCTTTTTGAGTGGCATTTTACTAAGGTTTTACTGTTACATATATGGGAGCGCAGTGACTCAGTGGTAGAGTACTTGACTCAAGACGGAGGGGCCATGGATTCAAGCCTCACCGGTGTCACTGTGTTGTGTCCTTGAGCATGACACATTAATCGTAGCTTAGTACTGGCTCAACCCAGGAAGACCCCGGCCTTTATAACTGAAAGATTGTTGATGGGATGTAAAGAATCAAATCAAACAAACAAACAAACAAAAAATTACTGTTACATATGTGATATCAATTCTGGTCCCTTGATAAGAGTATGTGATTAAAAAAAAAAAAAATTGTATCTCAACCAAAACATATATATTGTGGCTACTCAAAAGAACCGTCTCAATGAGACGGTTCTTTTAAGTACCCACAACATATGTTAAAACTGACAGGTAAGAAAATATCCACAATTTGATGCTAAAGTTTTTTTTGTTAACTGTACTCATGGGGATTAATATAAATTCTTTCTTTTCTTCTTCAGTTATTGGATCAGACGAAAGAGCTATTTAACAGATCTCTTAGAAGAGCTTCTATCACTATGATTATCATCAATTTTACTCTTAGTTTTGGGTAAGTCTAATACATGATTATTATCAATTTTACCTTTAGTTTTGGATACAGTAAGTCTAACTGTGATTATTATCAATTTCACTATTAGTTTTGGGTACAGTCCTACACATGATTATTATCAATTTTATTATTAGTTGTGGATACAGTCCTACAGATGATTATTTAAGAAATAGATCAGCTTCAGCAGTGAATTGTTGAGTAATAATTCACTGTTTGGAGGTCAGTTGTAAAGAAGATCAAATCACGAGCGTGCAGCGCGAGTGATTTATCGTCGTACAACTGACCGACAAACAGCGAATTATTACTCAGCAATTCACGCCCTGGAGCTGATCTATTTCGATTCTACCACACAACAAACGATGAAAACACATTCAAAGTCTTCATTTTCTTCCAACTTTCTTCCATTGCACTGAAGAACTCCCGCCAATACTTAGACTACGGCGCATACGTTCAGATGTAATTGTAACGTCTTTCAAGCGTAAAAACGACGTTACACCGTCTAACGCCATGAATGACGTCATTTTTCAGTGACGTCAGCTATCACACACTTTAGCTGTGAATTATTGTCCGATATATCACAGTTTGTTACCGTTGGCTCTATAGGCGAGGCGTGTTAGAATAACAATTTTACTCTTTGTTTTGGGTACATTCCTACAGATGATTATTATCAATTTTACTCTTTGTTTTGGGTACAGTCCTACACATGATTATTATCAATTTTATTCTTAGTTGTGTGTATAGTCCTACACATGATTAATATCAATTTTACTCTTTGATTTTTGGTACAGTCCTACAGATGATTATTATCAATTTTATTCTCAGTTGTTGGTACAGTCCTACACATGATTATTATCAATTTTACTGTTAAATTTGGGTACAGTAAGTTTAACTGTGATTATTATCAATTTTACTCTTAGTTTTGGGTACAGTCCTACACATAATTATTATCAATTTTATTATTAGTTGTGGGTACAGTCCTACACATGATAAGTATCAATTTTACTCTTTGTTTTGGGTACAGTCTTACAGATGATTATTATCAATTTTACTCTTTGATTTGGGTACAGTCCTACACATGATTACTATCAATTTTATTCTTAGTTGTGGGTACAGTCCTACACATGATTATTATCAATTTTACTCTTTGTTTTTGGTACAGTCCTACAGATGATTATTATCAATTTTATTTTTAGTGTTGGGTACAGTCCTACACATGATTATTATCAATTTTACTCTTAGTGTTGGGTAAGTCTCACTCACTCAGTGAATTATCTTTTTTTCAGAATTGATTTAGGAATTCAGCTAATGTTCTGATTCCATACCTAAATGTTAATTTTGAACCGTCTCATAATTTGGGTGAATGTTTTCATGATTATTTCTAAATTCAGGATTTTGAGTCATGACTTTCCATACAAAGCTAGCCTCAAAATGCTGAATTGGGCAGATAGTTATAGCTTCTCTGATTTATATTCATTTTATTTAACTACAATTAACCATTTAACACTTATCTGACCAATTTTTTTGTCATCAAAACGTCTGCTTTTTATGTCTGTTGCTTATATTCAAGTGCATGTCAAACTAGATTTTTTCACGGAAGCAAACAATATGTACCCTGATCAGACTGCTATTATTGTTTGCTATATAGGCTACCTAAGAATATAAGCAGATGAGAGAGCAGATGACAAAAGTCTTAAATGGCATACTAATTGTTAATTAGCTTATGTTCTATGCATACTGTAAGTTTTAAAATTTGGATTTATAAAAGTTTACAATTTTTTGTCTTGTAACCTACAATATTTCCCCTAAAGACAGAACACATTGTTTCAATACTTGATTAAAGATCACAACTATTATATAATATCTTAAGTCATGAAATACTTCATCCTTTCTTGATATATGAATGTTATAACTTTGACGAAAGCAGATCACAGCTACATTACTATTACTGTAACTCTTTGCCTACTAGTGTCATCTTTGGATAACATTTGCAAACAGTTTGGACCCAGATCAGGCCCGACATTTTGTCGGTCCTGATCTGGATCCAAACTGTTTGACACTCTGATGGTATTCCTGAAAGGAATGTTCGAAAAAGTTGAATTTAAATAAAAATCAGCAGATAACAAAAAGCATGCAAAATTACCCAGAAGGCAAATAGTTAATAGACGTTTCTAAACCACACCCAGAATGCCACTCTAAAATCATCTGATAGTGTTTAACTGACCAATGCAACAACAACTTAGCATGTGACATAGTCTCACAAACAAAGTAGCATGTGTTCAATCCCCTACAATTTGTTCGAGGCTAACCTTAAAGTTAGTGGTTGGATGCATACCTGTTTAACCCTTAAAGCGCCAAGAAAAAATGCATCTGAAAATGTCGTCTGCTGAAGTTGTTTGCTGCAAATAATTGCCTACATTACTGACAAATTAAGTATAGAAGCAAACAGTTTTGACCCAGATCAGACTGCTCCTATAGGAGCAGTCTGATCTGGGTCCACACTGTTTGCCATAGAGGCGTCTTAAACATTTCAGCAGAAGAGAAAAGCAGATGAATTTTGTTGCAATTGGCGCATTAAGGGTTAAAGTAGACATGGTTTTCCGAAATTGATCTATGGAAGCTGTAATTGTAGCCAAAGCAGATCGCAATAATACTTTAAGTCATGATTAACTTCAATCCTATCTTGTTTCAGTTACTATGGTTTATGGATGTGGTTTCCGGAACTATTTTCTCGTGTGGAAAAATACGGTGGATCACCATGTGACCATCCTCCAGCCAGTAATACCTCTAGTAACGAGACAGAGATCTGCCAGCCCATTCCAGAAAACTGGGTGTTTTTTGAGGGCTTTATGACAGCTGTCTCAAATTTACCAGGAAATATTTTAACAATATTTTTGATGGACAAAATAGGAAGAAAACCTTTACTTGGTAAGATATTTATTGATTTATTAGAGAAACTGTTGCACTTTAAAAACGGTCCACAACATTTGATTTAATCTTAACTGTTCCACATATCTCTGAGAAGATGTGATTTAATCTGAATGCATAATAACAAAACCATGTGCTTTCAACTAAATGTGGTTACACTCAAAATGGCCAAAATGTGTAATTCCAGCTAATTGATGTTGCACTCAATATGTCGAAAACATGTAATTTTCAACTAAATGATGTTGCAATCCATATGGCCAAAATGTGTGATTTCAACTAAATGTGGTTGCACTCAATATGTCCAAAATGTGTAATTCCAACTAAATGATGTTACACTCAATATGGCCAAAATGTGATTGCAACTGAATGATGTTGCAATCCATATGGCCAAAATGTGTGATTTCAACTAAATGTGGTTGCACTCAATATGGCCAAAACATATGATTTCAACTAAATGCTGGTGCTATCAATATGGCCAAACATGTGATTTCAACTAAATGCTGGTGCAATCAATTTGGCCAAACATGTGATTCCAATTATATGATGTTACACTCAATATGGCCAAAATGTGATTGCAACTGAATGATGTTGCAATCCATATGGCCAAAATGTGTGATTTCAACTAAATGTGGTTGCACTCAATATGTCCAAAATGTGTAATTTCAACTAAATGATGTTACACTCAATATGGCCAAACATGTGATTTCAACTGAATGCTGGTGCAATCAATATGGCCAACTATGTGATTTCAACTAAATGCTGGTGCAATCAATATGGCCAAACATGTGATTTCAGCTAAATGTTGTTGCACTCATACTGGCAAAACATGTGACTTCATCTAGATACTATTCCATTTACTACTTAAATTACTACTTGTATAAATTATTTTCTTATTTCTCAGCCAAAACATATGTTGTGGGTACTCAAAAGAACCGTCTCAATGAGACGGTTCTTTTGAGCACCCAAAACACGAGTTTTAACAGATGGGTAAGAAGATAATTACAATTTTTCGCTCAAAACTTGACCTATGTTATATATTGTCTTCCAGCTGTCAGCATGGTACTGGCTGGGCTTGCAGTGTTTTTCCTCCCTATAGTTCACAACAAAGTACAGAATTTGCTCATATCATGTGCCTTTGGGGCTGTGTCCACTGTAGGCTGGAATGCCATTGATGTCCTTCAGGCAGAGCTTTTTCCCACCGCAGTCAGGTAATTTGGAAATACAGTAAAACCTGTGTAAAATTGCCACTCAAAAACAGACAAAACAAAGATCTTAATGACAAATGGTAGCTAAATGAAGGTAAAAAATATTACAGAATGTTCCCCTTGGAGCATTCTGCAATACTTTTTACCTGTATTAAGCGATAATTGGTCTTGGAAACCACTTTTCGGGCTTTTTGAGGGTGGCCGTTTTACACAGATTTTACTGTAACATACCATATTAACTTATTCCTTGCTAGCAGCAACTTTTGTCGTCTGCTGATAACCTTTACAAACAGTTTGTACCCAGATCAGCACCAGCAAAATGTTGGTCCTGATCTGGGTCCAAACCATTTGATAGCGTTCATGAAAGAATTTTTTGAAACAAAAATTGTAAAAAGTCGACGGACCACAAAAAAAGCATGAAAGAGTTAACCTTTGATATTCTCAACAGCTTAACTCATAACTGGTAATAATTATGCTCAAACTAAAACTTGGACAATCTCACAGGACTATCTAATTAGGTTTGTAGATGGTAGCAATGGAATGCCAAATTGTGACCAACCTGTTCCTACTGCTTATAATGCAGAGGAGGTCATATATATTGTCCAGTGTACAAGATTTCTGTACTTATCGCATAGATGAGCAATGAAGGCTCTGTCCAGTTTTGGCATACACGTAGACTAGCCTGAGCCTTCAAGGCTCACATTCACTAAGTATGGATGAAGATGAAGGCCTAGACCAAAATTTGACCTCCAGCTTAGCTGGATTTGTCTGTGTAAGTGAAATAGCACAATCTTTCAAAATGGATAAACCAAGAGTGGTTTACATTTTAGTAACATTTCCTATTGACAACCTTAACATCGTTGCATCATATGACATATCCATTATAGCTCATGCGCAGATCCAGAAAATTTTGGTGGTTTATCAAGTTTGATACATTTCGTTATATCCCTTATAGAGGAGATGACATATATGATAGAATGCATATTCAATTGCCATTTAATAAACCAAAATTACCTGAAAATACAAATTTTTAGTGATGAAACCATATATGCCCCGTTGCTGGGTTATCCCTCGGGTGTGATATCACATGTATGATACAGCATAATATCAGTGTTAATAAGCTTGAGATGAGAGAACAGAGGGCAAAAGTCTCGACTGGCCAGATAAGAGTTAAGCCATGCATATTCATTCTGATATGGGCCTCGATGCGACAAAACCTGTCTTCGGGGTTTCCGAGAAAGTGAGGTTCAAACCAGCCTGTATAGCTACAGAGACTAGCTAGAAAATTAAAATTTCACTTGTAGCAATTCTAGGTACCATACTTTTAAATAAGCGAATAACAAAGGAGCTGATCAGACTATGCGGATGTGCAGGCTGGTCTGCGCCTTTGTTGTCGCAAACCCCCGCAGACAGGTTTTCACTCGACAAGGCCCATATGGTATATCCTCATTATAATACAACTATGTCAATAGATTTCACCTTTCCAAAAACCATGCCTACTTTGACTCTCTGTTTACTAGTGTTGTCTGCTGATAACCTTTGTAAACAGTTCGGACCCAGATCAGGCCCGACAATATGTAGGGCCTGATCTGGATCCAAAGTGTTTAAAACTCTGATGGTATTCCTGAAAGAATTTTTTTGCAAAAGATGATTTTGAAAAAATCAGCAGACAACAAAATCTATGAAAAAATACCCTCCACTTACTCAGATTAATTGTTGGAGATTTAACATGTGCAATTTCGTTTGTGGGACTATGTCATATATGTCACATGCTAAGTAGGCATTGCATTGGTCAGTTATACACTATCAGGTTACTTTTGAGTGACATTCTGGGCAAGTTTTGTAAATGTCTATTGAACATTGCCTCGTTTTCTACTTTCAGGTCAACAGCATTTGGATTAATGTCGGGTATAGGTAGAATAGCGGCAATCTCAGGGAACTTGGTGTTTGGAGGTCTGGTGGATGTACATTGTGCTATTCCTATGATCTTGGTAGCTGTGCTATTGACTATAGGGGGTCTCTGTGCAATAAAACTACCAAACACAACTGGGAAGGATATTCACTAGTCAAAGGCACTAGAATAGATACTGCCTGTGATAAGACTCTGAACTAGATATTCCCTAGTATAAGGCACTAGAGTCATTGTCGCAGATAGGAAGCACTCTAGCATGCACTTACCTGTTGCCTTTTGCTCGGTGCACACTGGGATTGAACCACCATTCACCCGCCATTTTTATTATGATATTTTATGTGATCACTGCTTGCATGACTTTGGGCTTTACATCTAGAAAATATTGACTAATAGAGAAATGGTAAACTTTAAAAAATTGGACTTTTTGCAATTTTTAACAAATTCTGTCACTACAAGAGCGCGAGAATTGAACAGGACTAGCGTGATATCGCTAGCTACCCATAATTCAAAGGGCGAAATGCGAGAGATCTAGATGAGGAATCATCAGGTCTCACAAGAATGGCACTAGAGTGGATTGCACTTTATCATATGATGTCCCGTCTGGGAGTGAAACAACAACATGCAATTAAATCGATAAACCACTAGTGGCTTACAGATTTTCGGGAAATGTTATGATGTCCATAACAAGGTTGCGTACATGATGACAAAATTATAACGTTTTAAGCCAGTAATGAGATTTCAAAGTAATCTTAATGTCATATGATAAATAGAATCTAACATTCGTGCTCTTGTATTATTGAATATATTTAACTTGTTGCCGAAAAGAGATAAAATGCTCGGCAAGCCTCACATTTTATCTCTTTTCCCAAACTCGTTTAATAAATTCAATAAAACATGAGCATTTATGTAAGATTTCCTATATAATCGATATGAACAGTCACTAACATAATGAGCCAGTGCATGAAATTTCCAACAATGTGGTATGTGCGACCAGCAAAGCCTCTGATCAGCCTGCGCATACGCGCAGTCTGATCAGTCTTTGCTAGTTGCTTGAGTATTCTATGATTGTTAAGCTACTGACCGAGAACCATTTGGATTTTCTACGCTTAAAAGGAGGCTGCAGAGGCTCATCTGAGTCTACACATGTCAAAATGTCAAATTGTTGGAAATCTGAAATCTCATGCTGCCGCTCAATTATTATGGGCCGGCACAAGCGATTTGGGTTCTTATCACATATGCACAAAAGCCTCAAATAAATGCCCATAATGATTTATTCAGCAAATCTAGAGGTCTAAATTTTGGTATAGGCCTTCATCTACATTCATACTTTGTGTATGCGAGCAGCCAAGGCTCTGGCAAGTCTGCACATGTACATATTCTTACTTTCACACCAAAATGCAATTTCAAAGTCATTTTACTGGAAAGTGACTTTATAGTCTGAACCCTTTTTATACACATTCAGCTTCACATAATATATAGAGGTACTTACCTAAGCATGGGTGAAAGCTCAAAATTTCCAAAATCCTGAACTTTGCAAACGTATGCCCACTAAATATTCATAATTTCAAGTTTAAATGGTCAAATGTCCATTTTGAACACTAGTTGCCAGTCAAAGAGGTTAGCCTCACATTTTAACTCTTTTCCCCAACTCTATTATTAAATTATCTCTTAGGCATGGGTGATAGTTTTAAGGATTATTCCTGAAGTCAGGATTTTGAGGCTGACTTTCCACAGAAGGACATTTTACCATTTAAACTTGAAATTATGAATATTTAGTGGGCATACTGCAAGTTTTAAGATAGGAGTTTCCAAAGTTCAGGATTTTGGAAATTTGAGCTTTCACCCATGCTTTGGTGAGTACCTCTATATATTATGTGAAGCTGAATGTGTATAAAAAGGGTTATGGTAAATGTTCGTTTCTTTTTCTGTTGGCAAATAAATTGTTATTAGGGCTGGATGTCCCAAAATGCTTGTGTGAATAGCAAACAGGGAAGACCCTGATCAGACTGTTGCTTCTTCAGAAGCAGTCTGATCTGGGTCTGCGCTGTTTGTCAATGCCTATTTGACTGGCAACTAGTGTTCATAATTTTAGTAATTTTATTGTTAATATAAATTGAAGGTTCACTGAGACAGGTTGAATTTGGCTGTGAATGTTTTCATATGCTGTCAGGGTACTTTAAGGTAATTTTCCTCAGTTAAACAAATATTTAAAGTGGAGGCACCTTGGCTCAGTGGTAGAGTGCTTGACTCGAGACCTAGGGGCGGCTGGTTCGAGCCTCACCGGCGTCACTGTGCTGTGTTTTTGAGCCAGACACAATTATCCTTGCTTAGTACTGGTTCAGCTCAGGAAGACCTGTCCTGGCATAGCTGAAAAATTGTTGACTGGGATGTAAAGAATCAAATCAAACAAAACATATATTTATAAACAGTATGTTACAATGTTTCCGTGAAACATATGGATTATAGATATTTTTTTATTGTTATATATGTATTCCTATTAAAAAGATGAAATAACACTGAATTGCATTGTGTTTTAGCTCACCTGAGTACAAAGTTCTCAAAGTGAGCTTTAGTGATCGGTCTTCGATCGTCATTCATCTTTTGTAAACTGAACAAAATGGCAGCCAGAACTAAAACTAGAAAAATCTTTAAATTACATATCTTCATGAAAATCTGGCCCAAATTCAAAATAGTTTCACACAAATGTTCCCCGTAGTGCCCTTTACTAATATTAATGCCCACCTGGTTTCACTCCTTATCAAAATGGCGGCCAGAGCTAGAATAAGAAACAACATGTCCTAAACGCCTGTTAGGGACAGGCGTTTAGGACATGTTTCTTATTCTAGCTTATTCTTATTCAATATAATTTCACACAAATGTTCCTCATAATGCCCTCTTTCAAAATTACACAAACCGTTTTGCTTGGCTGAAAAATGGCCACCAGAGCTACAAATAGGAAAAAAAACAATAATTTAAAATGCTATCTGAACAACTGACCCATGTTCTCAATACTGACACAGAAAATGTACCTCATATACTCTCTTTCAAAATTGTACAAGTGGTTCCTGTGCACTGAACAAAATGACCATCAGTGCTAAAAATAGAAAATAAACAGCATCTCCTGGACAGATAGATTTTGTTAAATTTACCTCATAATGCCTTATACCAAAATTGCACAAACGGTTCTGCTCTGCTGAACAAATAGGCCACAAAAGCTGTATGACTGGCATTCTTGGACAAATAAAATGGGAAGCCCTCAAGAAAAGGAGGAAAGGCAATAGACTCATCCTATTATACAAAGGTCTAAAAGGTAAAGCCAGTTTACTGACAGATTACCTTATTTCCTTAACCTGGAGCCTGGAGCGGAAGAAATCTCCATTTCAGACTCCTACAGCTGGCACAGATATTTATAAAGGCAGCTTCTTTCCACAGCCTATTAGGGTTTGGAACGTCCTCCCAGATTCAGTAAGAACTTCTAGCGATAAGGTGTACATTTTCCCTAGTTGACATGATTACAAACACCTAATTTTCAAATTGCCCTAATGTTTTTAAAATTGGTGTAGTTCAGCAGTAAAATATGCATAGTAAGCAACAAAATATGTTTCAAAGCGATTCACCATTTACAATACCGTGAAAACGTGCACTTTCTATTCCCACCCCTCATTTTTCGTCTTTATACTGGGTGCCGTTTAGACTAGACTTTAAGTAAATGCATTGCTAGTTATAAAAAAGTAAAAGTGCTAAAATGTTAAGGATAGGAAGGCTCTTCATTTCCCCAAAATTACCGTATTCCTCCTGCGCATGCGTACAAAATTCACCTAAAATTGTGACGTTTGTCATTGGAAAGATGAAAATGGTGTCTTTCAGTTTATTTTTAGATGCTTTCCCCCCTAGACCCAAGATGCCCTTTGGACAACGACATGTCGCTATAAACATTAACAACATATGCAAAGGGCATTTTGGGTCTAGGGGGGGAAAGCATCTAAAAACAAACTGAAAGACACCAATTTCATCTTTCTAATGACAAACGACACAATTTTAGGTGTATTTCGTATGCATGCGCAGAAGGAATACGGTAATGTTTTGGAAATGAAGAGCACACCTATCCTTAACATTTTAGGAACTTTTACGTTTGTAAACTAGCAATGCATTTTCTCAAAGTTTGGCCTAAACGGCACCCATTATAAAGATGTAAAATGAGGGGTGGGAGTAGAAAGTGCATGTTTTCACGGCATTGTAAATGGCGAATCACTTTGAAACGTATTTTGTTGCCTGCTGTGCATATTTTACTGCCAAACTACACCAATTTTAAAAACATTAGGGCAATTTGAAAATTTTGTGTTTGTAATTATGTCAACTAGGGAAAATATACGCCTTATCGCTAGAAGGTCTTTCCTCTGCTGAAATTGTGGATGATGGCTAAAAAAGAGAAAAAACCCTTGATGGGCCGATCCTGAACCACTGACCCAAATTCAAAATATTTTCACACAAATGTTCCTAATAGTTACAATGCCCTCTTTCAAACAATTGCACAAAATGTTCTTCTCAACTGAACAAAATGGGCAACATTTTAAAGGACATCTCTTGAACCACTGGCCAGATAAAATTTTACACAAACATTCCCAATTATGCCCTCTACATTGCACAAGTGAACAAATGGCATCTAGAGCTAATTTTATTAGGGGTTTTCTTCTACATTTAGCTCCTATGGCTATTTTTCAGTGGAGTGTAACTGTGCAATTTTGAAAGGAGGCATTGTGAGGAACATTTGTGTGAAACTATTTAGAAATTTGGCCAGTGGCTCTGTTCGAACACCCCTGTTACGAATAAGATAAAATATTTTACAAGGGTAAAAAGCCAGTTTGCGTTTAAGATTGTATGGGAAATTTGATTGATAATACATGTATTAAATGTAAATATAAGAATTAAAATTCAGATTGTTAGCTTGCTTGGATGATGAAAAACAGTAGCTTTTAATCCTAGGGGCTTCACATACAGGAAAAAAAACCTAATGCTTTTCATCATACAGTGCAAGCTTAAGATCTACATTTCAATCCTTTGTTAAAATCAATTAACTGCTACTGGATTACATATTTAGTAATGTTATATATACACTTACAAATCAGTACTTTCATTTTCAACAATTGTTTCATTACGTTAGCAAAGCTCTGTACAAGAGAGTGCTATGTACTGGTGTACAAATTAAAGCAATGCTGCATACATAAAAACAAAATCCTAATGTTTTCAAGCCAAAAATGTGTTTTCAAAGCAATTTAATGCCATATGATAAATAGTATATAACATTTATGCTCCTGCATTACTGAATTTATTAAACTTGCTTTTTTATGTTTTTCACATTGATTTTTATGGATACTTATTCATTATCAATTTTAGCAAAATGTGCTCACATTGAAAATTTTTGAGATTTGGCTCCAATTTCTGCAAAAGATTTTGATCTTTTAGTACAATCAGATTTTTGTGTACATAGATGAAGGTTTTGCAATAATTTTGTTTCGTCCAAATTTTCTAAGTCTTATATTGAATATGCATGACAGAAAGGGTTGCTCTCAAAACAATATATTAAAGCAATCAGTATACCATGAAAGTTGAATATAAAATGAGCGAGTGCGTGATATTTCCAACAATTTGGTATGTGCGACCAGCAAAACCTCAGATCAGCCTGCGCATATGCGCAGTCTGATCAGAGCCTTTGCTAGTCGCTTGAGTATTCTATGATTGTTAAGCTACTGAGTGAACACCATTTGGAGTTTCTACACTTAAAAGGAGGCTGCAGAGGCTCGGCCGAGTCTACACTTGTCAAAATGCCACATTGTTGGAAATCTCATGCACTGGCTCAAATACTACAGTATGCACATTAGAATTTATCATGTAAGCTCATTCACAAGCACAGATGCCTGGATTACATATGATGTGGGTTATCCATAATATACGGGTTTGAGTCAACCCCACTGGCTTAACACACAAGCAAATCAGGCGGGTTTTCCATAATATTTGAACAAGCCGTTCATCTCTATTCAGTGAATCAGTTGGTGCAGTGCCACTTTTGACTGTTAGTTTCGTCTTTTTGCACTTTATTACAAATGTACAGAGTGCATCTATACACTTAGTTATCTGCAGCATCTTGGATGTTGGAATCACTTGGAGAAAGTGGGGCTAAGACTAGACTCCTCGACATCTTTAGCCCCACAAACATATTTTGCTAAACTTTATAACAAAAAAGTAGTCTCCCAAAATCAGTAAGAAAAACATAAAAAGGAGTACTTTACACTCATTTCAAAACGCCATAAAATGCTCGGCAAACATCACCTTTTATCTCATTTTTTTCAACTGGTTTAATAAATCGAAATAATACATAAGCACTCATGTAAGACCTTCTATGTATTAACATCGATAAACCACTTTAGAGATCACACATACTTTTTCATGCATTAACATTTGCTGTCCTGGTGAAGCTGTTTAAACGTGAGGCCTGTAGGCCAAGATTTCAAACATCTTACACATGTGATTTTTTGTTCTTTTACCTCATTCTAACCAAATTTGCACTGTAAACGCTGATGAAATATTCAAATACCCATTTTCTTATACTGCATTTGTCCTATCAAAATGGCATCGGCGTTATATCGTCGACACAACGTCATAGCCGCACACACCATTTTTGCAAACAAAAGCAACAACGAAATGAGTGTAATTGGTACAACACTTTCCTGTGTAACATCATGCAAACATTTCGGGGCTCATAATGGTCAAGCTAAAACCCATGTCCATGTTCAAACAGCAAGTGAAGTTCTTGATTTTCACAAAATGCACAAGTAGCAATGCCAATAGATATTTATGCAAAAAATAGTGATTATTAGCCATAACATGACAGAACACTCAGATCATGCAAAGGCGCTGACCAGACTAACCGATGACAGGTTTTCTTGCTGCGAGGCCCATGTAATCAATACGTTTAACAAAGGAAGTATCTCCAGGGTCGGTAATACAAAGCAACACTAGGTCTAGAGTCTACTGCTCATTATTTTCTGTACTTGTGGTCTAGAGAAACGGTGCCGTACCCGGAGACACTTCCAATACAAAAGTGGCCAGAAATCAATGAATACAAGAGATAGTGTGCGGACAAGTTTTTTGGGTGGTAAAAATTGAAAATGTGGAAAAGGTCATCAAAATCTAGTCACTTCCCTCCACCTCAAAACTACCCATTGGTACAGAAGATAGGGTGCATACAACATGCTAATATGTCCCACACACCAACCCTTCGGTCTCTGTTCATATTTCATTTTTTGACTAAGTGAATTTAATTTAGAAATTGTTTTATTACCATAGGGACCGGTGCTCGGTCAACTCCTATTCTTGGTCACAACCTACCTTCAGGCACCGCATCATCAGTACGATTTTCTGTTGATGACTGTCTACTGTACATAGTGATAAAAGGCCCCAAGACGCAGAGCGGTTACATACAAACCAACAGCTAAACAAACTTCAAGAATAAGAGAAGGACTGGCAAATGATGTAATGTTCAATCCAGACAAATGTGAACATATACGAATCACAAATACACGCAAAATGCTAAGTGCATCCCAAGCGTCTTGCAACAGCCATGTTGACCAAGTGACGAAAGAGGTCCAACCAAACAACAGCATTTCTCCAATGAAATCTGATCAGTTGCTCAAAGGGTGTAAAGGCAAAGTGATACACGTACCTAGTTTGGCATCGACTAGAATATGCAGTGACAGTCTGAGCTTAAAGATCTAGATCCATACACTAATGCCAATTCCGCCAAGGTGAAAGCTGTTCAGAGGCGGGCCCCAAGATTTGGCTTAAATGACTACACAGCCAAAACGAGTTAAGTTCACCAATTCGGTCATTTTTGTGTCCCCTTCCTATTTTAGCATGTAAACAGTGTATTTTCTAACGCATTAAGGTTTATTAGTTTAGTTTAGGTTTGTGTCTTGACAATCAAGTAAAAGAAAAGCAATGGAAATGGTCAATAGTCATTCCTTACGACGTTCATCATTAGCAAGTACCCCCAAAATTGCCAAAAATGCTGTCCCATCGTCATAGTATGTAATTTTAAGAATGTATTATGCTCAAATAGTTGTTTTTATAAGCAGTTTTCAACTTTATTATATTGACACACATATATACCTTTCATTTAATGTCCCCCATTTGATTGAAAAGTGAAAAACATTTTTTTTGTTGTATTGATGATTGATGTCCCATAATCTAATGTGAATAACGTTACCAATTTAACCATCTCACAAATTACACACCATGCATGTTAAGCTCACATCAAACATCTCTATGTCAAGAGGATTAATATGTGCATGGACAAAAGAAACGAATTTGGGGAAATATTTGTTTATTTTTCCCAGATGAAAAGATATCTGAGGTTGACTAAAAATCTGCAGTTTTGTGAATTACGTTACCCAATGTGTATTATTTGTATAAGAAGAGGTACAAATATTGCAATTAAAGCCAATGTAAGAACTATAACCAATGTTATAACAATAAATGTTTGTTTTTAATCAAAGCAAATCTGTCACAGTTAATGAAGATCAATTTAAATCATATTACACTTGCCATTTTATTTTAACAAGGATTTACCTATATGCTCTGGGTACATCAACTCCCTTATTCATGTAACTTACAAAGATACTAATTATATCAACTCACTATATGCAAAGTAATCTGTTTGAAAAGCAAAACTGAATAGTGTAAATCTCTAAACGATTGTCCGTATGGTTTTTGAAATGAGCTGGATTAAACATAGGTAACGTAATTCACAAGTAGGAAACGTAATTCACATTCTACAAAAACAGATTATTCCAATCAAAGGGCCAAAGGCAACAAATTGACGGTGTTAATAAGTTTCTGGCTTGTTGTTCAATTATTATTTTCCCCTTTCCAAACCATTTTATCTCGTTGCTGCTACCACTGGAGGTTTATTGGCGAGTTTATGTGTATACATGTGTATACTTTGGAATTGGCACTCTAGCTTGTGCATCCTGGTCCATTCCAGTTGATCACAGTGACCTTAAGTGTTCTCATGACTTTCTATGTTGATAACTACTATGGTTTACATGATAGATAAAACAGTTAACTTGAATTTATAACTTCTTATCGTCAATTGAAGTGAGCAAATAAGCTATGTGAACTACGTTACCATCAACATTTTACCATTTTTCTGAGACGGGCGTATCTTTGTGAATGATGCAAACTTTGCTAATTGTAATATATGTACATGAAAAGGCAATTATTGAAGTTAGATTATTTATTCTGCATTGTCTTACTTTGTAGTGAGCCACAACACGTTTTTCAGATATATGGAATATTTAAAATCATTATTCTATAATCATATTTTAAAGTGTTATTCGGACAAGATTAATGAAACTAGATGCAACAGCTTACTTCCAATGTGCAAAGCATGATGTAAAAAGTGTTAAGCAACACACTAGAACCTGATATTTTGCTGAAAAATAAATGTTTCTACGCAGGAAATAAGACCAGAGTGTAAGGTATGTGAATTATGTTATCGACCTATTGGCACAATGTTCTTTATTCAAGAATACAATTTATTATTTCCAACACCAAAGAAGAGTATTTTTTTAATATTCATCATCTACTGTTTCAAAACCAAAAAAAATTTTCTGGTCAACTCTTCAAATTTGATGGATACAATTAAAACAATAATTGTACTCATAGAATTACAGCTGAAGTCCACTGTCAATTCATTACAAACCTGCTTAGACCATGCTGTTAAGCAAAAACATGATATAAATTCTACATCATAGGCTTATTTGATCAACAAGAGATCCAAGTAGAAGTGCATGCTATAAAAGCTATAAAATATTTCAGTCTTGTGAGAAAGTTGGTATGTACAAGTATACTTCATCACAGTAACGTAGTTCACATTCAAATTCAGTGGTGCTCTTTGTGAGGCTGAATGAATTGAAATTTTTGGATGAACACTTTTTTTAGACATCATTATCTAATTGACCTATACCAATAAGTAAAAAATAACATAAAATGAAAATCTAAGCCCAAAAAAATGTGGGACAAAAATTGGCTGCAATTGGTGAACTTAACTCGTTTTGGCTGTTCAGACGAACCAGTAGTGTTTCATCAATGATGCAAGATCTAGGATGGGAGCAGTTGCAGACCAGGCGTCAACAGAACAAAACTATAATGGTGTACCGCATGGTCAACAATCCCGTTGAGATTCCTGCCAGCAAATACTTGACGCCTACAGGAGTATCAACTAGAGGCCACCAGCAACGATTCTTACCATATTACTGCTCTGTCAACGCCTACCAGGATTCCTTCTTCCCATCAGCGATCCGACTCTGGAATGCCCTGGTGGCCATTAAAGTATCAGCATAATCTATGAATAACTTCAATGTTTTCATCTGTGCTGATATCCCAAGGCCGTAACTATGACAACCTGTTTTAAACTGCTTTTAGTATATAGAGAGCCATCCTTCGTGTATGTTTTAAAGTTTTCACAATGCGACTATGTCTTTGGGATATGCACTTAATGATGAAGAAGAAGAAGAAATATCCAGCCATTGTCATGAGGGAAAAAGACATAGAGGCTGAAATTCAGCTGATTCACAAAGGATCACAAAGGGTCAAGTAAAGGTTAACGTTACATAAAAAAATTTCTTATATGGCCAAAATTGTGGTGGCTAGCAGCATTCTATTGAGACCATTCCAGGCCCCAAGATTATAAAAAACACTTATTTTCATGCTCAACTCAACTGAGCATGGAATTTATCATGCTCAAATGTTAAATGCCAACAACTGTAGGCATTTTAATATTTATTAGCTTTATTACAAAATCTGAGAGTTTTAAAGCATGAACAGTCTTTTATTTTTCAGCATTTTAGATTTTATGAGCAGTTGAAATTTCGTGCTCAGTTGAGTTGAGCATATTTTTTTATCTGGACCGGTTATAGGAAAGGAATGACAGTCAAGCACCGCCCCGACTATAAACGATGGAATGTAGCACAATGCAGTGCAAGCCTGCTAATAAATGGCAAAACAGAAAATGCATGTATAGAATATTTCCATATATATACTTGAACATCAATGAAAAGTTACCAGTATCTAAATTTCGATATTTGGGGAAAATATAATACAGCTCTATGGCTACTTTTACGTTCATGTATCTGGTCAACGACAGACTGATGTGGAGAGATTGAACAATTCCACGCGCCCTGGAACTATGGTGCGCGTGATGCGCGTGCTTTTTATGTTTTTCGCAATTTCTAAGAATTTGAAAACATCATTTTCAGAAGACACCATGCCAGTACATGCCCTAGACGTTTTCATAGAAACGCCACCAAAATGGTTTGAATGATCCCATCAAATACCAAAAAATGAGGATCAAACTTTAAGGAAGCTTTGTAGTTTCCTACACAATGCAATGGAAACTACTGGGGTCCGTCAAGGAATGGGTATACTGCATTCGGATGTGATGGATACCGTTTTCCATAGTGGTGAAGCATGGGGCTCTATGTCATAAAATTGAGTGCTGAAGTATCAGCAGTTCTTCAAATATTGTCATATGCTAAGTGTATGGGACTTACTGGTAACTTTTCATTGACACTGAGTATATAACTGTTGAAGCTACCTGTTTTTTAAATACAACATCATGTAGGCCAGAACAAGCGGTAATGATATATTCATACTACAGTGAACCCAGTGCAAAATGATACTGCAATATGCTTGTATATATGTACATATTACTGTTCCTTTATTTCCATGTTTTATATATCAGTTAGATCTTCAGAGGGCCATATGGTAGACTGGCCGTCAAGCTAAATATGTCACCCTCTTGAAATATTGTATAAATAAATAAATAAAATATCGCGTATGTGTAAAGCCAAGTCAAATACGTGCAGCTGGTGGTTGTCTAGTTTAGGTCTGAAACTCAATCTTTTTCCCAACCATGTTTGTGCGAACAGCAAAGGCTTTGGTGATACCGGGCGTCTGAGCCTTCGCTGATCACTGAGAATTTAAGAATATACCAGGAGTGTGATGGTGGGATAGAGGAATCCGTGACATCACGAGGCGCGTGATGACAAACGGTGGCCTGGGGGAGACGGCTGTTTCTATTCCGTCCTCACACAAAAATGATGGGTTCATTTTCTTGCACATCATTAAGATCCCTATTATTATTGTTGTTGTTGTTTATAAAAAGGGGCCCAGAAGTTTCTGAATACGCTGAGATGCGAGGGCATAGCACGATGACATCACTTTATCGCGGCATCCTGTGTAAGATAACATGGATAAGACAAGAATTTCTATCTCAGGGTAAACTCTCAGATGGCCGCGTCCGTTGTGCAAGAAAAGTAGATTTACCAAAAACTCACAAGCTGAGTCATTTGTACATATTGAGCCGCAACATGTGATTTCCAACAATATGGCATTTTGACATGAATAGACTCAGACAAGCCTGCGCAGCCTCCTTTGAAGCTTATGTACTCCAAATGATTTCAGTCAGTAGCTTAATATTCATAGAATATTCAAGCGACTAGGAAAGGCTCTGATCAGACTGCGCGTATGCGCAGGCTGGTCTGAGCCTTTGCCGGTCGCACATACCACATTGTTGGAAATCTCATGTCGCGGCTCAATCACATTCCGTAAGCTTGCGTTACGTTAGATTACGTTACGCAACATTAACTTACGAGCTACGTTATTAAACGTTACGTTGTAACCAAGCAACACGCATGGACGTTACGGCACAGTGAACCCAGTGCAAAATGATACTGCAAAAGTAATTATAAAAAAAAGAAAAAGCAAAATGCCTGTCGTCGAAGAATCGAGATCAGAGTCTTCTCTGTACGATTTCTTCGACGAATCAAAAAATCGGAAAAGGGTGAAAGCTTCAAAGGAAAAGAAAACAGACACAACAGAGGAGAAAGCATCGATAACAGACACAGATTCGAAATCAAAAGATAATGATAATTCTAAGAAGGAAGGAAATGTAAATGAAGGCGAACTGATTACTGAAGTTATAAAAGCGGCGCAGCTTAGCGAATCAGATAACGTGCTTATTGAGAATGTTTCAGAACAAGAGAAAAGTGCTATTCGAAGCAAGACATCTGACGAAACAACGGAAAATGCCAGTACAGAAAGGTATGTTAAAAGCGATACAGCTTTCGCATCTGAACTGGTCTTAGAATACCCTGACATCGAAGGAGCGGGTGATGGTTCTTATTCTATTGTTTCGAATGACGATGAAGGTGTTCAAATTGATATACATATAGATACTGGAATGAGTGAATTCAGCGACCGCGCTACAGCAGTAACGAACGATTCGCAAGCAAACAATTATGTCAATGATGCAATAAGTGACAATGAAAATGAAGCCACACTAAGCGACATAGCTGAAGATAGAGGCCAGTCAATCGTTTCTGATGAGGACGGCGAATATGTCTCTGATAATGAATCTGAAAGAGATAAGGAAACATCCATAGAAGTTGAGGTTTATTGTGACAGTGATACGGATCAAAGTAATGACAGCAGTGCCACAGAATCGGAAGAAGAACAAGTTGATGATAATTCAGAATCAGATGGAGATGGGTTAAGGGATGATTCCAGTGGAGAAGAAAGAGACAGCGCCTCTATAAACGATGACAGTGAGCGGGGCTCGGTTGCATCATATTGTAGATGTGATTCCGACAAAGAAGACGAAAACTCACCAGTTGCTAGTGACGAAGATTCCGCCCAAGGAATTCAAGACAGGTTAGTTTTAAAATTAGCTTTTTCCTACATGTAGCGGTGTTAACGGTGCATGAATACAGCTTTTCTTTTTCTTCGAAATTGCAAAATTAGCACGTTATGATAAGTCAAATTAGGTCACTGCTAGTAAAGAAGATAGATAGAAAACAGGGAGCGCAGTGGCTCTGTGGTAGAGTGCTTGACTCGAGACCCAGGGGCCGCGGGTTCGAGCCTCTCCGACGTCACTGCGTCGTGGTCCTTGATCAAGATACATTTATCCTAGCTTAGTACTGGTTCAAACCAAGAATACCCGTCCCTGTTTAACTGTAATATTGTTGATGGGACGTAAAGAATCAAATCAAAATCAAAAAGAAAAAAGGTTAAAACGAAAACGAAGTTTTAAAACTTTTACATGCTCAACTCAACTGAGCACGGACTTTATCCTGCTTATAAATGTTAAAATGCCAACAATTGTTGGCATTTTAACATTCATGAGCAAGATAAATACAACCTCTGAGAGATTTAAAGCAAGAAACATCTTTACCTGTTGGTATTTTAGTTTTATGAGCAGTTGAAATTCCGTCCTCAGTTCAGTTGAGCATGAAAAATGATTTATAAATTCAGGACCAGAACATACTGTCATTAAAACTCTGGCCATTTCCAGTGTCTGCTAAGAAGTATATGTTAAAAACCTATAGTTAAGGGATCTTCTAACGCATACTGTTAACAATTTACTACAAACGCTTAATAATGTTAAAAGTATTCAATTTTTGTTGCTAAACAATACTTCAATAATATTCACATCATGTGTGCAAATTTCAAAACAATACCTTGAATATTATGCAAAATACAGCTTATTCAATTTGAAAGGGTCAAAATCGGAAGTCACAAAAATTGGAATTTAGGCTCATGAGACAATATTCATCCATTTGTCATGCTGAACAATGAAACACGTCATTTTGTAATAAGAAATGCATGAAATTCACGGTGGGTTAGGCTTCAGACACAATGACGACCTTGGCAGAAAATTTTCATCGGTGGGCCACTGCTCGGTGTTCGTTTTGGATGGGCCTACCGTGGCTCAACAGGGGAGGGTTTATTTAATCTCTGACTTGTCTGTAAGTTCAGAGACATTTTCTTTGTTTTATCACAGTAATAATTGGATTGTTATATTGGATAAATAAGGAAGCCTCCACGCGAGCTTAACATTTTTTTTGTTTTGACAACAGCATAATCTAGGGCTAAGATTTGGCCAGTAAAATTAATTTAAGTCCCCAGTAACTTCGACTTAGCGTTCTAAGGCGATGTGTCTGTTGTTGTTGTTGTTGATTCAATGTTTATTGTTCCTTTTATTGTTTGTGGGGTTTTGTATTTGGTCCTTGTTTTGTTGTGAGGTACATAGTGTCATTTCTAGTTTTGCAATCATCTGGCTGGGGAAGAGAGAGATGGTTGCTTAAAAATGCTTTAAATGTCATGTGACTGTTAGTGCTATGTGTCTCTTCCTCATGGCGCAATGGGTTGGTCTGCAGTGTGTGGTTGTGGTATTTCCTGGCCATAATCCACTTACTTTTTTCATGTGATCTTACTCAGTTGAAATATAAAAGAACCCACACTGTGAGAACCATCAGCAGGGCTCTGCTGCTAGCTAGCAGAAAAAATGTTTTGTCATGGCTATCCTTCTCCCCAGATCTAAAGCCAATCAGGCACATAATGCGTGTGATTGTCAGGAATTATTTAATTACTTGTGTGTGCGCATTGTCCGTTCACTTTTATAGATGTAGAAGATAGAAATTGGATGTGTTTTTTCTTATTTTATGATTAATAGAATACAGACTGACATACCTTTGAAAATGATTCATGTCTCAATAATCCATGTGTTACTATTGGAATGCATTTCACAAATTTCTGTTCTGTTTTCCGTATTCATTTGTTTGAAAAATGGTAAATTTGCGAATTTCGTTTCTCAAACTTCAATATTTAAATTACCCTTAGTCAGTTTTCTCTGAAAATAGCCATGCATTACCGGAAAACATTGTTCTAATGTATTACAAAAGATTTTTTTAATTCGAAATTCTAGCTTTTAAGAAAATGCCAAAACAAAAGTGTATGCGTTAGAAAATTCCTTAGGTGTAGAATAGCATTCTAGGATTGCCCAGGTGTCCGGCATAAGGTACAAGTTGGCATGTACAGACAGCGAAGGTTGAAATCAGTCTGCGCATCCGCACAGTCTGATCAGAGCCTTAGTTTTACACCAGAAGAAACGTTGTACTCCTGGCTACCCATAGGTCGCCCATCAAAGACTCCGATCGTACTGCGCACATGCGCAGTCTGATCAGAGTCTTCGATGTGCGCACATGCCAACTTGTACCTTTTGCTGGACACGTGCTCAAGTTATAGGCAGTGCAAGTATGAAGGCGAATATTACAGTACCAAAAGCGCAACACTGGTAAGCGTTCTCGCCTTTGGTTGCTATACTGCAAAGACAATAGCACGAAATGAAGGAACAATGTCACCACTGACAACGAACTGATCTGCAGTCTGATCTGGGTCCGAACTTTTCGCATGTATAGTTTGTCTAAAAATAAGCGGTTACATGCGCGGATCCAGAAAGTTTTGTCAGAGGGGTCCTCATTTGAAGGGTGTTTTTAGTTGGTAAGGGAAGAGAGGATTCAAATACCACTATAAGCGGGCCATAATCGGCCCGCCAGCGAAACGCCATTTAAATGGCGTTTCGCTTGCGTGCCGATGATGGCCCAACATTGAATGCTGGCTTGGTAGCTTTGTGATTTTGCATGGGAACCGAACCAGTATTGCTAAGAAACCCTGTATTTTTGTGATTTTTTAAGGGGGGGGGGGAGGGGTCAGATCCCCTGTCCCCCCCCTGGATCCACCCATGAAACAAATACAGCAAACAACACCAGCACGCTATTTTCAGCTCTGTTTCAAAATGGCAGCGAAATTATTGCATTTAGTCGTCTATACACTGTAAAAATTTCTTGCGGTGGCAGCTGCCACCACTTTCAGTGTAAACTTACGCTTACTTTCCTTCAAAAATTCCTCCAGTGATAATGTAAAACATTTCTACCTGTTATGAACGTATTTATTCTCCGGGATATACAATTACACTTATTTTTTATTGCGTACAGGTTAACTCTCTACGAATTCTGTAACATTTTGCATGGACAGCTAGCTGAGGGTGTTAATAAATTGACCCAGTGACCTACCAATTCCAATGCATCGTTGATACACTCGACGTAAGTCACCGTCTTAACGTCGGGTCGTCATTTTTGGCTAATTGTCCCTGTAGCCTGATAACGATCTCTTAGGCGCTGTATAGTTGATAGCCTTTCCAAAAGCAAAGGCCTAGAACTTTTCAAATAGTCATTTCATTTTTTCCATATAAACATATTCCTACTTTGTTGCTAGTCTATAGGCTGGTGCTAGTTCTGATAATCATACAACTTCACTGAAAACAATTACATTTATAGACTAGCCATGAACATAACCATTTGGAAAATAAAATAAAATATTATTACAATATTTTACGTGTATTAATGACCACTTTTATTATCAGACTGGTAGCAATTCTATATAGTTGACTGGTGGCAATTATAATGGCCTACTTCGAATTGAACTTTAGTTCCTACTATAGTAACTACATCGATAGTTGCTACTATCATACTATAGATCAACAGTGGGCCAGAGCACCGTCACTCTAGTAACCTGTCTGGTTCCCTCCTCTAGACCTATCCAGCAAGATGGGTTCAAGATTTATCAATAGCCTCAAAATGTTTTTATTATTCAAAATAAATCCTTGATGTGTTCTATTTGCGGTCCCTCTTATTCGTAATTTTTAATTAGAGTAGGCTGTGCAGTTTATGCACACCCATTTTTGTCTAGGATGAAGCATTGAGGTGGGGCATACAGGGCTATTTACTTTGTTTACTTGACAACTAGTTAAAAGGTTGCAACTGTAACCATTCTGGTATAAACGTGTGCCCGCATCTATTACGTTAGAACTTTAGTAGTAACTTTAGTTCGATTCGAAGTGGGCCAATATCATTCCAATTGCGCCA
Organism: Loripinus fragilis; assembly: GCA_964019695.1. NCBI lineage: Eukaryota > Metazoa > Mollusca > Bivalvia > Lucinida > Lucinidae > Loripinus > Loripinus fragilis. The sequence continues at coordinate 32,270,249 of OZ026517.1, forward strand.
GATTGTTCATGTTCGGACATGATTTATGAATTTATAAAACTAAAGCTACAGTATTTTAAACATGTTTATGTACAAGCTTCAAAGGGACCCAGAAGTGTATGCGACATGCCATGATACCAAATTATATCCTCACACCAAATTTGGTATTCCTACTCAAATTATATACAGATATGCTCTGGGCTTGACCTTGCTAGATCTGAAACCAGAGGTCAAGGTCACAGTGACCTGGAAACAGTTGGTGACTCGTCAGGGCCCAAGATGCATCTATATACCAAATATGGAACTGCTACCATAGATAATATAAGCGATCTGATGTGGGACCTGATTCCTGAGATAAAGGTCACAGTGGCTGAAAACAGTGAGCGACATTCCATGACCCCAACATATATCCACAAAGTAAATTTGTGGGTTAATATGTCATATAATATGAGATATACTCTTCACACTATGTTTTGCTTCGGTGAGTTGTCTTGTCGGTGAATTGTTTTTGATTACACACGACCGTTATGCTAGCAGTAAATTATATAAATAGACGACCAGGTAGAGGGTATCACTATTCCAACAGAAATGCTTGCGGCGAGAGCGCCGCAAGCAATAACTTTAAAGAAGAGGAAAGAAATACACCAATACCAATAGCAGTTCTCCTGCCACCAAAGGAGTAAAACACTTTTTTTTACAATTTGCATAAACGGGTTAGTGTTCTGTACATGAGTCGCAACATGAGTTTGCCAACAATGTGGTATGGGCGAGCAGCAACGGTTAGATCAGCCTGCACATATGCGCAGTCTCTAGCCGTTTAACTGTTCTATGAGTGTCAGCTACTCACTGAACACCGTTTGGAAGTTCTAAGCTTAAAACAAGGCTACACCAGGCTCGTCTGAGTCTACACTTGTCAAAATGCCACACTGTTGGAAATCACAAGTCGCAGCTTACATATTTTTGCAGGTCTTCTCCCCAATACGACCCTTGTTCCGATGAAGAAAATGGAGTCAGTGGTGAAGAGAACCCAGAAACAATGTGGTATTGACGACCAGCAAAGGCTCAGACCAGCCTGCGCATACGCGCAGTCTGATCAGAGCCTTTGTTAGCCGTTTAATTATTCTATGAGTGTTATGCTACTGACTGAACATCATTTGGGATTTCAGGTCATCTCCCCAATACGACCCTTGTTCCGATGAAGAAAATGGAGTCAGCGATGAAGAGAACCCAGAAACAAGTCCACATGATTTGGAAGACGTAAGCGGACCCAATCATTGCAATGTAGATCAAGATGCCGATGATGAACCTCAATTGAGTGACAGAGAATCAGACGCTATGAGTGGTACCAGAGAAACCTTCACGCCATATGAAGACTGTCTTATTGATGAACCAAACGAAGGAAACCGACCAGAAAGTAGCAACGATGTTTACAACAACATGAATAGACTAGAGACAAGTCTAAACAAGTCTGATGGTGATACAAGTATGCGAGTGGATCTAAGCAGATCTTACATTAAGCAAAATAAAGATGCCTGCATCGCAGAGGGGGCGCAGACATTAGGTGAACTCATCGTGGCACTCCATAGAAAACGGCTCTTAGAACTAGCGGAGCAGAGAGAAACACATGAGCCAGAAAAAGATGTAATTGAGGTTGTAAGCAAAATGAGTGAAGAACTACCAACTGAAGGCCAAGAGACTGAACACACAAATATAGATAGGCATGGAACCCAAAATGATGATTGTTCTGCTAAAACTGTTGCTAACTGTGAGAACCCCAGTCTGGAGGATAAATCAAAAAGGAAACGTATGGAGAAAGTAGATGTTGAAAGAAATGACAATGAAGATGGTGCAAAGTTGGATAGAAAAACTGTCTTAAAGAAGAACAGAGTGATCAAAAACGACACGAAAGCAACGAAAGCAAAAGGTGGTGCACATTTTGGGAAGAAGAGCTCCGCCCAAAATCCTATTCCATCGAGTGCCTTTATGAACAATAAGGCCCGTTCTGCGGTGCTGCCAAGAACAACAGGGCAATATGAACAAGGAAACTTAAGACAAGGCTCCAAACCAGTTTTGCCAGCGATATCTAAAGGTAGGTGAAGATCAAAGCTTGAACGTACATGCGCGGATTCAGAAAGTTTTGTCAGACGGGGCCCTACTCTGTCAAGTTTTTTTTCAGTTGACGAGAGCGAGAGGATCCAAATACTACTAACAGCTGGCCATCAATGGCCCGCCAGTGAAACACCATTGATGGCGTTTTGCTGCCCAGCCGATGATGGCCCAACATTGAATACTGGCTTGGTTGCTTTCTGATTTTCAGGGGATCTGGACCAGTATTGCTAAGAAACCCTATAGCTTTGTGATTTTTCAGGGGGAGAGGCCCAGACCCCCTGTCACCCCTCTGGATCCGCGCATGACGTACATGAAAAGGAAGACTTCTCCAAACAAGAACCAGGTCTCTTCTGTCCTTTTTTTGTCTGCGATGTTTGTCAAAGAAGACGATTAAAATAGTTTTGTCTTGTCCATCTGTTTGTTCGCCTACACACAATCAGTCGGCACAACCGTTCCTTCATTTTTGCCGAGCTTTTGGAATCATTGCAAGTGTCTTCTATAAATATTGTATGAGAATGTGCATTTGGTAAATTATGAAAAGCGATATTTTGATACAGCTGCAAGCAGCCGAAAAAAAGATATTACCGCATGCGCATAACATTGATTCATAAATTCATAATTCTTTGTGGCACTTTAAAACTATTTACAGTTGTGGATATCCAAAACGAGATTACCCGTTTTTATGGATACCTGAAATACTGTGTGCTATCACATAATAGAATAATTCTGGCTATCCGATAAGAATTACTGTAAATTCGGAAATTTTCGCGAGGGTTTTATTTTCGTGATACTTCGCATATGCAAAGTTTCGCGAAAATAAAACCCTCGCGAAATGGCGAAATCACTCTGCTGTTTACTGATACAATATTTAACAGCAGTCTTAGTCGCGAATTTTTAACGTCGCAAATATATCTTTTAAAGCTGCATACTCTGTAACTATGAACATTTTTCGAAAAATTTTATTTTCTTTTTAAATCATTTGTAAAAGTAGAATTAAGCTATGTTTTCACAATAAAAATGTTCAGTACAGCTGAAAACTGCATGGAAAAGTGAATTATCTCATCAAATAGGTGTGTTTTTCTCTTGTTGGTAATTATTTGCGTCCCTCCAATAATTCTAGACCGTTGAATTTTAACATAAATGCAGTTGTTTTGATAGTGATACCTTGTTCAGATTTACGAAAATGGTATGTTTACCTGAATTTGAGTATTTTTTACTGTGTTCTTGAAAAATACAAACATTATTTTTAAAATTAGAAGATCAAAAGTTACAGACTATGCAGCTTTAACGCTATTCGCGAAAATAAAATTATCGCGAAAATTTCCGAATTTACAGTATGTATGTCCATTAATCCTGATTCTGCCAATAGTTTTTGTCCTGAAAATGTCGTCTGCTTATACGTCTACTGCATATATTAAAGTGTACTTCAGAATTATTTTACCATGGAAGTATTATTAGGCCTAAAATGATAAAAAATGTGTGTTTCAGGTTACCCGACCGTGCCTAAGTTTTTGCCCCCGACCCTTAAGTTATCAAGCATATTTAGGGGAATTCCAAGGGATTTCCCAGGTCGGCCATCTTGTTTCCCCAAAAATTTTAACAAAATAAAAATATTTTCCTACTTACCGTCCTTATTTTAAAATTCCATGTAACCTAAAACATTTTTTGGCCTAATCACTATGAAACAAAATGGATTCGGATCAGACTGTTCCAAAGCGAACAGTCTGATCTGAATCCATATTGTTTTGTAATAATTTAAACTACCAAAGTACATAAGCAGATGAGAGAGCAGACGAAAATGGTCGTGGATAGTAGAAATAGGGTTTTAAGGAAGTGGTAAAATTAGCGGCACCACACAGGCATGATTCAACCTGCTCATATGATAAATACACCAACTGAGAGTTTAAATTCAAGAACAATTTATGAGTAGTTGAAATCTCATTCTGTAATTCGGAAATTTTCGCGAGAACTTTATTTTCACGAAAAGTGTTAAACCCTTAAAAAACTGCGACCAGTGCATGATTTACCTTCTTGAGTAAACGACAGAGTGATTTCGCCATTTCGTTAGGCTTTAATTTTCGCGATTTTTTGCGAAAATAAAACCCTCGCGAAAATTTCCGAATTTACAGTTTTCAGTCGAGTTGAGCATGAAAAAAAGTTCGACAATATCGGGGCATGCCTCTACAATAATATCAGCCTGTGAAACTGTAAATTCTGAAATTTTCGCGAATTGGCGAAAGCACGTTGCCGTTTACTGGTGTAGGTAAATCATGCTCCAGTCGCGAATTTTTAACGTCGCAAATATGTCTTTAACTCTATTCGCAAAATGAAATCACGCAAAAATTTCGGAATTTTCAGTATCTTGCTCTTTTACTAAATGATTTTTTCATAATTCTTCTCTTTAAGCCCCGGCAGGTCCTGGACAAACTTCACCTGGGAAAGAATTTGCGACCGGAAAGAAGCCTATTCTCAGACACCTCAGCGTTGCAACTCCACCTATAGCCTTTGAAAACTTCTGCTTTAGATCTCCAAGAAATGCTCCAATTCCATTGGTCCCCATCCAGCTTCGCTCGAACGCCTGCTTCCGGAATGGGCAGCTAGAAGTTGAGGTGGCCTGTGACGAAAGAATGTATTCTGTGGCTGACCCAATGAACGTAAAGGTTACTTTCGTGCACAAGCATGTTCCGTTGTCGCCGAACAAAACGAAGGCATCCGCATACCAGCAGAGGCGGGGTAAGAAGTGGAATAAAGCATTAACGTGTTTGTCTTCTCCTGCCAATAGGAATATCATTCACCAGAGAGCACAATGGCCGCCCTTCGACACCCATCTCGACCAAGACGCTTCAGCCAGACATAAGAAAATATTTGGACATTTATAATTTAATACATTTTTGAGCTGCGACATGTGATTTCCAACAAGGTGGCATTTTGACGTGAATAGACTCCGACAAGCCTGAGCAGCCTCCGTTGAAGCTCTAAATGATGTTCAGTCAGTAGCTTATTATTCATAGAAGATTCAAGCGACTAGCAAAGGCTCTGATCGGACTGTGCGTAAGTGCAGGCTGGTCTGAGCCTTTGCTGGTCGCACATAACACATTGTTGGAAATCTTATGTCGCGGCTCATATAATATTGCATTTTAAGCATATTTGCATATCAATTTCTTGTGGATAGTATCAATAAAAATTAAAACATGTACCCATGATGATCAAAGTTTATTGAAATGCAAACTCAAATAAGGTTTGTCTATTTGCGCACTAGCTGAAGTATAATTTTGTCCAAATTTTTTAGATTCATGGAAAATACAAATGCTTATTTAAATGTACCCGAAAAACATATGAAACTAGCCAAAACTTGAGGTCAAGAATACTTGCAATTTTAAGCTCTATCATGTTATTCTGACAAGACTTGGCAAACAGTTTTCATTCGAGTATGCATATTATTAAGAGTTAATGAAATAACACAAATTTAAGTGTTTTCTAAATAATGCGCTTCCGGACAACATGTATGTCAAGGTCACTTTTTGAACAAATTCTGCGATAGATACCGTATCATCGGCGTGCACAATAAATAACTATAACCAAACAATCATTGAAATACTAGGCCCTGCCCCATTATGTTGCAATAAAGCAACTTTGATAATGAAAGTCAGCTTGTTTTTCAGTTTTGTTTCTAAAGTTTGAAATATGCGCAACTTTAAGCCATTAGTATGATGTATAGGTCATTGCATGAGATTTCGGTACTTGTCGCATCAGCAAGCAACGAAGTCTCTGACGAGTCTGCATATATGCAGACTCGTCTTAGCCTTCGCTGATCGCATGTACAAAGCATAAATGTAGATTAAGAGTCAGACCAAACTTTTGACCTCTAGTTATGCTAGATATGTCAGCATGGGCGTTTATTAGAGCATTTGAACAAATGCGATAAGTACATAAATCTCGTGCATTTACCCATAAACGAGGGCGACTCAATAAGTAACCAGCCTGGCAGACAGAGTCAAGATTTTCACAGTGTGTTTGTTCACCATATTTAGACATATGTACAAAATTTAAACATTATTGGTTCATTTTACGAAATGAATTCGATTTTTGGAAGGTTCGTGGAATCATGAATACTTCGGGTCTCTTGCAATGTAACTTGAAGCCCGTTCATGGAATCACGAATATTTCGGGTCACCACTTTGCAAGAGACCCGAAGTATTCATGATTCCATGAACCATCCAAAAATTGAATTTATTGCTTATATTTTGCATTTTATTATAAATAACTAATATATAGAAATTGTTAATAATTTAGGAGATAAATCAATTTTTGCGGTCGGCCCTGGCCGGCCGCTTATATAAACTTCAATCAAAACACACATCAAATTCAGGTTTTGACCAAACCTTTATGTCGTGCTCAGGCTATATTTTATTTGCTGCCGAACAACGAGTGGGGTACCAAATATCATGGGTTGACCTACAACTCGAAGTAAACTGTCCGTGAAATCTGTAGGGCTACCTATAGCGCGAGGCAAGCTCGTTTGCGAATTTAATTTTCACAAAGAAGGCGTCAATTTGCCCTGCCGCTTATATAAACGCAATAAGTATTAGCTTTTCAAAAAAGCTGGCGAAAGTTAAACGTCCCAAAGTCAAAACGTCCTTGATTGGCAAAGAGTGCGAGCGAACTTCACATCAGTAAACGTACTTATATGATTGTCATCCACATCTGATCACATAGAATTACTATGAATTCAGGCACTGTCTTATGACGGTCATGACAGACAGGTTATATGCCCCAAAAGGGAGGCATATAGTAATCAAACTGCCTGTCCTTAGTGTCCTTAGTGTTTGAGTGTTCATATCATATCCGGAGTATATCTCCTATATTATTTTAGGTAGGCATGCCAAAAATCGTGTCTTAATGCATTTAGGGTCATGGAGCGCCACGCACCTTTACCACTGCCATCAGATCTAGAAAAATCGTGCCATGAGCATAAATCTTAGGAATCCCAAATTTGGTTTGTGAACACATCTTGGGGTCACGGAGTCTGTACATATACAGTTAAGCGACCACTGTGACCTTGATTTTCTGGCATCAGTTTTAAGAAAAATGAGTGTCTAGTTTTGTCAAATGATTTTCCATAAATGTGTCGCATGCTAGATACATTACCATAACATACCATGCATAAGCCGGGTGCTTTCAAAAGATCAAGCAACATCCTCGCTGGAAGCACGTGTTAAATGGTAACAAATCAAAGTTCAGATGTTAATAATGAGAGCTTAGAATAAATCTACATGTATAAGCTCTAGAAGTTCAAAATGGAAGCATGCAGTGGACGAGAATACATACAATGATAGGGCTAAACGACCGCCAGCTTTTTTGAAAAGCTAATACTTGTGTATTTAATATTTAATCGTATTAACGGTTTTATAGCTGTTAAAAAACATGTTATCAAATATTGTGAAAAAGTGTATGAGAGATCCGGTAAAAACCTATTTTGGTCCATTAAAAATTCAGGTGAAATTTTAGATAAACTTAAAGCTAGAGATTTCAATGCGACCAGTTTGTCTACTTATGATTTTTCTACTCTTTACACTACTTTACCTCATAATTTAATTAAAGATAAACTTATTGATCTTATTGAAAGAACCTTCCAGAGAGAAGGCTCTCCTTACCTTGCATATAGTGACAGAAATGCATTTTTTACTTCAGAAAAACCTAAAAAATATCATGCATGGTCGTGTCAAAATGTATGTGATGCGCTGACCTTTTTGTTGGACAACATTTTTATTCGATTTGGCACCAAGCTCTATAGACAAGTAGTTGGGATTCCTATGGGCACTAATTGTGCTCCCCTGGTTGCAGATTTATTCCTGTTTTGTTATGAAAGGGACTTTATGATGTCTCTTTCTGATGATAAGCAGGCTGATGTTATTGATGCGTTTAACACTACTTCCAGATATTTGGACGATATTTTAAATATTAATAATGTTTATTTTGAAAATATGGTTAGTCAAATATACCCTTCAGAGCTCCAACTTAATAAAGCCAATGCCTCTGATACCAAAGCCGCATTTTTAGACTTGCATTTGTCAATTTCTAATGATATTGTTTCTACCAAAATTTATGATAAACGTGACGACTTTGATTTTGAAATTGTCAATTTCCCATTTTTAGATGGTGATGTTCCTCGTTCTACATCCTATGGAGTCTATATCTCTCAACTCATTCGTTTTGCTAGAGCATCTAGCTATGTTACTGACTTCAACACTCGCAATAAATTGTTAACTCAGAAACTTCTTAAACAGGGCTATCGGTATCATAAACTTCGCAAAACATTTTCAAAATTTTATAGACGATACTATGATTTGATTTCTAAATTCCAAGTTGGACTTAAATCTCTCTTGCGCCAAGGACTTTCGGAACCTGATTTCTATGGTGACTTGGTGTATAAGTTGAAGAAAATTGTTGGCTCTAATAATTTTTCAGCGCAGTTCATTAAAATAATTTCCCATTATAAAAAGATTGGCTATAACATTAATGTATTGCAACAGACTGCATGCTTGGTAGTCAACCCAATCACGGTTGGCAACTTTGCTTTCCTCTTTAATTGCACGCCGGTGGGTCGGACTTCAGACTCTATGATGGTTCCGACTTAAAGACTTATCTATTGATGAGATGGTAGGGGCCTGATGCTTTGGCTGTTTGTCGGGCCCACCGGGGTTTACCTGTTGGATTTCTTTTGCTCCGGTATTCAGTTTAATTTACTGTTGAGTCCTTATCCTTGCTTTATCTCCTTATTATATCTTGATTTATATGTTTTAGGAGATGATGCATTGATAAGTTAGGGGTCTTTCATGCAAACCAAATATTTATGTGTCTTGATCCACATCTGAATTAAGGGTGAGGTTGGCGCCGTTAAACCGGTTTAAGCCCTCCAGTAAAATATTTTACTGACCGTTCCAAGGCGGTACTTCTTTTGTGGATCTTTTATGTTTTTGTTCTGTCTTGTGTTTGCTATGTTTTGTGCGCGTCTGTTTATATGTGCTTTGTGGTCACCTGCTGGGAAAGGGCTGACCTCTTGGCTCTCGTTTGTGGTGTCTTCTGTGAGTTTGTCACTTTCCCATTGGTATCCTGGGTCAGGTGTGGTACTTGATTGTATCGATTCCTGATCTTTGCAACCTTATTACTTTGGTGGAGTGTAAAACGGAAAAGCGGAACAGCCAGTGTGAACGTGGACAGCCATGGAGCAAACAGTAGGCTTGTTTTGCACGTGCGACTCACATGTGGATCACTGTCAATCTAAACACCAGAGTCACTTCTGGCGAATGAGTTCGTTGTTCGAAGCGTATTGCACGGGTAAGTGAGCTTGGCAGCTGTCAATCACATTTATGGCTATTACAGGCTAAGAACGGTTGCAAAAATCTAAATATTCATTAAAGGCTTGCTTTGAAAATGCAAATATACGCATTTGAGCATATGCGACGAGTACATAAATCTCGTGCATTGGCCCACATGTATAAGCCAGTGTACTACGAAAACAACACAATGGCATGTGCACCCTCGTAAACAAAAATCTTCATCGTAAAAACTTAGTGCTTATACTTTGATGGGTTTTCAAATTGTTGCTGTGTCTTTCATCGCCGAATTTTCCTTCCCGTTTCGCTGTTTTGTTTTCGACATAAATGAATGAAATGTTAGATTTACGGATCATTATGCAATTACGAAAACGGACTCCGAATTAATCCATTGCATAATAATTAGTGAAAAAAGACTATTTTAGCAAAACAATCATAATGTGTATTTTTTTAAGTTCATGTAATATTTTCGGATTTGAAAGGCATCCTTTAGTTTATTTGATGCAAACGGGTTCCAAGAGTACTTGGATAGGGTATTGCTAAAAAGCGAACGCGCACTTTCTAGGGGTAATTGGACATCTTGGCCAAAAACAGACTTGAGAGTGCAAACCACTTCTTTCGCGACAGAAACGTTTCTATATGACGGAAACTTTTCACTGCATGCTTAAATTTAATTTCCTGTACAATGTCATTGTAAATTACACGTTTCTTTCATATCAATACAAATTTTCTCGATTTAAATTTGCTTACAAAGTATGAACTAGAACAACATGTCAGCTGATCATCTACAAAACTGTTGAAACTAATATATCATTTTTTTTCATTCTCTTCACTGCCTTTTTAACCATATGGGTGACATCACACAGGTATTTTGGTACATGTATATGCACCATTTTGCAAATACTTGCTGGTTCCAAGTCTGAGAATAATCAATTCTTGAATATTACAGTTCACCAGGAACCGGGCCGCGTAGCGCAGTCGGTAACGTGTCTGGCTACAGATGCGTGTCTGACTGCAGATCCAGGGGTCGCGAGTTCGATCCAGGTCCGGTCCCATACTTTCGTGGAGATTGATCATGAAATAATTTCTACGGTCATTCTCCTCCCTTCCGCTGATTTATTCAAGAAGGGTTGTTGTCAGTTACAAGCGAAAGTATGTGCACGAATTACTGGTAAACCGCTTGTTCAAGCCTGCCCAGGAAAAAGTGTGGTTAGATGAACTGACCGTCCCGCAATGACCATAGCTGTTGACTTGGGACGTAAAGCAACAAACAAACAAACAAAACAGTTAACCAGGACCCTCTTTCAAATATGATTTTTTTTTAAAAAAAAACTAATAATTGTAGAGGATTCTGCCTACAGGGTTTCAAATATTGACAATGTTTATATTGGCAACCATCATATCATGCAAAAATGGTGAACACTATAATTGCTGAAACGGTGAGTCGAAAAATAGTGAAAGAACAAGTAGGACAAACCCGCCCTGTAAACTTTCAAATTGACCACTGGCGGTAGTCAATGCAGAATAATTTGAAATACTTCCTGTGGTCAAACTGAGCATGTCCTGTCACTAGTTTCCGTGGAGAAAACAGAGGTAACAGATACGATTTTTCTGGTCCCGAGACAAAGACTATCATATTATCCGGTTTTAGCCATTGTATGTCTTTGTTGGCTACTTTTTCTAACATAGAAAATATCTAACAAGAATCTTTTCGTGAGAACGTAGGTCCGTTCGGCGTCCGTCAACAATATCATCTTCCTATAAACCATCAGACGACATTTCCCAAAACTTCACAGGAATGATTCCTGAACGGTCTCCTTTCAAGTTGTTCAAAGATTTCCACTCCATGCAGAAATCTGGTTGCCATGGCAACCAAAGGATAAAGCTTTAAAACCTTTTTAAAATTCTTAGTCAGATTTTTAAATAACTTGGTACAAATGGTCCTAGGGCGACCCTCTTACTTTGATTGATTGAAAAAAATATGGTCGCTATGTTTTTCTTATGTCAATAAAAGGGAAACTTAAAAAAATCTTTTTAATCTGAAATAGCAAGGCCAAGTGCAGTTGCATGAAAATACACATTATGTACAAAGTTGTTTAGTCTTCCGCTGTAGGAGGAGATGTATTTGGTTTAGGAGGAGGTATATTTATATACTTATAAGAAAAAAACATAAAACGACCATTGAACTTGCGGTCAACGTCACATGAAAGGCCACCAAGTACAATCTACATTATGTGACATAAATCAACCTATGCTCTTTGATAAAGCACTGAAGATACCTCATGGCTGACATTATTAACACTCAATGTAAGCCATAGCGAAAGGAAACACGGTGGGTCCAGCCAAAGTCATATGATGAATAGGATCTTGCATATGTGACAAGATATTACAATTTTTGCTACTGATATCTGTTCTTCATATGTGTGAGGATTTGGTACCGATTCTTCATATTTGTGAAAATCTGGTACCAATTCTTCGCATCTGAGAAAAATCGTACCAGTTCGTCACCGTTGAGACGAATACGTACCGGTTCTTCGCACGTTAAATATAAAAATGTGAAATTTGAGCAAATATTTTAGACCCCCAAAATTATTGGAATTGACCATACGTAAATTTCACGTTTGCCAAAAGTGACGTTTTGGTACCTTCTTCACATGGTGTGAAATTTGCGAAGTGTAAATTTTGCGGTTCAACGTGACACACAACCGTGCACCGACACCAATCAGTGTGATCTGGGCCCGCATCGTTTGGCTCTTTGCTTACATAAGTCAATATTGTTAGCAAGAATATGCGACAGACACAATAAGAAGAGGACATTTTCAGCTTCATTTTTGCAGGCGTTTTAAGGATAGAATTAAAGAGAATAGAATTTTAAAATCAAATGTCTCAGATCTGCCAGATATGTAGTTATTTGCACAAAGAAAGATTCAGACGAAGACTTGTTTTTAAGAATTGTTTTTGCAGTTTTTTTCATACACAACCCACATTTTCCGAATAAATATTTCATAAATACATAAATAAATAAATAAATATATAAATAATAAACAAACAAATTAATAAATAAATACCTTTCTGATTTCACTCTATCAGGTGTATTTTTTTCATGCTAATAAATGTAAAAATAACACTAGTTGTTGACATTTTAACATTAATGAGCATTATAAATTTCCTACTCAGTTGAAATGCAACGGCGTAGCCAGAAAGCTGAAAAAGTTACGCTCATCAAAGGGAGACTACTGGATCAAGCAATGATTCTCTTCAATTGCGTCCCTTTTTAAATATGAACTTCTCTAAAAGGAAATAATTTGCTCCCAGTTCCTTTTGTATTGAAACTCACTTTAGTGACCTCCCTTGAATTTTACTTTTTTATTTCGCACGTGCGTAACCTGCGTAATGAGTGCTACGCCAATGAAATGAGCATTTACGAAGTTTTATATCACCGGGGCCTGATATCCAGGCTCACTGACTGAAAAGATGTGCATGTCAGTTTGAAGAATTAGCATTACGCGTACAATTATACTCGTATTATCAGGGGTAACAACCTACGTCATAGCGTGGGTGTTGTAAACACGTAGTATGACGCCATCTTTGATTTGCAAGGTTAGTTTTTCCCTTCGTAAATGTCGTACAAATTAGTGTCTGTCAAAACTAAGCAGTGCAGGCGGTGCCTAACATCACACTTGAACAGAATATACAATGGTCACGTCCAGAAATGCCGTTGCCTTTGTAAACATTCACCCACAAAAATCGAAGTGGGTGACTGATAAAATTATCCTCGTGTCTCCCGCTTCGATTCTTGTGGGTGAATGATTACAAAGGCAACGGCATATCGGGGCGTGACCGTTATATATTCTGTTCAAGTGTGATGTTAGGCACCGCCTGCACTGCTTTGTTTGTACAGACACTCATTTGTTTAATTTTACGAAGGGGAAAACTGACCTTGTAAATCAAAGATGGCGCCGTACTAGTGTTTACAACATCAATGCTATGACGTAGGTTGTTACCCTTGATTATAAGAATCTATCATGAAGTGGAGGGTAGGATAGAAAAATCTGTCCCGAGAATACCCGAGGGATTTTTCTATCCTACCCTCGCATGAATAATGGATTCTTTTTCTTGCTCACCAGTGTTTTTATTTATTCATTTATTTATTTTAAAAAAGCTTCCAGAGGTCCCCGAATACACTAAGACGCAATTTCACATTGAGTACGTTACTTGACGTCTTGGGTAAGATAGCATGGGTAAGATAAGATTTTCTATCCCAGGGTAAAATCTCAGATATCCTTATCCGGTGTGCAAGAAAAGATTTTCCGTCCATGGGTAAAATCTCAGATATCCTTATCCAATGTGAAAGAAAAGATTTTCTATCCCAGTGTAAAATCTCAGATATCCTTATCCGGAGCGCAAGAAATAAATATCTCATGAGCTGACTCTATTCTCACGGTAAAGCATCAAAATAGTTAAATTGTACATCTTGCATCTCGCCATTTAAGAGCAATTGTGAAAAACTACAATCATATCCAAAGTATCTACAGTCAGGTTCCAAAAGTTTTCGTATCTCCTTTAGATCTTCTATTTCAACTGACTGAAACGCTTGACGCAAAGCAGCCTTTCTTTGACTTCGGACTGTGTCCCAGTCTTTAATTGCTTTTATTACATCACTTATGATTTGGAGAAATTTGTCTTCAGTCAAAAGTGATAATAGTTGTTGGGTATTTTAACATTAATGAGCATGATAAATTTCTAACTCAGTTGAATTGCAATGGTGTAGCCTGAAGGCTGAAAAAATTACGCACATCAAAGGGAGACAACTGGATCAAGCAATGGTTCTCTTCCATTGCGTCCCTTTTCAAATATGAACTTCTCTTAAAGGAAAGAACTTGCTCCTAATAGCAGCGAATTCTTTCCTTTATGAGCTGTTCCTTATAGTATGGAAAATCACTTTTATCACATACGATGAATGACCTCCCTTGAATGTTACTATTTTTATTACGCACGTGCGTAACCTGCGTAATGGGTGCTACGCCAATGAAATGAACCTTAATGAAGTTTTATAACATCGAGGCCTGATACACAGGCGCATTGACTGAAATGATGTGCATGTATGTTTGAAGAATTACATAACGATATTTGTTTTATAAGAATCTATCATGAGTGTGATAGTAAAATAGAAAAATCCGTCCCGAGGATCGCCGTTGGGCATCATGAGGCTTGCCGAGTGATGACAAACCATGATCCCGAGATGGATTTTTCTATTCTACCCTCACACGAATAATGGATTCTTTTTCTTGCTCACCACTGTTTTTATAGATTTATTTATTTTAAAATAAGCTTCCAGAAGTCCCTGAATACGCTAAGATGCAATTTCACAGGTTGACGTTACTTGACGTCCTGGGTAAGATTGCATGGATAAGATGAGATCTTCTGTCCCAGTGTAAAATCTCAGACATCCTTATCTGGTGTGCAAGAAAAGATTTTCTTTCCCAGGGTAAAATCTCAGATATCCTTATCCGGTGTGCAAGAAAAGATTTTCTACCCCAAGGTAAAATCTCAGATATCCTTATCCGGTGTGCAAGAAAAGATTTTCTATCCAAGTGTAAAATCTCAGATATCCTTATCCGTTGTGCAAGAAAAGATTTTCTATCCCAAGGTAAAATCTCAGATATCCTTATCCGGTTTGCAAGAAAAGATTTTCTATCCCAGGGTAAGATCTCAGACATCCTTATCCGGTGTGCGAGAAAAGATTTTCTATCCCAGAGTTAAATCTCAGACATCCTTATCCGGTGTGCAAGAAAAGAAATATATCCCAGGGTAAAATCTCAGATATCCTTATCTGGTGTGCAAGAAAAGAAATCTATCCCAGGGTAAAATCTCAGATATCCTTATCCGGAGCGCAAGAAATAAATATCTCATGAGCTGACTCTATTCTCACGGTAAAGCATCAAAATAGTTAAATTGTACATCTTGCATCTCGCCATTTAAGAGCAATTGTGAAAAACTACAATCATATCCAAAGTATCTACAGTCAGGTTCCAAAAGTTTTCGTATCTTCTTTAGATCTTCTATTTCAACTGACTGAAACGCTTGACGCAAAGCAGCCTTTCTTTGACTTCGGACTGTGTCCCAATCTTTAATTTCTATTATCACATCACTTATGATTTGGAGAAATTTGACTTCCGTCATATGTCGGTAAGCATTCTCTGTCAATACAGGTAAACTGGAAGTTACTGGTATTATTCCACTCAATTGCAAAAACCTCCAAGTTCTGAGTAGAAAACTGCGTATAGATAAGTTACACACACTACCATATTTTTTCATTGTGATAAAACTTAATCTAACATGCACATTAGCAATCTCCATTGCTTTTTCTCTTTCAAAATTTGTAAAATCTACTTGGACATTATATCTTTGCTGTAATAGCGTAAGAAGATACATGCTGTCATTTTTGAATGTTTCCAACTTCAGGATATAATCGAATTCTATATCACAGGGATCGCACTGCTCGTGAAATGTCACAAAATGACGATTCACGTGCAGTTTGTTCTCATAAGCATAAATGATATATTTCAAAAACTCAGAAAATGTTACATCATGTCCACAAAAGTGATCCGCCTGTAAACTGTGTCGTTTTCTTGTCAGATTTTGAACCTTTTGTCCCAAAAGTCTCCAGAACAAGAAATTAGGATTATAGAGCTTATCAGCATATCCTGAAAACAGTTTTGTGTAGGGATCCCTGACGACCACGAAGGATATAGCTTCTTTTAATGCTTTATTGACGTCAGATTTTCTATATTTACTAAACTTTCGCGGTCCACTTCTAATGTTAATAATGTTGGGGGAATGCCGGCTACGTTCGCCATTATATGGACTAGTGATCCCTTTATGGTTACTTAACCCCACTAGAATACGGTTCCAAAATGTTGATCCAACCTTCAGTATTGGGCAGTATAGCACTTTCTTGTTCATTTCCAGCATCGCTTCAGTACGAGGTTCCACTGGGTAGTGTAGCTTGCGGGTTTTCGTGGGAATCCTTCCTTCTTCTGCACACTGGATGCTAGCATGAATTTTCCTTTCTTTGAATATATTTGATTGTTTCTGAAAGGAATAAAAGGAATTGTCTCGTTTTAAAAATTATAAACCCCTTTCAAGACGTCATACAAACTGATTACACTATAGCCACTTTGATAAGAACTACATCTTTGAGGATTATTTATTAAAAGTAATAATCTTATAGTAGAGTAAAGTCTGTGTAAAACGGTCACTCTCAAAAAGACCACAAATTGATTTTCAAGACCAATTATCGCTTAATGCAGGTCAAAAGTATCGCAGAATTCTGCAATCCTTTTGACCTTCTTTAAGCTACAATTTGTCATTAAAATCTTTGTTTTGTCCATGTTTGAGCGGCTATTTTACACAGGTTTTGCTGTAGTCCTTTCATGTAGTAACAGAAAAAAAATATGATTTTAACAACCACTCAAACCTAATAAGAATCTGCATACAGAAATGTAAATATTTAAAGCACGTTAGTGTTCATGCACTTGTATTTTATCTATAAATCTAAATCAAGTTAGTGTTAATCTTTCACTTGTATTCATCTATAAATCTAAAGCGCGTTAGTGTTAATCTTGCACTTGTATTCGTCTATAATTCTATTTAGCACGTTAGTGTTAATCTTGCACATATATTCATATATAAATCTTAAGCACGTTAGGGTTAATCTTGCACTTGTATTCATCTATATATCTAAAGCACGTTAGAGTTAATCTTGTACGTGTATTTATCTATAAATCTAAAGCACGTTAGTGTTAATCTTGCACTTGTAATCATCTATAAATCGAAAGCATGTTAGTGTTAATCTTGCACTTGTAATCATCTATAAATCTAAAGCACGTTAGTGTTAATCTTGTACGTGTATTTATCTATAAATCTAAAGCACGTTAGTGTTAATCTTGCACTTGTAATCATCTATAAATCTAAAGCACGTTAGTGTTTATCTTACACATGTATTTATCTATAAATCTAAAGCACGTTAGTGTTAATCTTGCACTTGTAATCATCTATAAATCTAAAACACGTTAGTGTTTATCTTACACATGTGTTTATCTATCAATCTAAAGCACGTTAGTGTTAATCTTGCACTTGTAATCATCTATAAATCTGAAGCATGCTAGTGTTAATCTTGCACTTGTAATCATCTATAAATCTAAAGCACGTTAGTGTTTATTTTACACTTGTATCCGTCCATAAATCTAAAGCACGTTAGTGTTTATCTTGTACCCATCTATCAATCTAAAGCACGTAGTGTTAATATTGTATTCATCTATAAATCTAAAGCAGGTTAGTGTTAATTTTGCACTTGTAATCATCTATAAATCTAAAGCATGTTAGTCTTAATTTTGCACTTGATTTCATCTAAAAATCTAAAGCATGTTAGTGTTAATCTTGCACTTGTAATCTTCTATAAACCTGAAGCACGTTAGTGTTAATCTTGCATTTGTATTCATCTATAAATCTTAAGCACGTTAGTGTTAATCATGCACATGTATTCATCTATAAATCTAAAACATGTTAGTGTTAATCTTGCACTTGCATACATCTATAAATCTAAAGGATCTTGCACTTGTATTCATCTAAAATATCTAAAGCACGTTAGTGTTAATCTTGCACTTGTATTCATCTATTAATATCTAAATACTTACTTGACTTATCAGGCTGGATGTTATATGGAGTTCTCCGCTTGATTCTCCATTTTTCATAAAATCTGGAAAATAAATAAATAAGTGACCAGGAAAACAAATATATGACTCAAATAATAAGAGAAATTAGAACAAAGGCAAACGAAATCCTATATATATAAAATCAATATATATATGACCCTTATCCTATGGGTTAATAGTTAACATGCGCAGAACCATCCCGAGTTTTATATTGATTGGTCTATATATCAATAAAGGGCCATCACATGCGATTTTGGTACTTATCATGCAAATCTCATATGCGCAAATGCCTTCTTTAAACACCCATATTGACGTTTTCAGCGGGACTAGAGGCATTATTTTTAGTCTGAGCTTTCGTTTGCATCAATGCCTTATGTATGTGATCAGCGAAGGTTCTGGTGAGTCTGCGTATTTGCACAAGCTCGCCCGAGCCGTCTTTGCTGAACAATGTGATATGGATCAAAATCTCTAGTACTGGGCAAAGGATTTCTAGCGATTAATAGGCGGACTGTTTCCCTAAATGAGACGTTTCTTTAGTTTGTTGAAATAACTTCTGGAGACGCTGAACATATTTGCCAAAGACAAGTAGACCAGTCGTCATTATACCACCCTTACCAACTTTAGCACGAAATATCTCGTGATGTGCAATGTCTACACTGATGTTGGTGGCATAAAATAGTTATACCATGTTTGTCCACCTGTACGTAAGATAATCCACTAACTAAAGCTCGTGGATTATCTCCACGTACAGACAGACAACTTATGGTATAACTATTACTTGCACTCTAGCCCGGATGTTTAAAACCAAAAAAGGGTTTACTTTTCTTCTTTTTGATTACTCTGCCTTGTATAGAATGAACATTCATTTTGACCACGTACTCGCTGCTTTAAAAATATGAACAGCTTTGAAACGTATTTTGATATTAAGTGAATATGTTTTACTTCCATAATCCCTGGGTTTTATAAGCATTTGGACTATTTGTGCTATCGGGACCAACTAAGGAAAATATACGCCTTATCGCTAGAACTCCTTAATGTACCAGTCACATCCAACTACACTCTTAGGCCGGGGAACACTTGTCACTGCAAAGCCCTAGTATATGATTTGCACTGTGGAGCCATTTTACGTCATATCCCCGGTAAAAGTCCCCCTGAGTGGATCATACATAAGATAAAGATCAAGATAAAGAAGCGTTCTTTTATTGTCACTTATAATGTAACAGACAACATTATCACGAGCTATTCTGCGACATAACAATATCTTTAACAGATACTTACCTGCCTTACTCTATCTTCCTAGCACAACCCCTTTGTATGCGAGCTGCTAGTACCATTATTACACTCTGGTATGGTACGGCCACGGGATTCGAACCCACGACCTCCCGCTCCAAAAGCGGACGCTCTACCAACTGAGCTATCGAGGCGGTACATGTATAAAGTTGCCTTAGCGTACCCCTGTTTTGGTGGGAATCAAAAGCCTGGCGTATCTACGGCACTGCCCGGACACCTCTCAGGTGGATTCACCTCAGGCCCCAGGGGGCGGGGTTGCAAATGACTCACCGGGTGCATTGTTATCAAGGGACTATTTACCATTCACCCAATCATACAGACAGGAGTGAGCAAATTTTCTTTTTGGGCCCTTCAAATAAACCCATTTAAATTCCTTTTATGAACCACCAATATAAACATGTACTAAGTTATATATTGCCTACAACCGTAGATCCATCTAGTCCATATGTTTTTAATTTAAAAAAAAAATGTATTTCTTTCACTGAAGATTTTGTCTTAGTAAACAGTGCAGACATCGATGAAATGCCGCGTTCTCGTATTCGCTGTTTACAGGCAAAGGGTTAAATATGAGTCCTCGTGACCAATCTCAGAAAATAATTAAGGAAATAGTTTAGCTCTTACCAGTTAGCAATATTTCCCGACAGAGATAATAAACCGTTTCTACTAGAAAAATGACTAAAAGAAACAGAAGAAACTTTCGATAGGTCCACTTTACACAATGCATTTTATACATGTATTGGCATATTGTTTTCTCTGCTAATTGGTATATATTACAAAGTATTAATACCTTTATTGATTTAAAGCTTTACTAACAAAAGTCATTTCACTTTAGTACCGTTAAACAAAGGTCCCTTATATAATCCGCGGCAATAAATGGTGGTTTAATCAATATTCAATGTGTAAGTTAATGTATGGTTTGTGCATATGTACGGGAAGATAATCCACGAGCTTTAGCGAGTGGATTATCTCCCGTACATGCACAGCCATACAATAACTGCCTTATTGCACCAGCATGCATGTGCACTTTATGCATTGTGATATATCTGATGTTAAACATTGGAATAACACACAGAGGTGCAATAATGTAATATGATATTCTGCAATAATGTAATATGATATTCTGCTTTCATTAGCAGATTAGCACGGCGTATCTAGTATTTATTGTCAAAGGATATAGGATCTTACAGTAAGCATTTTGAAAGAAGCATAGTTTGGAGTCCTATCAGACTGAATACGTATGGCAAGCACTATAAAATGCAGTTGGTCTTACGAGCAAATCCTTTTCGGCTTTATTACATAGTCTTGCACTTTAAGGAATGTGGCTTCATTTTCTACGTCGGTCGATCGACCGACCGACCGACCGGCGGGTGGGCGGACGGACGGACGGACGGACGGGCGGGCGGACGGACGGACGGACGGATGGACAGATAGATAGATAGATAGATAGATAGATAGATAGATAGATATTCTTTATTTCCTCTATCTGGAGAGTTTCCAAACGTATAAATACAGCTACAAAGTCAAATGTATAAGAAAGAAAAATAACATATGTACACAAACATGTAATTAAACAAAGTATAAATGATTCAACCATATTGGTCTCCTAATGACAGTTTAAGCAATATTCTCAGACTCAGACAACTCTCATAGATACAATCAGATCGTGAACCACCCTGTTTGTCATTTATTCTTTATTTATACCACCCTTACTAACTTTAGCATAAAATATCTCGTCATGTGCAACGTATACACTCATGTAGGTGGTATAAAATAGTTACATGTATACCTGGTTTGTCCACCTGTACGTAAGATAATCCACTCGCTAAAGATCATGGATTATCTCAAAGTGTAGGCGGACAACCCATAGTGTAACTATTACTTATTGCCTTTGTCATATCGATATATCAAATAAGTGAAAAAAAAACTTTTTGTGGCTTTTCCATGGGTAGAAACCAGTACTGGTCCGGGGGGGGGGGGGGGTTATGATTTGTGTGCTTTTTATATGACGGGGACTCCCGAAGGCTCAACCAAAAGTGGTTTTATGGAGAAGCCACTTTCGGTTGAGCCTTCGGGAGTTCCCGTCATATAATAAACACACAAATCATAACCCCCCCCCCCCCCCCCCGGACCAGTACTGGTTTCTACCCATGGAAAAGCCACAAAAAGTTTTTTTTTTCACTTATTTGATATATCGATATGACAAAGGCAATAAGTAATAGTTACACTATGGGTTGTCCGCCTACACTTTGAGATAATCCATGATCTTTAGCGAGTGTTGGAGAGTTGGTGCAAAGGGTTAAAACTGGAAATGACAAGCGAACGCTTGGACGAGCTTGGGCATAAGGACTTCTTTTCTGAAAATTAACTGTGTGCTGTACTGGTCATTTCATTTTTGATGTTGGCGGATAACGAAGCACACCGACAATCGAGCAGGCGACAATCGAAAACCCTCTTAACAATCGACGAACGCGGATCAAAAACCGTTAGAAACAGTGTTTTCGATTGTCATTTGTCGCCAGTCGGGCGACAAATGGCTATCAAAAACTCTGTTTCTAACGTTTTTTATCTACACTCGTTGATAGTGTTAACGTTTTCGATTGCCGCCTCTCCGGTGTGACGAAGGTCATCACAGACTTAGACAACATGTATACAGAAAGATCTGTGATTGGTTCGGTTCTTGTCCTCGGCCTCGTTTGTACTGAATTGCTGTTAATTCGGAAATGTTCGAGAGAATTTTATTTTCGCGAAAACTGTTAAAACATATTTGCCACGCTTAACATTCGCGATTATGGCATGATTAACCTACATCAATAACGACAGAGTCATTTCGGCATTTCGCAAGGGTTTTATTTTCACGAATTTCGCATCTGCGAAGTTTCGCGAAAATAAGCTTTCGCGAAAATTTCTGAATTTGCTGTATTAAGTATATACCCCATATGGGATCATATGGCGAGAAACAACCTTCGGTACATGAATACGCGACCATATCTCGAGGTTATGAAATATGTTTCAAGCTCAACGCAACTGAGCATGAAAGTTCAACTGTTAATCATTAAAGGGGACAGCAACCCTTTTGATACCGGTTTCATTTAAATCAGTTGAAAATGTGGAAGTTGTGGGCATATGAATATTTGCAAATGGACTGTAATGGAAGCGGCCATATTGTAGGCTAAGTGGCGTCACTGCCCTTATTTAATATGCGTAATCAAAACTAAAAGACAATCAAATGGGTTATTTGCATTTATCTTTAATGAAACATTTTCCTTATGTATAAAGCTGCATATCTGCTGGAGCACAGATGATGTGATAATAGTGATAGCTAAAAATTAAGCAGTTGAAAAAATTCTGAAAACTAATTGAATATTCAAAATGGCGGCTAAATGTTGGCCATATTGAATTCTTTAAATGACCATAACTTGTCCATTTTTCAACCGATTTTGAAATTACTTGTATCAAAATCCATGGCTCATAGAGCTCTTTCTGACAAAATATACTTTTCATTAGGGTTGCTGTCCCCTTTAAGTAAAGCACACAAAAACAACGAAAGTTCAACTGTAAGTCGTTAAGTACAACTGTTGAAAAAATATGTATTTATTTTCTCAGGTCTTGTAATTATCCTGCTAATAACAATTTTGGCATTTTAACATTTATGAGCAGGATAAGTGTCATGCTTATTTAAGTCGAGAATGAAAACTGTTTTATAAACTCGATGCCATGCTGCCTTCAGCAATAGTGTAACACTGCATGTGTGTGATAAACGCTTACGTTTGTGTTGAAATACAATCATTTGGTCTCGCATGTGACAGGTGGTTATAAACCTGCTTGTTAATTAATGCAATATTAAATAAACGCTTTAGGAGTTGTCGACATTGATCTCTCTTTTTAAAGAATTGGACTCTATAATGAGACATGTATTGTGCTGACCCTTGTGCTTTTCAATATCAACATTCGTGGTGAATTTCAAATTAAAGAGAAGAACATTTTATTATTATTCAGAAACTGATTTATTTGTTTGCATCTCTGAGGCACAATGTATATGCAAAAGTTCATGGAAGTAACACACACACACACACACACACACACACACACACACACACACACAC
Organism: Loripinus fragilis; assembly: GCA_964019695.1. NCBI lineage: Eukaryota > Metazoa > Mollusca > Bivalvia > Lucinida > Lucinidae > Loripinus > Loripinus fragilis. The sequence goes on from OZ026517.1 coordinate 32,293,784, forward strand.
ACGATTGGCTTATTCGAACCCTCACAATGACCCGGTATTCCACTTAACCTGACAACCGATTTGAAAATATATTTTAATTCTGTCTAATATTATTTCAAGAAGGGCCAAAACCTACAGAGGCATTACTGTTATCTCCCTTCATCAGAGAATTATAGAGTTAAGCCCCAGTTACACTGTCACGATTCAAGCCCCGATTCACCACGACTCATCCCGATTTGAGACAGATGGTAGAATCGGGGTGCATCGGGATGCGTCGGGATGGAAAAAAAGAAAATCCAGCATCAATACGATGTCTCACGATGCTCCTACGGTGTCTGCACGATTCATCTACGGATCCACTACGACTCATGACGGCAGCGCTACGATTCACCACGGTGGAGCTACGAATGCTCACGATGCCTCCACGATTCGATACGGTGCTAGTACGATTCAAGCCGGTAGCGCTACGGTAGCGTCACGACCTCCCACGAATGTGCACGATTTAGTGATTGTCATGCGACAGTCCTAGGGGGGAGGGGTTACTCTCATTTTTCTCCATATGTAGGCTCGGGCCCAGCATCTACCGTTCAATCCCCCCCCCAAAAAAAAAATATCAGGAATTTCAAGCAACACCCCTCCCCCCAAAAAAATAAAGTAAAATTCTAAATTTTAGCAGCTAATAAAATATTCCCCATTCTGTACATTGACCTTAAAAAAGACCCTAAAATGCATAGAAATGGCCCCTAAATATAGTTCAATATTGTAATGACCCCCCCCCCCCCCCCCCACAAAAAAAATATTCACAAAATCTTAACACCCCAAAAATATTCATTTTTCTGAAAATCCAAAAATATATTAAAATTCAAAATTTTGAACCCCCCAAAATAACCAGGGCCTACGTATGTATGAAAATATCAGAGTAACCCCCCTGGGGCGACAGTTTGCCAATATCATTATCTCTTCAACCTTTGACGAAGTCAGTCATGCCATCAAAAAGAAGAGCTGCGGGAAAATCAAAGCAGTAACCGGACCCACGGGCTAGGCTCAGTCCTGTCCCAAGTCCAGTGTCATGTCCAGTTGTATCAGATGACTTCCAGTTCAAGCTGCAAATTCGCAATTTGAAGACTCTGGACATAATCCATGATGCGCTATACTAAAATTGAGCCATGACATGTGATTTCCAACAATGTGGCATTTTGCATGTGTAGACTCAGACGAGCTTGTGCAGCTTCCTTTAAGCTTAGAAACTCCAAATTATGTTCGGTCAGTTGCCTAAGGGTCATAAACTATTCAAGCGGCTAGCAAATGCTCTGATCAGACTGCGCGTGTACGCAGGCTGGTCTGAGCCTTTGCTGGTCTCACATACCACATTGTTGGAAATCTGATGTCGCGGCACAATTCACTTTTGAAAATGATTTTCAGCAATGATACCTCTGTTTTTATACCAGAATCTTGTGTCAGTGATAACCCGATTCGCTACGAACGCACACGAACGCCCACGAATGACCACGAATACTACCACGGTACTACTAGGAATGATCCCGATCCCGCTACGGTAGAGCTACGATTTAGGCCACGCCCACAATCCAACACGATTCACCCCGACGAGTTTAAACGGTTTAAACTCGTCGTAGCTTTGTCGTGGAGGTTGCCGAATCACCAGGAGTCTTCACGAATCACCACGGTACTACTAGGATTCGCGCCGATGTCTCTACGGTGCTGCTACGACTCATGCCGATGCATCACGACTTGATAAATCGGGGTGAGTCGTAGCTCCGTCGTGGCAAAAATCGTGACAGTGTAACTGGGGCTTTACAGTATAATACGTACAGGACTGATATTGGAAGAATATATTAGACTCTTGGATACCGTCGTGAATCTCATTCCTAGATGTCAATTGAGCTTTTGATTTTTTTATCTTTCATGCGAACCAAACATATATTTGTCTTTATCCACATCAGAAATAAGGACGACATAACTTAGAACCACAGGGATTTAATGTTTGTCGCTGAAAGTTTGTGGCTGAAAGTAGCGAATAAGTAAATGAATTTTTAAAGACCGCCAAATTCAGATGGTATCTATTATAGAACAAGATTCCATTCACTTAAGCAGTCGACGTGAGAATAAAAGATATGATTATAACCAAAACCTTTTAACCTTAATAATAAAAAAATCCATCTTTACAAAAAGTGCAAACCCTTTGTCTTCGCCTTGCAATAAATGAGCCCACTCAATTTTCTGGACACTCTTCCTCTAGCGTAGATATCATATTTGTTAGTAGCAAAGATCATCTAGTTCTTAGCAGAGTAGGCGATCTTTTTCTTAATCAAGAAATTTGATATCATTGTCCCATTTAAAGTGTATTTATATTTCCCAAACCCAAACTTAATTCTTATACACGACATATCTGGACCTACGATGAACTCTTAAGACAAAAAGCATCTAACACCAATTGCACTCTTTACCTGACCCTAACAGCCTTTTTCACAAAATATAGCAAACCATTTTATACATATTAGGCAAACACATCCTCCTGGGGTCATCACTACAAATCTTAAACAAGGCACCCGGAGATGTAAAAGAGCCTACAAACAAGCAAGAAGAAATATACCTGCACACTGGTCTAAATTAAAACAAAACGTCTCGTGATGGTTGAGCGGCTCTTCCTCGCGGTGCCACGGGGTTGTCTGCGGTTTGTGATTGTGGTATATCCTGATCATACTCACTTACTATTTTAGAAAGAGTAGTTTAGCTGTTGTTCGAAACTCTAAAATGCATTATTGAACACATTTCTGAAAAACTTAAATCTGAAAAGAATAAAAGGCTACACTGAAGAACATTATTAATAAGTACTCAATAGCTCATAAACCACCACTAGAAAGTAATGGACATATAATCACCAATGATAAAGACAATGCTACTTTTTAAACAATTTCTTCAAAAATCGAACTCTTTTAAACTATCAACATCGGTATTTACCACACTTAATAATTTTACTAATTCAAGACTTAGTAGTGTCTTACTAATTCCTTCTGATGTACATTCTGTCTTAAATTCAATGGCTACTGGTAAAGTATTACAAACAAATGGACTCAACGATCGCATTATTAAAGAATTAGCGACTGAAATATCTATACCTCTTTGCAACCTCTTGAAAACTTATTTCTCCAAGATGGCATAGTACCGGACTCCTACAAAGAAAACAATGTATAATCTATTTTGATAAAAGATTATCCATCAGTACCAAGCAAGTATGGTAACATTGCTTTAAACAAAGGTTTTGAAAGACCTGTCATCAAATACTTCAACAATATACTTACCTAACTGCAGTCTGGTTTAATTCACGGAGACTCAATTGTCAACCAACTAATCTTGATAACACTATCTGTCAGGCACTTGATCAAGACAAAGACGTCCATTCTGTGTTCTGCGACATAAGCAAAGCATTTTACCATGTATGGCAGGCTAAACTTATCCACAAACTGCAGTTTGTGGCTCAGGTCCTTAATGGTTCAAACATATCTCTCAAACAGAACACAAAGAGTTGTACTTCCTGGCATAACCTCAGACTTTATCTTTATCCTTGCAGGGGTTCCTCAATGATCCATCCTTGGCACTTTGTTTTTCCTTCTCGTTCCTGATCATAATAACCTATTTGTTTTACTTAAACTTTCACACTGGTCAGCAACCTGTTCAATATTGTTCAATCCTACGAAACAAGAATCATTAATATTCGCTGGCAAACTTAACTATCCTCTTTATCCATCTTTTATGCAGAACCAACATTTACAGCCATCGAATCTCACGGTCACCTTGGTGTTGTTTTATATCAGCTGACCGTATATGGCACAAACACATAAACTAAATAACAGACAAAGCACTGGGACGAACCAATTAATGTTATACAATCACTTAAATTCAAACTTGTCAGGAAATCTCTTGAACTTATAAACATAACTTTCATTAGAACTCTTTTAGAATACTCTGGTGTCATCTGAGATAATTGCAATAGATACGCTAGAGGTGTAACAAAACTGATATCTTTGGAGAATCTACAGGATTAAGTCAAGTGGCAGCCCTAAAACGCAGAAACAAAACACACCCTGTTCTATAAACTGACAAAACAATATAACACTACCTTATCTTTCTGAACAATCAGCGGTGCCTAAATTTATATACCAACTGCAGGAAATATCAGATAGAACAGATCTTGCCTTAACTCATTACTGCCTTCAGCAGTAATGGATTGACTTCCTCCTGAGATTGCTCAAACTGACCTGGTTGTTTAATTCAATTACAATCTTAATAGAGACCATGAGCATGCCCCAAAACACGTTTACAGTGGTAATCTATATGCACAATTCCTTCAAAGACGTTTAAGAACTCAATGCAGTGCTCTTGATCATGATATTTTATGTCGAGTAGCTCGGACACACTACGCGGTCGCTGTAGCAGTGTTGAGAAACCATATCACTTCTTTTTCAAATGCCCTTTCTACAATGTTGTAATTACATGAAAAATAGTAAGTGAGTATGATCAGGAAATACACCAATCACAAACTGCAGACAAACCCGTGGCATCGTGAGGAAGAGCCACACAACAATCATGAGACACCAGAAGACAAACTAAGTTAAGCAACCAGCTCTCTCTTCCCCATCAAGATGATTGCAAAGCTAGAATGGACATAAAGTAACGAACAGCAAAACATGAAGTTTTTCTTTACGTTTTACTCTATGGTAATCAGAATATTTTCAAATGACTTAAATACAAGAATATATGAATAAGTACATCAATAAATACTGAAGACGTTTTAATTCTAACCATTTTGGACATATGTTAGCAGTATAATCACATCAATGACAGTTCCACATAAGACCCTGCTTCACGACCATGTCAGGTTTCCCTCATCCCTCCTGATATATCTTCGTTTCCCCAACATGTTCATTCAATCAAGTAACTAAGACAATCAATAAAACTGTCCCAATTTGTGTAGCTTTTTTATATGTGACCAACTGCATTAAAGTTGCTTTGTTTTGGCTTACATAATGTTTTGTTTTTTTAATTTTTCTCTTGTATCTTTCTTCTCAAGTTATTGTTAGTTTCACCAACTGTTAAGCCCTGCCAATTGTTGGCCAGCTAACTTGGTATAAGGCTTAGCACTATGCATAGACTATGTTCAGCTTTATTCTGAAATTAGACTAAATGGTAACAATGCGATTTAGTCAGGTTCTTGTGGATTTACCAACAAACCTGGACATTTATTACAGAACTGAAACCTACATGCTTTCCAGAGAGTAAGAATATAAGAATCTATCATGAGCGTGATGGTAGGATAGAAAAATTCGTCCCGAGGATCGCCGTTTGGCATCACGAGACTTGACATATAACCAATGTATGTAGCCTTAGCGTGATAGCCTTTGTAAGATAACATGGGTAAGATAAGATTTCTATCCCAGGGTAAAATCTTGGATATCTCTATCCGGTGTGCAAGAAAAAACAACTTGTAAATCGCCTTCCTACGTTTTACCATGTGTAGCCCCAAGGAGAATAACTATATAAGTAGTATTACTTTTGTTCTAATCCATCCGATGCTTTATCGTCCAGTAACAATGTGTTTTTTCTGAAATTAATATATTTGAACTTAACATCCATTACTGCACACACCTTAATTATTTTGACAGCGAGATGGACGCGAAGGGGGCGTCATTTAGTTTTTTGTTATTACAAATTGTAGGTAGGGGAGACCGGGGCAAAATGATACATGGGGCAAAATGAAACAGCGCGATTTTTAAAACGATGATGCCATATATGACGTTTCTTACTCAAACTGAATGCGCATTTTGAAATCCGCCATATCATAAGAAAGGCTCAGCCAAAACAGAGCAAAGTTAAGCTTTTTATATAAACAATTGACTTTTGAGGCACACTGAGTAAATTTCGAAGGTATCAGTTATTTTATGAATGCGAAAAATGTGGTAGATATATATTTTAATTGTATTGTGTAAATTGAACTATGTAGATACTGATATGTCTCAAAATAATCAGAACTATTGTGGGGTGTCGTATTCTGTCGTTTTCTTCTCCTCTCCTGATATATCTTCATTTTCCCAAATGTTCGTTCAATCAAGTAACTAAGACAGTCAATAAAACTGTCTCAATTTGTGTAGCTTTTTTTAAATGTGAGTTGCTTTGTTTTGGCTTACATAATGTTTTTTTTCTTGTATCTTTCTTCTCATGTTATTGTTAGTTTTTATCAACTGTTAAGCTCTGACAATTATAAGCCAGCTGACTTGGTATAAGGCTATACTATTTTCAGCTTTATTCTGAAATTTGACTAAATGGTAACAATGCGATTTAGCCTGGTTATTGTGGATTTGCCAACAAACCTGGACATTAATTGCAGAACTGAAACCTAAATGCTTTCCAGATATTAAGAAAAAACTTGTAAATCGCCTGCCTACGTTTTACAATGTTTTATTCTGAAATAGATATATTTAAACTTAACCTCCATTACTGCACACACCTAAACTATTTTTACCGCGTGAAGGACGCGAAGGGGACGTCATTAAGATTTTTCGTACTAACAAATTGTAGGTATTCCGATGGGTACTAATTGAGCTCCTCATGTTGCAGATTTGATTATGTTTTGTTATGAGAGAGACTTCATGTTTTCTCCGTCAGACAATTATCAAACTTATATTATTGAAGCCTTTTATTCTATTTCCTGATATTTAGATGACTTACAGAATATTGATAATCGTTATTATTAACAAATGGTAGATTAGATATATTCTACTGAACTTCAATTAAGTAAGGCGAATTCTTCTGGTACTGAAACGCCGTTTTTAGACTTGAACTTGTACATAACAAATGGTATAGCTTCTTCTATGATTTTTTATTTTAATTTTGAAACAGTTAATTTCCTATTTCTTGATGGAGATGTTCCTCGCTCTCCTCCCTATGATGTATATATTTCTCAGCTTATTCGTTTTGCAAGAGTGTCTTCTAGTTTGAACAATTTAAACAAGGTTATAGTTATCATAAAATTCGAAAAGCATTTTCTAAACTCTACCACATACGCTCAGAGTTAATTGTTAAATACAACATTGGGTTTAAAACTCTTCTGCAACAGGGCATATCAGGACATATATTTTATGGTGATTTAGTATATAAATTCAAAATGATTGTTGGAAAACCAAATTTTAGTGATCAATTCAAAAAGATTTTGTTTGTTTGTTTGTTTGATTTGATTCTTTACGTCCCATCAACAATCTTTCAGTTAAACAGGGACGGGTCTTCCTGGGTTGAGCCAGTACTAAGCTAGGATAAATGTGTCTTGCTCAAGGACCACACCGCAGTGACGCCGTTGAGGCTCGAACCCGCGGTCCTTCGATCTCGAGTCAAGCACTCTACCACTGAACCACTGTGCTCCCTTCAAAAAGATTATCAAACGTTATATAAAGGTTGGATGTAACTTGGGTGTCATGCCTGGTTTTAAACTCAATCACAGTTTATAGCTATGGTTTCCTCTTAAATAGCTGGACGGTGGGTCAGGCCTCAGATTCAATGACGGCTCTGACGTAAAGCTTTAATCAGTGGGTCGGTGCCTGATGCTTATCTTTAGCTGGGCCCTCCGTGGCTCAACTTGAGTTTTTCTTTAGCTCAGACTATCTGTGAGCCGTGAGCCCTTTTCTTTGTTTCATCCTAGTGTGTTAATTTGATTAGAGTGTTCTCCATGATGATACAGTCTACTAGTTACAAGGCCTCCATGCGAGCTGAACATGTTTTGTACTTTAACAACAGCAGAATCTTGGGCGAAGATGTTGTACCAGTAAAATGCATCTAAGCCTATAGGAGCAGTCTGTTCTGGGTCCACGCTGTTTGCTTCTATACTTAATTCGTCAGTAAAGCTAGACAATTATTTGCAGCAGACGACTTCAGCAGACGTCATTTTCAGATGCATTTTTTCTTGGCGCGTTTATCGGGGTTAAAAGACAAAATCTTCATCTGTAGTTGTTTTTTTTTTCTTTCCGTTTTATTTTTCGTACAAACAATAATAAAGCAAATGAAGCAATATAAAAGTGATTCAGCCTTTCCTACGAAAAGAGCTGGAGAGTACCGGACTCTTGACCAAAAAGTCGAGGGTTCGAATCCCATCGTGGGTAACGGTATTGTACCCTTAAACAAGACACTTTATCTTCATTGTTTAGTACTGGTCCAACCCGGAACAACTTCCCGACATTACCGAAAACGTGTTAACTAAACAAACAAACAAAAAGATGTGCAATAAAATGTACGAAAAAAGTTAGTCAAGTAATATTTTTGAAAGAACAATTGTCGTGCCAAACACTACGTTCATGTACATGTACTCCATTATGCACTTGTTTCTAACTCATCTTTAACCTGCTCGAGATCAGCCTAACATGCATGACTGGCATACCGTTGGGACATCATCTGCACTTTACAAATCAGTTCAAACATGGGAATTTTAATTGAATGACTTTAGTGGTTATCTGTATTAGTACCCGTCACGGCGCGTCGGATCAATCACACTTTGACAATCTGTCAAGTAAAACCAAATAATCGGTTTGTAATCCACACTTACCTTGATTAAACTTTTAAATAAGCCGAGTCAGACGAAAGAATATACATAAAATCAATGTGTAGTCCAATTTAAAGTTAAATTATAGCATCTTTGTAACGTGTAGACGATGGGGTACATACGATACAAGTGAGGTCCATAGTCTACACAATACAAAGATGCTATGTACTCATACACAACTTATAATGATGTAAAAAAGCAAGTGAGTATGATCAGGAAATACCACAATCACATGCACGACACCACAGAATACTGTCTGTCACAAGAAATCAAGAAGACAGCTAAAGTAAAGCAACCAGCTCTCTCTTCCCCATCAAGATGGTTGCAAAACTATAGAAGGAAACAAAGTTGGCTACTGAATTATGATTTCGCGCAATTTGCTTCTTATCATATTGGCGATTAGTGCATGCTTTTTTGAGCAGGCAGTAAAAGGCAAAAAGCAAACTCACGTATCATGGCTGTTTTGCGCACTGCCTCAGTAGTAGAGCGCTCCACTTGATATCAAGTTGTCCCTGATTCGAGCCTTAACATAGTCATTGTTTGTGTGCTTAAGCAAGCCAATTTATTGCCACCACTCAGTTCTGGCTGGCACTCAAGAAAACATACCTACATGTACATTGATGATTTTGTTAGTGTGGGATGTCTAGCATCAACTCAAACAAAACATGGCTGTTTTTGTACAAAATTATTTCCATAAATTGTGTACGCCCATGGGGGCGAATTACGCCAGAGCGGAAACCATACAGTGACGGAGTATGAAATGAGCGGAGAACCATACAGTCAAAAGAGCGGATGGATGATTAATTCAAGTGAGCGAATTTTACAGGTAATGACCTTTAGATAAGAATATACTCGGTTGTATTAGCTGTAATGGAGAATTGTGCCCAGTGCTTAATAGGTGATAGGGATCGCATTACAGTGGCGGACACAGAAAGGGTTCGTCCCCCCCCCCTCCCCGCTATTAAGTATCATATGAAAATTAAATAACTTTTGGACTCACTTAGACCATATTATTTCATTATATTTTCATGGGGTATTTAAGATAAATGAGATAAAATCAGCAAAGAGAGCCCCCACACCTTTATACTTTTGAACCCCCATTCCAGGAATCGTTGATCCACCCCTGCATCTGAATGTTCATCTGAAAAGTTCGTTATTTAAATGATTTAAACATCCGCTCTTTTGTCTTGTGGTTCTTCGCTCTTTCGTATTACGGATCCGCTCAAAAGTAAACATCCCGCCCACGGACCTTAGGAATTAAGAGTTCAATAAACACATGTGCCATTTCTTAACCCATTTTAGCCGAATGGAATTTCCCACTGTTATCAATTGGACCAGTCCATTTCCCTTTTAAGGGATTTTGTGTGGTATTTTACATTTTTATTCCGATTTTCATTAGAACATTCTGTTAGCAAAAAGTGTAGGCCTTGAGCTGGCTATAGACCACCTCCCACCCCAGGGGGAATTTTGTACACTATAATTTTCTGAAACTAAATTATATAAGACACAAAATAAAAGTTGTTAGCCCTCTGAGAATGGCAGCGTTAACGTGTAACATCACGTTATATACGTTACCCCCCGAAATAGCATTAAACGTCCCTACTTATGTCTCAACCATGACATGTTCGTACATATTTGCATGCTGACACAGGTTATGAACTTCTTATAACACAGTTATATATTTCAGTATTAATTTTATAAATTTATTGAGTTGTTACCGTTGTATACGTAACTTAGTGTTTCCTGCGTTATTCCCAAGTATCAGTATGGCATTTATTGACTAAACGTGTATACATCTTTACAGAATATAGTAAATCTATAAGTGTGCTTTTTAAATAATGTAAAGATCTTTATTATGGTCGCTTACACTATTTTTCAGGCCCATGTCATGTATGTTACCTTCAAAATAGCATTAAACATTCAAGTTATTACGTCTCCAACAAGCCTTGTTTATGCTTATTTGCATGCTGGCACAAGTTTATGCACTTTTTTTTTAAACAAGGTTTACCTTTTTTAAGTATTCATTTAATAAATGCCTTGAGCTTTAACTGTTATGTGTGTTACCAAATGATTCATAAGTTATTCTGAGTATCTGTATAGCAGCTGTTGACTATAAACGTATAAAGTCTGTCAGAGAATTTTGAAAATTTATAAGGCTGAAATAGATTGAAGTTCCTTATTAATTTACGGTGACTTAAACTAATATTATAATGTGATCTATCAACCTTCGCTGTTTGCTCACATAAACAGTAGATACCGTGCATTTAAATCAGAAGTTCTGAAAGACAGTCACTGTGAAACAGCTCAGTTCTGTGCAAGGTATATGGATATAATTCAGATGATGTTGACACTAATTAGGGCTACAAGGAAAACAACTTTGCATTGCATGTCAGCTCTATCTGTTTGCCTTGTTCACAATGTTCATTGCAAACGATAGTTAAAAAATCTGTCTTTCACAACCCCATAGAATGCTACAAGGTAATAAAGTTTTGAGGCTTGCGAGGTCAAGCAAGAAGAAATTGTCCAATTTACAAAACGTAAACAGCCAGGTGAGAGCTTAAAGGAGCGTCTTTGGTAAGCATGACCTTCTTTCTTTTGGACATAATGTTGACCTTGAGTTGACACTGCCGTTCCTTCTGGGACCTGTACCATGGTCACTGTCAACTCCTGATAGAATTTCCACCAAAACTGAGAAGTCCAAACTTCTGCATGGCTTGCAATCACACATTGAACCAACATCAGATTGGCCATGTAGTGCTGCACATAGCTTTGATGGTAATGCCGTAACTACAGAGCATAATGGCTTTTCCTGTCACCTTCAATGATCTGATGGCACCAGTATTCAACCAGGCACTAAAGGCAGGGCATGTTAGTTTTTTTGTCACTGATACATATATACAATGTATAAGCAGCAGTCTATAAAGTCTTACAAACGTTCTCTCAGGGGATAACCTTTTGTTCAACAATGGTGTGTGTAACAAAAGGTGCACCTTCAGAATGTCAACAACATTGGCCAGAATAGGGGGGGGGGGAGAGAGATCTACAGTAATACACTGTTTAACAGATTTTGACACTATCAATGTGCCGATGTGTTAGTACCAGGGAAAGGTTGTTCCTATCAAACTGATAGAGAACCCCTCCCCACTAGTTCATCAACATTTTAAGCAGGGTAGGAAAACAAACAAGAATTGTTATAGGCACTTATCAGTGACATGAAGCCCTAGCATGTGCTATTAATGTAAATGTGAATTAGCTGCAGTCCGACATGTCTCTGAAAAAAGTACCAAAGCTATACACATATACTGAGTATTTCAAATGGTATGAACATAAGCTTACCTCCGCCCTGCTTTTTTGTCCTTAAGATGTACATACAAAGATTGAACTATCAAGTCTTTCCCATGAAAACAAATGAGGCTTTCCAGATATGGACAAAATGTGTGTAAAATAAATGAGATGGAAATCGTATACCTCTGGGTGAAAGAAAACTTGATTGTACCCTAACAAAAGACTACAGCCACATAATTATATTTCACTTTGTGTGTGATATGGGTTTACCATGTTCAAAACTTAACAACTCAAGCCTTATAAAAGATAGAAACATACAAAAGGTACATAAACACTCTTTAATACAAAATGAATTAGTAAGCAAATCACATTAAAAAAAATATCAAACAATATTAGTTTCATAAATCATTTATATAGGAATAATGAAAAAATGTAACACACGTAACACTTTGGGGTGAATATTTGTTTTCAAAGGTCCATATCTGTTATTTGTTTTCAAAGGTCCATATCTGTAATGCGAAATAGCTTACTTGGATGATATAGCCAATTTGAAAATCTTACCTTATGCTTTGCACTTTTCAGAAGTCATGTCATTTACTAAAATTATCAAAGATGTTGATGGGTAATATATGTAATTGGCTGTTACAAGGTAATGGTGCCATTACCAGAGTGCTAGCATTTTGCAAAATCCTTGCAAGGTTAAACTGATAGAGGATTGATAAGCTGTATTGGAAAATTCTTTAAACAATTGGATAATATACAAAGAGTTGCTAGCTTGGCTTGAAACAGCTCTATAACTTCTACCTCATAGGTTTTCTTTGATTTTTTGAGTTGTTACTCGCACATTGCACTGTATGTTACATTTTGCCATGAGTATTATGTTAACTAAATTTGATGTCTCTATAAACGACAAGAGGGTTTATGGTAGTTTATGTTTTGAGTTACTTCTTCAGCAAATGAGCCAGAGTAAAAAGAAGTACATGGACCTGTGCCAGCATGCAAATCAGTACAAGCAGGTCATGTTGGAGACCATATCTTGACCGTATAATGGTATTCAGTTAGTAACGTATGTAACCTGGGCTGTAAAATAGTGTAAGACATCATAGTTAGGACATTAAATCCATTTAAACAGCAACCTTTTTGATTTGCTATATTCACTGACGGATGTAATACATGTATAGTCAATAACTGCCATACTGATACTTGAAAATAGCATATGAAACACTAAGTAACATATACAACGGCAAAAACTCGAAAACATTTATCAAATAAATGCTAAAATTATGTAAGTGAGTTATAAGAAGTTCTTTAACCTGTGCCAGACTTCAAAAAGTGTGAAGTGTTGGAGACATTATCAGGAAAATTTAATGTTATTTTGCGGGTAACGTACGTAATATGATGTTACCCGCTAACGCTGCCACTCTCAGAGGGCTAACATATTTCATTTTGTGGCTTATATAATGTAGTATCCGGAAATCATAGTGTACAAATTTCTCCCTGGGGGAGGTGGGGTCTATAGCCAGTGCAAGGCCTAGAGAATTGCATTTTACATTTTTGTGTGATATGGGGCTACCATGTTCAACATCTAATAACTCAAGGAGTATATAAGATAGAAACCAAATGCTTGCAGTTTTGAAAATGTAAATAAAAACTCTTTAATATAATACCAAATTAATGAACATAAACTGGTTTCAATAAATTTTAAGACAAACTATACTAGATGCATTTATCATTTAAAATGGGGGGTTCAATGAAAAAAAAATGTAACATCGACTACATCGGGCGACTATATTTGTTTTCAAATATCAATATCTGTGGCCTAGTAATAGCTTACTTAGTAAATATAACCAATTTGGAAATCTTACCTTATCTTTTGCACTTTTCTGAAGTATTAAAAAGAATGCTAATTATCAAATATTTTGTAGGGTAACGTATGTAACAGGCTGTTACAGCTAAACGCTGCCATTGTCAGAGGGCTAACATGTTGCAAAATCCTTGCAAGACATGGGGCTTCAAGAAAAATATGGTCTACAAATTCCCCCTGGGGGGGGGTAAACCATAGCCAGCCAGTGGCCTAGTGGGGACCCTGATCAGACGCTGCGTTCTGCGGCGTCTGATCTGGGTCTGCTATGTTTGCCTATGTCCCACAAAAAGGGCGCTAGGCTTATATGGATTACATGTACTCCTTTGAGAGGGGTTGGTGTAAAAAGAATGTGAAATCAAGAAAACAAGCAGTGCGACACATGCTTTTTAAACAATGTTAAGTTCCTATAAAAAATCGTTCAAAGTATTAAGTTTGATTGAAGTTGCTGTTCTAGTTACATTATGACATATTTATTCTTGCTATAAAGAATTTAAATGGTTCATGCTACATATACAACCAATATTTAAACATATGAAAAGGACGTACAATGTAACTGTTTAAACGCATGTCTATCGGATAGGAGGCACCTTTACTTCAATTACAGTGAAATCTGCCATAAGCAGCCATTCAAAAATAGGCAAAACAAAGCTCTTAAAGCCATGTGGTATCTTAATACTGGTCAAATGCACAACGGGAGCATTCTGTAGTACGTTTGACCTGCGTTAAGCGCTTATCGGTCTTGAAAACCTATTGTTGGTCTCCTTTTGAGTGGTCGTTTACTCAAACTGATATAATTGATGACATTAACAACATCTAGACTTTACCGAATGAATAAAAATGCATGCGATTTTGCTTAACCGAGCCGCGACAACTTTACATCATCACAAAGACGTTACATTTGCGACATTTGATTTAAATGTAAAGCCGTAACAACGTTACACAAAGTGCAAACATTTTTCATTCAGTAGCAAAGACTATTTAGTATTCTATACAAGATGCATTTTGCCTGCACAATTTTTGTAAGAGGGGCGGTGGAAGGGTGGTGGGGTAGGCGTAAGTCAGCAAGGTTATTTTTGCTTGAAGTCAGACTCTACTAATTATAATATAAGATTCCTTCTACTTCCATACATTTTCATACGGGGCGGGTATGAAATGAGATGTTTCGTAATTCGAATTATTCGTTTTATCAGTTTCGATCAAATATAGATACTTCAACCTGTATCCCGCTGGAGGTTGAATATGCGAACGAATGTTTTTGCCGCCTTGTCAGTATCGCTTGTGTTTAATAGTAGCGTTTGTGTGTGAGGGCGGGGCAGTGGTGTGAAGGGGGGCGTCGAAGTATGCATTTTAGCTTAGTTTATTCCACCTGGAATCAGATTCTGTTATTTAGTCAATGATTTTGATACGAAAAATACTTTTTTCGTGTCGAAAGTCAAAAAGTTCAACCGTAAAACCATGACAAATTGAGGCACATATACCATAAATTTCATTGAAATATTTGGGGACCACCTGTCATTAAATCATTTTCAGCATTATGTACCCATAAAACTTGATCTCTTTCTTACCTTCTATAATTTCTTTCAGTCGAGTTGAGAGAAATAACCCTTACAACGTTAAAGTTTGGAAGACGTTTCATTCATTTTTTTTTTATTTATTTACTAATCCTTAGGCGGGTTACCCCTTTGTTTGGTTATAGAGAATACTAGGTGAGTGTCTTTTGATATCAAGTTTACCAGGCAAGGCTTTGAGAACGCTTGTTGACATCGCGAGGCATGCCGAGCGGTTCAACATGCGTTCTCAAAGCCGAGCCTGGTAAACTTGATATCAAAAGACGCGAACCTGGGCCCGGAATTACAATACCTCCTTAAAGTTACGGAAGACTTAAGTTAAGTATTGGTTTTTCAGGATGCGAAAATTAACGTTTCACACTGATTAAAATCAAAATAGTTTCATTTTTCTGTAGATGACCATGATATCTCTGACCACAAGTACTGCATCGATCCAGGCAATTTATTTTGCATTTAATATAACATGTTGAAATATCAATACTTAATATAAGTCTTCCTTAACTTTAAGGCGGCATTGTAATTCCGGGCCCTGGTATTCTGTTTATCAGTTTACCCATTGTTTCACTCTTCAAACTAGCAAATATGACGTAATGTTGATTCAGCGTCATTAGCGACGTCATTCAAAAAGTGCAGTTCGTCATCACGACCCGATAAAGGCACATGCCGTGAGATAGACAACGTTTATCAGGTAGCATGCAACAATGCAGTTAATATGAGAGGTAGGCCTAAATGATAAAATGCAATGAGCAAAGATAAGTGTAAGTTAACACCAAAAGAGGTGGCAGCTAAGCTGCCGCTTGATTCGATGCGTGCTTACACATACTTTCATACTTAAACAGCTTGAAACAAACATTTCTCCATTGATAAATTAGTAAATATTTCTACCTGTAATTGTTGTAGTTACTCTCTCTGGATCAATAGAATCGAACAGAACATAGCTTTGAAAGCAGTTGAAATGCATGTCCCATCCACTTTGCTTTATAAAAGGCTTAATATCTCAGAAACCGTTCAGATCCCCACCCCTTCGGGCCACATAGCGCAGTCGGTAACGTGTCTGACTAAAGATGTGTATCTGACTGCAGATCCAGGGATCGCTAGCTTGATCCCTGCTCAGTCCCATACTTTCGTGGAGATTGATCATGAAATAATTTCTACGGTCATTCTCCTCCCTTCTGCTGAATCATTCAAGAAGGGTTGTTGTCAGTTACAAGCGAAATTATGTGCACGAAGTACTGGTTGCTATCCCAGGAACAAGTGTGGTTAGGTGAACTGACAGTCCCGACATGCCAATAGCTGTTTACTGGGACATAAAGCAGCAAACCAACTACATAAAATTATGTCTCGGGAGGTGCTCAGATCCCCACCCCTGAACCATAAGTTCATGTTTCTTATGATAAGAAGCATACAGTAACACTGATCAGGATGTCTCACAGGGGTCAGCCCGTCCATGCCCCATCCCTTCACTTCATCTAAGGCTTAATATCTTGGGAACCGTCAGATCCCCACTCCTAAACCATATATTTAAGTTGTGTTCTTTTTTATACTGACCAGGGTGTCCCTCTGGGGGTGTGCCACTCCTAGGTCACTGGGGGCTGGTTTGGGAGACTTTTTAATCGGCAGATTATAATCATATCTTGTTATTATTGGTAAAACTGCTTTATATGCTCTTAGTGCATGTATTTTATATTTAAGTGTGATATTACATGGTATTACTACTCATTTTAATGTATGTCTCTGTTTTATATGCTTATGTTTTGTGTGTAAATAGTTTTTGACAGAAGGCCATAAGGTAGACCAACTAACTTTCAAAGCCAGTTGCGTCACTCTCTATACAAGAAAAATAAAAAGCAAACAACTATACAATACCCAGTCTTCCAATACAAGAGCCTACGACTCTTGCCACTCTTCAGACAAGAGTTTTCTAATACAGGGACCTGGCGCTTAAGATTCCTTGAAAACAACGGACGATACTCTCCGCCAACACAAGGACATAGCGCCCAAGACAATACATGCGTGATTCATCTAATACAAGGGCGTTGTTCACAATAATAGTCTAGCGACCAAGATTCTTCCAATACAAGGACATTGGATCCAAGACTCATCCAATACAAGGACATAGCGCCTAATACTTTTTCTGTGGTGTCTGATCTGGGTCTGCATCGTTTGCTAATGTCCCACAAAAAGATGCTAGGCTTTTATCGGTCAATTGCATGGTTGTTTATTGTAATGCAAGTACAGCCATTTCCTATCTGGTCTACATATCACAATCATGGGGAGGAGCGCATGTATTTCTGTTTTTCATTAATGCCATCTATACTCAGTGTGTTTGCTAATATTTTCGATTTATCTGGGCTGTAATAACAAGACAGGTGAAAGAGGTCGGGTACTGTTTCATTGACTTAATGATTTCGAGCTCTTACTCATTCGCACCCAATTCACCAAGATAATTATTTGCTTTATCTCTTAACCTGAGGTTTTGAAACTTTCAAGGGTCAACGTCAAAGATAACTCATATTGCCAGGTCACTATCTAACAGAAACTGCCCGGGTCAATCTATGACCAGCCTGCACTGACCACTCCCAGTTCTCTCATTGTCATCGTATTGTGTTTGGTGTACTCGTTTCACTTTCAGCATGCAAGCGAAAACTCTAGCCGCTTTTTCCATATGCATGGAGCGGGTGATTTCTGCCCTAGCTCTTCGCATCCAGAATACTCGTAGGTCGGTTATTTCTATGCCTCGGCGTATTGTTATGATGCATCCCAAGTCAAGAGCATTGTACTACAGTGGACACAATGGGGCAGTCCCTTTCACAGCCAATGACGTAGAGAACACCACACCACACGGCTACCATGACCGCTTATCTGCATTCGAGGTGACAATTTACTTCATACAGATATATTTATCAAAGAAGTTGCTACCTTTTGAGCACTTCAGGGAAGCATCTACGTAGAGGAAACCACAGGAATCATTTGAATACATGTGATAAGAGGCGAACTTTTCTTTGTTCTATATTCACCAAAAGGTAAGTGAGTATGTCCAGGAAATGCCACAATCACATATTGCAGACCATCCCACTGCATCGTGAGGAAGGGACACAAAACACTAACAGTCACCTGACAGAAAGAAAACAATATCTTGCAAAACTTGATTGCAAAACTAGAACGGACACTAAGTTGCGCATAAAAAGACAGTGACAAAACATAACCTGTGACTATAAAAACAAATTACATCTACTTATTGAAACGGTTCCATGCCATGTCTTATTTAGTATTTGCACGTTTATTAAAAGAACATACATGTAGTATCATTAAGACTTGGACCTCTGTTTCATATTCGTCCCAGCGGAAGTACGTTTACAACGGATTAAGACTAATGAGTTGATTGTTGTTGTTGTTGTTGTTGTTTTTGATGATGATGATGATGATGATGATGATGATGATGATGATGATGATGATGTGCTATCGTATTTCATGACAATCATTTTGTACACCGATGAAGTAGAAATAGATCGGTTCTGAATTTTTGTTTTATTAATACATACACGGCTCTCAGCAAAATGCACCGTGAGCTACATGAGGCATGACTTCATGTATAAGTGGCCGTGTACAACAAGGCGATCATCAATGAGATCTTTAATTTGTGAAATGGGCGATTATGGGAAAACCATTAAAAACCCTGCCTTGACTCATTTATATCGTATGAGCCTCTGCAGTACAAATTGACCGCCCAGCAAAGACTCAGATCCGCCCAGGCTGATACGAGTTTTTGATGTGCTCATGAACAAAGGCATGTGTCATTAGTAAAGACTCTGGTTTGATTGGGTTACTGTCCATGCTAGTGTAAGTCTTGGCTGGGGTGAGGGGGGGGGGGAGGTTAAACTTCATTTTATTGGTTTTGTCATCCGTATGGGCCAGCACACGAGCGTTTGGTACTTATCGCATATTCGCAAATGCCAGCGCAAAGGTCAAAATTGTGGTTTGAGTAATAATACTGGTGCGACTCTTAACCAGTCTTTATCTACATTCTTACTTTGTGTTTGTGAGCAGCGAAGTCTCTGACGAGTCTGCGCATCTGAGCCATCGCTGCTCGCCGATGCGATAACAACACAAATCTTGCGAACAATAAAGCTCACATGTGAAACGGCACCAAATGCATATTATTGTGATTTGCGATCAGGACTCTTCAGCTACAGAGACAAGCGAATATATTGATGCATATGGTCAATAGCATAATATTTCAAGATGATAAACAGCTAAATACGCTAATCAGACAGCGCAATTGCGCAGGTTGAATCGTCTATTCCGTTCGCATATTGCAAACTATGATATGGTTGGTATAAGCTAGGAACACAGAGGACCCGAAACATCGCTGATAGCCTGTATGTAAGCCAGCCTCGAAAGTGTATTCTGGCTGTGAAACTACTTTCCACGGTGGCTTTGATATGGAAACTGGTCTAGGTCATTGAAGTCAGCAGCAACGCCGAAGTACTTTTTCCTGGGTGATTGGCTATTGACTTTAAAGATAGTGTTTGAAAATAATTAACCCCAGGAAAACGCCCATTCAAGCATGATTATAAGGTGTGCAAATGGGGAAAAGTTTAGCGGTCAGAGGTGTTGTTGATGTTCAGGGTCAATAGGGTTATGTCAATGCTATCAATGAGTATCTTCCAATATTTCAGCAGGATGAGTCATAATAAAACTATCAGGGGTTCATCCTTGATTTGTTCTAGACATGAAGGTGAGGGGTTCGATTTGTGGCTTTGGCGCTTCTGCGTCCAAATACCAATTAAAGTAGGGAGACTTGACAAACAAATAAAATGGTCTAAGAAAAAATATCGCAATTTGTGGATTTCAATGTGCTCCATAAAAGCACATCAAATCGTTTAACCCGTCGAATATACTGTAATCGGGTTTGTCCGCCGTCCGTCCGATCATCCATCAGTCGGTTTTTGCTCTTAACAATGGCGTGCAGGTGACAACGAAGGTTTCATATAGGAGTTAAAGGTCAATGTCAAATATACTGTAATCGGGTTTGTCCGCCGTTCGTCCGTCCGTCCGTCCGTTCAGCCATCGGTCGTTTTTTGCTCTTAACAATGGCGTGCAGGTGACAACGAAGGTTTCATATAGGAGTTAAAGGTCAAGGTAAAATATACTTGACGGTTCTTAAAATCTGTCCTAGGGCTCGCAATGAAAACGTCCTCTTTTTTATGGAGGTTGTCCATGATATTTAGCACACTGCTGATGGTTGGTTAGGGTGGGTAAATGCCAACGAGGCTTTCATATCACATATATGTCATTGGGATCAAAGGTCAAAGACAAATATACTTAAAGTATCTCTTGTGGCTCGTAATGCAAGCATCTCTTTCATTTTTTTAAGAAGATTGTTCATATTTACCATAGTGATTTATAGCAACAAACTTTTCAGATTGCGAATATGACATTGGACATGCGCGGATCCAGAAAGGTTTTTCTTAGATTAGGGGATCCAAAAACCACTAAAAGAGGGCCATCATCGGCCCGCCAGCTAAACGCCATTTCAATGGCGTTTCGCTGGCGTGCCAATGGTGGCCCAACATAGATCGCTGGCTGGGTAGCGTTATGATTAATCAGGGGATCCGGACCAGTATTGCTAAGAAACCCTTTATTTCTGTTATTTTCAGGGCGGGTCCGGACCCCCTGTCCCCCCCCCCTCTGGATCCGCGCATTCCATGCGAAGGATCTTCATATTTGGCGCATATGTTGCATAATGGTGTGTTGGTGACAACGAAGGTTTCGGATTGCTTATATGACCTTGAATTCAAAGGTCAATGTTAAATATAATGCGACTTTTAATACAAATATCTCTTCTATAGGTGATTCATATTTTGCACGTTGATTGTATATGGTGTATAGATGACAACGAAGGTTTCGGAATGCTCATATGACCTTGAATTCAAAGGTCAATGTTAAATATAATGTGACTTTTAATACGAATATATCTTTTGTAGGTGATTCATATTTTGCACATTGATTGCATATGGTGTGTAAATGTCAACAATGGTTTCGACATTGCTGACATGACCTTGGATTCTAAAGTGAGGGTCAAGTATCTTCAAAATCTGTCTATATGGCTTGTAACGCTAACATTTTACATGAAAGTGGTTCATACAATGTAATTGGGACAGATAACAAAGGTTCTGGATTGCTTGTATGACCTTTGGGACAAATGTGAAGGTAGAAAAATCATACAATGCTGTATTAATGAACGTGCAGATATTTGCGCTAATAAACCCATTCTAGTTGAATTGCTTCCGGAGCAAAACCGAACTTTTTATAGTGGGCGTAGACAACCCATACTCGGAAGCATACCTTTAAAGTCATCTTAGATTGATCACAATGAAAACGTTTGCAAAGTTGAAAATTAAGACGTATTTGTGATTACATCTTTATTTCACTTAGCCAAGTGATAAGTTTGACAAGTGGGTGTTTATAAACAATACAGCATAAGACATTTATGGTTTATTTACATTAACTCTTTGCATGCTGGGAATTTTTTCATGGCTTTTTGTCGTCTGCTGATTTTTTTTTCAAAATTAACTTTTTCTAAAAAATCCTTCAGGATTACCATCATACTGGCAAACAGTTTCGATTCAGATCAGGCCCGACATTTTGTCGGGCCTGGTCTGGATCCAAACCGTTTGCAAAAGGTTATCAGCAGACGACAGTGGTAGGTTAAGAGTTTAACCTTTGTACAGCTGAATAAATCTCAAGCCGATCAGATTGGTTGATGAGAAATCACTTTCTTCACCTTTACACACTCTGAATGTCAAACAGTGAAGAACCAGATTAGATGGCTACTTAGCCAATTGGCTGATCTGAGTCTGTAACGTTATCAGAGGAGAAGTCATGGCTCAAAAGGATAGTGTGTGTAACTGGGACAAGGTGAAATACCTGGACAGATCACATGAAAACTGCGCCTGTTGTTTCTATAGCGTACTGTCATCTTTAAACGTGGCACATATATCTTGTAGGGGAAAATGTCCAGGCTTTTTCTCTATACCTTCGTCGACTTCTATTCTTTGAGTGTGCTAAGCATAAAGTGTCTTACGAGGCTGCACCGATGAGTAGGCTAGTCTGAGCATTTGCTGGTCGTCTAATCTGATAAGTACTATAATCATATCTGGATTGGTCCAATTAGAAAGTATTTAAGTGTCCATATAACGGACCGAGTTTTTACAGTCTCTGTCATAAAATGTGTCAGGAGGTATTGTTGCATGATATAACAAAGGCTCATCGAGGTAAAGGTAGCATACACAAAGGATTGGAAGAATGGCTCAGACGAAATGCGAAATACTAGTAATGATTGATAGAAAAAAATCACCAACAAAATAATGGACCAGCATATTGAATTAATCGCACATGCGTAAAAGCCTTCTTTCAATCAAGGGATAACTGTATTCAGTATTCCACAAATGAAAATGTTGATTATGGCCATCCCCATTTTAATGCACTAGCAAAATTTCTCCTTAAAAAGACAGTGAAAACGAATTATGATACGCCGACGTCAAACGGCTGCCAGCTACAAAAAATCACTTGCCAGCAACATAAAACCACTTGCCAACCAATGAAAAGTGGCGTAACGTAATTGCCTTCGAGTTTGCGACAGTTTACCAAAGGGTACTGTCGTATTTTTACGATATCCAATCAGACGTCGCGTTACATTTGCAGGTGCATTAGAATGCCCATTCTGGCCCGCATACAGTGTACGGTCTAATTAATGCTTGATCTGGGACTACCTCCATTTCGATACTTTGTGCATGAGAGATGCGAAGGCTCTAGTCGTATTCCGTCTACACGCAGGGTCGTCCGAGCCTTAGCTTCTCGCAGATGCGATATGAACCAAATTCTAATGGACTGGTCTTAGAATTTTACCATACTTGAAAGTTTCCTAAGGCGAAAACCGATTATGCGTTTTATAGCCCTTTAAACATTATATGAGGTGTCCAAACACAAAACTATTTTCAAGCAATTGTGGTAACTAGTTGTAGAATAGCCTTTGATTCTAGAGCATTGGTGCTTTATGTGCAAATCTATTCCTATCACGAAGAAAACAGCCGTAGAAACATCGCAAACGCACATCTGACGATACAGTCTGGCCAGAGTCATTCGCAGTCAGACTTTAAAATTACAATGATGTTGGTTTAAACAACGTGTATTAAGAGGCTATTTTGCCCCCCCCCCCTCCCCCTATAAACCGAAAAAATGAAATTCGCTTTTCGCCAAATTATTCTTATTTATTTAATAGAACAATGGCCCAATTGTATAAGTCTGATTTTAGTTTGACTTTTACTGTTGCTATGGTAACAAAAATGACCGCCAAAATAGGCTGAAAATAGAAAAATGACCATTTTTGGAGCAAATTTGAGACGTTTGACAGAGAAACTAACATAGAACATGATACTTAGCTGTGCTGATATCTAATTCATAAAAAATCGGCCTCTAAAAGCCTTAAATTTGGTCAAAAATGGCAATTTCTCTATTCTAAGCCTATTTTGTCGGCCATTTTTGTTACCATAGCAACGGTAAAATTTAAATAAATGCCAAAAAAAAACACTTCAGTTTATTCTTTTAATAAACCAATCAAAAGAAATTTTTGAAAAGCAACTTTCAGTTTTTGTCTCCAAAGGGGCCAAATTAGCCCCTTAATGCACGTACTCCTTTAATTTTTAATCCGAGTATTTGCATATCTCCTTGTTATCAGTCTACTAGTATTATTGGATGGATGGGTCAGACTAATTTAAGTCAAGTTAAAATTGGTGTTTACAATATGATACGCGGTCTTTTACAATTTGATAACATGCAAGTTTGTCTAGTTTATGGTATAAATAGACCATTTTGAAAAGAGATTTACACGTTAAATCAAAAGGTTCGCTATCTATCGGGGATGTTTGTGCATAAATTAGCATTTTAATTTCGCATCTTTAATTAAACGCCAGAATTGGCACTCAGTTAGCCTCGAGAAGGTGCGCCGGGCTACATCATTTAGAAATGCATTTGCGAGGAAAATCAGAGCTACATGCAACAAGTGAGGTTAAATTTGTAGCTTCTACTTCTTTATTCGCGACGGCTGATCATCGGTTATCATTTTGAATGTGTTTTTTTTTTTAGTTTGTTATTTTTTGTCGTCGGCTGATGTTTTAAATTCAACTTTTTCGAGAAAAAATAGTTTCAGGAATTTCATCAGAATGTCAAACAGTTTGGATCGTCACCAGGCACGACGTTTTGTCGGGCCTGATCAGGGTCCAAACTGTTTGCAGATGTTCACAGAAGTCGACAAAAGTCGTCAATAGCAGACAAAAAGTTCAGCTAGCCGTTCTTTTTAAGTAGCTCTGTGTGTTCTTAACTATTCAAGGCACCTAAAATGGGTCTCGTCGCGAGAAAACCTGTCTTTGGGGTTTGCGAACAACAAATGCGCAGACCAGCCTGCGCATCCGCGCAGACTGATCAGCGCTTTTGTTGTTCGCTTTGTGAAAAGTTTAATATCTAAACTTGCTACAAGCAAAATTGCACGTTTCTATCTAGTCTATGTAGCTGAGGGTACTGGTTTGAGTCTTGCTTTGTCGGAAACCCCGAAAACAGGTTTTGTCGAGTCGAGGCCCAAATGATGGCGTTCTTTTGTGCGTTCTTAACTTTTGACCGCTTGTTTACCTTCATTGATATGATCTCATCTTAGGAGACAATCAAGCTTTGATCATATCAGAGGACAAACAGACACATAAAGATATATAAACGTGGACTATATGTACTGATATGTTCTGCTCTAACTAATACACCACAAAACGGACTTAATACGACAACAAAACCTAACTAATACCTCAACTTGGATGAAATTCAAAACTTGGAGAAATCAAAATCACTCCGGATAATTTATCCGCATAATAACAATCTTAATGCCAAATTCTTAATGGATAATTTATCAAACTGTGACTATGAATCTATAAAGGTGATCTTGTTGATATAAAGCTTGATCCTCGCGGCGAAAATTTATATTAAGAAAATGAAAGTTAGAAGTTTCATTTAGTTAAGAAAGCAAAGAAAGAAAATAACCGATTAATTTTATAGGGGGAAGGCCAATATTGAGCGAAGTGAAATGGACTTAAGGATATTAAGACAGATAATAGGAGAGGTTTGACTGAATGAATAAAGAGAACTGATCGAACTTAATTGTCATATTTTATCAAGCGAACATTATTAATTGTCACAAGCAATAGAAGGGAAAGTATGTATACATGATAAACATATGAAAACATTTGTTATCATGTTTCTATGTGGAACATTACAAATTGAAAGATAATCTAAGTTTGACTGTCAATTGGGTCAGGAGCTTCAGGGTCAGATATAGTGAAATTGCTTTGGAACTATGGCATTTCTATGTCCGAGCCGTTTGGGAAAGGCAAAAGGCAAAAGAGGTGAGTTTTAAGTTTGTGTAAAACCTGTGTAAAACGGCCACTCTAAAAAGACCAAAACTTGGTTTTCTGGACCTATTATCGCTAAATGCAGGTCAAAAGTTTTGCAGAATGCTCCAAGACCTTCTTTTAGCTACTGTATGTCATTAATATCTCTGTTTTGCCTATTTTTGAGTGGCCGGTTAACACAGGTTTTACTGTATTTCAAAAATGCAATAATTAAATTTCAGGCCAATATATAGAACTATTAGAGTATTTGCGATTATTATGGCAAATACAACGGCGTAGCCAGAACGCTGAAAAAGTGACGCACATCAAAGGGAGACTACTAGATCAAGCAGTGATTCTCTTCATTTGCGTCCCTTTTCAAATGGGAACTTCTCTTAAAGAAAAGAATTTGCACCCAGAGGGAGCGAATTTGTTCCTTTATGAGAAGTTCCTTATAGTATGGAAAATCACTTTTATCACATTGAGTGACCTCCCTTGATTGTTACTATTTTATATACGCACGTGCGTAACCTGCGTAATGGGTGCAACGCCAATGAAATAGTTTGGTGAGGATTTGACCCTTTGTGTACTTATGGATTCTTCTTTCTGTTTTGATGCAATAAATTTTGGATGGTCAATTGCATATATCGATGGGTCACAGGTTACAATTTTCAAATAAAATGTATTTCTTTCCTGAAGATCGTTTTTGTCTAGGTCCTAATGAAATGCCGCATATCTGCGCATTCACTGTTTGCCATGCTACCTCTTTAGGAGTCACAATCATGTCTTGTCATTTGAGAATAATTTGCAATTGCGGCGTGCAAGACTTGTGTCTTGATCCACATCTGAACTAAGGGTGTGGTTAGCGCTGTGAAACTAGTTTAGCCCTTGAGTAAAAGTAATTTTACTGACCGTTCCAAGGCGGTGCTTCTTTTGTGGATCATTTTTGTTATTTATGTTTCATTGCAGCCTTGTGGTCACCTGCTGGGATGTGTGAGAACCTGCGACCCAACCCCATTGCTGTATCATATTTGGCAATAAAATATGTTTAAACTGATGGGAAAGGGCTGGCCTCTTGGCTCTCTTGAGTATGTGATGTTTCATTGTGTTTTTGTCACTTTCCCATGTAGTGTACTGGGTCAGGTGTGGTGCTTGATTGTATCGATTCCTGATCATTGCCGTCTTTCTTACTTTGCATTGGTGTCAATAAACTCAATACTATTCAAAACATTCAAAACATGAATAAAAATAGTTTAAAAGGATTGCAGGACAGGGTGTAGAAAACAGCTTACATTAATCCGCTTGACTTTCTTTTGCCCGTATACTCATGATACTAGTGACTCCTATTTCGGCAAGCACTTTACTGAACACTAAAGAATGGGGAGTGGAAAGGGCTACCTGCAAGTCCTGCACACTGCAATTGCAAATAATTCTCAAATGACAAGAAATTATTGATATTGCAACCAGCCGATCAGAAAGGGTACGTATGTCCATAAAGGCTATAGACGAGACAGAGCATCAGTGCAATAGCATATCAGCCTCTAACGCTGCATGGTAAATGAAATGTGTTTATGAGTTTGTTTTAACTGCACATATTATTTATTGTTCCTAAGATTGTTTAACCTATATAACTCTAGCGTCCTTTTTATGGGACATCGGCAAACAGTGCAGCGCCAGACCAAACACTGCAGTGCGTCGTCTGATCAGACCCTTCACTGTTTGCTTACAGAATGTTCGAATGAAAAAAAAAAAATATCACCTAACAACCCTTAAAGTGAAAATGGGCTTGTCTATTTGATAAGGGTGGGAAATTCCATCACATCACAATGACACATCACCATGTATCAGCGAGTTTTGATTACTGTAAAAAAACATTTAAACAATCCGTCCACCCATACCCTCCCTGAACTGCTACCGTGTAAAGCTCGGTTTGAACAGTTACTGTGATCGTGTTTTAGACATAAACTGAATAAAAACTGAGAAGTCCAGAAGTCAATAATTTAAAAATAAATATTTGCCCAAAGAAATCGAAGAAATGGGACATGGGACATCATTAAGGTATAATATACTAATACTTATTTACACATTTCATTGCAATTACATAGCAATTGTCACAAACAACATAACTAAAGAAAAGGGCGTATAATATATTTGCTTTCATTGAAGGCCTAAATCAAATAATCCCCATGTGCATAGGCAAATCTGGGTCTTTGCTGAACCACTGGCACTTAGAAAGAGTTGACCCTTTTTTGCCCGGACAGCATCCAGAATGGACCCCCGCATGGACTCTAATCAGCCTTTGCAGTTCTATAGTATATGGGTCGTATGGGGTGTTTTATTAATACCAAAGTAGTAGTTTAAATAATTTAAGACCCATTGAAAGGAATCAACATAAAGATTGAAAAATGTCCTTCAATGAGTGTATTTTACTTGCTACCTGGTGTCAACGTATACCAATTATAGAATAACGTTTAAACCCATAAAACTAATAAAGCTGCAGGTGCTGTTTATTTCTACCTTGTCACAAGAAAACTTGCGATCAGACATGCGCGGATCCAGGAATTTTCGCCAGGGGGGTCCAGGTCAGTCTGACAAAAAAACCCTCTGACAACGTTTTTTTTTAGTCCTCAGCTTATTTTACAGAAGTCAATGGTCAATTTCAAAGAAATCTATCATTTTTCAAGGTTCCAGAGGGGGTCCAACATTTTCCAGGGGGGGGGTCCAACATTTTCCAGGGGGGGGGGGGGTCCAATTGCTTATTCCCTATAGAAACCCATATAACTTGTGATTTTCCAGGGGGGGTCCGGACCCCCTGTCCCCCCCTCTGGATCCGCACTTGCCAGAAACACTCTAGATCCGTCACGAGGCTTGCCGAGTGATGACAAACGGTGATCACGTGGGACGGATTTTTCTATCTCATCCTCACACGTTTCTTGCTCGCCACTAAATACCTCATTTTATATCAGAAAAATAAACATGAAAAATAAAAGACTTCCAGAAAATCCTGAATACGCTGAGATGCGATAAGGTGACGCCAAAGCATTACAATGACGTCACAGATCGACATGCGGCCAGCGTGCTGCCGTGTGCGACTGTACGTTCTTTTTATCTTTCTCACGAGCTGGTACGGGTATTTCGGATCTCACATGGGTAAAAACAAAGTTAATTCTTATCTGCTGTGCGAGAATAGCTAGCTCCCGGCCAACACAAAACGTTACTAACAACGTCGTATGAACGTCGATGCAACGTAATCGCATCGACGTTAATATGACGTTGTTTTGAAGGTATGTATTTGCTGGGAGAACCTCGAATATTTGGATGTAATAGTACCCTGAGTAACAGTATCTCAGAGCAGTATGTACAATCAATTCTAAAAATATGAAAATAAAATAATTATTATAGTCATGATAATACTACAATATTGAAATGAGCGTCGTATTACAAGTGGTTTCGTGTTTTACAATTAATAAAAAAATAGCTAGACCAGTATAGAGCAATAGTTTCTACAATCTATAGAAACATGCTTCCAGGTTGAATTATTCTTATTTTCTCAATCCAATTTATGAATACGCCTAGAATCAGTTGTTGCAAATATAACACAATGATTTGGTAATTGCTGAGTAAAAATAGCTAGGAAAGTTATTATATCGCTTTCATAACGGGATAAAACAAATGCGTTATCATGATTATTTTGACCTTATGCGTTTCCTGATATTTTCCTATAAAGTCCGTGGTGTTTTCTTAAACGTTTCGTCACAGTTGTACGTGAAAGTTCGTCACGGATCAGGTAATCCAAATATCGTTGTAACGGAGTTGGGTACCAGTGTTAATGATTTAGGTACAAGCGCCTGATGTTGTGTGGTTTGTGCGTCTGTACGTGCGTCTACACCAATGACACGCTATATGGTGTCTGAATGTTTTTTTTGTTTTTTTTTGGAATTTGCAGCTTTACGCGGTACAGTAAAACCTGTGAAAAACGCCACTCAAAACAGACACAACAAGAGTCTTAATGACAACTGGTAGCTTAATGAAGGTCAAAAGTATTGCAGAATGCTCCCTTTGCAGTACTTTAGACCTGCATTAAGCGATAATCGGTCTTATAAACAATTTTTGGTCTTTTTGAGAGTGGCCCTTTTACTGTACTTAAACTGCGAGTACCAATGACTAAAACAAATTATTTCTAGAAAGACTGCCTAACCTTAATGAAGTACATGCCACAACTAATTTGCATACACTGAAATATGTGACAGAATTCAAAATCACATCCTTGAGATACTTATGCTAATGAAATGGTTCGTTTGGTATCCAAGACTTGACAGGTCGTGAATATGCATATTGAAGATGGTGTCACATGTGACAAAAATCTTTTGTTTAACAAACAAGTAGTATATTGACCTGATAATGATTGGTCATCTGTTTTCAAGAAACAAATACGCAATAACAGTACTGGAATGGATCAACGCCATGGTCATATCAGTTAACCTTGTGAAATTACGTTTATCATATGACGTAGCGTCTGGGAGTGAAATAACGCCATGCAATAAAATTGATAAACCACTATTATTGCATAAAAAGCCGTGCCGCACGCTATTAACAGCCATGTTTTAAACGGCAAAACCCCATGTATTAATCAGGCAATTCACGTGCTGTTGATGCATGGCTTTTGTACTTTACATATACGCATTCTAGGCCGTCACAAAAATTGACGTTTTCAACAGTAACGCGCATAGGAATGACTGTTATTTAGTGACGTTAAGATGACGTCACTAGTCTTTGCTCTGCAACAGGCGTTTTCAAAACCTACGAATCCTTCATGCTTTTGCGCACCATTATAGTAATACAAAATGAACTTTTCGAAGCGTTTTTCAAAAGTTTTCAATTGACAAAATGACTTTATGCAATAATAACGATCAAACATGTTTTTCTGATGCATTAACATCTGGTGGACCCCGGGGGTCGTTAAAACCCTCGCCTTTCAGGCTCGTGTTTCCACATCACCCTCGGGGCCCAGCAGATGTTAATGCATAGAAAAACATGTTTGATCCCCATTTTCGGGAAACGTTATGACGTCCATATCAACGTTGCGTACATAATGACAAAACGATAATGTTTTTACGGTAGAAATGAGATTTCAAAGTAATGTTAATGTCATATGATGAATAGAATCTAACATTCACGCTCTCTTATTAACGAATTTATTAAACTCGTTGCGGAAAAGATATCAAATGCGAGGCTTGCCAAGCATTTTATCTCTTTTCCCCAACTCATTTAATAAATTCATTAATACATGAGCACTCATGTAAGATCCTCTATTATCTGTCTGATCATGACCCTGACGCTTTTCAAGTAGTTCTGGTTTGGTTCTTCGCATCGTAAAGAACTCTTAAAGATGTTTTCAGCGAAAATAGTATCAAACGAGATTGATTTCTAGGTTTGAATGAGAATTAGTATCTCTTTGTACCTATTCATGACTATATTATACGTGATTCAAAGGACCTAGATTTATACTGTGACGCATTGTAAAAATGTGAAAAATTCCGATTATTGACAGGTGGACCCCAATGTATATTAACTTTAAGATAAGGAAATAATACTTCAAATAAATAAGATGTTTACTTTTATTCTTCATCACATCATTTCACCAGCTAATACGCCATAAAACGATACCCAAGCCGGGGCATAGTCAAACATTACTATGGTTAGAACTACCAGTGAAATCCCGTGCCCGCCTGTGCGTTTTCACAATGATTTCTGGGTCCTCGTTGGTCGCATACACACAGTCGTGGCGTTATAAGAATTTCAAACGAGTAAAGCGACGCTTTTGGCCGACGTGGGCGTTTGTAAAGCACCACAATTGATGCAATTTTTCAGTTTTGGCTGACCTTTGGCAAATCAGTAAAACCATAAACTTGACATTAAATTCCTATATACTGATAAATACCAATGCGTTCGATTTTCTTTAGTCCATCAGACAAATCAGTAAGAATGATCGCTCATTTAGCATAAACACTGCAAAAACACGTACACGTTAATACCAAAAGTGGTGGCAGCTTAGTTTTTGATTTGTTTGATTTGATTCTTTACGTCCCATCAACAATCTTTCAGTTATATAGGGACGGGTCTTCCTGGGTTGAACCAGTACTAAGCTAGGATTAATGTTCTTGCTCAAGGACACAACGCAGTGACGCCGGTGAGGCTCGAACCCGCGGCCCTTCGGTCTCGAGTCAAGCACTTAACCACTGAGCCACTGCGCTCCGATGATGGCCCATTTGTAGTGATATTTGGATCCTCTATCCCCTCATCAACTAAAAAAAACACTGACTGAATTAAGCAATGGCTGTGCGACGCTAATCAGAAAATCGTTTTCAGTATTTTCCTCAATGAGTCATTTGTCCATGTCATGACGTACTTGTAGGAAAAGGAGACAATCATTTAAAAAAATAAAACTATACAGAGAAAGTAAGCATGGTACATGTAAATGATATTGAAAAAAATCAACGATGAAAATGAGTGTGCGAATGTTGTTAAGCTTTCGTTTGCGTGCTAAGTGCAAATTAGCTATTTAGAATAAAATATGTGCGTGTATACTTAAGCAGAATCAGATGCGCCTGGGTCATTTTTATGCTTTAAATTGAAGGGGTAACTAAGTATTGGTTTCATTTGTTGTAAAGAAAAGGTATGACTCAATCTATGGTAATCACTTCAAAATTTTAATGTCTTTGTCATCATCTATCAAATCATCTATCAATTATATAGACCCAATCAACATTGATGCTGAATCTGTTTCGCCTATTTTGTCTTTATTTTATAGCTTTGGAAGGTCTTCCAGCTCAAACGTACACTGTAAAACGATAAGTGCTGGTTAACACCAAATGAGGTGGCAGCTGAGCGGAGCTGCCACCATTTTTGGTGTAAACGTACGCTTACTTTTCTGCTAAAACAATTATTTGAGGCCAACATTTAACCAGTGAGGAATATATTAGACATTTCTACCTGTTATTGTTGTAATTTTTATTTTGATCAATACAGTTGAAAAGAACATAGTTTTAAATCAGCACCAATATCAGTTCAGCTGGCACCAAGTTTGGTCTTAAGTTACACTTATTTTGTACAGTGTAATGTTTCCAAGAGAATTTGAAAAGAAAATCTACCACACTTCCATAACAACTATATACATCATTAGACCATATTTATTTTTTTTAATCTACTTTTGCATTCGTAATGGTGATTGCAGTAACATACATGACAGATGTCAGTGTACGAAAACCTATGCTAAAGCTAACTTGATGATAACGGATACTTCTTCCCTGTAAAATACATGTACATTGTAGTCTCCTGCAAACAGTAAATACCAAGATCTTGATCAGTACCACGTGCTGTCTGAACAAGGTATTCGGCGGGTTTCAGTAATATATTGTATTGTTAATTTGATATCAGTCCATCAAGTTTATGTATAGGCTGAATCCTGAACTGCCCCCCCCCCCCCCCCCCAAAAAAAAAAAAACAAAAACAAAAAAAACTAAAGTGTAAAATCTCTGATCTAAATCTATATCATGCCTCCAGAAAATAAACATAATTTAAAATAGATTTTCTTTTTTCTCGACCAAATCATATGTTGTGGGTGCTCAAAAGAACCGTCACAATGAGACGGTTCTTTTGAGCGACCAAGACACATGCTTAAATTTATATATAAAAATACTCGCAATTTTACGCTAAAATGCTACATGTAATCTGGACCTATTTTATCTTTATCAACACCTGTATTATATGTAATTCCAGGGTACTATGACTCTATGATGGACAGAATTACAGGCAGTGACAGCATCGAGACACTCGTAAAATTAGAGTTAGGAAAACAGAACGCCAACAACCCAGAAACTAGAAGAATAATTTTGCAAACATTCACGGGATACGCGCCAGAAGAAGTGACTGTAAAACAGGGTCAGAAAGTGAACATTCTCTTCAGAGAAGGGGATTGGGCATACGTACTGACGCACGACAAGAAGCAAGGATATGTTCCGTTTACGTATTGTGCGCGGATTGGTAAAGCTCCGTCTTACAGAGCTCCTAAACTTAACAAAGATAAAGAAAAGTTACTGGAGACTGATGAATCAGTGGAAGTGAATGATATTAAT
Organism: Loripinus fragilis; assembly: GCA_964019695.1. Taxonomy (NCBI): domain Eukaryota; kingdom Metazoa; phylum Mollusca; class Bivalvia; order Lucinida; family Lucinidae; genus Loripinus; species Loripinus fragilis. Next base: position 32,327,650 of record OZ026517.1, read on the forward strand.
GATAACGAAGTGAGTCTTGAAGAAATTGACACAACGCTAGCGGAAACTAATGATGAAAGTTATTTCAGTGGGTTGGTTAGTGACTCATTTGTTTCTGATGAGTGGTCAGAACAGTCGTGCAGAGAACAGCCTAGTCGCGATAGTGGTTTTGAGCGCCAAGTAGAAACACAGAATGGCACACACGTAGATGGTCAAACGGTTTCAGGAACTAATAATGAACATGTGCGTACACATTCTTTAAGACTAGATCATACAAACATTAATAAAAGTGAAACAAATGAAAACGTTCAAGCGCAGCAAAAAGTTTCAACGTTCAACAAGGTTGAACACGGACGGTATCTGGTACTGTATGAGTTTACAGGCTACTACGAGGATGACGCATGCGTACAACAGGCTGATATTGTCACTGTGCTCAATATGGATGATTCTGACTGGTTCTGGGTACGAAAATCAGATAACACTGAAGGTTTCGTACCCAGCAATTTTCTCTTCCGTCTTGGTCTCTTATATCCAGGTAAGTTACAAAATTGAACCAGTGCATGGAATTTCCAACAATGTGGCATTTTGACATGTGTAGACTCGGACGAGCCTCTGCAGCCTGCTTTTAAGCTTAGAAACTCCAAATGGTGTTCAGTCAGTAGCTTAATAATCATAGAATACTCACGCGACAAGCAAAGGCTCTGATCAGACTGCGCGTATGCGCAGGCTGATCTGAGGCTTTGCTGGTCGCACACACCACATTTTTGGAAATCTCATGCACTGGCTCATTAATATGATAGCAAAGACTTTTTGTAGCTTCAACTATTATACGGTAGAATCTCGTAAATTCGAAGTCCTAGGGACTATATGTAGAGATTTTATTTCGAAGAATCGAAAGTTCGAATTAGAGGGAGGTAGACATAAGAATATATACCCCCACCCCCAAAAATGGTTATTACCATTTTTTTCCTATCGAGCATGTTTTGTATGCGTAAAAGAAACGTCTCCCCTGAGACGTTTCTTTAACGCACACAAAGCATGTGTTTTAGCTCACATGAGCCGCAACTCTCACAAGGTGAGGTTATTGTATACCCGTGCTCCGCCGTCTGTCGTCGTCACCGTCGCCAACAATTTTCGCCTCTGAAACCGCTTGGCCAATCTAAGTCAAATTTCATGTGTAGTTAAATTAATGGTATAGGTCACATGACCAAGATGGTGCCACGCCCACATATGGTAAAAAACCTTTAAAATATTCTTCTCCAGAACCAGAAGTCTTATGATCTTGAAACATGATATGTAGCATATGGGACTCAAGCTATACAAAGTTTATATATAAATAATGACCCTGGATTGACCTTCAAGGTCAAATTTACTTACTAATGCATTTAAATGGGATTTTTTTGAAAAGTTGAATTTTTGAAAATTGTTGAAGCCAAAGACATTATTCTCACTTAATACATGTATCTTTAACCTAATGAGACACTGGCTTTAAACAAGTACCTTTCTGCCAAGATCACTCATATTGGAGTCCCAACAATATATTAAAACATGTCCCCTTACAATAAGTTAGCCAAAATTTATACAAACAATTCTGGTCACATGACCAAGATGGCCGCCACGCGCATATAGTAAAAAACATTTAAAATCTTCTTCTCCAGAACCAGAAGGCTGATGACCTTGGGATTGGGTATGTAGCATTGGAGATGTTGGGCCTACCAAGTTTGTTTAAATGATGATGCTAGGTTGGCCTTGACCTACTTAACGTCAAGGTCAAATTTGCTTCTTATTGCATTTAAATGGGAAAATTTGAAAAGTTTATTTAATATCAATAGGAACCCGATGACCCAACACCCACGTTGAATGATTGCTAATTCTGAAATAGGTTCCGTACAAAAGCGGGTTAAAAATCTAGACCTGCATTGTTCCTATAGACATTTTTCAAAAAAAGTATATATCTATGATTCATCCTGTTGTATATTGATATTCTGAACCACCGAACATCCAAGGTCAAGACTCGATAATGTTAAATTGTACGAGGGTCATCCAATAAATAGGGGGAATGTCTTTATAATGTAAGAGTTTGTACCATTCAAACATCACAAATATGACCATAAGGTGGCATAACTTGTTGCGCATGCAACATCATATCCAAAAGTTTGACAGAATGTGATGTCGCTTGTTGCCTAAACAACGTAAACAGGTACTTAAAGCTGACCTGGCCGGATTCCTTAAAATGGTTGCCATAGTTACTGGAATGTGCAGATCAGTTCCAAAAGGAATCTATTCTATAAACTACAATATAAGGTAATTATTCTGTAAAATTTATTGACTTCTTTTGATAACGTCAAACTGGCAAGGGATTTAGCGTAAAAAAGCGACAAAAATGAAAAATTGTTGAATCGGAAATTGGGGTATGGGTCATGAATCAGCCCTTAAATTTTTGTTGGTTGGTACAAACATTTCAAATAACCCTAAAAGTATTAAATATATTCTATATTTTAATACAGTATCTTTAAAAAGCATGTATCAAATGTGTCCCTTGTTTGCCTAGCAACAGTATAATATAGACTTAACAACCAGTCCATTTTTCCTCAATTGCCTGGTTGCTAGGCAACCATGACTAACTTGTACATTGTAATGGCCATATTTTATATGTAACATTGAGAACAATTAAACTATAACATATTAAAGGACAAATTATGTTCAGATACATGATAATAGTTACATGCCAGACTGTGTTTCTTTAGCATGAAGTTATTGTATAAGGAAAATCTAGCCAGGTTAGCTTTAGTATCACTTTTTCGTTGCTAAGCAACAATCGACCTCACTGTCCAATAAAGTTTTGGATATGCTACTGCATGCCCAACAAGTTATGCCACCTAATGATTACATTTGCGATGTTTTACTGGTACGAACTCTTGTATTATAAGGAAAGTCCTTCTATTTATTGGATGACCCTCGTATTAGTAGGCAAAATTTGATTAAAATATACCATGCAGTTCAAGAGTTATGGACATTTTCACTAAAATATCTGGACCGGCTAAAATAATGCTCGGTAAGCCCTTGCCACCATTTTGCATACCAGTAGCTGGACAATATTAAAATATATACGTATGCAAAAGTTGATTCAAATATCCCATAAGGTTCAAGGGTTATGAGGATTTTCACTAACTGACCAGAACAGGCTGGACTGATGCTCAGCAAACCCTTATCCATCAATGTGGTTTTGCATGCCAGTGGTTAGGGAATGTTGACATGCATTTGTATGCAAAATGTAATCAAAATATACCATGTGGTTCAAGAGTTATGTACATTTTCACTAACTGCTAATGGACGGACGGACAGGCGGATGGACTCACATAGTGATTATAGTGGAGACCCAATGGCCGTGCAATCTTCTTATCTAGAACCATGCAAGATAGCCAAGATTGTTACATACATTGGACACAAGACCAAAAGCAGTTGAATTTCAGCGAAAATGGTCATGACTGACCTTTGACCTTTCAGCCAAGGAGTCGAATTTCATATGAAGTTTAGGTCAGTCTGAGGTCTGACCCATCGCCATGCAGTTGAAGAGGAAATTATAGCTATACACCTAGACTTCGGAAAATCTACTATAAACCGTGATTGGATTTATAACCAAGCATGCAGACTGTGTCCCTGTACAAACATGCTAAAAGGGTATCAAGCGAGAAATAGATTTTAAATGTTCTTACAACAGACGCTTTGACCTTTTTTATACTCTTGCAAATTTGAGTTGACTGTCACTTTTATTGCTAGCCCATATGCGACTCTGGACTGGATATGGTACAATACTGGCACAATAAGTGGAATATTTTGTTGTCGCCTGCTAATTTTAAATTCATTCAGTGTTGCTCCAAGTATTACACCGATCATTTGTTCGAAGTGTGAGATTAAGATCAGCGCTTAAAGCGATAAAGATTATGATATGTCTAAGTTAATCTCAAGTCCGATAATAACATTGTGGAAAATTGGCTGAGTTTTCTGTAAGAATCTTTACCTTTTAAAATAATACGGAAGACTTGGCACACTATTACATACAGTTTATATTTACAATGGCATGCACATTCAAAAACCATTCGTTCTTAGTATAGCTAAACAAAGTTAAACTGGCACTCATGAATATGCCGTATAAACTCGTTTATCTCCGTAAAACTAATTTTAGATTTGCAAACATTTTGAAAAGTATTGATTTCAGAGTGATGTATTTTCTAATCCTGTATCAATCATTGTCCCGCTTAGCCCTTTGGATAGAGTGTATAGCTGTCAAGATTGAGATCGTGGGTTCGAGTCTCACGAATTAGAATATATTAAGAAAAACTCATGACTTGCTCGATTTTACTAGACTTACGTGTAAAAGTAAATGTAATAGAATTCATTTTAATGCACCATATTAGTTAGGAACTGTGATGTCTACTGATAAACTTTTAAAACATTTAAAATCTAAAGACAAATTTCTCATAGCTAATGTTTCGAACTATTTCGATAAACACTCAGGGTGGGACTTCTCATTATATTCAGGCATCTGGGGTCAGCAGAATAACCTTTTTTTTCGAGTACGAAAAGAAATATGAGAAACCGGTACACTTTCGTAGCAGCAACGTTCGAAACGGGACAACACAAAGATAGTAAGTGATTATGATCAGGAAATACCACAATCACCAACCGTAGACAACCCCGTGGCACCGCGAGGAAGAGCCACCCAACCACCACGAGACACCAGGAAGCCAAATAAAGCGAAGCAACCAGCTCTCTCTCTTACCCATCAAGACGATTGCAACACCAGAATTGACATAAAGTAACGTACAACAAAACATAGAACAATCACAGACTCCCACAATGGGAGCAACAATAAATAAAAAGTCAACAACAACAGAACCAACGCCCCAAGACGGATAGCAGCCTAAGCCACCGGGGGGGGGGGGGGGAGGGGGGGGGCTTAAATGCATTCTACTGGTACCAAATCCTCACCCTAGATTCTGCTGTTGTTGAAGTACAAGAAATGTTCAGCTCGCATGGAGGCCATCTAACTAATGCAATCTATCATCATGGAGAAACACTCTAATCAAGTTAAATACCATAATGAAACAAAGAAAATGGCTCATGACTCACAGATAGTTAGAGCTAAAGAAAACCTCAAGTTGAGCCACGGTGGGTCCAGCTACAGATAAGCACCAGGCACCAACCCACAGATTAAAGCTTTACGTCTGAGCCGTCATAGAGTCTGAGGCCTGACCCACCGTCGTGCAATTAAAGAGGAAACCACAGCCACAAACCACGACCGGGCCCAAAACCAGGCACGCAGATGCCGCACTACACCCAAGCCACATCCAACCCCTATATAACGTTTTACTATCTTTTTGAATTGATCACTAAAATCAGGTTTTCCAATAATTCGTTTGAATTTATAAACTAAACCTGTGGACGACTTAGAGAAACAATGTGCTGGAGTTTTACACCACCGCCATCAGCTTCCAACCTAAATAATCTCTTATCAGTCTTAAAAACTGACATCATGTCAACTATCCATCAAAATTAAAAAAAACAACAAGAAACAATATCATAACTCAAAAAATATATTTATAAATTTAAAAACGATGGCTAAAATAGTTGTATCCAGTGGGAATCGAACCCTCGCAATACGGAATATGAGTTAATCGTCTTACCACTACGCCACTGCCTCAGCATTGTTAGATCATCTTGCTGAAAGCTACTTGTTCCATAGATAAATCAATTAAAATAGCTAATACACACCGAACGAGACCGAATGATGTCGAAGATTAACGAGTGCCAGTTTAACTTTGTTTAGCTATACTTTGATCATAATATATGCTTTTGCTAGCAATAATACGTCATGCGAAAACAAAATACTACTATCCATTTTTTTTATCAAAAAATAAGTGAGTATGACCAGGCCTCGAGGTTATAAAACTTGAGTACAGTCTCAAGCTCAAAATAAAGCGCAATGATTTGCTGCTAAAATAAAGCGCAATGATTGGTCCGCAAGCAGCCAATCATTGTGCTTTATTTTGAATTTGAGAATGAACTCAAGTTTTATAACCTCGAGGCCAGGACATGCCACAATCACAGACTGCAGACCAACCCACGACAACATTAGGAAGAGACAGAGAACACAGACAGCCACAACACAATTAAAGTAAAGCAACCAGCTGTCTATTCCTCAGCAAGATGATTGTTAAACTAGAAAGAGCACCAAGAAACACACCACAAAACTAGGACTCAACACAAAAAATGAAATACTTTGTGAGATAAACAAAAAATGAGTAAAACAATCAATATACCTTAAGCACACACACAAATGTAATCTGGGTGAACTTTCTATTGAAGAGTGGGCAAGAACTGTCATTCATAAGAACTTAAGATGCATACACTAACTTACAACCCATCGAATGGTTGTCTATTTATGTTTAACCTTTTGTATAATAATGACTTCTAAATGCATACTTTGGCAAACAATGAAGACACTGATGAAACGCGGCATTTCCTCAGGGTCTACTCTGTTTGCTTAGACAAAACCGTCATCAGAGAAAGAAATACGAGTTTATTTAGAAATTATAATATGTGATCCCAGGCGCGGATCCAGAAAGTTTTGCCAGAGGGGGTCTAAATTTGATAACGATTTTTTTAGTTGATGAGGGGATAGAGATCCAAACACCGCTATAAATGGGCCATCATCGGCCCGCTAGCGGAACGCCATTTAATTGGCGTTTCGCTGGCGGGCCGCTTATGGTCAAATGGCGTTACGCTAGCGGGCCGATAATGGCCCAACATTAAATGCTGGCTTGGTAGCTTTGTGATTTTCAGGGGATCCGGACCAGTATTGCTAAGAAACCCTATATTTTTATACCCCGCCACACTTTAGTGTCGGGGTATTATGTTATACCTTTCGGTGTCTGTCCGTCTGTCCGTCCGTCCGTCCGTCCGTGCTCACCATTTCCGATCGATACCTTGAGTATTTATTCACGGAATTTTTTCAAATTTTGCATACATATTGTTATCGGCGATGAGTGGTATGGGATTGTTAATGGGCAAAATCCGTCCATTTTTAACGGAGTTACTGCTCTTTTTCGTATTGGAAAAATGGTTTCTGGCCTGTTATTCCTGTACTGTTCATGATATCTGAATGAAACTTGACAGATATGTTGCACATCAAAGGTTACATATTGTGACTAAGGACCGTCACTCTGACCTTCCCAGTTTGTGAGTTATCCGCCCTTGATAGGTCTGAAAAAAGGTTTTTGACCTATTGTTCCTTTACTATATGGAATATCTGAATATAACTTCACAGATATGTTTCACATCAAAGGTAACATTTTGTGACTAAGAACCGTCACTCTTACCTTTCCCGTTTGTGAGTTATCCGCCCTTGATTGAATTAAAAAATGTTTTTACCCGTAGTTCCTTTACTATGTGGAATATTTAAATGAAACTTTACAGATATGTTTCACATCAAAGGTTACATACTGTGACAAAGAACCATCACTCTTACCTTTCCAGTTCATGAGTTATCTGCCCTTGATTGATCTGAAAAATGGTTTTTGACCTGTAGTTCATTTACTATATGGAATTTCTGAATGAAACTTCACAGATATGTCGATCATCAAAGGTTACATATTGTGACGAAGGATCGTCACTCTTACCTTTCCAGATTGTGAGTTATCCACCCTTGATTGATCTGAGAATTGGTTTTTGGCCTGTAGTTTCTTTTACTATATGGAATATCTGAATGAAACTTCACAGATATGTTGAACATCAAAGGTTACATATTTTTAGTAAGGACCGTCACCCTTTCCTTTCCAGTTCATGAGTTATCCGCCCATGATTGATCTGAAAAATGGTTTTTGACCTGTAGTTCACTTACTTTATGGATTATCTGAATGAAACTTCACAGATATGTTGACCATCAAAGGTTACATATTGTGGGTAAGGATCGTCACTCTTACCTTTCCAGATTGTGAGTTATCCACCCTTGATTGATCTGAGAATTGGTTTTTGACCTGTAGTTCATTTCATCCGTCCGTGCTCACTGTTTCCGATTGATAACTTGAGTATTTATGCACAGAATTTTTTCAAATTTTGCATACATATTGTTATTGGGAATGAGTGGTATGGGATTGTTAATGGGCAAAATCCGACCATTTTCGATGGAGTTACTGCCCTTTCTCCCTTTAAAAAATGGTTTCTGGCCTGTTATTCTTTTACTGTTTATGATATCTGAATGAAACTTCACAGATATGTTGAACAGCAAAGGTTACATATTACAACGAAGGACCCTCACTCTTACCTTTCCAGTTCATGAGTTATCCGCCCTTGATTAATCTGGGAAATGTTTTTGACCTGTAGTTCCTTTACTATATGAAATATCTGAATGAAACTTCACAGATATGTTGACCATCAAAGGTTACATATTGTGACTAAGGACGTCATATCACTGTCTATCTCAGTTCTGTTGCTATTTAGGCATTATATATCACACAAAATAACTTTTGGTGCCCCCAGCAGTGGCGGGGTATTATGCAGAGCTTACGGTGCTTTTATTTGTGATTTTTCATGGGGGTCCAGACCCCTGCCCCCCCCCTCTGGATCCGCCCATGCATAAAGGATTAACCAGATACCTATATTTCTTATTTCAGATACACAACAACCTGTTGTATCGCCAAGGTACGAGAACGTGGAAGCTTTGAGAAACACTGTCATCAAAGAGGAACCAAACTTACGACGTAGCCCAGCTTTTCAAATTCATGAAAAGACTCCAGGTATAACGGAGACTATTGAGACACATGGTAGCTTCGATGGAAACCAAGTATATGGCTCTCCTAAGCCAAAGAACAGAAATGTTGCTGATTTTCCTTCAAAATGTGGAACTGTTTGGGAATCTGTAAATCACCAACATACCAAATCAAACAATTCCAGAAACACAACAGCATTTTCAAAGCCACCACCACCGCATAATTTCCGGTATAGCTGTGACGTAAGCTCGCTAATCCCACCTCAGATTCAGTCAGAAAGTCATACTCGGTTCATTGAATACCTCCATTATAACGGAAATAGTGAATTATTTAACTCAACCACTGACTCGACCTTAGATAAGGTGTATCCACCCCCTTCAGAATTTTCAAATGAAAGCGACACATCTAACACCGTGCAAAATGATGATCCCAAAGAAAACACAATAGTCGGGATGAGTGGAAGCAATCAGTATATCAAAAACTCGCATCCATCTCATATAAGATATAAATCGCAGCCTCATGAAAGTCATTCACATGCGTCAGAACAATCTGGACATAACCAGAATCGCTTCAAACCAAGTCAGGGCTCTAATGGGGTCAGATTCAGGAATCAACCTTCAAATAATCGTGCCAGACCAAAATCTACTCCGCCAGGCTTGTACTCACAAGACGAAATTTTACAATACAATCAGTATTACAGTGTAGACAATCAGTATAACACTCCACAAAGTGCACCAAGAATCAGTGGGCATCAGTCAGAAAGACTGACTCCAAGAACTAATTATAACTATTCACCAACGTATCATTCGTCAGTCTGGAAACCTTATTTACAATCGGATATAGAAGAAAATCAAATCGTGTCTGAAACTAGAACTTCAGCTTTTGAAAGGCCAGTGAATCATAGAACAGAAAGTGTTACACATAACAAGTATGACAATCAAGTGACACCAAGTGTGTATAAGTCGAACCAATTCGATATACCACATACACAAGAAACGCCATACTATCCTAGTGGAGTTTATAATATCAGGTCAACAACGGATAGTAGTTTTCAAAAGGTTCATGTACATAGTACTGCTGTTAGAACATTGAGCGAGGAAGAAAACCAGAGCTTGTACAGAAAACTAGATGATATTCAAAATAGTTTTGACAGCAATGATTCTAATCAAGAAGAAGGTGCAAAAATAGATAATCAAAAGGGAAAAACGAATGTACAGAAAGGCAAAAACAGTAAAGCTAAACATAACGAGTCAATAAACGACCAATTGATATCAAATAGTCGAACTTTTTCTACAAATATGACAAAATGCCAACTCCAAACTCAGGAACCTACAAACGTAGACAGCAAATCAAATTCAAATAGTGAACATGGTATAGCACAGCAGTCGCTGAAGATTGAACAATCGGACAACAAATCAAACACACATAAAGCAACAGTCAAGCAAAACATTAATAACTCAAATAAACAAGAATTCACAAACAGTTCGCCGAAACCTGACTGCAATGAACAGGTTCAAAGACAAACGAAACCTGTTGCCAAAAAACGCTCAACACACACTTCAAATCACTGTGGATCAGAAGAAGTGAAATCGCAAAGTGTTATAACAAATACGAAATCAAAATCCAACAAAAGGCCAACAGAATTTGTATCACAGTTTGATTACAAAGCTACCGCAAGAACCGCACTTCCACTTCAAAGAGGGGAGGTAATTCATGTTAGTATGGACAATCAAACGGACAAGAACTGGTATTGGGCTTATAGTCCAAAACTAAGAAGGCACGGGTATGTTCCAAGGAACTATGTACAAGTACCTCAAGTAACAATTATCTAAGTCAATAATATTCTATGAGATTATAAAAGCCATTTTATTTACAATCATATTCTAGCGTGTATGGACCATTTAAGTGCATGATGACATCCAATCAACCCTGATCATACTAATATATTCCTTCTTTTCATCATTATATGGTTATTACGCACACCCTGTTATGATTTGTTTTAATCGTTCGCCTGCTGCGAAAAAGTGCAATTGAAAATACCATCTGCTGAAGTCGTCTGCTGCATGTAAATGCTTGCGCCAATGACTAATTTCGGTATACAGAAAAACAGTGTGGACACAGATCAGACTGCTCATTGAGGAGTATTTTGAAACGGGTATTTTGAAAAACAGCGAAGACCCAGATGAAATGCAGCATGCTTGCTAAGATTAAAACAGCATTCAGGGACAGATATGCATCGTAATTTAAGAAATGCCTACCTGTGACCCCTCAAAGTATACAGCGGGCAGTCCCATAATTATTTATTACGGTTCAAAATTTTGATTTTCATTTTTTTTTTTTTTTTTTTTTTTTTTTTTGGGGGGGGGGGGGGGTCAGAAAAATGGATATTTTGGGGGTATGAAGATTTTGTGCATATCTATATTAATAATTATCTTAAGTCCAACACTGGTCATGCCAGTTGTAACAGTAACATTCACTCTACTCTTTACACCCTTGTTAACCAGAAGTCAACTACAGATAAACAAGGCAGGGTTCCTACAAGCTCTGGAAATCCTGGAAAACCTGGAAAATCACTAAAAAAAGTTCCATGCATGGAAAAATCATGGAATTTGGAAAAACCTGAATAATCATGGAAAAATCATGGAATTTTGTGAAATAATTTGACGAAACCACCAGTAAACAGAAAAACTAGCTGTCGGACACTTGTGTGTCCGACAGCTAGTTTTCTGGCTACTGATGGTTTCAAATTTCAATTATTTCAAAATGCATGCATGGTCTAGAAGCATGCTGTTGTTGCTGCATCCGCATTTATCCTCAGCGTAGTGAAGATGCTGCTAAAAGGGAAGGTTGGATGCCATGTATTAAATAGTCATGGAAATTACATTTTTGATCATGGAAAATCATGGAAAAGTCATGGAATTGTATTTTTGAATTTCTGTGGGAACCCTGACAAGGTGTTAACTACTAGTCGACTGCCTAGTTAAATACAGTCTACTCTCGATACCTCGAATTTCAAGGGACTAGGCAAAATATGTCGAGTTATCAGTAGTTCGAGGTAACCAAATCATGACGTATACCTACCATTTTGGGGCGAAATAATTCACGTTTAACTCCTCCATTAATAGATCGTTATACGGAGCTATTTCATTAATAAACTACGGGATGAATTGACCCAAGAATCAATTGACATTTGAAATTGAAACATTAAAATTTCTCGGGTACCGCTACAGACCTGTCACTATGACTATTTTTTCACTTTCTAAGACAAAATAAAATAAACATAGCGTTTTCAGTCGGCAACTGGTCCCGCGGTCGCAGGTTTAACCTTTCCGTAAGTCGTCATATTTTTAGCCCCAACAGTGTACATGCACGTTTTAATTTTCGTCGGCTTGATGTGCATATGCCTTCCTAATCTGTTTTTGTCATAACATGACCAATGTCCGAAAATAGCCTTAAACGCACAAGTCTGTTTTCAAAATAAAAAAAAATGGACGAGAAGCAATTAAATTATAGTTTGGCCTTATTTAAAACGAGCAGTTATCGGACAGAGATTGCTCAAATATGACACATTAGCTCATGTAGCCGCTTTGAAGTTGTACCACAATAGATCAATAGAATTCGGCGACCGCGGTCAATTATGTAATTATATATATATACAACACTGCATGTGTCACACACGTGGACCAAACAATGTGATCAAACAATTGGTGGTTTTATAAGCGTTGAAAGCGGTGGAGACACATTCAGATAAAAAGGTAATTTCTTATGAAATGGAATCGAGTTAGGCGTTGTAAAATACACTAAAATTGATCAGCGGGACCAGTTTTTCGTAACGAGTTATCAGTTTTATTGACTTAGCCGTTGTCGAGATAAACGTTGTGGAATTGCAATAATATATAGGGGAATATATCGGGACCGGGCCGTCAGGTCGAGATAAGTGATAGTATTGAGTTATGCATAGTTGAGTTAACGAGAGTCGACTGTATAGCTTATTAAAACAGTTGATAATAGTTAACTCCATGTTTACCTGTATTTAACTTTGATGTCCATCCTTAGTCTGCTCTAGTCGACTTCCAGTTAAATAGGTGTAAAGAAAAGCTTGAATGGTACTGTAGATTGTTGTTGGCCATGGTTGAGAAATAAACTGACGGACTTTAATTACGCAACACTAACTTTCCCTTATTTCTTCCAAAAGACTGTTGAATATAAACTTCATTTGATTCGATAATGTCATCATGAGTTGGCTTCTTCAGCAAACACTTCAGTTTTAAATGTACAACTTAACTGGACGACGTTTTTTGCTCTGTATGAATTTAGCCATTTGAACATTTCTTAAGTAGAGGAGATTTTAAGCTATTGATTGAAAGGATACACTCAGATAAATGTCATATACGCAAAAAAGCTGTATCGCAGATCTGCCAATCAATATGAGAGTGATTTCTCTATGACAAACAAAGTCCATGATACAAATTTGATGCTTCTGATGTTTCTTGATTTAAAGAAGTAGGGAATATTTCATTCATAACATTTGGTCACATGGAACAGTTGACTCCTAAGTCAAAAAGGTTACATTTTAATGCATTAAGTTCATCTTAGTTGGACAAACTTTCCATGTTTTACTCACAAATGAATGCTGTTTAACATACAATCCAAATTATTGTTCTGCCTTCTTTTTCGAGATATAAATTAAAGCTGTTATCCAAGTGTTGCGTTTTAAAAGTCCGTCAGTATATGAAAATGAACATTTTGGTACGCTCTCTTAACTAAAAGCGTTGTTTGAGAAAGCAATATTAAAATAGTGAAAAGTTGACATGCATCTTACTTACGTGGAAGAGGGAGAGAGAGAGAGAGAGAGAGAGAGAGAAAGAGAGAGCTTTGAGAGCTTATTATGTTAATTTCTGCATCACCATAATTATGTCATAATATACTTCAATGTCTTATATACTCGGCAAAATGAGTTTCCATGTGTAGAATAATTCCAATCAAACATGTTTGATATTTGATTTTGCAATTTTTTGATTAAACTATTTTAAACCAAAGATTAAACAGTTATTCCATGCCTGTTTGTAGTAAAATCAAAACAAGGCCTATTACCCCTCGGTGTTGTGGACGACCTGGTGCACTATTTAACTAATACATCAGGTCGTCCACAGCAACAGGCGCGGATCCAGAAAGCTTTGTCAGGGGAGTCCAAAGTTTTGACAAAGTTTTTTTCTGGTCACCCTATCATATCTTATATTTTTTCCATTGGAAGATGGAGTCCGTACCAATATTTCTAAGACAATTTATAACATTTTGCTGGCGGACCGATACTGGTGTGATTTACCAGGGGGATATCCAGGCAAGTTATCTAGAGACTATTTAGAGAAAGCTGCAATCTTCAATTTTATTCTATCCGTTACCCCTCGTATTACCCAGCATTGTTGCACTTTGACCTGATAAACGTTGCCTATCTCACTGCATGTGCCTTTATCAGGTCATCCTGACGTTGCACTTTTTAAATGACGTCCTCAATGACGTTGTATCGACATGAAAATCGACAAGTACATCAAACTCGCTGGTTGAATAGTGAAGCAACTGGTTAGCTGGTAAAATAGAATACCAGGTTTGTGTCTTTTGATATCAAGTTTACCAGGCTCAGCCTCGAGAATGCATGTTGAATAGCTAGGTAAGCCTCGCGATTGTACAAGCGTTCTCAAAGCCTTGCCTAGTAACTTTATATCAAAAGACTCTCACCTAGTATTCCCTATAACTACGTCATAGTCGCTAGTTTGAAGAGTGAAGCAATTTAGAAACTGATAAATAGAATATCAGGTTCACGTCTTTTGATATCAAGTTTACCAGGCTCGGCATCTAGAATACATGTTGAATCGCTCAGCAAGCCTCGCTATTCAACAAGCGTTCTCAAAGCCGTGCCTGGTAAACTTGATATCAAAAGACTCTCGCCTGTTTTTCTTTATAACTACGTCATAGTCACTAGTATACCAGGTTCGCGTCTTTTGATATCAAGTTTACCAGGCTCGGAATCTAGAATGAATGTTGAATCGCTCGGCAAGCCTCGCTATTCAACAAGCGTTCCAGAAGCCTTGTCATGTAAACGTGATATAAGCCGCGACATAAAATTTCCAACAATGTGGTATTTGCGACCAGCAAAGGCTCAGACCAGCCTGCGCATAAGCGCAGTCTGATCAGAACCTTTGCTGGTCGCTAGTATATTCTATGAACCTTAAGCTACTGACCGAACAGCATTTGGAGTCTCTAAGCTTAACAGGAGGCTACACAGGCTCGTCTGAGTCTACACTTGTCAAAATACCACATTGTTGGAAATCGCATGACGCAGCTCAATTATCAAAAGACACTCACCAAGTATTCTCTATGACTCAATGTCTCCTGACCATCACCCTCCTGAACTGGCCCACGTTGTCATTGAAAAAATAGATCAAGATGTCTGGTAAGCCTTGTCCAAATTCATTTTTGTTTGATCGATTCCAATTCAAACATCATGGTTAGCATTTACAGTTCCAATTCTAACATCTCTGTCAGCATTTACAGTTCCAATTCAAACGTCTCTGTCAGCATTTACAGTTCCAATTCAAACATCTCTGTCAGCAATTACCGTCCCCATTCAAACATCCCTGTCAGCATTTACAGTTCCAATTCAAACATCTCTGTTAGCATTTACAGTTCCTATTCAAACATCCATGTGCATTAACAGTTGCCATTCAAACATCTCTGTCAGCATTTACAGTTCCAATTCAAGCATCTCTGTCAGCATTTACAGTTCCAATTCAAACAACTTTCTCAGCATTTACAGTTCCAATTCAAACATCTCTGTCAGCATTTACAGTTCCAATTCAAACATCTCTGTCATCATTTACAGTTCCAATTCAAACATCTCTGTCAGCATTTACAGTTCCAATTCAAACATCTCTGTCAGCATTTACAGTTCCAATTCACACATCTTTGTCAGCATTTACAGTTCCAATTCAAACATCTCTGTCAGCATTTACAATTCCAATTCAAACATCTCTGTCAGCATTTACAGTTGCCATTCAAACATCTCTGTCAGCATTAGCACAGTTCCAATTCAAGCATCCCTGGCAGCATTTACAGTTCCAATTCAAACATCTTTCTCAGCATTTACAGTTCCAATTCAAATATCTCTGTCAGCATTTACAGTTGCAATTCAAACATCTCTGTCAGCATTTACAGTTCCAATTCAAACATCTCTGTCAGCATTTACAGTTCCAATTCACACATCTCTGTCAGCATTTACAGTTCCAATTCAAACATCTCTGTCAGCATTTACAATTCCAATTCAAACATCTCTGTCAGCATTAGCACAGTTCCAATTAAATCATCTCTGTCAGCATTTACAGTAAATTCTGACAGAGATGCTTGAATTGAAACCAATCAAATGAATGAATTTGAAGAAGGCTGACCAAATATCTTCGATGCGAATCAAACATATATGTGTATTGATTTTCTATTTGTCAAGTTTCAAAGTTTATTCAAAGCAATCAGTACATGTTAGCATGTTATTTGATGTAATACCTATATATGCATATATTAATGCCCGTCAATGCACACACAAGATATTGCGGAAATTGAATGTACACTCACCCTAAAGCGTCGGGGGCATGTAGTTTCCAATATGCACTATGGACTAGTTCATTTTTAATTGAATAGACATTGTGGTATTGAGGCATCTCTGGACTGATTGGGGAACACATGCCGTATATATTATAGTATTGTACAACTATTATTTTAATCACACACACACCCGTGCGCGCGTGCACGCCCACATAGCGGATGAAAACAGGAACAGAGAATTACATGATGTTTGCATCTCCGGTTGCTGCAATGACCATACATTTCAAGGCAACACATTTCACTATTAGTACTCAAAGAACACGGACAACAAAAGCGTATAAGAACATATCTGAAAAAAAAAATCAGAACCTCATACACCCAAATCGATAATAAATCATATACTTATATTTGACACGTGTCCCTTAATATAATTGGGCCTCGTCGCGAGAAAACCTGTCTTCGGTGGTTTGCGAACAACACAGGCGCAGACCAGCCTGCGCATACGCGCAGTCTGATCAGCGCCTTTGTTATTCGCTTTTAGTAAAGTACCATATATAGACTTGCTACAGATGAAATTTCAATTTTCTAGCTAGTCTCTGTAGCGGAGGAGACGGTTTTGAAACTCTCTTTGTCGGAAACCCCGAAGACAGGTTTTCTCGCGACGAGGCCCATATGATGATTGCAGCACAAGGACATGCATGGGATTATGTAAGTATAGGAGATATCTTAACGAATATTTTAACGAGGATGTGACCTAAAGGTATCAATAACAATTTTCAAAAAGTTACACAGGCGTCTTAATCGCCTTAATATAGTATCATTAAAATAAATTTGCATAGGCAAAGCAGTGAACAGATTTCCTGTTGATATATGGTAAAAAGATTTTCCTATCAAAGTTAAAGCAACATAATTCCAAAACATAGTGAAACTCATCGCCAACAGTGCCAGAATTACATAGGTTACACTTTCTGAGGCTTCTATCAATATTGGCCCATCTGCCTATTTCTATTGGAAGTTTATAATTGCAGAGGCGATACTCTATAAAGGATTTGCGCATTTTAGATGGCATTCTTATCAAACAGTTTTCAAATATATGCTCTGTCTTAATAATTCTGTAATTCAGGCACTTCTCTGACTTAGTTAAGGCTGCAATGACTCCCTATACTGGTCCTGAAGCTTTTGATAGACGGTTTTCAAAAGGTAATTGTCTTTTACGAGGATGCTGATATGTCCAAATATTCCTCATACCTACTTTCTCTAAGATAGATTTAACATTTTGCAGCTATGGGAAGTCATATTGGTTGTTCAAAAAAATTATTATACAAGACAGAATACAATCTATGTGATTATTTTGAAGCTTTGTCTTGGTGAAGTTTTGACCAAAAACTACTGATTCGTTTCTTAGGAATCGACCTAGTTCTCCATAGGGCATACATGTGGGATACTTTTTTAACATATATTTCATAAAGTCTGCATGAACCCTTTCAATAATACTTAGATCTCCATATCCCTATATATCGCAGCCATAAGTTAAAATCGGCCAAATGTATTATCAAAAAGTTTCAATTGACAGTCTATAGGTACATGTAACTCTTTTCTATTTTTTCTACTGTATATAAACCAAACTATGCATTCTTTGCCTGGTATACTATATGATTTTTGGTTGGGTAAAAACTTCTTGATTTTGATAAAACTACTCCTATATATCTAAAACAACCAACTACTTCTAATGGTTGATCATTGGAACTAATAGGGCTCCAGTGTCTGGGCTTATCAACAAAATAACCACCTATGACTTTTCAGGATCCACTTTGAGTTTCCATTGTGAACAATAGATTTGAAAATAATCTAGTATATCGTGCAGTTCTTCTATACTTTGGCAACAATACCATGCTGTCTGCATATAGCAAAACCACAAGTTTTAAATAGCATTGCGACACTTCATCAAAGATGTTCATACCAAAAGTATCCCCCTTAAAAGAAAACGTTCTAGATTATTTAAAAATGAAGAAAATTGTATGGGTGATTAGTTTTCTCCTTGTCTCAAGCCGTTCTTGCAGGAGAAAAATGTTGAGCAGTCACCTTTTGACGACACATGGGATTTGATTTCAGAATTCATATTATTTTAATTAATATTGTCAGTATCTTTCCAGATATATTATAGCTAAGTAACTTTCCCCATAGACCTATTCTCCAGACAGTATCGAAAGCCTTAGTAAAGTCAATGAAAGCACAATATAGTTTTTATGTACGAACTCTAAGATATTCGAAAAGAGCATGTATAACAAATATGTCATCTGATGTAGAGTATGATGCACGAAAGTCCACACTGAGTTTCATTGAGTATAACTGTTGATTTCATTGCTGCCTTGTGGTCACCTGAAAAGAAAGGGCTGACCTCTTGGCTCTTATTTATGATGTTTATTGTGATTTTGTTACTTTCCAATTTGGTAGCCTGGAACAGGTGTGCTACTTGATTGTACCAATTCCTGATCCTTGCTGCCTAGTAAGGTGTTAAGGCGTATTTAATATCGCTGTAAACGATTTAACCATGCAACTCAGCACGGTTATTGGGCGATAACTCTCAGGAAGAGTTGGGTCACATTTGTTTTGCATAAGGTTTGATAACACCAATTAACCAAGATTCTGGTATGTTTCCAGTATCAAGAATCATATAAAACAGTTTAACATATATAGGTAACAGGGCAGGATAAGATACTTTTATAAATTCAATAATAATTTCATCTGTTCCCAGACACTTGCATTTTCTAGATTTTTGATACAAATCATGATTTCAGTTTCTGTTACTTCAATGTTTAGTGCATCAGAATTTAAGTTTCGAACACCCAAGCATTCTCGGGAATTATCTACATCATCATATTCAGTTCTGTTTATATTCTTAAAAATCAAACAAACTACTGAGCTTAATGTCTGTATTGCTAGGCTTCCTATTCAAACTATTTACATAATTTCAAAAGTCTTGGTGTGATTTTTGTTTTATTTGCTGGAATTTATTTCTCATCATACGCTAATAATTTGTGATGCTTTTATTTATTCTCGCTTGTTATTTCTGCTAGTGGCCAGAAGCTCTTCTAGGTTTTGATGTGTTTTGTTTAAGTAATAAATGCGTCTTACAAGGTGATTTTTCCATGATTGTCGACTGTGATTGTTGAACCATGGTTTACTGTTTGTGCTGGTTTTGTCATTAAAGTGCTAGACTTTCTGCGTAGAAAAGGAGTTATGCATTGTTTTAAATGTATCTTCAATTTTAGCGGTAATTGCATTATCACCTTTATTTGGTTTTGTCATATCATTCAACGTATTCAGAATTTCATTCACTTTATTTTAATTCAGGTTTTCAAAAAAAATAAATGTTTTTTATTTCTCCAAACGTTTATGTTTAGTTTCCAGACAACTGCTTGTGTTAGGCTGTGTTGGCATTACATTACCTTTTATGGCAAATTTGATTACATTATGCGCGTCTGAATGAAGTGGGCAACATTCTTTAATTCAAAATTTGACAGAAACATCATAGAAGAGGGTGAACATATAACATAATCAACAACAGACTTATCTTTACTTGTTGGTTTTCCTACGTCTTTATTGCAAAAAGCTCTGCCAATTAATATTCATTATTTTTGCAACAGTCAATCAATTGTTTCCCAAAAGTATTTACTTTACTGTCTTTTGAAACTCTATTCATATCAATATTCAATCAACTCAAGAAAACCTGTCTTTGGGGTTTGCTAACAACAAAAGTGCAGGCCAGCCTGCGCATCCGCGCAGTCTGATCAGCGCCTTTATTATTCTCATTTTGGAAAGTACCATATGTTAACTTGCTACAGGTGAAATTTCAATTTTCTAGCTAGTCTCTACAGCTGAGGAGATTGTTTTAAAACTCGCTTTGTCGGAAACCCAAAAGACAGGTTTTCTTGCTACGAAGCCCATATATACGAGGGTCATTTTTTATGTTCGTAGAATCGGGCAGTATCTCTACAAATATAGAATTTACGGTACCATAATTATATATATTTTAAAAGGTCTAGCTTTTGTCTATCAACTGATATAAATTTTACATCATTAGCGCTTAGTTCGGTCAAGATATATAGCTTTGAATAGGGCTAAGAAAGGACACTGGTCGAAATCCATGCCATTTTAACTACGCAGCAAGCAGGAAATAAGACGCTGTTAAGTTCCATTCGCTATGGTGATTTAAGCATTTTTCAAGCCGATTTTTCTTTTGCACCATCAAAATAAATTATTCAAACGCTAATCGTAGACAAGTTCAGCAAAACTTTAAGTTTGTTGTTTGCTCTTCTACAACAATTTTAAAACATCCATTAATATACCAAAATAATCACAGTCAAGTGCTAGTTATTATATCTGTTAAAATTACGATTATGAACAAATTTTAAAATTTCTTCTGGTTTTGCATAGCACATGGTATACTCAATCATTCGTCAGCAGTTATATTGATATATCGATGTAAGCGTGTAACTGGCAACTTCCGGTACTGGCATACCCCCTTGATATAAAAAGTGGGTGGGGTAAATCAACCCCGCGTAGAAAACACAATAACAATCGGATCTGCATAATTTTCTTATTGCAGTGATTTCAACACCTGTTTAGAAGCACAAAAACAGTTTTAATGTATTTTCAAAATATAGTAACGCTCCATGACGTCATTTATGTACAAAATAAGGGATTTTAGCACCACCTAGGCTATTTATTTTGCAGTTCATTTCTAATAAAACAATAGTATTAACTTTGTTTTTGGATAAAAGTTACCATAACACTTCCATCTACCATATTAACAAGAAAAATATAATACTACTTTACAGCTAACATATTAAGCCACATCCAAAAGCCCGTATCAATCTTCTACTTGTGTCAACGTTTTACAATAAAAGTTTATATGCCTACTATTCAATTTGCTGAGGTTCCAAACAAATCTTCCATATCCAATAATTGCTGCGTATTTGCTATAATGTTTACATAATATTGTAGCACGTGGTGTTCTTGATCTGCAGCCAAATTATCAGAAGCTGTGTATAGCTATGGACCCATTTTCATGCAATTGTTACTGACGTTCTGTCAGAGACTAAGTGCATAAAATGTCACATTTCTACCATATTTCTAGTGTGCGATATGTAGGTATGTCTTTGGCTTTAAGAAGACATTAAAGTAATGTATTTTGAAATAATTGTAGGTTTCATGTGTAGATAAAAGCTCAATCTTTCCAAATATATGCATGATGTATGCATTTACTTTCGCCGTTTTCATTAAATCTACCTCTCTACGAACATAAAAAACGTCCCTCGTACTACCTGACATAAAAACTGACTATGATTTTACTCCTACCTGTCTAAGTATTTCATCATCTTTAGTTGTGATATCAGAAAGAGCAGAGGTTCTGGCATTAGAGTCTCCCAGGAGAGGTACATATTTATATGACCTAATAAATGATTCCGATCCCTGATAAAATTGTTCTAAAATTTCTGTCTGTATATGTTGGTGGGACATATACTGTCCCAAAGTATAAGTCTTCCTCAATCTGGAATAATGCTTTTTTTCAAATTTATACCATATTATCACATGACGTCGCGTCTTGGGTTGAAATAACGCCATGCAATAAAATCGGTTTACAGATTTTCGGAAAACGTTATGACGTCCATAACAACGTTGCGTACATAATGACAAAATTATAACGTTTTTACGCCAGAAATGAGATTTCAAGGTATTCTTAATGTCATATAATAAATAGAATCTAACATTCGTGCTCCTGTATTAATGAATTTATTAAACTCGTTGCGAAAAAGAGATAAAATGCTCGACAAGCTTCGCATTTTATCTCTTTTCCTCAGCTCGTTTAATAAGATCAATAAAACATGAGCACTCATGTAAGATCCTCTATATACAGATTCACAATCTGTATCTACATACTCAAAATGCTTATATATGTTCTTTTAAATCATAACAGCAATACCACCTGATTTTCTTTTGACTTTTTTTACATTTTTACATTTTACTTTCGATTGTTTTGGACAACTACAAAACTATCAACGTTAAATATTAAGATCATCCAAGGATCATTGACACTTGCTATGGGTAAATGCCTATGGTTTTCGGTTAAAATAAAAGTTTGTCAATCGTCCCTTTCTTCTCCTTGAAGCCTCCCTGGCCTGAGTACTTTATGGCTGTGAAATCAGTTTTCGATATTAAATGCTTCAAAGATGTAAAATTTGGGGTAAAACAATCAGTTTTACATTAAGATATATAGAAATCCGAAAACATTTTTTAAAATATCATTCCCCCCCGTGTGCCAGCAAAAGCTTTTGCATGTATATGTGTTACCATATTTTACACATTGTATGGAAGTGGCTTGCTGGCACAAGGGGGGGAAAGATGTTCAGCAGCCCAAAAACCCAGGGCCTAAGCCCATAAAATGCCTTTTCTACCAAGTAAGAAATTAATGACTGTAATGAAGTTCTCTAGAACGAACCTCCAAAATTGCTTTGTATTCTAT
Organism: Loripinus fragilis; assembly: GCA_964019695.1. Lineage (NCBI taxonomy): Eukaryota > Metazoa > Mollusca > Bivalvia > Lucinida > Lucinidae > Loripinus > Loripinus fragilis. The sequence continues at coordinate 32,350,519 of OZ026517.1, forward strand.
GCTAGTTTAATATAAAGTACTTAAAGATTAAAAGTAGAATTAGCAAGGTTTTATGCATTTTTTCATAAAAAAAATCTCACCGTTATTAAATGACTCATTATTTTGCAAACGTCCTGTACTTATCTATTTGCATGCTAGGGAATTATTCATGTTTTTATTTTCGTCCGCTGACTTTCTTCAAAATTAAGTTTTTAAAAATAAACCACCCAGGACCACCATCAGAGTGTCAAACAGTTTGGATCCAGATCAAGACCTACATTCTGTTGGTCTTCATCTTGGTTCAAACTGTTTGCAAAAGGCTGTTTGCAGACGACAAAATTATCCACTGGCATGCAAAGAGTTATAACAGGTAAATACTTTAGTGTTCAATATATTGTCTCATATAGGGATATACATGCATATGTATATAGTGCGAATCATGTTTATTGTCGTCGCCCTGGGCCCGGTCACCTGTTAAACTAATGGTGCTGGGAGCCAACTCACGACAGTAAACAAGAAACGGATTATACCATAAATATTCGGACTCTTTAAATACATTCAACAAGCCATGCCCTTTAAACAAAGCAAACGTAATATTCAAAGGATCTAGTTAGAATCAGTTTACTTTACAATGCTAAATGGGACACTTTCATTCCTTCAAAAATATTTATTTCTTTTGTTGAGCTTTCAGTTTTGCATTATTTACGGTAAATGTAGTCAAAAATGTACAGGTAACTTCTTAATTATCTTCCCAAAAACATTTTATTACAAAACATATTTTATTTTTAAAACATTTCATCATTTATCGTGATTCGTTAATACTCTGCATATGGTATGTTTAGTAGATATCACCATGCCTACCAAATAAATCAAGAAAACGTGCAGAAATCACTTTTTAAAGCACTTTTTCTTTTCATGAAATTTCAGACCCCCTCCCCTTTCTACCCGCCATAACTCTCGAATGCGTAGAAATTTTGAAAATATTTTGCTAGCTGGCACTTGCCATTAGATGCACCTATTGCACTGATACTACATGCACCACACTAGAAGCTCAAAAGCAGCGTTCTGGGAATCAGAAAAATAGGCGTATAAGGCCCAAACCGTCAATGATCCTTGGGTTTCTACGCGTGAAGCAATATCGTAAGTCTGAATAAGTTCATTAAATGAGAAATGTTCAGTTAAGGTTTAAGTATACATACCTTTAAATATAGAAGGTTCATATTTCTATCTGATGCCTTCACATCCATCTGATGCCCTTTGTCTCTAGACACACTCCCAGTATCAGTCACATAGCTCATTATTGAGTTGGATACAGCAGAGACCTTTTGCTTTCAACAAACAATTGGGCCTCATCACGACAAAACATGTCTTTGGGGTTTCCAACAAAGTGAGATTCAAACCAGCCTGCTCAGCTACAGAGACTAGCTAGAAATTGAAATTTCACTTGTAGCAAGCTTAGATATTGTCCTTTACAAAACGCGAATAACAAAAGCGCTGATTAGACTGCGTGAATGCTCAGGCTGGTCCGCGCCTGTGGTACTTGCAAACCCCCGAAGACAGGTTTTTTTGCGTCGAGGCCCAATTTGTACTTGATTAAACCCGCTTTCCTCTTCTCTTGTCTAGCTTGTCTTAGAATTGGGTACAATGGTTTCCGTCTTTGTTCTACCTCTTCTGGAAATTGATCCCGAATTCCTTAGTATGCTCCCCTTAGCTGATTTGCTATCTCTTTCTCTTTCTTTAACATATTTTAAACTTTGCCACTATAGCCCGAGGTCTTGCAAGCTGTCTACGGGGTTGTTGGTATACCTGACCAATTCTGTTCACTCTTTCAAAAGAAATATCTGCGATACATCTGAATTAAGAGTGAGGTTGGTACCGAAAAACATGTTAAAAGTCCACCAGTAATTTTGTTACTGACCGTTCCAAGGCAGTGCTTCTTTTGTGGGTCCTTTTGGTTATCTGTGTTTCGTGTTTGTCTGCGTCATACTGTCTTTCTGTTTCTGGCAGCCTTGTGGACACCTGCTGTGAAAGGATTGACTTCCTGGCTCTTTTGTGTCTGATATTTTTTTATGTTTTGTCACTTTCCCATGTGTCCTGGGTTGGGTGTGGTACTAGATTGTATGGATTCCAGATCTTTACCTTCTTCATTACTTTCATCAAAAAGCTAAGTCATAAAATTATAACACAACCAGGTTCTCAGAAACACATCAAAGTCGGTGATACAAAAGTGTACATACAGAGCGTAATAGGTGGTAATGTGATATTTATTGATGTGAAGTTGGTTGTTAGCAGTTCCCACTCAGTGTTTACAGAAACTGGAGAAATTAGAGTATCAAAGGAAAAATCAAAACTAAGAAAGTGCTTAAAAAAAGAGATGTCATTATGGTGTATTGACAAAAAAAAACAACAACAGAAAACGACTCTTTTCATATTTTTCTATGTTCTTAGCTGGCCGCCTTGTATAGAAACGGTTGGTGATGTGGTTGTCAAATATCGTTATTACAAAACAACTAAAACCCACATTGTTTACCGGATATTTGACAGGTATAGAGAGTACAGCATCACAACGTTGACTCAAGCTTCTAGAGGTGCAAACTCAAATCTGAAAACGATATTATACCATGGCGCTGTCCGTCGCTCCGTAAAAAATCTTCAAGATATCTTCCTGATATTTTACAGAAATGTATATTAGGCCATGACAATGTGTCCCACACAAGAATGATTGTTCCTCTTTCTGAGTTATTCCCCTTAGAAAATCGTATTATTATTTGTTTATTTATTTATTTATTTATTTATTTATTTATTTATTTATTTATTTGTTTATTACAATACATAGATAATTTGTGTATAATAGCCATGTTTGCATTTGTATATGGATCGTAACTAATGTTGCAAGAACTTGTAACCTACCCCATTGCTGTAATTCTTTTGGCAATAAAATATGTTTCAACTATATCTTCATGAAACTTCACAGGAATGTGTATCAGGTCACGTGTCACATATAATTATGGTTACTCTCCGTTTTTCATTTTCAGAGTTATGGCCCATTTATTGCTTATTATGCTTATTTTATATATTTTTTCATTCTTATACACCCCATAACTCGGTAACTGTTTGGGATATCTTCATGAAATTTTCTAGGAATCTGAATTAGGTCAAGAGAATGTGTCCTGTACAAGAATGATTATTTCCCCTATCCTTAATTTCTGAGTTTTGCCCCTTTGATTATTTTTTTCATTTGTTCCAAATATTCTTGTACACCCCATAACCTCGGTAACCGTATGCATTGGGATATCTTATGAAACTTTATAGGAATGTATATCAGGTGATACGATATGTCGCGTACAATTATGATTGCTTTCTTTGTTTCAGAGTTATGGCCCTTTGATTGTTTTTATCGCTATTATTTTCGGCTTCTCCATCCATCTGTATGTCCATCCGTCCGTTTGTCTGTCCGTCTGGTCATCCTCAGTTGTGGTCACTCTTAGTCATTTTTGATCGGATTTCTTTCAAATTTCAAATATGGATTGCTTCCATCAAATTCTGTTTCAAGTTCGAATACGGGTTTTATCCGACAAACGGTATCCAAGATGGCCGACAAAATGGCCGCTGCCTATCAGTGCCTGCTGTCGTGGTCACTCTTAGTCATTTTTAATCACATTTTTTCCAAATTTCATATATGGGTTGCTTCCATCAAACTCTCGTTCAAGTTCAAATACGGGTTTTGTCAGATGAACGATAACCAAGATGGCCGACAAAATGGCCCATTCGTATCAGTGTCCGCTGTCATGGTCACTCTATATTAGTCATTTTTAATCGGGTTACTTCCAAATTCCATATATGGATTGCTTCCATCAAACTCTCGTTCAAGTTCGAATACGGGTTTCGTCCGACCAACGATAATCAAGATGGCTGACATAATGGCTGCCACCTATCAGTTTGCACTTGTGGACACTCTACCTTAATCAGTCATTTATACTTGATTGCTTCCAAATCTCATATATGGACAACATGTATCAAACTCTCGCCCAAGTTCGAGTATTGGTTTTGTCCAATAACCAAGATGGATGCCAAAATGGCCGCAACTTGACAGTTTGCACTAACTTAGTCATTTATGACCTGATTTCTTCCAAATTTCAAATTAATGGACTACATTCATCAAAATATTATTCATGTCTGATTATGGGTTTTGTCCGATGAGCGATAATCAAGATTGTTCTAACTAAGTCATTTTTAATCAGATTTCTTCCAAAGGGGTACTAACATCTGTGCCCACGCATGGATTTTCTTTAAACTTGGCATATTAATAACTCACCATATACAAGTTATGAAAATATATTTATTTATTTTGATAATTAAAAATAGGGCACAGGTGGCATCTCTGATTTACTCACATTTTGAGACGATACATGTCTCTAAATTTCCTAAATCTATAGTATTTGTTTTCCAAAATTCGTCAGCTAGAATGACTCCAGAACACCACAGGCATCATATTAACTACAAAACCTTTTTGATAAATTATGGTTTACGTTTCCTGAAGAAGTAATTACAACACTTTTATTGCTTCCTCTGAAATTTACCAAAAACAATTGGTGCCGTGACCAGTGTATAGTGTAACAGAGACTGATCAGTGGTATCATAGAATATAGTGTTCTACATGAACGAGTGAGGTCCAGAAACGAAGTTTTATACCTAGAATACTGACTTAATGAGACCCAGCTAGCCAAAGTATAAATGATGCTCATTTATAAAAATCAGCATTAGTTTACAGAACAAAATAACAGAGAAGATGTTTGCATTGAATTTGCAATATCTTTGAAGTTAAGAGTTTTTGTGAACAAAATAGTTCATTTTAACCAATGGGTTCAACAAGGGGTACGTCTTGTGAACTGGGTTTTTAATGAGACTTACATCTATGATATCATGGATATAAGGTTCTTCTCCTGTATGCATTGACTTGGTATGATGGTCTTCTCCTGAATAAATTAAAATGGATTCCTTAAAAATGTTACATATTAAGCGTAACACTGGTGAGACGTTCCTTTAACGTTAGAAACTAAGGGATGTTAAGTAGAGTTGTCGCCGTATTGTATCATTTCAGGTAAAAGTATTTTGCAAGCACTCCGTTAAATAAGAATCGTGGAACTTACTATCAAAATTTACTATAACAATGTTTTCCAATCCATATTTGGGAAAAGCACTGAAAAGTCAACTTCTTACACTAAACATACATCAGTGTGGGTCGGCCATTCAAAATGAAGTCAGTATTTAGTATATTTTACACTCGAACATATACATTTCGATGAATGCGGACCTTGTGTTTGCAACATGTTACCGGCCCTCTATTTTCATGAAATTTGGTCAACATATTCTAAACAGATATGGATAGTTTTTATGTTGAAATGGTATCTTAACAAAGATCGGAGCATGTTAAATTTTGAATTCCAAATCTGAGGGACTACAAATAACAAATTGAATTATTGCGGTAACGTGATATAAAAATGGATGCCCGCCCACTACCCTAATACAAACAAAGCCATTCATAGTATCAACGAACTTATCAATGATACTATATTAATTAATAAAACACTTACGCATTAGCTACAAGATATCGGCTTTGTCCGATAACCAAGATGGATGCCAAAATGGCCGCCTACTGTCAGTTTGCACTTGTGGACACTCTAACTTAGCCATGTATCACCCGATTTCTTATAAATTTCATATGTGGACTACATTCATCAAACTATTGGCCATGTCTGAATATGGGTTTTGTCCGATGAACGATAATCAAGATTGTCGCCAAACCGAATATCCCCTTTTCACTTCAGGGCATTATGCGGGCCCCCTTGTCGGATTCCAACTATTCTAGTTTATGCTTATGCTTTTTATCTTGTACACTCCATAACTCACTCACTGTTCATGATATCTTCATGCAATTTTATAGGAATGTGTATTAGGTAATGACGATGTGTCACGCCCAAGAATAATTCTTACCCTTTTTTAGTTTCTAAGTTAAGCCACTTTTTTTTTTATTTTTTTCACAAAACAATATTGTACGACCCATAAATCGGTTACCATTTGGGATATCTTCATGCAAGTTTATAGGAATGTGTATTAGATAATGACGATGTGTCGCACAAAGAGCGGTTGTTCACCCTTTCCTAGCTTCTAAGTTATGCCCCTTTGATTTTACCCAAAACATTCGTGTACAGCCCATAAATTAGTAACTTCATGCAACCTTATAGGAATGAGTATTAGGTCAAGAAAATGTGTTGCATAGAAAAATGGTTATTCCCCCTTTCTTAGTTTCTGAGCTATGCCCCTTTGATTATTGTAAAAATATCTGGTACGCACCATAACTCAGTAACCATTATAGTATTATGTATTTATGAAACTTTCTAGGAATCTGTAATAGGTTAAGACGAAGTGTCGCGTTCAATTATGTATGCTTTCCATTTTTTAGTTTCACCGTCATGACCTTTTGATTGTTTTGTTGTTGTTTTTGTTTGCGTATTTTGCGTAATTTTCATTTTTGTACACCCAGTAACTCGATAATCGTTTGGATTATCTTTATGAAAATTTATAAGAATGTGTATAAGTTAAAGACAATGGAGCCTGCAAGAATGATTGTTTCCCTATATTTATTTTCCAAGTAATACCCCTTTGATAAAATGTTTCGATTTTTTCCCAAAATTTTTTGTACGCCCCATAACTTTAACTCTGTAACCGTTTGGGATATCTTCATAAGACTTTATCAGTCACCCCTAATATTAACTGCATTGTTTGAACATAACCTAATAAACATTTCCTATCTCACGGCATGTTACCTTTATCAGGTCACGATGACGTTGCACTTTTTGTACGACGTCGCTAATGACGCTGAATTAACACAAAAATCAAAAATTACGTCATAATCGCTGGTTTGAAGAGTGATCAACAATGGATAAACTGATAAATAGAATACCAGGTTCGCGTCTTTTGATGTCAAGTTTACCAGGCTCGGCTTTGAGAACGCATGTTGAATCGCTCGGCAAGCCTCGCGATGTCAACAAGCGTTCTCAAAGCCTTGCCTGGTAAACTTGATATCATAAGACACTCACCTTGTATCCTCTATTTATCAGTCACCCCTATTATTATCTGCATTGTTTGAACATAACCTAATAAACATTTCCTATCTCACGGCATGTTACCTTTATCAGGTCACGATGACGTTGCACTTTTTGTACGACGTCGCTAATGACGCTGAATTAACACAAAAATCAAAAATTACGTCATAATCGCTGGTTTGAAGAGTGATCAACAATGGATAAACTGATAAATAGAATACCAGGTTCGCGTCTTTTGATGTCAAGTTTACCAGGCTCGGCTTTGAGAACGCATGTTGAATCGCTCGGCAAGCCTCGCGATGTCAACAAGCGTTCTCAAAGCCTTGCCTGGTAAACTTGATATCATAAGACACTCACCTTGTATCCTCTATTTATCAGTCACCCCTATTATTATCTGCATTGTTTGAACATAACCTAATAAACATTTCCTATCTCACGGCATGTTACCTTTATCAGGTCACGATGACGTTGCACTTTTTGTACGACGTCGCTAATGACGCTGAATTAACACAAAAATCAAAAATTACGTCATAATCGCTGGTTTGAAGAGTGATCAACAATGGATAAACTGATAAATAGAATACCAGGTTCGCGTCTTTTGATGTCAAGTTTACCAGGCTCGGCTTTGAGAACGCATGTTGAATCGCTCGGCAAGCCTCGCGATGTCAACAAGCGTTCTCAAAGCCTTGCCTGGTAAACTTGATATCATAAGACACTCACCTTGTATCCTCTATTTATCAGTCACCCCTATTATTAACTGCATTGTTTGAACATAACCTAATAAACATTTCCTATCTCACGGCATGTTACCTTTATCAGGTCACGATGACGATGCACTTTTTGTACGACGTCGCTAATGACGCTGAATCAACACAAAAATAAAAAAAAATAAGTCATAATCGCTAGTTTGAAGAGTGTTCAACAATGGGTAAACTGATAAATAAAATACCAGGTTCGCGTCTTTTTATATCAAGTTTACCAGGCTCAGCTTTGAGAACGCATGTTGAATCGCTCGGCAAGTCTCGCGATGTCAACAAGCGTTCTCAAAGCCTTGCCTGGTAAACTTGATATTAAAAGACACTCACCTAGTATTCTCTATTTATAGGAATGTGTATCAGGACAAGACTATGTGTATCAGGACGATTTGTCGGGCACAAGAATGAATGTTCCTCCTTTCCTTTAAGACGAATAAATCTTTTTTAGCAAAATCTAATCGCTATTTTTAAAATCGTGTTTTGTTTTACATTTGTATCAGACCATAAAATAGATTCGTAAATGTTGTATTCTGTTCAGTTAAAGAACATGTACATTGATCTGAATAGCTCTTTTAAACTGTCAGATATTGTACGTGGTCTCTCCTGTCAACATTCATATTGCAATTTGATATCATTATACAAACTCATCATCATCATTCCTGTCATTTTATTTATTCTTCCATCAAAATCATGTTTAATTTGATACCCCACAAGGGTTGTTGCGTCATTAAGCACCAAACAAACAAACAAACAAACAAGCAACTGTAGACATAATTTAACTGAAAATGAATACAAAGTATTATTCAGCTATAAGATCACTATCCAGCCACGAGTCCAACTGGTTCCTACCTCCGTTAGCTTTACAAGAGACCGGGACATTGCATTCCACGTGGCGATACAATGACCTAATATTTGAAAAATATCCTGGATCTGTGGGCAACACGTGCATTGATTATAATCACTTACGACAGCAAATGACAGCTGTGGCCCGCTTTTAAATGAAAACTAGACTGTCAATCGGAAAACTTCGGCTTTATTCGAGAATCTGATTCTACGGAATCACACTGGTAAATGTATACGTCGATTTATTGGTATTTACGCGTATTGCCGGTACTTCATAGACCGGCAGTGGTAGATATTGGTGTTAATACTATATATATATATATATATATATATATATATATATATATATATATATATATATATATATATATATATATATATATATATATATATATATATATATATATATATATATATATATATATATGAACATGCCATATGCCTAAAGGACTATAGAATTAGATCATTTTTAAGTATTTGGCATGCACATGGCGATTTATGTAAGCATTTAGGAATAGATTCGAGTACCGATCTGAATGATCGGTACTCGAATCTATTCCTAAATGCTTACATAATTCGCCATGCACATACTGAATACTTAAACATGATTGAAGTCTATAGTCTTTAAGGCATATGGCATGTTTTTATATATAGCATTAACACCAATATCTACCACTTCCGGTCTATGAAGTACCGGCAATACGCGTAAATACCAGCAAATCGACGTATACATTTACCAGTGTGGGAATTGGCTGAGGCGGACTGAAGTAATCGACTTTTTTTGTAGCACACATGCTGTCAAGTCGAGACCTATTTAACTGCGTGTATGATCAAACAGATTTCTAAGGGCACTCTGCCATTACTTTATGCAAGTTAACTGATACGGCTGACAACGCTGAAACTGGCCATATTAACAGGAATGGAGGTAAAATTATAGTCACGTAACGATTTAACATTACTCACTTAAATAGGCGTAAATTTTGGCCCTCACGTTTCTCCTGGAGTACGTTTCAATGCTATTTTAATATGGAGCGGATTCGATTGAAAACATGGCATAAAAAATATGCACAGCTGTTGTAGGCCTTTTACGAATCGAAAAGAGTGATGTTTGACCTGTTAGGCCAAAGAAACAATATTATAAACTGAAAGTAACAAGAAGATGGCCAAATAGGCCCGAATCAATTCCGATACACCTATTTTACGCGAAAAGTAAATCTGACTCCTGACCTCAAATTTATACCACAAACGTAGGAATGCATAGGCTATTGCATGGCATTCCCCGTTTATATTCACTTCCTAGAGCAGTTGTTTTTTCATATTCAACCATGTGTAGGTCAGCAGGCATTTGTTAAATTATTATCACGATAGTGTATGTCGCGAGTTCGATCCCGGCCAGGTCCCATACTTTCGTGGAGATTGAGTATGAAATAATTTCTACGGTCATTCTCCTCCCTTCTGCTGATTAAATCAAGATGGGTTGTTGTCAGTTATAAGCGACAGTGTGTGCACGAAGTACTGGTTAACTGCTTGTTCAAGCTTGTCCAGGAAAAAGTGTGGTTAGGTGGACTGACCGTCTCGCCATGACCATAGCTGTTGGTTTGGACGTAAAGCAACAAAACAAACACGCAAAATCACCATACTGTAAGAGCTCCACGCGACACGAAATAGAAGTAAGAAAATATACTGATCCGGCCGAGGTGAATATCACTTTAAGGGTAGATAAATCCATATGTCTACCGAAATTGAAGTCATTAACTGTTTTTGGCTTTTTGTTGCCCTCTATTATTGGAAAATCGATTCTCTTTGAATCATTTTGCTGCCACCGAAATCATTGAAAATGACATTGTATTGTATTTGCTCCTCATGTTGTTATATGTATATGTAACCTGAGAGTAATAAAGTGAATGAACTATGAATGAAAATTCTTTACTTTCACTTTTATTGTTGAAGTCATTTTCAACCTACGGACTATCAACTGTTAAAAAATATTTTATGTAGCATTTTGCATATTGAAATATATATAAATTATCTGCATGCGGAATATAAAATTTAATCATGAAACTTTTTTTACATTTTGTTTATTTCAACAAAGACAAATGAACAAACAAAACAAAACAAAACTTTAAAGTCTTTAATATACCTGTTGGCAGGTGAAACAGCAAATCATATCAATTTCATGCATCCTCATCCTCGGTAACCCAGGCGTGATCCATTCCGTACCCACTGCATTCGAATGCAGTGGGTACGGAATGGATCACGGCTGGGTTACCGAGGACTCATCATGCTATTTTAGCCCTCCAGGTGGTGATGTTAGAAAAAGTGTCAAAATATTAAGTTCTGGATACTAGTTTCCTATATCAACTTGTAGGCCAGCTTAGACCAGTTTTCAGGTAGACATTGAGATTTATGAAGACAAATTGGGCCAATCAGGTGACAGGATCCTCTTCAGTCATATAACAAACAGGTTTATTAACCATTATGGCGCGAGTCACGAATCAGCAGATAGTATTTTTTGTGACAGTTTTCACGATTTTTCTTTACTCTAACATAATTTTCGAAATTTCATTCTTGGCAGACGAATATCATGTTTCAAGCCATATGCTGACTTATCCAACGAAGCTAGAATTCTAAAGTTTGGGTGAGCTTCCAACTACATTCCTCCTTTGTGCATTCGGGAAAGTCCGTCACAATTCGAGAATCGGCCGAGGCAGTTCCGATTCCTCCTTTGTGGTGTAAGCAGCCAACTCTCTGGCCGATTGTCTGGTTAAGGAAGCTGGTTTGTGTTTATAATATGAGCCGCGGCATGAGGTTTCCAACAATTTGACATTTTGACATTCTGCAGCCTCTTTTTAAGCTTAGAAACTCTAAATTATGTTCAGTCAGTAGCTTAACAAATATAGAATACTCAAGCGACTAGCAAAGGCTCTTATCAGACTGCGCGTATGCGCAGACTGATCTGAGGCTTTGCTGGTCGCACATACCACATTGTTGTAAAGCCCATGCACTGGCTCAATTATACAACTAAAAATACGATTGCATTGTACCAACCAATTCTGTCCAAACCTAGAATGATTTTTGTGCTTTGATTAGCAATAATATCTATGGTTGGACTTCTTTTAACATTTTGTTTAGTACCTGGTGCATTTTATTTGCCTCTTATTATATCGTTCACCACGCCATTCTATTTAGACTATACTGAGCAAAAAAAAGAAACGTCACATACAAATGTCCCTAAAATTGTAACTCCAAAACGACACCTCTGAACAGTAATATGCATTTTTTATTGCTTGGCAGACATCAAACAACCATTTACACTAAGTGATTTTCTCGTTCCATCATTCATGGCAGAAAAATAAAACAGCGACTGAAAATGTATCAATTAACCCATATCAGCCGAATGGAATTTCCTGTCCTTATCATTTGGACGAATCCATTTTGGATTTAAGGGTTGCTGGGTGGTAAGCTTTGATTTCATTAAAATTTTAAAAGTACATTTTGTAAGCAAACAGTGCAAAGCCTGATCAGACGCCGCGTTTTGCTTTTGTGGCGTCTGATCTGGATATTAACTGTTTGCCGATGTCTCATAAAAAGGACGCTAGGCTTAAATGGGCTAAACAGCAAAAAAACATGCAACGCACATTAATTTTCATCGTCAACAAATAGTCATCAATCAAAAAAGGTATGAATAGTATGCCATTTAATTCACAGACAAAAGAAATTAAAGGTCAAACATTTTATCATTTTAAATTATCCCTCTTGTAATTAAATGGCATTTCTTTCTCTTAATTATCTGTACATTTAGGTGTTTTTTTTTCAAAGTTAAGGATACCGTTCGTCCAACTGCAGACGATGCTTATCTGCTAATTGGTTACACCAGAGTGATTCAATGCCTACGGTACACCACTTTACTTTCTCTATGGGATCTTCAATGCAGTCTGAGAAAGCACGTCTTAAGTGAACTAAAGTGCAATGTTCCAAGCCAAGGCTTTCGAAGACGTTTGCATTTGAAGCAATCATTTTAACGTCTGTGTGACAAACAGTGTCTGATAAGTGTTCTGAGAATGACTTGTGAATTTTGTTTAGTCATTGCAGCTACATTCAGGCAAATAAATGGCATGTCTAAATTGCGTTTTAAAATGTTGACCCCTCCTTAATTTAAACTTGTCTGGAAGCTTTACTTTTGAAACGCTTGTTGTGATATTCGTTTACGACGCTTTCAATACATATTTTTTTATTAAGCCGTAAAAGAAAAATGACAAAACTTTGTATGTGTCGAGAGAACAAGCATGAAACTCACAGTTGACGTTTCTTGTTTTGCTTAGTATATGTTCGACAAAACCCACTTGTATGGAAATTTTCACAATTCTGTGGATACTAGCAATCAATTTTGACCGGGTCACGTGAGGTTTCCAGTCGTAAGTCGCATGGAGGCGGTGCTTAAATATACAAAGAAATTGGTTAATGCGCAGGACGGAAATCAAAATATTCATCACCGTTGGCCTTATGCATGAGTGTTACCACGAAACAGCAAATGATGTCCGAATCTGTTACAGGGATTTACTTAGTATACATACATGTATAAAGGCTTGCCACTTTCGATCCACCAGCCAAACGCCATTTAAAATGGCGTTTCGCTGGCTGGCAGATGGTGGTCAGAGATTGTATGGAGGCTGTTTTTTCCGCTTATCATTTACTACAAAACAAGCAGAGAAAACCAGTTTCTGTTATATAGACGCGTAATCTGATTCTTTGTTTTGGCCAGCCAATTCCAGTGTACTCACACAACGGATATTTCATGGTAAAATATCGGTGCTGTGGACTATTATCAAGCTATTAGGTCACTGTAAAGGCGGCGCCTCATGGATGCGTAATTAGGGCTGATATACCTTAGACATAGGTAAAGGCTGAAAATAAGGCGTGGTTTTATTCGAAAGTAACTGCATCATCTTGCACCATTACACCTCAAGACAGACCCAAACCTTATACGCCAGCAAAATAACTGCGTTTATTGGTTAACGTCAGTATAGAGACAGTGTGGACCCAGATCAGACTGCTCCTACATGGATCTACACTGTTTGTCGAAGAGGAGTAACAAAATTTCTGCAGACGATGAAAGCAGACGACTATTATTGTGATTGACGCATAAATATTGGTTATTAAATGTGAGTTCAGTGTATATACGGTCACGGTTTTCATGTCATGCACGCATGTTTTCACGATTGAAACACCTTTTTAACTCTTCGCCAATTATAAATGGAACCTGATTTCTCTTCTTGAGGAGATAAAATAGCATAACAACGCCCAGATATGAATATTCAAGCTGCGCCTTTACAGTGACCCAAAAGCTCAATTATACGCATTAACGAATTTGAGGAGATTGCGGACTCAGTGACTGTCGGCAAAAAATGAGTAAACTCTATTACCTTGTTGTCTTGTGCTGTGTTCTATTGACTGCAGTATTTTTTATGATAGCGAAACAACACGACGTTGATATCCACCCTTACAGATTATTGAGTATAAATGGGGATCTTAGACACGAAGTGAATTCTAAAAACTTTCAGGGAGTTTTAGACACCACAGAACACCAAGGCTTCACAGTTCAGGACTCAAAATGCGAGGATCTGAAGTTTCCAAATGTTGCTAATCTTGAAACGGATTGGTTGAAAGTGTCACGTGACGATTTGGCCTTTGTTTATTCAGCTTACCGAGAGACAAATGGTATACGTGTTATTGGTTTAGCTGAGCTAAAATCACGTCAAAACCTGGTTCTTTATTGCCAAATATGGGCAAGAGATATGTCATATAATGTAGTACTGTTTCACGTGAGAGCTTCTATCTTCGTCCTGCCAGAATCACATTACCTAAGGTAGGTCCATTTTAAGATTATATAATAGCATTCTATTATTATCAACATGTACTTCGGATTATTCACGAGTACCATTTACGCTTTAATATACAGCGCAATTAGTGATATTAGAAAAAAAAGTTTTTGACCATTGTGGGTATTTCATGATAATTCATTTATATACCTACAGTACAAAATTTCCCATAGCGAAGGTAAAATTATGGTCTAGGAAATTTCACCTAGCAAAGTAGGTAAAATTATAGTGTAGCAAATTTCCCCTAGGGTATAGGAAATTTCTGTTCATGAAGGTAAACAATTTCTGTGAAGCATTTTAAACCAGTACTATGGTGCCGTTGGTTGGTCTGCATTGTGTGATTTTGGCATTTCCTGGTCATACTCACGTACTAATTGAAGGTATACAGTGAAACCTGTCTTAAGCGACCACTAAAAAATAGACAAAATAAAGATCTCAAGGTCATGTGGTAGCTTAATACAGATCAAAAGTACTGTGGAAAGCTCGGGAGCATAATGTCAGGAACTTGTCTTAGCACCGCTGTGCACATTACGTGGGAATAACGTTCGACGTCTGCGACGTCACTTTGTTTATATGTAAACATGTACATGTTATGAAGAGAAGGTAGACGTATTACAACTAGTGAAGACACAACACATTATTTTTATTTTCTTTATCCACTATTATGATATTGGTGCCGTGACCAGGATGAAGGTGTCGAAGACAAACCTACAGACGTTGCACGGACTACGAGCTGGCATTAGGTCTACAATTTCCATGTTCATTGAAACAGCTGAAGAATCGAAAAAGCAGTTGAACATCAATCAGTTTAGACTGCCTGTGGAGGAACTGGAAATGGAGAGGAAGACACTTTACGAAGTACATGAGAAGATAATGTCAGTAACTGATGTGGAACACATTGAAGAAGAAATCATCAACACGAGAAAAGAGTCATTCAAACTTAAATTGACACTTATGGAGCTTAGAGATTTCAAATGTGAAGTTGATACTGAAGAGACCAATTTCAATCAAAATTCGCAGACCGAACAGTGTGCAGATGGTCGTTTCGAGGAGCAGATAGGTCGTGATGTAACAGCTGAATCACAGAACAACTTTGCTGGAATAGATGCTGGAGATTCTTGGATTCTTTTTTCGAAACGACAGTAGTATCTCTCCAGTAACAATATCTCATGGTAATTTCTGCAGTAATTGTCTCCCGGTAATTTATACTATTATGTGTTGGGCGCGCATGGAACTTAAAATCGCGATGTCTGGGTGATAAAATCAACAGTGTCAAAATCACCCAGAGCCAGCGTTATTTTCATGCCATATTCTTTCTTGAAATCACTGTTGTTGCATCTGAGTAGAAGGTCAATTGTCAATTCTGTGATGCCTACTTGTTTAAATAGTGTAGATCTCATGGCTTCTCTTTCATTGAAATAGAGTTCACAATGTAACAAATAATGCTCAATTGTTTCTGATCCTCCACATTTGCACTTTTTTGATTCTGACACCCCTATTTTGTGCAAATAGTCATTTAGTTTTGAAAACCCTGTCTTCAACTGTGCTATTTGCCTGTAAATTTGTCTGGTTGGGAAGTCGAAATTTGAAGTCAAGTATACATTAGGTTTGAGATCATATAAAAATCTCCCCCTTTCTGATATATCCCACTGACACTGCCTTACTGTTAAACAATGGGACTTTGCTGCTTGTTTTAGCTCTGATTGGGAAATGCATGCCCCTTCGTCTGTCATGGATTCAGCTTCTTTAGATGCCTCTATTGCAAGTGTGTCTGCCTCCTCATTACCAGACGGTAGCCGACGTGACGCAACTAGAATTGTAAACCATGACGTCAGGAGACAGGCAGAGACTCAATAGACGGTAAACATAAACCTCTTGCAGGTGGGTCACAAGATAACATAGGTAATGTGTCGCATACTACACTTAATTCTGCACATTATCACAGGCTACCTAAATTAACTCTCCCAAACTTTGATGGTGATGTCCAAACTTGGCAGACGTTTTGGGACTCGTTTGAGTCAACAGTTCATCAAAATAGCAATTTGACCAATGTGGAAAGGTTCTCCTACCTTAAGAGTCAGTTAACAGGGGAAGCAGCTCGTACAATAGACGGTTTTGCATTGACTCATACAAACTATGCATGGGCAATTGACTTATTAAGAGAGAGGTATGGCCAGAAACAAAAATCATTCACGCAACTATGCAAGCATTACTCCAACTCCCTACCCCAAGTAGCAATCTGCACAGCTTCAGAAAGTTCTATGACAGTATGTAGACGAAGATACGCGCGCTGGAATCCCTAGGCAAGCCACAGAACTATGGTGGCGTGCTCGTACCTATTGTGCTTGAAAAGTTACCTTGTGACATTAGAGAATATTTGGCGAGGCAACATGGCGACAATGACTGGTTTTTGAGTGATCTACGTTACGCAATATTTAAGAGAATTAGCATTTAAGAAGCTTGTGCATCAAACATGGTCCAACCTCATGCTGAACTTTACGGGTCTGCAGCATTGATGTTTGCGAGTGAAAAGCTCTATATAGATGACAGAAATTACGGAGAACGCAGACAAACATTGAAGTATTTATTATGTGGAGGTGCCCATGTAACGAGTGAATGTGGAAAAAATCCGGATGATGTTATAAGACTTTTGGAGACTGGATAGTTTAATCAAAGGCGTGTTGCTTTCTTTAAAGTAATGGATCAACGTGGATTCATTTCTATAATACTCTTTAAATGACTTGATTACCATCAGCATAATTATTAGGTTTATTTCTTAAATGTAAGGATACATGCATTTTTTACTTTAAGTAATGTAACTTTTTGCGGCCCCTAGAATGCCATGAACGGAACTCGTTTTAGCGCCACTGTGCACGTTACGCGAGAATAACGTTCGACGTCTGCGACATCACTTTGTTTATAGTTATGTATACATGTTATGAAGAAAGGGTAGACGTATTACAACTAGTGAAGAAACAACGCATCGTTTTTAATTCCTTTATCCACTATTACGACACATTTTGCAATACTTTTGACGTGTATTAAGCGTTTATTGGCCTTGAAAACTTTTTTTGTCTTCTTTGAGTGACCGTTTAAGATAGGTTTACTGTATACTAGTATCAAAAAGTTAATATCTGGTACCAATAACCTATGTTATGATCACAAAAATAAAAATGAAAACCAATTATGGACTCGCTGTAACCCAGGATGGTCATAATGTTACCATGATGTTTTGTTTTTTGTTGAAGTCAATAGCATTTGCACTTTATATTTGCAGATATGAACCCGCCTACTTTGACTGCCCTGTCTCCACGTCATCTTACGAGCCATTTGCAGTATCCATCGTGCTGGACGAACCCTGCATTACGCCACTAAATATACTTCACTTGAAATCTAAAGTAAGGATACCACCTAGAAAATTCACCGTTTGTTATGCACCACTCCGCTTCAATGTTTCTTTCGGACAAAGGCTCGTCAATTCAATAGAACTTAATCGGATTCTTGGAGCCGATTATTTTGTGTTTTATAATCTCTCATTGAATCATATAAGCAATAAGGTTTTGAATTATTATTCCAAACAAGGCTTAGCGGAAGTGATACCATGGAACATCTACCTTAATAAAACCGACATATATTATTATGGACAAATGGCTGCAATTAATGACTGCATGTTAAGAAACAGGCACACAACTGACTATATTGTGATAGTGGACCTAGATGAATTCATTATACCGAAAGACAAGAAGTGTTTTACCTGGAACGATATTTTTGAACAACTACCTGTAAAAAGCTCATATTTATTCAGGCATGCTGAATTCCGTATAGATTGGGAAAGCGATATTGCTGGGATAATAACAGATCCAAAAGAGAGAAAAGTAATTGATAAATATGAGATTTTCGTTTTAAAAACATTTGAACGAAAAATTGATAAGCATAGGCCGCAGCGCAAAAGCAAAACTATTGTGAATCCTAGAATGACCAATGTGGCAGGGATTCACTATGTATATGATCACATTGAAGGGTCTAGTTATGTTGTAAATCAAGCAATTGCAGCTGTTCAACATTACAGGAACAGAAGTGACAACAATAAAACATATAACAGTACAACACAAACAACAGCAATTAAGTACAAAACACAATTTATCGAAAGAGTTCAGAATATTTGGCAAGATCTGCAGGAAGAAGAAAACAATTGACGTATTTCGACCACGGCGCATTGAAAGGAATGAAGCGATGCCGAATATATTATCAACATTTTTGTAAAGTTGTTACTTAACTGTAACTAGGTCCCAAGGTTATAAAACATTCTTGACGTTCAACTCAACTGAGCTGGAGCTGCAAATGCTCATAAAATTAAAATTATGAAATATAAGGATATTTCTTGCTTTCGAACTATCAGATGTTGTAATTATTCTGCTACTAAGTCACGGCCACCAATCCATCTCATTCACCGCCTATACCAGTTGGATTAAAGTTTCCTAATTTTGAGAGCAAAAGGACCTCGGACAGTCTCCTATTCAATCTGCCCATAATTAGACAGCCTGTGGCAAGGATAATGCATATTTGACAACTATAGTTTTGTGCTTAAATCAAACCCTTACATTTAGTGTACCAAGCAAAATAAAAATATTTTGAAAATATTGCATGATTATGCCAGGACATTAGGGTTTAGGGGGTGGGGGTATTTTTTGTGACCAAATTTTATTTAACAGAAAGTCAAAATTTCGCTGGGTATTCACCTAAATACATGAAAATATAATGTTTGGGGAATAAAACTTGAGACGTAAGTGATGCGTTTGCATAAAATTCAGGTTGAGAAGATTTCATCATTCTTCTTAATAAATGTGCTGGCCACAACTTTTGACAAGTACCTGTGGTTCAGCCAGTTTGACATGTTCACTGAGCTGTATCATATCTGCATACTGTATATATCAGAGCATAGATAAACACACCTTTTGAGCTTATTTTTTTTTAAATATTTTCTTAATCATCAGATTGAACCTATAATTTCGTGCTTAAAAGAACCGTCTCATTGCGACGGTTCTTTTGAGTACCCCCAACATATGTTTTGGTAGAGAAATAAGACAATTGATTACTTGGTACACAATCATAACTAAAGCCCTTGATACATACCATTGTAAATTGATATTTACCTACAGGTTTGCACAAAATAAGTTCCTAATACGTTTTTACGATAAATTGTTTTTGAGCATTTTGATATCGTTCCCCCCGTGACCAATCATGCCGTTTTTATATGATGTGTGAAATGTAAAACTACAACAGTGGGCAAAAGGATTAGTTTGGTCACGGGGGGGAAGGCACTTCAGTAAAACTTTTTCTATTTTTTATATGTTGAATAGCAAAAACAGGGTTTTCAACCCATATTTTTGAATAGGTGCTTGTCCAATGAGAATAATACTTTTGCGGATTATTCGAGAGTTTAACCTACTATCTTTTTGATGGAAAAACAATCGTTTTCTTTGAAACTTTTGTCTGGCGATTTTTATGGGCAATCCTTCATTAAGACTGTCCGAGGTCCTTTAGAAATCGGGCAATGCTATTTGATAAGACACTTATTAAACTTTTCGACACTGATATTGGTTTTAAGAGGATATTCTGCTTGACAGTTTAAACTGTTTTGTAATGAAGAAAAATACGTTTTTTCAACTTCAACACATATTCTAGAATCAGTTTATGTGCCAGGGCACACTATTTCAGGTTTGTCGAACACCAAGGCCATCGAATAGCATTTCCGGATTTCTAAAATTTTGTATTGTTTAGAGAAAATAACAATTTTGCCGAATTCATGGTCCATCTCATTCATAGGAAACGGGTCCCTCTTCTTCATAACAAAGTATTGATTTTATGCGATGAAGGAGATGGATTGGTGGCCGTGTAAATATTTAAACGTCACAATAGTTGTCATTTTAACATTTATGAGCAGGATAAAGTTTATAACCTCAGGGCCAGTACTGAGAATTGTTTCATTTCAAGTGCATATAATATAATACAATTTTTAATTGTACAAACATTCGGATTAGAACAAAAGCAAAACCTACTGTCCTGCCAGCCAAGAGTGACAGTGACGTCATGTTTTGTTTACAAATTTATCAGGGACTTAGAATCGATAGATTACTTGTGTAATATTCCTTTCCACAGGATAGGATTAATACACAAGTGATCTATCGATTTGCGTTAGCTCAAGTGGAGTGTACAAGTTTATATTTTACTTAACAAATGTAAACAAAACACGACGTCACTGTCACTCATGGTTGGCAGTACAGTAATTGAGTTCTTCCTCTTATTCACAATATTTTGACGGAGTGAAGAAGGCAATGACTTACTTCAAATACACACAATACAAATTTATGAGCTATAATGACAATTTCGACAAGTTTACTTCATTAAAATATGGCTGATGTGTAAACTACAACAACCACACTTGACTGGTTATTTTGTTCTACTAAACCTTTCATTTTGTAAACCACATTGCTTTTACAAGACACAGTTAAAGATTTAGATAAGCTGAATGGTTTGTCTCGAATTTTATATACTAGAGGATTTTGAAAACGCATCACCATATTTTTGCACTTTTTTCTTGCAAACCGTATATGTGATTGAAAAGTTACTCGCAGGTTGAAATGTGCAACCCAGAATTGGTATGATTCAGTCGTTAATTTGACTGTACTATCACGCGACGCTGCTGATGACGTCACATGGGTACATACAGCATACAACACCTTTCTGCACAGTTAAATGAAGCTATTTGATTATTTTTATTTTTAAATTGTGGCGTGTATGATACCATATCACCAAAAGAGTTTATAGACTTTTGCTAATTAAAAGTAATTGATAGCTTCAATATTTCGAAAATAAACGTCAAATTTGAACATCACTTTATAGCTCCTTTTTAGAAACATCTCCATAAGTTACCTTTATGCACGCTTTCATTACTGATATTGACTACATACATTGGCAGTCATATGGGGAAGACGTTTTGATGTAAATCATGGCAGGGGATCTGCTGTCATGTGATCGAGAACGTCTAAAAATACGTTAACGTCACTTGCACAATACAAAAGACACGTGATACAAGCATAATTTATGCATAATCTGTTATTTGTGTATGGCCTTAACCTCTTCCAATAAAATAGGACGTAAAAACATCGAAACTTTGAAAGGCACAAGACGTTGAATTTTATTACTAGACTATAGTAATCAGGATGGGTGGGGTATGTCGGTATTTTTAAAGGGGGATAATTTTGAGCATACCGAACTGTCAATTCATTTCTAATCGTTCAATGATGAATGTGTAATCGTGAAAGAAGCAAAATACGCAAACCTGTTGAGTCAGGAATCAAAACTAACGCGTGTTAATTTGCAGCTGAATTCGTGTTCTTCAAATTCGACCACCCCTGTCTTAAATCGGATACTTTTTCAATACCTTAAAGTAAATTTACAACCATGAATTTTCTAGGACACACTACAAGCTGGTCAGACTATAATATGCAATAACAATTATCTCGCTGACAGTCTCGTGGTTTGTGAAATAAAGTATTTAATCTGGGTGATGCGTTTTCAAAGTCCTTAAGTATATGTTACTTACAGGACTTAGAGTTAAGAGTGGGTAACGAAAAATTAATTTTCTTATTTCTCAACCAAAACATATGTTGTGGGTACTCAAAAGAACCGTCTCAGTGAGACGGTTCTTTTGAGCACCCAAAACATATGTTAAAATTGATGGGTAAGAAAATATTTACAATTTTACGCTGAAAAGTTTTGTTTATCTAAACCTGTGCATGTTCATGCAAGTGTTGCTACTAGCAGTGTTCGGCTGAGAAAACAAAAAAGAATATTTAAATAACCAGACAGTAGATGCTAAGCCATAATTATGTGTGAGAGAGAGAGAGAGAGCTGTGTAGGATATTGTCAGTGTTTGCCTTTAACAGTATTACCTCATTAACCAAATCTATCAGATGCACAGAACCGCTTACTTTTCTGTATGTATTTGTTGTTTTCTATAAGCCTTTCACCACCCCTCAGATGTACATCCAGAGTCATGTTACAGTACTGTATCATTGTTTGACGAATTTCTGTCCTACCATCAGCGTATAAATGACAAACATAGAAGAAATGGTGGGCATTCTCAATATCATCAGAATTTCAAGTACATAGTGGGTAGTCAGTATCTTAGAAATAACTTCTGAAAAAATGTAAGAAGACAAAGGTCAGGAATCGATATAATCAGTTCCCACACCTGACCTAGGACACCATATGGGAAAGTGACAAAACACAAGAAAACATCACATACAAGAGGGCCAGGAGGTCAGTCCCTTCCCAGTAGGTGATCACAAGGCTGCAAGGAACAGACAAGACAGCATGACAAACACGAAACACAAATACAAAAGGATCCACAAAAAGCACCGCCTTGATTTAAACTTTATTTCTTTGTATAAATACATAATAGCAAAATTACAAGCACTTAAATGTATAGTGACACATTTTATACGAAAGGGATTCAGAAGGAAAGTAAGAAAGAGGGCAAAGATCAGGAATCGATACAATCAAGCACCACACCTGACCCAGGATACTAATGGGAAAGTGACAATTTCACAATTAGACATCACAAACGAGAGCCAAGAGGTCCGTCCTTTCGCAGCAGGTGACCACAAGGTATTAATAAACAGACGCACGAAAGCATAACAAAAACAAGACAGAAATAACATAAATGATCCACAAAAGAAGCACCGCCTTGGAAGTCTATTGACTTTTGCGAACTGTATCCCTTTAGACGAATATGCGCTAAATTGTAACTGTGATATAAGGGCAAATACAAACTCTATGCCAATAAACTTAAAAACAAATTTAGTCATGTAACCAATGTGTGTAGATAAATGTAGAGCTTGTTCTAAACATACACAATATGAGTATGATTAGAACAAGTGACATTCACTGTTCTCATTAAGACAAATAAAACAACAAAAAAATACATAGTGCCAACCTCCAATGGGATAGGAGATGTTTACTGACTTTGGTATGAACCTTGTTGAAAAATGCATACGCCTAAGAGTAAAGACTAAAGGACAGACGACACACTGGTAAAGGTATACCTCGCTTTGCCGGTATTTACGCCTATTGCCGGTACTTCAAACGCCTATTTTATGGAATAAAATGGCGGCGCCCTGTCATTAAACAGCGGATGTGGTAGATGTTTTCATTTTGTTGGTGTTAATACTACATAGAAAAACATGCTGTATGCCAAAGGGACTATAGAATCAATCCTTTTTAAGTATTCAGCATGTACATGGCGATTTATGTAAGCATTTAGGAATAGATTCGAGTACCGATCTGGATGTAAGTCAGTTTTTGTTTTGATTTTCGACTTTAAAGTGATAGAATTTTGACCTGGGATACCTTTCTTTCACTTTATCTATGCACGAGTCATCCTCTGGTCACATAGCATCGGAAAGTTGTAACAGTTGAATTGTAAAACTTGTTTTATTAGAAAAAAAACGACTTTACGCACACCTTGGCGAAAGTACATGTAAAAATGTTTTAATACAGCTGGCAGAATGAAATACGTTGCATAAATCGTATGCATAATTAATCCTTTTCCTTCCAGCATGTCGGCCAGTCACACACACACACACACACACACACACACACACACACACACACACACACACACACACACACACAGGTCGTTATAGTCCAGTCAATATATACAGGAGGACCAAAAACAAATTGCAAGCAAAGGTATCTTTACAGATATAACCTACTTCGACCTGTATTTTACATACACAATAAAAATAGGACAAAATCGTAGGATATGAAATTTGAATTTTTTCATTGATTTTGTTTCGTCAGATTTCAGTCTACAGTCACTCTATATAATCCTAACAAATTAAAACTAGCATGACTTCTGACAGGGTTTCATCCATAGAAGTTAATGATTACATTGCTAGACGGCCAGGCATCATCTTAGGATCATCAAAAATGTTTGCTGTATACTTAAAATAGGACAATTACGGTATCTATCAGTACTGATGTACCCCGCCCACCAATGCAAAATACCGCTTTTTATAGCTATAACTTAAGAAACTTAAATTGCAACCATGCCTTTCATATCATGAGAAAAATTGCTGTCACAACCTCTAAGACTGAAATAGCTTATTTAAGTTCAATAGTTATAGCGGAAAATATCACTGCTGTAGGTAAAATAAATATAAATTTCTTAAGCCAAAAAAGGTACACTACCATCCCTCGGATATAAGCTACCAGATTTTACAGCTGTAGACCAAACAGAATATGTAGAAATACTATGAAAAACACCCTGGTTACTGCAACGTGAAAGGACTTCTTTGAATGGATATATGCAAATGGTCAGACAAGGATCGCTCTAAGGAGATTCATCCGCATTTTTTCATGTCATTGATGGACTTAAAGTCAAGTGATGAGATCTGTATTTATTCTACTTTGTGTTTTACAAGTGAACAATCGAAACGTTACAAATATACTTCATAGCCCCACAATTGACCAGTCACTGTGGTGGAAATCATTGGAAATACAACACTCTGAATCCTCCAATAAAGACATAAAGGATATAATCTTAAGGTTAGGAGGGTTACATACGGAGCTTAGTTTCCTTGGCGCAATAGGACAGTTGATGGGAGGAACTGGGTTGCAAGAGTTGTTAGAGGTAGTATATGCTGATACAGCAGTCCGTCATATTTTAACTAGCAAGGCAATTTCACAGCCTATTCATGAACACATTTTGATAGATGCAGCACTGTATGCAATTATCCTGTCTAAGATGTACAAAGTTCCCTTCCCATTTAAGGGGAAAGAACGAGAAGAAAAAATAAGGAACAGATCAGAGAAAAAACTTTTAAATATTCAGTTGATAATAAAGATTTTTCAGAAAAGACAGAAATCAGCTCAAATCCAACAAATGCAGTTTCTCGTTTGTGATGTCTAATTGTGAAGTTCTCACTTTACCATTGGTATCCTGGGTCAGGTGTGGTACTTGATCGTATCGATTCCTGATCTTTGTCCTCTTTTTTACTTCCAACACCTGGTTACGATAAAGAGATAGTTACAGCTGAATTAGTGCTTAGTAGCCTGGCCTCAGGAGATGTGGAAATTCAAGGGAGACAGGTATCTGAAGAAGAGAGCCTCAGGGCATAATCTTTATACCAAAACATCTTATACTTATTCACAGAATATGGTAAAGCTACCATATACTAACCTAGAAGTGTACAAGTTATTTCAAAAGGAATACCATGTTAACAGACGGAGTAATAGATTTGGGCTGGACTATCTACAGATCTGACCATAGAGCAAATGAGCCGCGACATGAGATTTCCAACAATGTGTTATGTGCGACCAGCAAAGGCTTAGACCAGCCTGCGCATACGCGAAGTCTGATCAGAGCCTTTGCTAGTCGCTTGAATATTCTAGGACTGTTAAGCTACTGATAGAACACCATTTGGAATTTATAAGCTTAAAAGGAGGCTACACAGGCTCATGTGAGTCTACACATGTCAAAATACCACATTGTTGGAAATAATATGTCACGGCTCAAATGCTTATTAGAAGTCCTAAACATCTGGTGGTCTTACACAGGGAGAAGCATGACAGAGGCACAGAGAACAATCTAGTTATTATCGATGACAGCTTGTGCTGAAATAAGCCATGCTATGGAAGAATTAAGCAACACTACATATCTGCTAAGTGAACAACATGAAGACAGCACAAAAGCGAGGATTTCTAGAGACAATTGTGATATGAGAGTTTTAGCCGAGTTTCTAGAAGCTAGGAACCCATTTGATGGGGAT
The DNA here is from genome assembly GCA_964019695.1 of Loripinus fragilis. Taxonomy (NCBI): domain Eukaryota; kingdom Metazoa; phylum Mollusca; class Bivalvia; order Lucinida; family Lucinidae; genus Loripinus; species Loripinus fragilis. The sequence continues at coordinate 32,376,918 of OZ026517.1, forward strand.
CAATCATTGAGCTGTATTTCATCAGGTGTAGTTGCAGATGATAACGATTCAGAGGTAGTAGATCCACAACTACTGTTTCGAAGATTGAGTTCAGCTGCAAGAGGAAATATCTAACCACAGGAACTATCAACTTAAATGTGTTCACATATGAACTAGCCACTCATCCACCAGCGCTGTTTGGAATGGACACCTTCATCAGAGCAGCTAATATACCACAGCCAGCAACTACTATAATATGGAACCAGTTTAATCTCGCTTCTGTCCTTTATACAAGGGGATTGCAAGTACGTCTTAGATGGTGGTGCATTTGTTCAACGGCTTCCACGGCCCAAAGGTTTAACACATGATAATATATACCACCAGTAATTCAAGTATGTCTGTCAAAAATATGGTACTGATTCAATTGTTGTTTTGATGGGTTTGCTGAAATGCCATCAACAAAAACACAACTCATATAAGGCGTAGTAAGGATAAAATAGATAATATGGCCACGTTTTCGTATGATATGACATTTGACATGAAAAAAGATGTTTTCCTGGCAAATCCACATAACAAGCAAAAGTTTATCAATAATTTTAGAGACAGATTTTCAGAAAATGGTATCCATACCATACAGGCATAGCGTGATGCAGAACTTGTCGATAGTGAAAATAGCTGTAGAGAGTACCATAAAATATATAACAGTTTTGGTTGGAGAAGACACTGATCTTCTTATACTGCTCTGTTACTATGCTTCTTCAGATGCAAATGTAATCTACTTAAAACCTGAGCAAAGAAGAAATGAGCCGCGGCATGAGATTTTCAACAATTTGACAAGTGTAGACTCTGATGGCCTCTGCAGCCTCCCGTGTAGCTTAGAAACTCCAAATGGTGTTCAGTCAGTAGCTTAACAATCATAAAATACTCAAGCGACTAGCAAAGGCTTTGATCAGACTGCGCGTATGCGCAGGCTGATCGGAGGCTTCGCTGGTCGCACACACCACATTGTTGGAAATATCATGCACTGGCTCAAATATGAAAACTGCAAGGGTGTAGGACATAATGGATACAAACTTGGAAAAGAGCTATGCAACAATTTGCTCTATATACATGCATTTCTTGGTTGTGACACAACATCTAGCGTTTGGGATTGGCAAAATGTTGGCACTGAAGAATTATTTGAAAGATTGCAATTTTCGTAAATGTGCTTCAGTTTTTATTAAAAGTGAAGATATTTCAACGGGTGATATTAACTATGGTGAGAAAGCTATGATCATTCTGTTTGGCAAGAAGCCTGAAGAGAAGCTAGATTCGATAAGATTGAGTCTATTTTTTGCAGAAAGTAGCAGGCAGTGTAAAATTTGTAAAGCCAGAAAATTACCGCCCACATCTGCTGCAACTAATTACCACTCACTTAGAACTTACTATCAACGGACCTCTGACACTTTGATAGGGTATCTGCCTATTTTTCATATGCTTCCCAAAACTTCCCTATGCATAAGATATCATTGGTATCCTTTTGAATAGGACGTTTGATGTATTAGGAACGAATTAAGGTTATATCTAGACAGGCAGACCCCTAAGACAAAACAGGAGACGCTACCAAAGGGGGTAGGGGTTGCAAAATTTGACTCCATCAAAACATTTAGAAATAAATTATTTTCACGTGTAAGGGTATTATATCATCAATACTCGATTACAAATCACAGTGAAAGTATTTTAAAGTCCAAAATCATGAGCATTTTAAAGATTAGTGTTGTTGTTGTTTCTTCTACCTGATTTGTTTAGAAATATTTTGAAGTGCAACTGTAGTCCATATTCAACCTTGATGACAATGTACTTACCTGGTGCAATATTATGCAGCACTGTTCTATAACCATTCATCCATGCGTAAAGTACACCTAGTCAAGGGCCATGTAGTTTATGTGTATTGGATAGATACAGTATGTGTGCAAAATAATCTACCAACTGAATTAAGTAAAAGGACAATTTTCATAATCCAAAGAAAAATATGCTAAAACGTTGTAATATTTCACGACTAATGGATTATGAAAAGGAAGCTTACTTGTACTAATTATTTCATTATACTGAGAAAAAAGATTTTCAAGAGAGCACACCAAAAATCCAAAAGCTAATGTTAGGGCTCGCGCAGACGTCACATTTTGGGCTGTGGGATATCATCCCCCCCCCCCCCGAGTCCCAACTAGCTTTTCACATATATTATGTAAAATATGAGAACACACTTACGTGCAAAAGGATTAGTTGGGACTCGGGGGGGAATGATGCTTTAAAAATATTTTTCTATTTCCTATATGTATAATACAAAACGTGACCATTTTAGCCACAAAATAAAGCCGTACATTCGTGGAAATAGGAAATCAAATGCAAAATCATAAATTAGAGACCAACAGCGAGCTTATATATGAAGATGGAAGCATTTTATCGACTTTAATTTTTTTCAAAATAGTAGGCAGCGATACACTGTGATTCCCATTACCACCGTCAGAGGTCCTTAAAGTATGGAAAGGTAGAACAGATTTGGCTCCAGAAGAGTGGGGTTGAGCTGTAAAAGGAAACAGACTTTTGGCCATACATACTGACAAACTTACTGCACCAGACAAGTTATTGAGCCTGTTTTGACGTAAATGTATACTGCAAAACGTCACATTGTACCTGTCGTAAACATGGCCTTATCTGCTCCCAGATTGCGGTGAATGTAAAGGAATCAGTTGTCTGAATTCTGTTCAAATTGACAATACAGACGATAATGAAGACACTGAACAGAATGATTATCAATGGTGAAGGAAATTTTTGATTCAAGAAATACTGTTGGATATTTGGCACAACTTCATAGTTTTCACATTGAGAGATGTTCTATCTTTTTATGAGTATTCTGTGAAAATGATAACCTCAGTTTTAATAGGCACCACACAATATCAAAACATTATCAAAAAAATATTTCAGTCATATCAAATATTTTAGAATGCCATTATTGACCAGTAAGTAAACTTTCTTGATATGGACACGTTTTTTTGTCCAGTCACTTTGGGTTACATCAGCAATAATTATCCAAATGCTAAAATATCTTTCCTCTAGTGTGCCATGTAATACAAAATTTGTTAAGATGTGAAAGATAGTACCTTCTCTTATTGTAAAACTCAAAAGCTTGTGTTTTGTGTGAGCATGAAATAGGGAAAAAACAAAAATAAATGACGATTTTGGACATTTCAAGTGGCATTTTGAGAAGCGCGTTTAAATTCACGTCCATGCAAACTTAATATGAAGACTTAGGAAACACAACAAGTGTTTAGTGTCTTCCTAAAAGCCCACTCTTTCAGATTGAAACGTAAAAAATATCATTTATCACATAATTTTGTAAATAAAATCACTTTCAAAAAAATGTTTGTGGATGTAACATTTCGTGTCCAACCATGTTACGTCTTGTCTTAATGTACTTAAACTCAATTATATATTGACAGTAAGAAGAGTGTCAACAGTTGAAATACGAATAATAACGAGTTGGGAACAATGGGGGGGACCAATCAGTATGCTTAGAACATTGAACACAAATAAAACTATTGACCTTCAATGTTGGGGTGTTTATGGTGTCCAGTATGTTATGTCAGCAACTTTTGAGAAAATCGATATATAAATGTACCTAAGCACTTTATCATCGAAAAATTGGCGCGCTTTTTGTCACGTGGGTATACGCAACTGAAATATATTGTACGCATCATAAGTGACGGTGTTGTTGGAGGTTGGAGGGAGATGAAAATACCCAGTGTTTTTTTTTAACATGACGTTACGTCTTGGCCAGCGAAAAACTGTCTGGTTGTTCATTTCAGTGAAGCTAAAACATGCAAAGGAACTGACATACAAAGTGTTGCATCTCTGTACATGTTGTTCATGTACAGAAAAATGTCGTTTAGTGGACAATGCTTATCAAAACGAGACTAATATTAAATGATGTAACGTGGACACTATCTTCGTGTATCTCCGTTACAGCCAGGTTTATAAAGGAGAATATTCAAGAGGGATCTACTTCACATTAAAGAGGTGATGCTGAATTCTGCGATAATGCTGTTAGTCAATCCATTGATGGTCTTTTCGGGTCTGCATGATAACAGTTACTTTAAATAAAGCCAAATATATTGAGAGTAACAAAGGCGCAATTAAAAAGTGTCCTGTTACATCTCTAACGCATTTTTATGTAATTTATTGATGACAATAACTCCATTATATCTTTGAAGCTCTTTTTTAAAGAGGAATGCTGAAACTGAGCTAGTCATAGTATAGTTCTGTAATATTGTAGTTGGAGTTCTATTCAAAAACACAATTACAGCAAAGATATAATGAAGACTCCATGATTCGTTTCCAGTTACATCACAAATTGCTTAAGTTCACCCTTTATTTTTCTGGTAATAATAATGTATTGTCCAACTATAAAATATTCCAAGGTAATGATTCCTAAATACAATAGTTACCCAAACAGGAAAAAATGAAATATTTTGTAAAGTAAAACATATAGCGCGAAGATGTATTGAAGACTCCATAATGTATTGTCCAGTTATATCACAAGTGCTTAATGTACATTTACACCTTAGTTTTGTGTAAACAAACATTTAATGTCTAGTATTTTGATACAACTAGAACAGTCAGACTCCGACAAAGGGGGTATCCCCTGGGCGGAAATATTGATAATCATTCATCAGACAATACCCATATTCAGACATGAACAATAGTTTGATGAAAGAAGTCCATATATGAAATTTGGGAAAAAAAATGGGTAATAAATGACTAAGTTAGAGTGTCCGCAAGTGTAAACTGATAGGTGGTGGTCATTTTGGCGGCCATCTTGGTTATTGGACAAAGTGAGAGTTTGATAAAAGTAATGGGCACCGTGAACTAATTATTTATCCCATAGACCCCAATGGTTAAACACTAGTTTTTGACAGTTTATTCTGCATCTCACAACACATGTGGGGCATCACCATATGCCTTAAGTTCAAGCCAAAACATAAATAAGGGGAAAAAGAAAGGAAAAAAAACATACCTTCACCCGCTCTTTTTTCAACTATTGCATGTTGTGTAATGGCTGCCATATTTTAGGAAAACCCCATCCTGGTTCAAATTAGAAATCACTATCTTTACTTTTTGGTCCAGAAAAAACACAATATAAATGCATCTGGTAGTAAACTACACACCAATTTGAAGAAAATTAAATTTTGCATCTGCTAGAGAGAAAAAAATATTTTTACTTCAGCAATATCATCCAATCAGAAGCATCCATTGCCGAAATAACAGCCTCGGAGCTCCTCTCAATTTTTGACCCATGGGATATGTTGCTATAATTAGTTCCCGGTCCCCTAATCCATATATGAAATTTGGAGGTAATAGAGTAATAAAAGATTATGGTAGATTGTCCACAAAAGCAAATTGATAGGCGGCGGCCATTTTGTCGGCAATCTTGGTTATAGTTCGTTGGACTAAACTGGTATTCGAACTTGAACAAGAGTTTGATGGAAGCTATCTATACATGAAATTTGGAAGAAATCCGATAAAAGTGATTAAGTTAGAGTGACCACGACGGAGGACACTAATAGGCGGCGGCCATTTTGTCAGCCATCTTGGTTATTATTCGTCAGACAAAACCCATATTCCAACTTGAATGAGAATTTGATAATAGCAATCCATATATAAAATTTGAAAGAAATCCGATAAAAAATGACTAAGTTAGAGTGACCACAACAGCGGACATTGATAGGTAGCGGCCATTTTGTCGGCCATCTTGGTTATCGGATGTCGGACAAAACCCATATTCGAACTTGAGCTAAAGGTTGATAAAAGCAATTCATATGTGAAATTTGAAAGAAATCCGATTAAAAATGACTGAGTTAGAGTGCCCACCACAGTGGATATTGGTAGCTGGCGGCCATTTTGTCGGCCATCTTGGTTATCTGATGTCGGACAAACCCATATTCGAACTTGAACTAGAGGTTGATAAAAGCAAACCATATATGAAATTTGGAAGAAATCTGATTAAAAATGACTAAGTTAGAGTGACCACGGACAGACGGACAGACAGACAGACGGACAAGCCAAAAACAATAGAGCTCCGCCAACATTCGTTGGCGGGGCCCTAACAAGAGAAGGATTTCTAAAATCAGTAGTTCAAAAATGGAAAAAGGGGAATTATTTTGTTTAAAGCCTGTTTTCAGTGTGTCGTCAAGCATTACATCACTAATTTATATGAATATAAAATTGCAAATAACTTCAAAATTACTGAAAGTTTTTTCTTCTTTTTCGAGATGTTGTAGGCAGCTGACTTAGCCTTGACGCTGCACTTGAAAATCGCTTCAATACACTTTTATTTTTTGGCAAAAGTTGGACACTTAGTGATTAGTGATGTAACGAAAAAAGGGTTGAACAAAAAAATGTGTCCATATTAAAAGTAAGAAAACAAACAATGTCAAGAAGTGAAAAACAGCACAAAAACAGCACATTTGAACGGGCGGATAGGTGTCTTATAATCCCACGAAAAAAAGGCAATTCCATATCCTCCGAGTTTGTCCTACTATTTGTATGTTATATAGGAATAGTTGTCTTGCACAAAAATGCAAAAAAAGTTTTTGTTGCATTTTGCTTGCGGTTTGGCCAAAAAATTGCTAGATTGACACGGACTATAGTCGGGGAACCAAAGTCGCGCGTATCGTGCAAAAACAAATATTTTTGCACTCGAAAGGTATACGGCTAGAATTTTGTATACTATAATAGTCTAAATAGTGCTTGATATGAAACCACTGTATAGCAATGCGACGAGAATTGCATTTCGCGGAAAAATGCATTTTTGTATGCCACATAGGTCTTGTTAAGCAATCTTTCATAGCATAGAAATTATGATGTTTCCCTTATAAATAAGTTAAAGAGCGTGCTTTTGGTCTTCAAAAGAACCGCCTCATTTAATAGGTCCATTTAAGTGCCCACAACATATATTTTTGTTGAGAAATAACAAAACTAATTTCCCATTACGCACTCTTATCTGTAGGATTAGTATGAGAAGCCGTTTGACTGCTCGATGATACAATAATACACTATAAAATGCATTTAAAGTATGGGCAGTCATTTGTGCACAAAAATAATCTTCTTAGGGACATTTTTGTCTTTACAAGTACTATGCGTTACATTTCTGCATCTCAGACGGGGACAGACAGGTTTTCCATGGTGATATGATTATAGTTATACGAGTTTTTTTTTTTTTCATATTTATTTTACCACTGTTAAATGAAATTATTGTTTTCAGTAGATAAAAATGTCCTTGGTCCCTACAATGACCCTCTGTTTCAAAGCTGCTGTAAATATGGAAGATAAACATCCTTTAAAACTTGGTAATTTTTATTTATGTGTTAAACTGCTCTTAAGTTGTCCTGGTATGTAACTACACACCCGCTGGCATGAACTAAATTACTAAGTATCAAATTATCGTGGTTTCATATTTTTTCTTTTCCGCTACCTTTTCTAGTTTGCCATAGAAAATAAAATAAATTATCATAAATTATGTCCCAAACGTCTGTCTAACTGTATGCAGTGTTTAAACACATTCACTTTAAAATTTATTTATTTATGTAAAAAAAATGCAATTCAAACCACTTCAGCGGGAGGACAAAAGTGAATAAGTAAGCACGCAATTTTTTTACGAGATATGCTTCCAAGCGATATATAAAAAAACTATCACATACATTTTGGGGCAATATATGCAGTTTTAATGAGATTTGAAGAAAAGATATCTTTAAATTTAATTTCGAAATGGGGGTGCCCTAATTAACATACTTTAAAAATCACTAAGCAGTATTCTTAGATGACCTCCACTGCTTCTGGGGTCTACGCCGATGTTTGTATTATTAAATAAACTCAATAATTTTCAATCCTGAACTTTTTTGATAAAAATATATAACATTTTGAAAAATATTATTTTGACATGTTCTTGCTGGGCTTCCGTAGAAAGTTGACTGCTCTGGCGTTATGCAAGTCGATCGAGTCTGCTATACAGTGTTTTCAGATACACCATAGAATTACCTTTGCAACCATATAAAATACAACTGTATACCTTTCGGGTGCAAGGGTTAGCATTTTTTCTACCTTGGTTCCCCGACTACTATTAACCACCTGAATATCTATAACCCTTAATGCGCCAATCGCAACAAAAGTCGTCTGCTTTTTTCGTCTGCTGAAATGTTTTAGAAGCCTCTATGACAAACAGTCTGCACCCAGATCAGACTGTTCCTATATGAGCAGTCTGTTCTGGGTCCACACTCTTTGCTTCTATACTTAAATTCGTCATTAATGTTTGGCAATAATTTGCAGCAGACGACTTCAGCAGACGATATTTTCAGATGCATTTTTTTTCTTGGCGCTTTAATGGTTAAAGAAAGTCGCTTGTATTCCTATTTTGTAATTTGGAATGACATTTCTCGTTTTATACATAGGTTTCAATGGAAGAATTATTCATAAAAAATAAATGAAAGTTCGTCTTCACCATCAAAGACCAATAATAACTTAATCAAACAGGGAAAAGTAGCTAGGTCAGTAGCAGTGCGGATTGGGATGCAATCGGTACTGAAATCGATCCCGTGTCTGACACATTCCTTTTATAAAAATATGGTTATGAAATTATTTTCTACTTATTACCCACTGATTCAAACAGCAACTTTCAAAAGATTGAACGCAAGTAGTGGTAAACTGCCTTTGTGTCGTTAGGATAACTCACATCCCTGATATGAACCCAGGCAATTCATGTGCTTTTTTTATTCAATAACTTTATACTCAAATGTTTCACGTTACGTTTGATGAATGTTGTCTTATTAGCTGGCGTATGCATGCCACAGTGACGCAAACGGAATCAAACCAGGAAATAATTAAAATGACTGATAAGCATGCTGACTATTCACCAAACAGGAATGAAATAACTGAATACATTACACCATCAATACTATTGTAAAGAGTGCCTTCATTTTACAGAAACATTTTCCGTTTCAATGAAATGAAAATGTTTCCTCAAATTGGCAAGTACCATTGCGCACAGATGAGATATTGGTAAAGGCCATAAAAATGGTGAAAAATCTGATATTTTTCTTATTTTTCATCAAAACATAGTAGGTACACGTTAGAACCGCCACATTGAGGCAGTTCTAGCAAGTACCTACAGTCTACTTTTTAGAGCAAATAAAGAAATAATGTATACCACTTTACTATATAAAAGTGTGGTGTAAGCCGGTGCATTTTACACTGGGCGTGCTATCTTGATGATTCGATGTTTTATAAACATGCTTCCAAGGGATACCCCTTTTAAGAACATATTTGACTTCACTACAGCTGGTGACTGGGACTGTGTGGCGGCAGTAGAACGTCTTCCTGCCCTTCCCTATAGTGTAGATTTTATATTTTTGTCCTTTTGGGATCATGGGTTTCATTGTGGAACTTTGAAACTATCCTCGACTATCCTAAGTTCGTGGGCCTAAGCAATCCGAGACAGCTTCTAAGATGGGAAATGAAAAGAATGTGTAAATTCTTACCTTAACATGAGTTTTTATTACTTTCCCCTATATCTGATTCAAAATTGGAATTGAAAACGACAAGGAATTTATAAAATCGTTTTGTTTACAAACATGTGTATTGTAGCATGAGCGGCCATCTTGAGTATTGTAAGTTCGTGACGTCACTAGTCTGGTAATTCCCGCCCCTTAAGTTAGGCCACACAAATTAAATATTTGGTTGATATAAAAGGAAAATGCAAGTTGATTCTTCAAATAATGATTGCAATCATGCATTCCAACAATTAGAGAAAACTAGTGATGATTTCATATTCAATCAAACTTCAGTGTTGATTATGTAATTGTGACCATGTGAATAAATCAGTCATTCTTTCCTACCAGACTGGCAATGCACACAATAGCCAAAAATGACACTATTTTCCAATCAAATATGGCCAAACAGATTACTCAAGATTTTGGCAAGTACAATATAATGCTTAATTCTTTTGTCATGTTTTTATAGCGATCTAGGAGATCAGCCATTTTTTTTAACTTTCTTGCTAATTCTGGTATGCATTGATAAGCAGCCCCAAGTTACAACAACCCAATAATTAAAATGTCTTTGGCCTTCCTGTTCCCGGAAAACACATGACCTTGACCACCATACTGTAAACAAATTGCAGACACGCTTGCAGTAAGTGCAATTTTTATTTTTATCTATTTTTGCCGTTTAGATACTACACAAAATTGGGAATAAGAATAAATCAATAGTTTGTGAACTTTGCATCATGATTGCATATACTATACCTGTTTGAAAGGCAATTTCGAGCCGATGCTATTCAGTGAAGTGAGTTGACAGTTGCAAACAGTTTTTTTTACTTTTAGAATGATTACAGCAGCAAAGACACGCAAATACAGCGCATGCATAATGACGTCACGAACTTGGGATATCCACGAACTTGGGATATTCTACGATATTAGAGGGTCACTGATGAAGCCTTAAATGGCAGAAACTAGCTAGTCTGGCCCAGAAAATATGCACACTCTAGTTTCAATCCTTAATGCAGTCTTTGCTTCCAAGGGATACCCCTTTTCAGAACATATTTGAAATATTCAATTTTTAGCTCAAAAATTAAAATTAAATATCACTAAAGCCCCTTTAACGATGACAAAACACATAAAAATATGCTTATTTTGCACTTGTGTGCACATGCCATTTTACTACCCTAAACCTATATCTCCTGTACATAGGTACGTCAGCAACAATAATGTGACATTGGTAATTTTGGTTAAAATCATCAACGTAATATACTCAACTACAAAATAAATCCGCCAGTTTTCAATTTGTCCCAGGTTCGGATATGAATTTAAGATCAAAAAGATAGCCCTAATAGGGCATGCAAAACAACAAACAGAGCAAATGGAATTCTAAAAAGCCAGTCGTGTGAGCTTTTCAGTTGCATTTTAAAATTCAAAATTATTGCACTTATTTACCGAGAAATAGCCATTCAAAATTTGACGATGGCGTTCTCATAACACAATTTTTGAAACATGTTCAAAATAAAGTTAAAATTTGATTTCTTGAGCACATTAGATTTTCTGGGTCTGTACTGCTTGCTGTTCAGATTTGAATAATGAAATTAAAAATACCTCCCAACAACCCTTAAAACGTAGATAGAGTGGTCCAATTGATAAAAATTGGAGATTCCCTTAGGCTTAATTCCACCTTCCTTGCAGCGCTTTGCCCAAAATTGCTGTGTTTCCTTAAAGTTAAGTACGACTGAAGTTAAGCATTGATATTTCAACATGTTACATTACATGTTTAATAAATTGTCAGGATCGATGCAGTACTTATGGTCAAAGATATAATTGTGATCTACAGAAAAATACAACTATTTTCATTTTGATCAGTTCGAAACGTTAGTTTTTCGCATCCTAAAATATCAATACTTAGCTTAAGTCTTCCTTAATTTTGAGGAGGCATCGTAATTTTGGGCCCAGGACATTGTTTATTGGAACCCTTTACACGAGAAAACAATCCGTAATATAAAAAATAAACCTGTTTTGGCTAAGTGAAAATGCATGATTTTCATGGTAACTCTTGATGCGATTCTCAAGAATGGGGGTGTATCTAAAAATATCTCGTATCTCACCAGCAACTCATTCTAGAATACAAAACCGGTTACCAAATTAATGCTATGGCGGATTACTTTTTTCTGGTGGTCCGATCATATTCATGAATAAAAATAAAAACATTAGAAATGAGAGATAAATCATAGTAAAATTAAAGTGGGTACCTACAGGATTATCTAAACACCAGCTGCTAACTTTCATAGACTACGAAACTGTGCATCATCGTACAATGGGTGGCATGGCTATCGCATACTGACCTATCTGGTTAGAGCATTGTGGTGGGTACATGCGATATACTTCTTTCCCAAGTGCGTCGCGAAATCATGTGATTCGTCCGATTGGTTGATTCAAACTTGTTATCAATCTGCGTCATCACGCGTCAGCGAAACCGTTTTTTGATCTGGCCATGTGCGCAATGTTTTCAAAAATGTTTTAGTGAAGAAATATTGTCATTATGTCGCTAAATACTGTAATACTAATCATTGTTATTTACGGAAGCCTATATGTGACATTGTGTTTTGTGTTATGTCCTTTTGATTTCGGCATTTTAACTATTGAGTTTTCTGTTTTGTGTACAATGGTGCACATTTTAAACGGCGCACTTCACGAGGTAGAGCCAAGACGGAAAACAAACGAGGAAAGAAAGACGAGAGTATAAGTATTTTAATTCATCCGTCGTTATGTTAGTTTTAACATATTTGAAATCGATACAGCCGGTAACTATCACAGTCATAAAGTCTACCAGAGGCTCATGGTTTGATTATGCTACATACTTCGTTCTCGCTGTGAAAGTAGTCACATAGACCAAGTACTATTCAATATAAAACAGTTCGACTGACTATAATAGTTCGATCCATTTATATCGACCCATTTAAATTGTTACAGAAATTAATTCTGAGATTTTATTCTGTAGGTCTAGCTCTGATACAGTGCAATAGAAAATATCATGGCATTTAAGGCAATACGTATCTATCTATCTATCTATCTATCTATCTATCTATCTATCTATCTATCTATCTATCTATCTATCTATCTATCTATCTTGAGGTTATCTGTCTGTCAGTCTGTCAGTCAGTTTAAATGCTGTTTTCAAACGTCACGACCACTGCCATATACATTTCTTGGGTTTATCTACCTTTCTGTTTGCCTAAATGCATTTTTCTACCGCCTACCCCATATCACAACACCCCCCCACCCCGCCTACGAAATGCTTGAGTTTTTTCATGTCTGTCTGTCTTTCCACCTATCAGTCTGTCTGTTTTTCTTTCTGTATAAGAAACAAGTAAGTTTTACAAGGGAATTTCATAATCACTATGATGACGAGACACAGTACACGGACAGTCGCACGGCAGGAATAAAGCACTCAAAGTTAATCAGTCAGTTTTCTGGCTCTTTTCTTCAGCAAAATGACTGCAAACGTACATGTATAAAATCACTACGAACTTCACCACAGAATTAGAAGACAATACAATAATCTCACACACAATGAGAGCAACAAGGAATAATGAATTAACAACAACATAATCAATGCCTTAGAACGGACAGTGGTCGAGATAACAAGGAAGGGGCTCTTCACCCTAGATTCTGCTATTGTACAAAAAGCTGTTTTCCATTGCCTACCCTATCCCCACCAACCACCCTATAAAGTTCTTGGGGTTATCTACATGTCTGTCTGTCTGTCTTCCTACCTACCTGCCTGTCTGCCTGCCTGCCTGCGTGTCTGTCTGTCTGTCTGTCTGTCTGTCTAATGTGGTGGCGTGAACAGACAATCGTTATATTGCAAAGCTATATGTGTACTTATATACTTTTTTTATTCATCTGACTTTTATCTTTGGCCCTCTTACTTCATATTTTGTATTTTGCCTTTTGTGTTTTAAATTTTGTCTTCAGAGAGGTTGCTTTCCTTTATTGTCTTTTGCCTTTTGCGTTTTAACTTTCAGCTTTTTACTTTTGTGATTTGTGTTCACACTTTTGTATATTGTATTTTGACTTTGGGTTTTCGCATGCTAGTTCTATGATAAAAAGGCATTCCAGTACCCCATCAAATTATGGCAGCAGACAAACATACAGACAGGCAGACAATTGAAAGCGTATCGGATATGGGAAGGCCGTGGAAATAGATTGATAGATAGATACGTTTTGCATTTAATGCCATCTAATTTTCGATTGCACTTTATTCGACCTACAGAATATTAAATAAATTGTGATTATTAAAATGAGTCAAACTGTCGTGTACAGAATTGTCATAGATCTATTTGAATACTTTCACAGATAGTATGGTTGAACGGAAAACCTACAGTAGACTTATTGGACTGAGATATTTACCAGCTGCGTGGATTTCAAATGTAAAAAAAAACCGTTACATTAAAATACTTGTACTTTTGTCTTTCTTACCTTTTTTTATTTCCATCTTGGTTCAATCCCTATGAATTGTGTTGTTTAAAATGATGTACAACATCATACACAAAACATACATATGTATGCACATTCATATATGAGCCACGTCATAAGAAATAGTAAGTGAGTATGATCAGGAAATACCACAATCACAAACTGCAGACAACCCCGTGGCACCGTGAGGAAGAGTCGCTCAACCATCACGAGACACCAGGAAGACAAATTAAGCAAAGCAATTAGCTCTCTCTTCCCCATCAAGATGATTGCAATACTAGAATGGACATAAAGTAACGTACAACAAAACATAGAACAATTACAGACTCCCACAATGGGAGCTACAATTATCAAAAAGTCAACAACAACAGAACCACCGCCTTAGAAAGGACAGCAGCCTAAGCCACTGGGGAGCTTAAATGCATTTTACTGGTACCAAATCTTCGCCCTAGATTCTGCTGTTGTTAAAGTACAAGAAATGTTCAGCTCGCGTGGAGGCCATCTAACTAATGCAATGTATCATCATGGAAAAACACTCTAATCAAATTACTACACCATGATGAAACAAAGAAAAGGGCTCATGACTCACAGATAGTCAGAGCTAAAAAAAACCTCAAGTTGAGCCACGGTGGGTCCAGCTACAGATAAGCATCAGGTACCAACCCACCGATTAAAGCTTTACGTCAGAGCCGTCATAGAGTCTGAGGCCTGAGCCACCGTCGTGAAAACCTGCATTTTGAAATGTGAGAACAAAAAGGTACTGATTAGATGTGTCCTCACAATGCTGGTCAACACACTTTTTAAAGTTTAATATCTTATTTCAAGATTCTAACACACCTATACAGCCAATGCTAAAATCTGTGATATATCAAATGAGGAAGACGCGCGCTAGCTGACGTCATTTGTTACTGCAAAATGAGTCAGTCATGGCGTTAGACGGTGTAACGTCGTTTTAACGCTGGAAAGACGTAACTTATACATGTAAATATATGCGACACAATCCAACTATTGGCGGGATTCCCTCATAGCAATGGCGGAAAGTTGGAAGAAGGTGAAGACTTCAAATGTTTTTTCGTCGTTTATTGTGTGTTAGAATCGAAATAGATCAACTCTATTGCGTGTTTTGTTGAGTAATAATTAACTGTTTGTCGGTCAGTTGTACGAAGATAAATTACTCGTGCTGTGCGCTCATGATTTGATCTTCTTTACAACTGACCTACAAACAGTGAATTATTATTCAACAATTAACTGCTAGAGCTGACCTATTTCTTTATTATAGTAAGTTTTTGAAGCTTAGAAGGTCAATTCGAGCCCAACATAGAAAGTTGGAAAATTGGAAATTCGAAAACGAGATGTCTAGCGATAAGGCTAATTGTCACTGTTCTAATACTTTATCGTTTCCCAGTGGATGCACAGCTGATCTGCGCATTTTGTTTTCTGTATGTGTAAAATGGAATTCAGTTTGTATTGGACATCCCTTTGATAAGTTCATTTTTCTATATAAACATGTATTTGTCTATAGCTACACAGCCAAGTTTGTGTTAGACCTGTTAGAAATCCGAAAAGCCAGATTTTCTCATGATGAGGCTCATATGTCAAAGATTATACAATGCAACTACTCATATTTGGCGTGAAAACTACCGGTCCCAATTCACACAATTTACTTTTATTTTACAAGAATTACCAAATTAATGCAGGTTCACTGAACGACTACCGAAACCTGGCACTAACGACTGAGGAAACGTGGCACTTTTTGGTTGTCTCTAACTTGTAAAGAACAAGTCCTAGGGCAAAAAGTAAAATTTCATTTAAATAAAAGAGCATCAAATGTGATTTTTATTTTAATGCATGCCACCATTAAAATGCCGTAAAGTATCTGCTCGGCATGATGAACTGGCTAGCACATTAAACCAGTGACCTTGACCTATATTTTACAAGCTCCAATGGCTAGTATTTTTATATTTGTATGTCAACCCTTGTGGTCTTATCAACCATAATGCTTAACACTATCAAACATAAGGCATGAGGCATCCCCTCAACATCTTAAGTCAGCACCCATCTTAATCTGATGACTTCGACTTAAATTTCAAGCTCCATTGACATTTTCATTTTTTGTCCACCTTCTGGATCTCGTTAATTATTTTGTCTACAACCACCAAAGCGTGCATAAGGCATCTCCTCAAAATCCATTGACCTAAAC
Source organism: Loripinus fragilis (assembly GCA_964019695.1). Classification (NCBI taxonomy): domain Eukaryota; kingdom Metazoa; phylum Mollusca; class Bivalvia; order Lucinida; family Lucinidae; genus Loripinus; species Loripinus fragilis. The sequence continues at coordinate 32,393,148 of OZ026517.1, forward strand.
TGAAATCAAGTTCTAGTTGGTCAACACATTGACCTATGACCTATATCTTATGCTTTATTAACAAAGGCCCAATGACTTTGTCTCTCTTCCCCCAGCGGATGCAGCACCAACTTCCATGGAATTCTTGTTCTTTGTCAAAACACCCCCGTTTCATGTATGCTAATTACTTGTTGTGGCTGTGTAGCCAAAGTACATCGCGTCAAAGTCAGAATGCAAAAACATTTCTGCCAATCCATCTATGTTTTTTTTAATCTAAATTGAAATCACACGTTCATCTCATCAAAATTTCAAGTAATGTAGATTGAACCTTGAAGAAATCTGTATTAACTTAATTCAGAATGAAGATTTCATACATCTAAATAAACCAAGTATTTAATTACTTGGAAATAAAGCAAAGCAATGTCAGGAACGGGTACAATTAATTTCTAAACCCTGCCCATAAAACCACAAGGTAAAAGAGTCACAACGAGATTGATGGGAGTAAACAAATGACATATGATAAACCAAGTAAGTAGAATTTTTCAAACAGGTGGTGACTCTGAATTCAAACGTAACTGAATAAAAATTACAGCCTAAATAGGACAATGAAATGATAACACAGAACAGCAAGTAACCACAGCAAAGCATCAACTTGGAACGGTCAGTAATGCGTTACTAGTGGATCTAAGTTAACTTTACGAGGGTTCAGTCCCAATCCTCACTTCCGATGTGGTTCTAAAACATGCATTTGAATGGCCCACGTGGAGGTTTCCAACTCATCAATAAATCAACACAGACAACAAAGGAATCATAGGTTAAACCATGGTGGTTCAAGGATGAAGAGTTAACAGAAACTACGCGTACTCTGACATTTCACATCATCACTGGAACACTGGAGGAAATGAAAGCCAAAGTTGAATCCTGGTGAGCCAACACACAGAGTACATGTAACGGTTAATTTTTGTGACAACTACTGCTAATTTCATATGTTAAGTAAATACAAGTTTTTTTAAAAATAAAATTAATTAGGATTACATTTTGTTGCTCTTCTATGGATGATGTAAAAGCTTCAATGCTTCATGTGTCTGACATGTGTATGCAATGCAAAGTAGGGAAGGGGGCAAAGTTCTGGATTCGATACAATCAATAACCACCACACCTGACAGTGGATACCATATGGGAAAGTGACAAATACACTAAAAACATTAAATACAGGAGAGCCAAGAAGTCAGCCCTTTCCTAGCAGGTGACCACAAGACTGCATGACACAGACAAGACAATATAGCAAAGTCAAACCCATAAAAAGGACCCAAAAAAGAAATACAACCTAGGAATGGTCAGTAAGAAAATTCCTGTAGGGCTTCAACTAGTTCCACAGCACCAACCTCACCCTTAATTCTGATGCGGATCAAGACACATATATGTTTGGTTCACATGAAAGATCCCTAACGTATCCATGACTCGTCTCCAAGTACATATAAATCAAGATACAAAAAGGAGATAAAATAAAGATAAGGACTCAACAGAACATACAACTGAATACCGTAGCAAAAAAATCAAACAGTTAAACCCTGGAGGGCCTGACAGCAGACACAGCATCAGGCCCAAACCCTCTCATTTATAGATAAGTCTTTAATTTGGAACCGTCAAAGCAAACCTCTTAATTTTCTACCACCACTGTCATAATATTAAGGAAATCTACTGCAGGTGTAATTAGTTAATAGAACTTGTGTTCACTGGTACATGTATATAAAGCAAGACGTGAGTGTTTCAGAGTTTTTTTCAGTCGGCCTTTAAGTCCAATGAACAAATTCACTGACGTTTCAAAATCAGTTTTTGGGTTTTATAAGGCTCAGTATCGCCAGATATTCATTTAACACGTCTTCTTATCATACATTTCTTAACATGTTGTTACATCAACTTGATCTTCCAGTGTTCCAAACTCTATGTGACCATTGAGAATAGTATATCAGGCTATCCTTCTTGTATATCAACATTTTCTCTGCGCTCTTATTGAATAGAGATTCCAGTTTTACACAAGCTAAGAAGCAACCATGTGCGCTAAACACTCTTTGTGTTTTAACAACGGCAGCAACTAGGGCACATATTTGGCCAGTAAATATATCTAAGTAAGAATGACGGCAAAGATCAGGAAACGATACAATCAAGTACCACACCTGACCCAGGATACCACATGGAAAAGTAACAAAAACACAATTAAACATCACAAACAAGAGCCATGAGATCAGCTCTTTCCCAGCAGGTGACCACACTGCAACAATAAACAGACGCGAAAGCATGACAAACACAAGACATAAATAACACAAATGATCAACAAAAGAAGTACCGCCTTGGAAACATCAGTAAAATATTTTACTCGAGCGCTTAAACCAGTTTCACAGCGCCAACCTCACCCTTAGTTCAGATGTGGATCAAGACACATAGATGTTTCCAACCCCAGTGGCCTCGGCTGCTGTCTGTTCTGAGGTGGTGCTTCTGTTTTTGATGATTCATTGTTTGTTGTTGCTCCCACTGAGTCAGGTCTTTGTTTTATAGTTTACTTCTTTTCTAGTTTGTTGTCATCTTGCCGAGGTATAGACAGCTGGTTGCTTTACTTTAATTATGTTGTCGTTCTTTGTTTCTTCCCCTCTGGTGCCATGGGTTAGTCTGTGGTCCATGCTTGTGGCATTTCTTGGCCCTACTAATCTGTTTAGGGTGCTTCTATTTAGTTCTGCTTATTGAGATCAATAAAACAGAGTCGGACACATTCAACATAAAACGGGGTTAGTGTCTTGAAATTATCCTGTATCTCTCAGGTCTTTAAAAAGCGTATCAAGCAATGTAATCCCTGGCGCCTCAGCGTTTCCCGCCATGGCTCTATTTGCTGATTGGAAACACAGTTTCCGTACACGAAGATGTCAAATCCAACAACTGAGTCTGCAGCTGTGTGTCTAAAGAGGGTTGCAGAAGCACAATTCTTTGTGCCTAGGTCACAACGTAGATCATCTGGTGCTATCTAGAATAGTTCAAAACATCTAAATATGAGATGGGTTCTGAATGCTGAAATCGCTGTCGTGATTTTTTATGTTTGTTTAGGATACATATTAATTGTCGTCTACATAATGTAAATCAATGCTGCACAAACTTAATAATTTGTCAAAATATACCAGAATTAATTGTACTCTAGATTGGCCATTCATTTGAGGGAGGTATGATGGAACAAAATTAACAACTCCACACTGTTTAGCAAGATGACCACATTAATCTTGCAGAGTCATGATTTAACCTGAAAATAAAAATGATAAATGAATATATTTAATTATTAATAGTAAAACATCTTTGGGTGCACAAATATATGTTTTTCTGTGTTGTGTTTTGCTGACTGGTTTTACATAATATACATGCATTTAACCAACTATTTAAGTTGTTTTTTTTTTATAAAAGAACAGCTGATTTGATATCCGTGAAACTACCAAATGTTAAGGTATTCATAGGTACAATTATTGCATTTTTATGGTAAAACCAAAGATCTCCAGTAGGACACACTGCGCTCACAAACAGTAATTTGAGTACAATTTAGTTATTTCCAGAAAGACAGATACACTCATAGATAGATAGATTAATATATGGATGGATAGATAGATATATACAGTAAATATACATGTATGTAGATAGATATATAGATAGTTAGATACGTTTTGCCTTTCATGTCGTGTTATTTTCGAGTGCACTGCATCAGACCTACAAAATAAAATCTTAAAATAAATTTCCGTAACAATTAAAATTGGTCAAACTATTATAATGGACCAAATCGTATCGTATTGAATTGTTCTAGGTCTATTTAAATGCTTAACGGAGAGAGAGAGAGAACCCACTTTGTAGCATGACCTGTATATTTTTGACTTTATGATAGTTACCGACTGCATGATTTCAAATGTTAAATACCTCACTAACATTATATGTACAATTAATGCATTAAAATACTTACAACTTCGTTTTTCGCCAGTCTTTTCGTCTATATCTTGTCTCTACCTCGTGAATTGCGCCGTTTAAAATGAACAACATCGTACACGGAACACATAAACAAGAAACTATAAAATACGAAAGTAAAAAGTCAAAACACCAAAATAAAAACAACATAACACAAAACACAATGTCACATATAGGCTTCCGTAGTTATTGTTTAGCTACCAAAGGTTACTTGATGTTTCCACAAACGGATTATCTATAGTGTTTTGAGTAATGCATACCGCGTATAAACCCAAAACCATTTTTCAGTCGTGATGTGCCGTAGCAGACAGGTCGATCATTTAAGTATCGCGCCTGCGCAGACAATGCGATGCTAGATGCTATATTAATGCTAAGACAATGCAATCTTAACCAAATGGTCTGATATTGAATATTAATGAAAATGTTTTATTAGTAAAAAATAATTGCAGGAAAGTAAGAGTGTGTACCTACAAAATTACTCGCACTTCACTGAGGTACTAAATCTTGCACCGATTCTTATCTAATGGTCTGACGTGTAAATGGTCTTATTCTTATGTTCTTATATTCATGAATAGTAACGAAAATATGAGAAATTATGGGAAAATACAAGAAAACTAAGGGGATGTGCCTTCAATTTTTCATATAATTAAGTGGCTCATTGCCCTAGAGTACTAACGTGCAGAGGGCCTCCATGCAAACTAAATAATTTTTGTGTTTTAACAGTGTAAATATTTGGTGCCAATAAAATGCATTTAAGCCCTCGGTGGCTTAATTTGCTGTCATAGCTATATGATGATGTATTATTATTTCAGAATTATCCCGCGCAACTGGCGATGAGGCATTCAACATAGGCGCACTTCTAATCGAACTTAAGTCCCTACTATAGTTCTTACGTAATAGATGCGCACGCACGTTTACACCCGAACGACTAAAGTTGGATCTTTTAGTTGGTTGGCAAGTTAACCAAAATAATAGCTATGTATGCTCCACTTCAATTCTTCGTCGTAGGCAAAAAGGATTTTATAAACTGCACAGCGCTTTCTAATAATCAATTACGAATAAGTTGGACCACAAATTATGCTCAGCTAGGTTTATTTTACAAAAACATATCATTTTGAGGCTACTGACCGATCTTGAACCCATCGTGCTAGATCTTGAACCCATTGTGCTAGATAGGTCTAGAGTAGGGAACCAGCCTATCTACTAAAGTAACGGTGCTCCGACCATCTCTAGTAGGTTCGTGACGTCACCCTAGTAGCGACTATAGGCGTTCGAATCAAACTTTAGTTACTATAGTAGGGACTATAGTTCGATTCGAAGTGCGCCATAGTCGTACGTGAGGTCCAAAAATGGCCCAGTGGCACTGAGGGGTTATAGAATTTTGAAAAGATGATTTTGAAATAAAGATTAGTAGACAACAAAATACAAGAAAAATTACCCAGCATGCAAAAAGTTAACCTGAATTTGTTCCAGGTGACTCTACAGTTAACCAGCTAGTAGACATATATAACACCTTCTGTCATTCTCTTGACCAAGGCAAAGAAGTCAGAGTAGTATTCTGCGATATAAGTAAAGCCTTTGATAGAATCTGGCATCAGGGGCTTCTCTATAAACTTGAATCTGCTGGGATTTCTGGTTCTCTTCTGTTGTGGTTTAAGGAATATTTAAACGATAGGAAACAGAGAGTTGTACTTCCAGGTTAAGCTTCTTCTTGGGCATTTATTAAGGCTGGCGCACCTCAAGGATCTATTTTAGGTCCTCTCCTTTTTCTCATATATATATTAACGATATTGTAGATGACATACATTCTTGCATAAGGCTTTTCGCTGACGATACTAGTCTCTATATTATTGTAGATAACCCCATAAGCGCGGCTGACGAACTAAACGCTGTTCTTGCCAAAATACATGCTTGGGCAGTCAGATGGCTTGTATCATTTTACCCAGCAAAATCTGAGTCTATGATACTATCACGCAAACATAATAAACCTTTTCCACCCACCACTCAGCATGAACCAGAACCTGATTAACAACGTTAACTCCCATAAACATTTAGGACTAACATTCTCACAGGACTGCTCCTGGCACGATCATTTAGAACTTGTGAAAACTAAAGCATGGCTTCGTATAAATATTATGCGCAGACTAAAATTTCAGCTTGACAGGAAGTCTCTCCAAACCATATATATATATCTTTTATAAGGCATCTTCTTGAATATGCCGATGTTGTATGGGACAATTGTACCCAACAAGAGGCTAACCAGTTAGAAAAAAATCAAAATGAACTGCCCGCATTGTTACGGGAGCAACCAAACTTACATCAATTCAATCTCTATTGTCTGACACAGGGTGGGAAAGTCTCACATCGAGAAGAGAAAAGCACAAACTCGTCCTCTTCTATAAGATGATCAATTCTTTGGCACCTGAATACCTCTCCTCATTTGTACCACCAACTGTTGGTAATATAAGTCAATATAACTTGAGTAACGAGAAGAACCTTCAGACAGTCCCTGCAAGATCCCAACAATACTACAACTTATTTCCCCCTTCAACCACGCGTATTTGGAACAGCCTTCCAGACGATACTAAGAACTCTCCATCGGTTGAATCCTTTAAACATAAACTCAACAGCAACATTACCAAACCACCACCTTACTACTTTTCTGGTTCACGATTAGGACAAATATACCATGCCCGCATACGATTGAACTGCTCACTGAGATATCATCTTTTCCAGAAAAACATCATGATAATCCTGTATGTGAATGCGGTGAGATTGAAAATACTTCACATTTTTTCTTACACTGCAATCTCTATGGACAATTAAGGCATGCTTTGCTTGATAGAGTCTCGACCTACTGTCGACCAACGGTAAATGTTTTCTTATATGGTAATACTGATCTGACAGATGTTGAAAATGCAGAGCTCTTTTCAGCTGTGCAAGATTATATATTAAAAACAAAACGTTTCAGCTAAAAAAACAAAGGTACACATTTGAAAGTTCTTACAAAAGTTGCACACACAATTAATCAAAACTATGTAAAAACCTAATATGATACTTATTTGCGGGTACGCATACGCCCAATAGTATTTTATTCAGAAATCTAATTGTAATGGATGAATTTAGTCCAACAACAGACCACTGAAATTATGACTTTACATTCCATTCCCCGTGGAGCCCTCAACAGCCAACTAGTACCCCTATCGCCAAACAGCTACAAAGTGCGACCATTATTCTCTACTTAAATGACAATTACGACATGATAGTACATATATTAGTAATGTGAACTCTTGGGATACAGATTCAAATAAGTCATTTGACTTCTTCTGAATCCCATTTGTATAGTGGTTGTATTGTAATCGTATTCTGTGTTGTTTGTATATTTGTCATATATCATACAAAAAAAATAAAGTTTAAACCAAAAAGTTAACTCCACTAGCTGTAATTCAATATTGGAGATTGAACACGTGCTTTTTGTTTTTGAGACTATGTCACGGGCTAATTTGTCATTGCATTGGTCACTTCTGCACTATTAGTAGACTTGTAGGCGTGGTAAGGAAACCTCTATTTCTGTTATTATACCGTCGTGCCAACCAAGAGTGACAGTGACGTAATACTTTGTTTACAATTGCGAAATAGAACACTAACGTTTACACTTTACTTGAGCTACAGGATTAATAAAACTTCCAGACAAGTGATCTATCGATACATGACGCCACTGTCACTCTTGGTTGGCAGGACAGTAGCTCATATTTATGACTCATATGCATATTTTTTTTTACTGTAAACGTATGTAAGGTCGGATTTTTTTTCATGTATTTTGTTTTACTTTGCACATATGTTGTCAAGTTAAGGTCTATTGAATTGACTTGTATGATCAAGCAGATTTCTAAGGGCACTCCGCCCTTACATTATACCAGTCAATTGATCCGCCAGATAACACTTATACTGGCATTATCTCTGGTATATATTAACAGAAATGGTGGTATACACGAAATAATAAGAGTCGCGTAACGGTTCAACATTACACCATCAAACTGACGTAAATTGTGGTCCTCGCGTTTTCAGCTGGGTATGTTTCCATTGCTATTTTAATCAGGAGCGGGTTCAATTGAAAACATGGAGAATTAGCCTTTGAATAAAAGTAAGCACAGCTGTTGTAGACTTTTTCCGAATCAAAAAGAGTGAAAACACGACCTGTTAGGCCAAAGTAGCAATATTATAAACTGCTGGATAAAAATTGTAAAAGGCAAATGTCGTATGCATCTATTTATAGTAACGTCTTCGGTTTCGGCGCAAAGTGAGTAGAATTATTGAGTAAGCTCAGTGCACGATATTTCGGTACCTATAGAAAGTTATGTCAGAGGGGGTCCATTTTTTATTTTTAGTTGATAAGGGAAAGGGAGGATCCAAATACCACTATAAGCGGGCCATCATCGGCCCACCAGCGAAACGCCATTTAAATGGCGTTTCGCTGGCATGCCGATGATGGCCCAACATTGAATGCTGGCTTGGTAGCTTGATTATTTTTCAGAGGATCCGGACCAATATTGCTCCGAAACCCTTTATTTTGGCGATTTTTCAGGGGCGGGGGTCTGAACCCCCTGTCCACCCTCCTCCCGATCCGCCCATGCTATTGTACCTGCGCAAATGCCTCTTATAAACGCCCATGCTTACGTTTCCAGCAAGGCATGAGTAGTAAATTTTGGTAGACACCCATTCTTCGTGTTTGTGAGCAGCGAATGCACTGGCTAGTCTGGAAGTTTTCATAATGGATACTAGCTATATTTTGACTTGGTCACGCGAGTTTTCAATCGTTAGTCGCCTAAACGTGGAGTCTAACTATACATAGAGATTTGTCAATTAACAGGACGGGAACCTAAATATTCATCACCGTTGGTCTTACGTTTGAGTGTTACCATGAAAATAGGCAGATGATGTTCAACTCTGTTAACAGAGATGTACTCAGTAAGCATATAAAGGCGAGCCACTGTCGGCCCACCAGTGAAACGCCATTCAAATGGCGTTTCGCTGGCGGGCCGTGACTGTATGTTGGCCGAGTACAGGTTTTTTGTATAAATTCTCATGGAAACTTGAGAAGAAAAAGTGTGAGATGCATAAGCTGGTTATATAATTTCAGGCCAATTCTTGTTAACTCAAACTACGGATATTTCAAGGTGAATATAACTGTGCTGTGCATTGCAAGCTAACTAGAGTGGAAAGTTATATTCTAAAAGATTGATTCAGTGACCACGTGACTGACGGATAAAATGAGGTTACTTACCCTTGTAGTCTTTTGTTGTATTGAGTTGGTTTTAGTAATTTTTATGATAGCGAGACAGCACAACGCTTATATTAATCCTCAAAAATTATTGACTATAAATGAGGATCTCAGACGCGCAGTGAACTGTAAAAACTTTCAGGGAATTTTAGACAACACAGACAGTGGCCACCAAAGCTTCACAGCTGAAGACCCAAATTGCAGCAAGTTGAAACTTCCAAATGTTGCTAATCTTGAAACGGATTGGTTGAACGTATCACGTGACGATTTGGTCTTTGTTTATTCAGCTTACCGAGAGACGAACAGTATACGTGTTATAGGCGTTGCTGAACAAAGCGCAAGTCGAACCCTAGTCCTTTATTGCCAGATATGGGCAAGAGATATGTCATATGGTGTAGTGCTGTTTCACGTGAAAGCTTCTATTTTGCTCCTACCCGAATCACATCACTTAAGGTAGGTCCATTTTCAGATTATATAATAGCATTCAAACTAGCCAAGGCTCCAAATGAAGGTATTCCATCAACAAATGTGCATTAATCACAGGCGTAGCTCCCATTACGCAGTTACGCACGTGCGTAGTAAAAATAGTAACATGCAAGGGAGGTCACTTAATGTGGTAAAAGTGATTTTCATACAATAAGGAACTGCTTAAAGGAAAGAATTCGCTCCCCATGGGAGCAAATTCTTTCCTTTAAGAGATGTTCCCATTTTGAAAAGGGACATAATTGAAGAGAATCGCTGCTTGATCCAGTAGTCTCCCTTTGATGTGCGTAACTTTTTCAGCGGTCTGGCTACGCTGTTGTGAATAGTCAAAGAGTACCAGAAATGTCCTTTGCATAGTTGTTTAGTACAGTCTTTGGGCAGAATGAAAACAAATGTTTGCATCTTTTAGGTCTATCAAAGTTTTTTGTGCACTTCCTATAGTCTGGCAAATAAAAGGTATACTGTCTGCGCTTATAGATTTTTTACGTTTTTAAAAGCTGGAAAACTCTACTTAAAGAAAACATGGATGCTACCTTGTGCCCTCGGGCAATTCAAGCTGGCATCTTAGATGTCTGTTATCATTATGCTCATTTTTAACATCAAACATACGTCCGAAATAATCATTAAAGCAGTATTTAACCCATATAAGCATAGCATCCTTTTTGTGGGACATAAGCAAACAGTGTATATCCAGATCAGGCGCCGCAGAATGCTCTTACAGAATGTTCTATCTAAATATATATAAAAAATGAAAAATACGACCTAACAACCCTTTAGAGGGAAATGGACTGGTCCAATTGATAGGACTAGGAAATTCCATTCGGGATATATGGTACAAGTTCTTTAATTCTTTATATACTAGTGACTCCTAAATGCGCACTTTGGCAAACAATGGAGACCAATAATTAATATACACCGTCAAAAATAATGGTCCAGGAACATCCCGTATCAAAGTAAGAATTATGGTCTAGGAAATTTCCCCTAAAGGTTATATGGTCTAGTAAATTTACCCTAAAGGTAATATTATGGTCTAGAAAGTTACCCTTAGTGAAGGTGAAATTATTGTCTAAGGAGTTTCTCTAAGTGAAGATAAAATTATGTACTAGTAAATTTCCCTAAATGAAGGTAAAAAAAGGGTAAAGTAAATTTCCCTTAGTGAAGGTAAAATTATGTTCTTGTACATTTCCCATAGCAGGGTGCCCATTCTTAGTCTGAAATGAATTTCCCTGGCTTTTCTCTGACCAAAATCCATTTTTCCCTGACCATTGTACAGCGCTTTCATCCTCCTCCCCTTACAGCCTTCTGCTAAGTCTGCATTTTATTAATACTGACATCAAACAAACTCAATCCTTTTTATAAGCTTTACAACATCAGAAACATGTGTTTAAAACAAAACAAAAAGATGAACAAGATGCTTAAAAGCTCAGGTGAGCTAAAAAGATGTGACCGAAAAATTAGGTCTTAGATTAAAATATCTATCAAAGAGAAATATATATTAGAATAACTGGATTGCTTATTATATTCACCCTAAAACTATTAAAGTCACCATCGCATATCTGTTTGTTCAATGCATCTGTAGTCAGCAATGTTACCGACTGTGCTACACAGCCTGGCTATAAAAAATGGTCTAGGAAATTTCCGCTCGTTAAGGTACAGTGCAAACCATTTTTGTCAAGCAGCATAAAACCAGTACTAAGACATTATGGGTATATACTTTTAGTAGTTATTGTATCAAAACTATTATCCAGTACCCACAATTTTGGTTTTGATTAAAAAAAAGAAATCTCTGTTAACCAGGAAGATCATGATAAGATAATAATGAGTTTCTGTTAAACTCAATAACATTATAATAATTTTACACTTGATATTTGCAGATATGGTGCCGCTTACATCGACTGCCCTGTCTCTACGTCATCTTACGAACCATTTGCAGTATCCATTGTTATGGACGAACCCTGTATAACACCACAAAATATACTTTACTTAAAACATAAAGTAAAGATACCACCTAGAAAATTCACTGTTTGTTTTGCACCTCTACACTTCAATGTTTCTTTCGGGCATATGCTCGTCAACTCCATAGAATTTAATCAGATTCTTGGAGCCGATTATTTTGTGTTTTATAATTTCTCATTAAATCATATAGGCAATAAGATTTTGAATTATTATTCCAAACGAGGCTTGGTGGAAGTGATACCATGGAATATAAAATTAAATAATTACAACATACATTATTATGGACAAATGGCTGCAGTTAATGACTGCATGTTAAGACACAGGCACACGACTAACTACATTGTAATAGTGGACCTAGATGAATTCATTATTCCAAAAGATAATAAGTACTTTACCTGGAAGGATATTCTTAAGCAACTTCCTGAACGCAGTTCATATTCATTCAGGCATGTTGGGTTTCGAATAGATTGGGAAAGCCCTATTGCTGGGAATATAACAGATCTAAAAGAGAGGAGAGATATTGATAAATACAAGCTTTTCCCGTTAAAAACATTTGAACGGGAAATCGATCCAAGAATATATACATGGTATAGATGCAAAACAATTCTGAATCCAAGATTGGTTAATTTGACAGGAATTCATCGTGTGAGTGATCACATTGAAGGGTCTCACTATCTTGTAAAGAGAGAAGATGCAGAAGTTCAACATTATAGGAACAGAAGTCACATCGATATCAGATTCAACAGCTCAACAGAAACGACTGCAATCAAGTATAAAAGACAATTAATTGAAAAAGTTCAGAGTGTTTGGCAAAATCTGCGAGAAGAAGCAAACAATTAACATATTTCAACTAAGGTGTCTAAAACTGACTGAGGAGATGCCGTATATATTATCAACATGTTTGTAAAAATATATCATAAAGTTGTTTCTTGACTATGACTAGGTCCCAAAGATATAAAAGATTGATAACAATGATTTTTTCAAATTCGGAAAGTGACAAAAATATGCAATTTGAGAATTGGCAACACAAGTACCAAATGTTCAACTCAACTGATCATAAAATTAGAAATGCTCATAAAAGTTAAAATTCTGAGATATAAGGATATTTCTTGCTTTCAAACTATCAGATGTAGTTATTCTGCTAATAAATGTTAAAATGCCAACAATTGTTTGCATTTTAACATTTATGAGCAGGATAAATTTCCTGCTCAGTTGAGCATAAAAATGGTTATTAATACCTCAGGGCCAGTACTGAGCCAGGTGGGATTATTGTTTTGTGGTTCTATTTACGGGAGCACCCAGTCATTCATGCATGTTGTGTTTTCAACAGATTGGAAAAACACTAATGATGGGAATATAACAGATTTAAATGAAGGGAAGGGAATTTATAACAAAAATAAAAATACAAGCTTTTAGTTATAAAAGCATATGAACGGGAAGATGTAAAACAATTCTGAATCCAAGATTGGTTAATTTGACAGGAATTCACCGTGTGAGTGATCACATTCAAGGGTCTTACTTTCTTGTAAAGAGAGAAGACGCAGAAGTTCAACATTATAGGAACAGAAGTCACATCAATATCGCATTGAACAGTTCAACACAAACTACAGCAATCAAGTATTTAACGCAATTAATTGTAAAAGTTCAGAATGTTTGGCAAAATCTGTGGGAAGAAGGAAACAATTCACATTTTTGACTTAGTTGCCTTAAAACCTGTGTAAAACTGCCACTCTCAAAAAGACCAAAAAATGTTTTTCAAGACCGACTGCGGCTTAATGCAGGTCAAAAGTATTGCAGAATGCTCCAAAGGGAGCATTCTGCAATACTTTGGGCCTTCATTAAGCTACAAGTTGTGATTAAGACCTTTGTTTTGTCTATTTTTGAGTAGCCATTTTACACAGGTTTTACTGTAAAGAGATGCCTTATATATTGTAAACATGTTCGTAAAAAATATTGTAAAGTTGTTACTTGACTCTAACCAGACCTCAAGATAAAAAATCTTTTGATGCTCAACTCAACTGATAATGGAATTTCAAATGCTCATAAGACAAGTAGCCAAATGGGCAAGGATCGCTAACCTGAGAGCCATCATAATGTTTGGAAATACCATATTTAACTATGCTCAATTTTAAGGCAGGTAACTCTGAATCTGAAACAGCGATCAGGTCTAAATTCAAACACAAGATATTATCATGCCAGCTCTGCCAATCTCAAAGTTTTAAAAAATTGAATCAAAATGGCCGAAAAAAAACATAGGAAAATTATATTTCAGACCCTCAAAGGCAGCTAACTCCATAGTGAGTAGTGGGATCAGATCGAAATTCAAACTCATCAAAGCTTTTATGCATATCCTAGTTACCTACAAGAATGAAGAATAAATCTAAAATGAAGGTGCTAGTATGGTAACAACATTTCCCCCTTTGTAAGTCTATGTTGATTACTCCAGATGCTCAAGGGTCTCTAACTCCACAGTCCCAAGTGAGAGCTGGGTGAAATTTGAACTCATCCAAGCTTTTATGATTGTCCTCATTACATGCAAGAATGAAGAAGATCCAATCAAAAACAAGTAGCCCAATTGGCAACGATCGCTCACCTTGGAGCCAGCATAATGTTTGGAGAAACCATAATTTACGATGCTCAAAGGCAGATAACTCTGAACTTGAAACAGTGATCAGGAATAAATTCAAAAACATAAGATATTATGACGGTTCTAGTTATCTGCAAGTATTAAAAAGATCTGAATAAAAATTGCATTGAAACCTGGTGAAAGTGTAGTTTTCAGATACTCAAGGGCAGCTAACTCCGTAGTCAGTTTTGGGATCTGATCTAAATTCAAACTCATCCATACTTTTTATGTATGTTCTGGTAACCTACAGGGATGAAGAAAATCAAATGAAAAATGAAGGTGCTGGAGTGGTCACAACATTATATAGTTATATTTTAGATGCTCAAGGGCAGCTAACTTTGTAGCTGGTGGATGGGTGTGGCGGACAATCAAACTCATTCAAAATTTTATGGAAGTCCTTGTTACCTACAAATGAGGAAGATCCATTCAAAAATGAAGGTGCTTGAGTGATCACAACAGATCTCCCATTGTAGGTCTATGCAGATTTTTATGATGCTCAAGGGAATTAACTCCACAGTCTAAAGTTGGTTCTACTTTAAATTAAACTCATCCAAGCTTTTACGGTTGTCATTGTTACCTGAAAGAATGAAGAAGATCTAATAAAAAAAATGAAGGCGCTAGAGTGGTCACTACATTATCAATCAATTTTTAAGATGCTCAAGGGCAGCTAACTTCATAATAGGTGATGGGATCTTGACTGAATTCAAACTCATCCAAGCTTTATTAGTTGTCCTTCTTATCTGCAAGAATGAAGAAGATCCATTCTAAATTGAAAGCACTAGAGTGGTCACAACGTTTCTCCCATTATTAGTCTATGGGGATTTTTCCAGATGCTCAAGGGCAGCTAACTCATAAGTCCTTGTTCGGATCCTGCAGATTTTCAAACTCATCCAAGCTTTTATGAGTTACCTTGTTAGATGAAAGAATAAAGAAGATCCAATCAAAAATGTGGACGCTAGAGCGGTCAAAACATTATCCATCAATTTTTAAGATGCTCAAGGGGAGCTAACTCCAAAATAGGTGATGGGATCTTGATGAAATTCAAACTCATCCAAGCTTCAATAGTTGTCCTTATTGTATGCAAAAATGAAGAAAATCCATTTAAAATTGAAAGCACTAGAGTGGTCACAACATTTCTCCCATTATAAGTCTATAGGGATTTTTCCAAATGCTCAAGGGCAGGTAACTCATAAGTCCCTGGTCA
The DNA here is from genome assembly GCA_964019695.1 of Loripinus fragilis. Classification (NCBI taxonomy): domain Eukaryota; kingdom Metazoa; phylum Mollusca; class Bivalvia; order Lucinida; family Lucinidae; genus Loripinus; species Loripinus fragilis. Next base: position 32,408,667 of record OZ026517.1, read on the forward strand.
GATCCTGCCGAATTTTGAACCCATCCGAGATATTATGGGTTACTTGTTGCCTGCAAGAATGAAGAAGATCCAATCAAAAATGAAGGAGCTAGAGTGGTCACAACATTATTCATTAATTTTTAAGATGCTCAAGGGGAGCTAACTCCAAAATAGGTGATGGGATCTTGACGAAATTAAAACTCATCCAAGCTTTAATAGTTGTCCTTATTGTATGCAAAAATGAAGAAAATCCATTAAAAATTGAAAGCACTAGAGTGGTCACAACATTTCTCCCATTATAAGTCTATAGGGATTTTTCCAAATGCTCAAGGGCAGGTAACTCATAAGTCCCTGGTCAGATCCTGCCGAATTTTGAACCCATCCGAGATATTATGGGTTACTTGTTGCCTGCAAGAATGAAGAAGATCCAATCAAAAATGAAGGAGCTAGAGTGGTCACAACATTATTCATTAATTTTTAAGATGCTCAAGGGGAGCTAACTCCAAAATAGGTGATGGGATCTTGACGAAATTAAAACTCATCCAAGCTCTAATAGTTGTTCAGATTGTATGCAAGATTGAAGAAGATCCATTCAAAATTGAAAGCACTAGAGTGGTCACAACATTTCTCCCATTATAAGTCTATGGGGATTTTTCCAAACGCTCAAGGGCAGGTAGCTCATAAGTCCCTGGTCGGATCCTGCTGAATTTCGAACCTATCTGAGATATTATGGGTTAACTTGTTGCCTGCAAGAATGAAGAAGAATCAATCATTAATGAAGGAGCTAGAGTGGTCACAACATTATTCATTAATTTTTCTGACGCTCAAGGGCAGCTACAGTCGTGCTAAGACTAAAGGTAACACCAAGTTCACTCCGTGTTCACTACAGATAAACTTCATCTTGACTTCAAAGTTCACTACTAGTGAACGTCATAGTGCACTATAGTGCACTAGGTAGTGGACACCATGTGAACTAGACAAATCAATAGTCTTATCTGCATAAAACAAGGAGCCTTTTGCTATCTAGACATGTAGATGATTTTTAGACATGAATACCAAATTTTAATGAAAAAAAAATATATGGAATAGATTCTCCATCCATTCTTTCATTCATTCATCCACCCATTCAGCCAGTGTAGAAACAGATAGATCTACATGTACATGCACTTAATACTTTTTCTATTTCATTTTTTATTTTATTTTATTTTTTGCCTGCTTTTGTCGTCTGTTTAAGTGTTTAACATTGTAGACACAGATAAGAGTGCTCCTAAAAGTGGCGGTCTGATTTGGGTACATACTGTTTGCCTCTACACTTATATTGATCAATGATGTAGGAAATAAATGCAGCAGACGACTTAAGCAGACATCATTTTCAGATGCACTTTTGCAGGCGCTTTAAAAATGAAAATAAGTTATTTCTCATGAGCACGGTATGTCTATTTCATTTTTTTTAAATTCCATTTATTATTATTATTACTTAATGAAAATTGTTTTGATGAAATAAGAAATGTATTACAAACTAATAATTTTATAACCTGAATTATATTTAGTGGTGCATATTGATGACATTTGCCTACCACCTGCTGGTTTAACTGGTACTTCTCATGGCATTTCATTTTATGGCTTCACTGTCATTAATATTACACCTACTGTATCATCCAATGCAGGGGGCTTTAAAAAGGATTCTATCTCCGGTTTTCTTTTCAGTTGTTTGGGACACTAAATATAAGTTTCTAATCTTTTAGCAACACTTTGTTCATTTAGTTATAACAATAGTTTGAGCAAATAGTGAGGTACAAAAATACAATTCATTAAAAGTAAGTCTAGTCCCATAATGGAGCACACAGTCAAAAGACTTACCCCGTATTTGAGGGAGAGAATTATTACATTGCACACAATTGATTGGCCAATTATGGCTGGAGGCAGTCTCTTATCAGTAGCCACCTGGTATTGAAGAAGACAGTGAAAGACAGATACCTTCACAAACAGTGAATACCCAGCTGAAATGCCGCATAAGGTGGCTCTTTATCAGGGTCTGCACTCACGGTTTGCTAAAATAAAAAAAAAATAGGGAAATACATTCATCACGGTGGTAATTTACAAAAGTTGACCTGTTACCCCTAAAACTCAAAATTGACCGTCCCATACTTATTGTATCAACATCACGGATCAGCAGGATTTGCATTACTTACATACAACCCTGCATGTCATGTCACTCAATTTACAAGCGATTTGAGTGCGTAAATGTTAATGTTTTCGCTGTTATCACAAAATATCCCCGCCCCATCGATAATTGGATTATCAAAGCCTTTTTTGATCCGTCGTCTGCTGATTTTTTTTTTTTTTCAGAATCAACTTGTTCGAAAAATTATTTCAAGAATACGTTTTGTCGGGCCTGATCTGGGTCAAAGCTGTTTGTAAAAGTTATCAGCAGACGGCACTAAGAGATAAAGAGTTATACGATTGAGAGTTTATATTGCAAGCACACCAATATTGTGTAAGAATAAAATAAGTGAAACTACATGTATACCCTTTATGTGACAGCTGATCAGGGTACATACTAAGTGTAATAAATTAAAGAAAATAAACGAAGTTGCTCAATTCTATTATGATATACAGCTTCAGTTTCAGTATAAAATGAGCCATAGCCTGAGATTTCCAACAATGTTGTATGTACGACCAGCAAAGCCTCAGATCAGCCTGCGCATATGCGCAGTCTGATCAGAGCCTTTGAAAGTCGCTTGAGCATTCTATGATTGTTTAGCTACTTGCTGAACACCATTTGGAGTTTCTTAGATTAAAAGGAGGCTGCAGAGGCTCGTCTGAGTCTACACATGTCAAAATGCCACATTGTTGGCGCAAATTGTATTTTGAATGTCGTTTGATTTGCCACTAGTTAGCCGAAAGAACAGTTTTACAGACAGTGTATAGCCATATCGTACATGTTTATATAAACAACTAGCAGTTCTTTTGATTTCACATTTGTTTAATTTCTAATTTATTTCTGGCCATGAAGGTTGTTTTTATCTTAGCAAAAAGTGTAGACTCTAATGAAATGCCTGTTCTAGGCTGTTGATGGGGTGTAAAACACAAACACTCACTCACTCCTGATGGAATGCGGCCTTTAATCTGGGTCTCCACTGTTTGCCAAATACATAATCCACAGAGGAAATGTATTGTGCTGGCTCTTTGCAAGCTGGGTAATTGTTGTCTGCTGATATAATTTTAAAATGTTTGTTTTCAAAATTCTTTTGATGAGTATCATCAGAGTTTCAGTTTAAATAGATACCAGGCCAGATGTTTTGTTGGACCTGATCTAGGTCTAAACTGTTTGCAAAGGTTAGCAACAGACAACGAACGAAATACATTGCTAGCAGGTAAAGGGTTAAAGTCAAGTGACTAAAGGTGTGATAATTAACCAGTCAAGCGATTATAATCTTATCCGTTATCTTCAATTGCGTGTATAAACAGTGTCATTAATTTATGACACACTTCTGCAAAAATAGCAAATTAAAATATAAGATAGATCTAATGCGGAATCACTAGAACTTGGAGGCACATATTCTTTCATCAGTGTCTTTTTTTATAAATGTAAAATTATCCATTGCTATATGAGCCTTAGATTCTCTTAGTGAAAAATGCCACCGCTGCTTGCTTAAAGTTTAGATGTAGATAAAGACCATGCCATTTACATGGCCTTATAAAATGAATCTAAGTTTCAACAAAACATTTTTTACTGTTTATGAAAAAGACTATCCGCACAGTCTGGTCTAGTTCCTTGTTATTAACATCAGTGTCAAACTGTTTGGGTCTACACTGCTGGTCTTGATCACTGGGTCCGAACGGTTTGCCAAGGTTATCAGCAGACGACAAAATTCACGGCGAGAGACAGTCTGATCAGCGCCTTTGTTATTCACATCAGTGTCAAACTGTGAACCGACAAAATGTTGATCAAACTGCTTACCAAGTTTATCAGCAGACGACAAAAGTCGCAGTGAGCAAGGAATAATTTATATAGGTTAAATATGAATGTACCTGTGTAATGTCCTCATAAATTCCCGAGACTGACGTGTGCGTCGGTCCAATTTTGTTGCATGTGATTGTCTTACGATGATAACCTTTTCAAACAAATTAGACCCTGATCAGGCTCGACAAAATGCTGCGTCTGACAGGAGTCTTCAATGTTTGCAGGATTCAGATATTATTATTATTATTATTATTATTATTATTCATCTTAGTGAATAACTTAGCTTGGGCAGTGTCTAAACACAAAATTCTGTTATGTTTTTCTTGCTTAATTTTATCATTTTGTCTCAGTATAAATATAATAAGACAGAAAATGCACTAAATTTCTTTCTCGAAAAGAACACAAGAGCAAATCGCTTTGGGCCATTGAGCTTTTTCACACAGATGATCAAACTCCCGCTGTGCCAGGTAGAGCTGACCACATCGTAAAACGGATATTATCCCATGCCTTTGCTGATAAAGCCATCGGACATATAGCCTGGGTTCCAGTCTGATCATTTTGTCTTCTTTTTTTATTTTTCTGTTACTTGGTCAATATTAATCGAAATCAATAGCGGACAACCGATACCTTTGATGTTATATTTTTTTTAGAATATTAGCATAAGAAAATATTATCAAAATATTGACGACTGGACCCAGGCTATCAGACAGAATGCTTTGCAAATAGTTTGTACCCAGATCAGGCCGAACAGAACAACGGGCGCTATTCGGATCCAATACTGACTTGATTAGAGACCCTGAATTTAGTAACGAAGAAAAAGTCGCATAAGGGTATACATTGTCGTCTGCTGGTACCATTTGCCATTTTGCAAATAGTTTGTACCCAGATCAGACCCTGGTTTCACGCGGAGTCTCTGCAATAAAATCGCTGCCATTGTGGCGATTACAACGGGTATTATAACTACAGCCATTTTTTTCTTGATTAGTCGAAATATTGAAACTTAATTTGCATGTAATCTCACCAGAGCCTTCGCTACTCGTACATAAAATGGTGACATCATAAACCTAACTATTTTAGAACCGATCCTGAACATGGATAAAATAGATTTTTTAATTAGTCTCTCTCTCTCTCTGTTATAATAAGCAGAGGACTAGTGCCTTCAGTGAGCCTCGAACTAGCGAAAATCAAGTCTAATACTCTACCAATCGAGTTATAAAAATATATTTATAATGTATTCTGTGAACTTTAAAGGTTACATATTCTTAATGATTAAACATAAATGCCCTGAGTTCATGATGTTTTTATTCACTTCATTCATTAAGATGCTAGATTAAAGTCCTACTACCCCATATGTATGTTACACTAAAACAATCTGGCTCATAGGTAAGACATGGAGTGCACATGGAGTGAACAAATTTAAACTACGTAGTTCACTCTAGTGAACTAGCTAGTGAACTAGTAGTGGACACCAAGCTTAAAACTTGTGCACTCCTTGTGCAAAAGGGTGTTACCTTTAGTCTTAGCACAACTGTAACTCCGAAGTCAGTGATGGAATCCTGCCGAAATTCAAACTCATCCGAACTTTTATGGTTGGTCTTGTTATCTGCAAGAATGAAGAAGATCCATCCAAAAATGAAGGTACTAGAGTGGTCACAACATTTCTCCCATTATAAGTCTATGGGTATTTTTCCAGACACTCAAGGGCAGCTTACTCATAAGTCCCCGAATTTCAAACCCATTCGAGATTTTATGGTTGTCTTTGTTACCTGCAAGAATAAAGAACAAATCAAAAATGAAGGAGCTAGAGTGGTCACAAGATTTTACCCATTATAACCCTATGGGAGCTATCTGTTGCCATGGAAACCAGAGTTCTAATCTGATCTTACCAAAAACCTAAAGCAGTCAATTCCCCATCCCAATGATGCTCCTGATGAAATTTGATTATGATTGGCTAGTTGGTTTCAGAGATATTCATGTTTGAAAGTGTGGACGCACGGACCCACGGACGGACGCCGGCTCGAGTCCCATACTATAAGCTTACCTTGAGCCTTCGGCTCTGGTGAGCTAAAAATGAAGGTGCTAGAGTGGTCACAACTTTGAACATCGATTTTCAGATGCTCAACCGCAACTAACTCCATAGTCCATGATGGTATGTGGTCAAAATTCAAACTCATCCAAGCTTTAATGGTTGTCCTCGTTACCTGCAAGAATGAGAAAGATCCATTCTAAAGTGGTCACAACATTTATACATGGGTAATCCAATAAGTTCTGACAATGGTCTCATATCTCAGAAACAGTTATTGAAATCAGAATTCTATAACCCATTGCATGTGACCATGGGTGTTGCCAACTCATGTTTGGAATATGGAGTTTTTATTACGACCTATTGTTCCCATGCAAGGCAGTCAGGTGCTCTCCCAATTTAGTTCAAGTTTGTAGCAGATTGCATGGTTTAATAATGACTCGAATGTCAATTTACTTCATTTCAATTTTATCTTTCCATTTAATCACTTTCTGACAATGTTTTATTTTTAATTATATGCTTTAACTCAAGTCTTGCTAGAAGTTACTTTTGTCATCTCCTGATAACCTTTGCAAACAGATTGGACCCAGATCAGGACTGACGTTCTGTCGGTCCTGATCTGGATCCAAACTGTTTGACACCCTGGTAGTGTTCCTGAAAGAATTTTTTGAAAGTTTAAGCATGCAAAATTACACAGTATGCATAGAGCTAACCCATATAAGCCTGTTCTTATAGTGGTTCATAAGCAAACAGTGCAGACCAAGATCAGAGGCGTCTGATCAGGGTCTCCAATGTTACTAATAAAATTTGAAAAATACCATCCAACAACCCCTTAAATGTAAATGGACTGACTGGTCCAATTGATAAGAGTGGTCAATTCCATTCATCTTAAATGGGTTAATACCATGGAAGTAAGTTTGATTTCATTCTTTACATCCCCGTCAATAATCTTTCAGTCATGTTGGAATGGGTCTACCTGGGTTGAACCAGTACTAAGCAAGGATTAATGTACATGTATCTTGCTCAAGGACACAAAGCAGTGATGCTGGTGAGGCTCAAACCTTCAATCCCTCAGTCTCAAGCTCTTTTCCACTGAGCCACTGCCCTCCAATGGAAGTAACTGCAGCCAGCATAAGTTACTACAAAATTGCAGCCATTGTAGTATTTCCTGTCTAATAAAGTGAGATAGCGAACACAATCAAAAGCCATATTCAATATTTCTGCATTTATTACATTCAAGCCATAGAACACACATTATTCAATTTTCTATAAAGCCTAGGTCCCACAGAGCTTTCAGTGTATACACAGGGTTCATACAGGCAAGTTTGAGTAAAATTCAAGGACATTTCAAGGACTTCTAAAAGCCTCTCCTACAGTTTTCAAGGACTATTAGTTTATGAAAATACTGATTTGTGTTAAAATTCTACTTCAGAAATGCTAGACTGAGATAATGGAGAATTTAGTTCTAGAAAATTAGTATGAAATTGTTGTGCTTTTATTTGGTGCAGCATATGCTGCACCAAATAAAAGCACAGCAATTTTATTTGTTTGATTTGATTCTTAATGTCCTATCAACAATCTTTCAGTTATATAGGGACGGGTCTTCCTGGGTAGAACCAGTACTAAGCTAGGATAAATGTGTCTTGCTCAAGGACCACAACACAGTGACGCCGGTGAGGCTCACAGCAATTTTATACTGATTTAAATTCTTATCAACAGTGTTGAGTCCTACAGAAAATAGTAGAATTCAAGGACTTTTCAAGGCCTTTGAGTGATTTTCCAGTACTTTTCAAGGCAGATTTAATCTTCAAGGACTTTTCAAGCAAGCCCTCCAAATCCAAGTACTTTTCAAGCCTATGCGGATCCTGATACAGCAACCTGTCGTGGAGCAGTGACTGAACAATCACTGCTAATGCACATCAAGGGTCAGCCGCAGATTGGTTGCCGACCAGCCACCAACAGATCAGCAATAGGTCGCATGGGTGAAAGTTCAAAATCTCCAAAATCCTGAACTTTAGAAATTCAAATCTTAAAGAGATTAGATCTGTAACTATGAACATTTTTCGAAAAAAAAAAAATTCTTTTAAAATCATTTGTAATGAAAAAAGGCAATAAGCAATGCTTATTCGATACCCCCCGCACAGTAAGATTCAGTGAAAATACTTGGCAAGTTATAGTTCAAACCAGCAGACCTAAGTTTTTAAAAGAAGATTTCAGCAGAATCTGTGCAAACAAAAATTATAAACTGCTTCATGCATATGTTCAATGTGTCTACATTGTATCCGCAAAGTATCAAATTGCTCCATCAAAAGCTGTGGTAGGAGTTGAGCGGCCCAAAAAGGCACTATCCATGCAAATACAAAAGTCATATAGGGTAATAATGTCTAAGTTCTAATAGCTGTCATTTTGTCAAAAAAATTTTTTTCAACCAGACTCCTTCATGCATATGTTCAATGTGTCTATATTGTAAAGGAAAAATATCAAATTGCTACATTAAAAGCTGTGGTAGAATTTGATCAGCCCATGAAGGCACCATCTATGCATATACAAAAGCCTTATTAGGGAAAAATTGTCTATGTTCTCACAGCTGTCATATTGTCAAAAATTATTTTTTCTGAGCCAAACTCCTTCATGCATATGTTCAATGTGTCTACATTGTATAGGCAAAGTATCAAATTGTTCCATCAAAAGCTGTACTAGGGGTTGATCGGCCCATGAAGGCACCATCTATGCAAATACAAAAGCCTTATTAGGGTAAAACAAAAGCCTTATTAGGGTAAAATTGTCTAAGTTCTCACAGCTGTCATTTTATCAAAAAAAAATTTTTCTGAACCAAACTCCTTCATGCATATGTTCTATGTGTTTGCATTGTATAGGCAAAGTATCAAATTGCTCCATCAAAAGCTGTGGTTGGAGTTGATCGGCCCATGAAGGCACCGTCTATGCATATACAAAAGCCTTATTAGGGAAAAATTGTCTAAGTTCTCACAGCTGTCATTTTGTCAAAAAATATTTTTTCTGAATTAAACTCCTTCATGCATATGTTCAATGTGTCTACATTGTATAGGCAAAGTATCAAAGTGTTCCATCAAAAGCTGTGGTAGGAGTTGATCGGCCCGTGTATGGCCTATAATAGCATAAGCATAAAACCCTATATTAAAAGCCATTTAGAACTACAAAGGGAAATAACTCTAATAGAATTGACCCCTACCCCTTACTTATTTGTCTAAAGTATTTGTCTTGCATATATGAACATGTTTGCGAGGTTTGATGAAAATCCAGCAATGACTCTTCAAGATATTAAAAAAACAAAACGTTACACGGACGGACAGACGGACGGACGCACACACGCACGCACGGACAACGTGAAAACAGTATACCCCACCACAAACAAAGTTTGCGGGGGGTATAAAAATTAAATTAAGTTATGTTTTCACAATAACTATGTTCAGTACAGCTGAAAGCTGCATGGAACAATGAATTATCTAATAAAAACAGGTGATTTTTCTCTTGTTAAGAATTAGTTACGTCCCTCCAATAATTCTATACAGTTGATTTTTAACATAAATGCTGTTGTTTTGATAGATATTATTTGTTAAAATTTATGAAAATGGTAAAATGTTTACCTGAATTTGAGTATTTTTTACTGTATTCTTGAAAAATAGAAACTTGATTTCCAAAATTAGATTATATAAAGTTACAGACTATGCAGCTTTAAAACTTGTAGTATGACTACAAAATAGTAATAAATTTCAAGTTTAAACATGTTAAATGGTTCAATGTCGTTATATGAACTGTAAACAAATAAGAGAAGCTCTTATTATTTGCTTAATTCAGAATTTTGAGGCTGACTTTCTTTAGAAAGTCAGCTTCAAAATCATGAATTCAGGAATAATCCTGACAACTTTCACCCATGAGGCCGCAGCAAGGTTGCTGATGAAACTGTTTGGGGACTTCCAGAAAACCATTACAACCAGTCTGCAATCAAAACCAGTCACGGCTGGTCTTTTATACATGCTCAAAAGACTCACTGCAACTTGTTTTGATTAGTGACCTCTTGGACGAGCTTTATAAAATTTTATCATGAGTTCTCTGCAAATGTGAATATTTTTGGTTACCACAGCTGCAAACTCTGTGAGAACGGGGCTTAACAGATCAACCCATACTGATAAATTCTATTGATCAAAAAATAAGGCCCCAGTCAGTCTAGATAGACTGATATCTAAGCCTTACTGGTAACATACCCATGGGTGAAAGTTCGAAATTTCTTATATCCTGAACCTTAGAAAGTTTATTCTTTAAACTTGCAGTATGCCAACAAAATAGCAAGATTTTCAAATTTAAATGGTCAATTGTCTTTAGACAAGCTATAAATAAATCACAAAAGATATTATAATCCCCCTACCATAAAAGTTCTAAAATTTTGAACTCTGGTTGCCTGCCAAAAAAAAACCTAGACAAACAGTGCAGACCCAGATCTACCTGCTTCTAAAGAAGGCAAGTCTGATCAGGGTCTTCTCTGTTTGCTATTCTGAGAATCATTTTATCAACTCTAATAATCAACATTTTATTTGAGAACAGAAAGAGAAAAGTGTTCAAAATTTTACCATTATTCGGAAACTTGAAGCTGACTCTATGAGAAGCCTGTTTCAAAATCCTAAATTCAAGAAAAATCCTGAAGACTTTCACCCATCATGGCATGCATACTGACAGACATTTCACTAAATTGGCCATCAAGTCAACTAATTGAGCCGCGCCATGTGATTTCCAACAATGTGACATTTTGACAAGATACTGAAAAGAGCATGTGCAGCCTCCTTTTAAGCTTGGAAGCTCCAAATAATTTTCGGTCAGTAGCTTAACAGTCAAATAATATTTAAGCGACTAGCAAAGGCTCTGATCAGTCTGCGTGTATGCGCAGGCTGGTCTGAGCCTTTGCTTGTCGCACATACCATATTGTTGAAAATCTCATGCCACGGCTCATATGTGAACATCACTGTTTTTCTTCTATCATACAGTCAAGCTTCAATGCCTCCAAACATCTTTGTGACCAGAAAAACTTGTTCAAGATAGCGGTAGTTCAAACCCCTGTGAATTAACAATAGCACCAGATCAGGAGGGGTAAGATGGAAAATATTTTGATCTTCCATAAAATAAAGTTATGTTATGTGTTATCATTAGAATACCCTCATTGAGGCAATTCTAATGATTACACAAAAAATACTTTTTGAAGATCAAATAAGACAAACCCGTCTCGAACATCTTAGATGAATACATTTCTGGAGCTATGGAAATCATTTTCTAGGTACTCAAGAGATGTTGTTCAAATTAAATGCAATAAATGATCCAACAGTGTGCGCCTCTGAAATTTTTCAGCACTTTAAATAACCTCAAATTCGGTTAGATTACTTCAAATTTGATTTTATAAACTACTATAATTCATTTGTTTGTTCTAGTTAAGGTGTGTTTTTTTAAAGACAATCCTTGTTTTGTCATTTATATATAATCAGTACAGTGCACATCTCATTATAACATGGATTTGGATATAACAGTCATGATGCGGCTGTCAGAAGTGTTTAACCATGGAATTATAGAAAAAAGTCCATGAAATGGTCATTTTCCTATAATTCCTTTGTAAAATTGTCCATTTATAAAATCATTTGTTTATAATCCATTCCTATGAACACCAAATATACAAATGGCAGTTTTACCTAAAGTAAGCCGCCGTGGTGTAGGGGATAAACCTATGTCTTGTAAACCAGGGGTCGCAGGCTCGATTCCTGACTTCTCCCAGTCTGTCGGATAAGACTAAGCCGTGGCCCCATCTTCTGAGACGCTTTAAAACCAGAACCACTGCCCGTGAGCCTTAGGGTGCTCCTGGACAAAAAACCCCACAAAACTATAAACCCACCCGGGCAGTACTGGTTATAGCCAAGGAACACAGCCACAAAGTATATGTAAGATCTGCATTTTTGCAGCTAGCCAGTTACCTGGAGGGAGGCCCACTGATGTGGAAGATGCTCCTGCAAGGTTCATACAAGCAAGTTTGTGTAAAATTCAAGTACTTTGCAAGGACTTCTAAAAGACTTTCCTAATGTTTTCAAAGACTGAAAACTTATGAAAAATACTGATTTACATGTTAAAATTCTACTTCAGAAATGCTAGACTGCATTTCTAAAGATATTGGTTTTGGAAAATTAGTATAAAATTGTGGTGCACCAAATAAAGGCACCACAATTTTATACTGATTTAGGTCTCAAAAACACTGTTGAATCCTCCAGTAAATGGTAAAATTCAAAGACTTTTCAAGGCCTTTGAGTGTTTTTCAAGTACTTTTCAAGGCAAATTTAATTTTCAAGGACTTTTCAAGACAGTCCTGTGTATTCATGTAATTTTCAAGCCTGTGCAAACCCTGTCCTGCACCTGCATGTTAATCAAAACCCGAAGTTGATGATGACCAATTAAAGCATTATCAAGGGACTGAACTTTACTCATTTACTTCGGCCTCTTGAAGGCAAACAAGATGTCGGGCTGAAAGAATGTCCAAAAGATCTTTAACTATCACCAATACTATTATATCCACAATTAAGTATTTCCAAATTAACATCAACTTCCTGTGTGTAACCGTAGCAAACGTCTGATCCTTCGTATCACAGCTTCCACAAAGCCATAGTGACTTCTTTCCCGACAAAAGGTCTGAAAGAAGGAAAACAATATCATAGGATATAACCTGTCTTAAGCCACCACTTTAAAAGAACACCAAAAATTGGTTTTCAATACGGATTATTGCTTAATGCAGGTCAAATCCAAGGGGAGCATTCTGCAATTCTTTCAACCTTCATTAAGCTACCATTTTACATTAAGACCTTTTTCTTGTATATTTTAGGTGGCTGCTTAAGACAGGTTTTACTGTATTCAAAAACTTTCTAGATACATTATGTATCTGTTAATGAAGATCGTTTACATAGCAGAACCTGATTATGACACTCTATGCACTATGACATCAACTTTTGGACAAGTTTCACTAATAGACAGTGCAGCCATTTTATATGGGTTCCATTCTAAAAACAGTTCACTCTTTGTGTACTGGAAACCCCTAAACAGACACTTTGGCTAACAGTGAAGACCCAGATAAAATGCCACACATTTTATCACATTTCATCAGGATCTGCTCTGTTTGCTATTAAAGATATAAACAATCTTCAGGGATTGAAATACATCTTAATCTGGCAATTCTAGCATGTGACCCCTTGATATATACAATGAATTTGTTTGTTTGATTTGATTCTTTTCCCATCAACAATCTTTCAGTTATAAAGGGACGGGTCTTCCTCGGTTGAACCAGTACTAAGCCAGGATTAATGTTCTTGCTCAAGGACACAACGCAGTGACGCCGGTGAGACTCGAACATGCAGCCCCTCAATCTCGAGTCAAGCACTCTACCACTAAGCTCCCTAATATATACAATGAACCATCACCGGCACATTGTATCAAACCTTATACCTCCTCTAAAATTAGATGAGACGAAATGACAGCCTACCTGGTTTATCTCAAGAATTTTCTTAAACAGTGACTCTGTGAGAACAGAAACTGCCACATGTTTGAGTGTGTCTATCTCTTGTGAACTGACCCCTCTCCTAGAATCCTCAAGGTCAAGGGCAGAGTTCTCAGTCTGATTCCTGTCTACCACTGGTGAAACTCCAACCACTTCTACAAGAGGACATATACAACGTTAAGATCTTATATTATTTAACACATTTGAGCCACGACATGTGATTTCCAACAATGTGGCATTTTGACAAGTGTAGACTCAGACGAGTCTGTGCAGCCTCCTTTTAAGCTTAGAATCTCCAAATGATGTTCACTCAGTAGCTTAATATTCATAGAATCTTTAAGTCACTAGCAAAGGTTCCAATCAGTCTGCACATATGCACAGGCTGGTCTGAGCCTTCGCTGGTCGCACATACCACATTGTTGGAATTCTCATGTCACAGCTCATTTGAAGTTGCAGACCTCCAGAAAAGAGTGCTTAAATACAAATGCATTTTTTAATTTCTCAACCAAAACATATGTGATGGGTACTCAAAAGAGCTGTCTGGATGAGACCCAAAACACATGTTTAAACTAAAGTGTAAGAATTAAATCACAATATTACACTGAAATGGTCGCTTATCTGGACATATGTTTAATATACTTCTTATTTGTTTGTTTTTGCTTAATTTGATTCTTTACGTCTCATTCAAAAAAAATTCAGTTATGTTGGGATGGGTCTTCATGGGTTGAACTAAGTACTAAGTAAGGATAAATGTGTCTTGCTCAAGGACACAACACAGTGACGCCGGTGAAGCTCAAACCCGTGGCCACTCGGTCTCGAGTCAAGCACTCTACCACTGTGCTCCCTAATAAAAGTCTTAGACAATTTAATAAGAGTAAGGTTTAGTGTGCCATTAAAATTGTCAAAGTGAAACAATTTTGTCCAGGCAAACCAGTTTTTCTGACCAGCGAATTGTTCAAAGCAGATTCAGAGAATTATGGTTCACCCCCTTGGCAAGCGTTAATCTATCATAAATGCAGTTTATAGAGCCCAGAAACTATCAGACAATCAAGGGCAGAACACATTAATATTATGCCAGGAATTTGTCTATCATTGAACCTGGGTCTTATTGATATACTCTAAGCAACCACAAAGTTTCATCACAATCCGTCAATACTCTATATTATCATATGATGTTGCGTCTGAGAGTGAAATAACACCATGCAATAAATTCGATAAACCATTACAGATTTATGGGAAGCGTTATGACATCCATAACAACGTTACGTAAATAAAGACAAAATTATAATGTTTTTACGTCAGAAATGAGACTTCAAAGTAATCTTAATGTCATATGATAAATAGAATCTAACATTCGTGCTCTTGTATTATTAAATTTATTAAACTTGTTGCGAAAAAGAGATAAAATGCTCGGCAAGCCTTGCATTTTATATCTTTTCCCCAACTTTCATGAATTCAATAAAACATGAGCACTCATGTAAGATCCTCTATCTAATATTAATGTGCGAAGAACAATGTCAAGGAAGATTGGATATATATCACACTGGACTTCCTCTATGAGTGCATCAGGTTGTCAACAGCTTCGCGGGAAATTTGTCTATGCTACAAACAAGCATGAAATAGCTGTTTTATTAGCTAACCAATTTGTCGACGTTAAACTTTTAAAATACTTTAAATGTCCTACTAGAAATGGTGTTTGTGAAACACTGCCCCAACCATGTGCTTGTCAATAAGGATGTTACTTCTATATCAGCTGACCAATTTTGGAAGCTTCTAGCTTTAAGTGTTTTCAAGATATCTTGATGACAAGTTTTCAATGCCCAAATTTGCAAAGGGCAATAACTAAAAAAAATAAACTTTCTAAAAAATTCAACAGGTGATCTACTCATTATCCTCTATGAGGGTCTGGATGGGGTATAATGATTAGTGAATAATGGTCCTTTTTTTATAATGCATAGTGAATAAGGAGCCAAAAAAATAATGAATAATCCTAGTTTTTAATGAATTCAAAAAAAAAATTAATGAATAGTGAATAATTAGATCTCTTTGCCACCTTTCTTACTTTTAATGAATAATTGGTCTTATTTTAATGAATAACCCAAAATTTTAATGAGATGAATAATGGGCTAAATTTTTAATGAATAGTAAATACAAGATCCCCCCCAAGCCAGACCCTCTTCTATCAGCTGATTTAAAATTTGAAGCTCCTAGCTATAATAGTTTTTGAGATATACAAGGCCATAAAAGAAAAGTCGCATATAAAATTAGAATTATTGCGTGTTAAATGAGATTTACAAAATTTCATCTGCTATCTTTCTGCCACACATTCTTCTCAATGTTTTATTGAGCTCAGTCATCCCAAACCAGTGTATTAACCAATTTTTTTCCCAGTTTTTCATATGCAGACTCATTCCGATCAGATTTACATGTGTACTAACTAATGAAATCTCTAGTTGAACATCCCAAGTGTTTAAAAACATTTAAAACTTTGGATTTAAAGTTTACCTAAAGCTAATTTGCAATGCCAAGATTGACACCTAAGGAACGTGAAAGTGCAATAGGAGTGTTACAAGCTAACGTGATGCCATCCATAATAGCCCAACAATTTCGGTGCCATGTCAGAACATTTGGAAGTCTTAGGAATCCTTTCCAACAAACTGAGACGATGTCAAACTGTCTGCATCCAGGACATCCCTGTGTTACAACATGACATCAAAATCTATATATCTGATATCTCATCTGCGCAGTTGATTTCGCTAGACAACAGTGACAGCAAGGAAACCCCCAGGAACTCATAATCCAAGAATCAGCACTCAAACTCTGAGAAATTGTTTGCGAGAGATTAGTGTAAGATCCTGACGTCCATATGTTGGTCCGAACTTAACATTGGCACAGTATTTACATCAAATTAAGGAACCTGTGGCAATACTGACCGCTTAATAAATGGAGAAACTGGCAAAGATAAAATTTTCTAGTACAAATTTGCTAGAACTTTTTTTACTTACTGTATGTATTTTGAACGCAAAGCATAACAGGCAATTAAAAACTATTCATACATAGCAGCATTTCTTTTTTTTGCCTAATATATTTTGATCACAAAACTTCATTCCAACCTTTTAAAAGGGGCATAATGCCACAAAGGGAGATAATAAAGATGAAAATTATGGGTCAGCTATTTTTTTATCAGGATTCCATACATAAAATTCCAAAACACTAACTTAAATTTTTCTTTGAACCGATGCACACACACACTGATGGACAAGCCGAAAGCAATATGCCCCCGAACTTTTTCGAAGTTAAGGGCAAAAAACTGTTGAAAAGTATTATCTTTCTCTTCTCAACTAAAATGTTGGGTTATAAATCAGGGCTGCACTGCACAAAATGCTTATCAAAATAGCAAACAAGGAAGACCCCGATCGTCTGATCTGGGTCTGCGCTGTTTGTCTGAACAATTTTTTGTAGCCTGTTAATGTTATCAGGGCTGGAATTCAGAATAATCATGTCAGAAAGCAAACTAGGAGGACCTGATGAGACTGCTTCTTTAGGGTCTGCACTGATTGTCCATGTATTTTTGGCAGGTAAGGCCTACATATTTTTATTAGTTGATTTACAGGATTTTTTTTTTCTGATTTAAGGTCGGGGGATGAAAAAAAAAAAATAAAAAAAAATAGACAGACAGAACCTCAAAAATATATTATTTTTTTCAATGAAACAAATAATATTTAGAGGCGGCCGATAAATAAAAAAAGTTTCAAAATTAACTTTATTTCTTCTACTTTCCAGAAATTACAGTAGGAGGGTTTGTAAATGAACTAATGAAAAAATTCTGGCCTACCTACTGTTCACAATTTTAGAACATCTACCATACATGGGTGAAAGTTCAAAATTTCCAAAAACCAGATCTTTAGAAAATCAAATTTTTATACTTGCAGGATCCATACAAAAATTAATAATATCATGTTTTAATTGGTTAATTGTATTTAGATAATCTCAAAATTAATTAGAGAAGCTACTATGATATCCATAATTCAGCATTTTGACTCCTGATTTCAGGATTAATCCTGAAAACTTTCTACCATGTACCATACCTTGTAATCTTCGAATCCTAGATTGTCTCTTGGTCTGACTTTGGTACAGAGACTGTCTCTGATCTACTGGTACACAGTGGATGAGGTAATATTCTAGATGGCGCCACAGCAGAAATAAACTGTTCTCTATAATATCTAAATGTCAGTCAAGGAAATCAACACAAACTTGTGCAGCTTTGGTAAGGACTACACTTGTTGCAGTGTAGTCTAAATGTATATTTTAAAAGCATGGCAAAGGATATTTAGCCTTACTTCCTGACTTTAAAGTAAAAACAGTACCTTAATTATTTTTTTCAGTAATTGAGTATTTTACCCACCCCTTTTTCTTCAATTGGGTGCTGCAATTTTAACTGGGTATTCTAATTTTTTTCAAGAAATGTTGATTTGGGTATTTTTTTTTGTTTCAATTGGATATTTTTGTAAATGTCTTATGCCACCATTCAATTTGTGTTTTTCTTGATAATTGACACTCTGAGTGCAAGCTACTTTCGGTTTCAAACTCGCCTATAATGTCATTAATTATTGATGATGCTATTATTAATCCTGGTCTGACACAGTAGTTAATCAATTCAATCACAATACCGGTGATGACTGGCTGGGGATCAAAAGACAAATGTCTTGATGTCTAGCCAATAATTTTCTTAGTTTGTTTCTCTAAATTCCTCGCTCCGACTTTGACAACATATTTTTTTTAATTTCGGACTGGGTCTCTGCTAACATTTGAATATTGTACAATGATTGAGTAAATGTGGTGAACCTGTCAATTGGCTGTGAACTGCAAAAAAAAAATAAAACCCGGACAGTGCAAACTCCCCAATAGTAACAACATTCCTAATAGGGAGGATTCAGGTCTCTGAACGGAAATCCACAAATACTGGAGACTAATCGGTCGGCGGAGCTGTAAAGGCCGGTACGCACGGCTATTTATATTATTGCGTATCCGAAATTTCTCTTGTGTTTTGTTAAGCTACCAAATCAATTTTAATTACACTTTCTCATATTTCAATTGGGTAAATTCACAAATACGCTTACTAATTAAGGTACTGAAATATACGACATACAAAATGCATGCAATAATGGTATTTTGCTAGTTTTGAAAGGTTTACTGTAAAGACTGGAAAAAAAACATAGCTAACTTAGTCTTTTTATGCTGGGTAATTTTTCATGCTTATGTTTTTGTCCGTTGACTTTTTCAAAACATTCTTTCAGGAACACTATCAGAATTCCAGTTTGAATCCTGATCAGAACCATCCAGATCAGAACCTACATTCTGTCAGTTATGATCCGGGTGCAAACTATTTTCAAAAGGAATCAACAGACAACAGAAGTTGCCGCCAACAAGGAAAGAGTTAATCTCACTAAATAATAAAGTTGCCAGTGAGACAAAATTGCTTGTTACTTTTAAAGGAGTGTTCGAAAATCTTAAATTTGATACATGTGGTTCCTGGGGCAGTCTGATTAGGAACTATTTGGGCCTCGACATGAGAAAACCTGTCTTCGAAGGATTGTGAACACAGGCGCAGACCAGCCTGCGCATCTGCGCAGTCTGATTAGCGCCTTTGTTATTGGCTTTGGAAAGTATCATATGTAAACTTGCTACCGGTGAAATTTCAATTTTCTAGCTAGTCTCTGTAGCTGAGGAGATTGGCTTCAAACTAACTTTGACACAAACCCCGAAGACAGGTTTTCTCGCGACGAGGCCCATTTATTAACCTTCTTCAGCAGTTTATCAGGCCTCCAGATAAGTTTTGAAAATTATTTTCCTTATTTCTCAACGAAAACATATGTTGTGGGTACTCAAAAGAACCGTCTCAATGAGACGGTTCTTTTGAGCACCCAAAACTCATGTTTAAAATGATGGGTAAGAAAATATTTACAATCTTACGCACAAAATATTCTCTTATCTGGACCTATGGTTTTATGATGGGTGAGAATGTAAGGATACATGAGTAAGACTGTAGTTCCTTGTAATTGGATGCTATAATTTGGTTCAATCTCTTCTTGGCCATGTGCTGTCGTTGTTGTGAGGAAATCTTGTCTGTACTTGAAGAACCAGCAAACTGGTGAAAACAAAACAAATGTAATCAGAGACCGATTATATTTACAGAAACAAATGTAATCAGACTTGATATTTTTACAGACTGTTTTTTTTTTTTACATAACCAAGTGTAATCAGATTGGTTATTTTTACAGAAACAAATGTAATCAGACCGATTATTTTTATAGAAACAAATGTAATCAAAATGGTTATTTTTACAGAGACAGATGTAATCAGATTGTTTTTTTTACAGAACCAAATGTAATCAGATTGGTAATTTTTACATAGACACATGTAATCAGATTGGTAATTTTTACATAGACAAATGTAATCAGACTGGTTATTTTTACAGAAACAAATGAAATCAGACCGATTATTTTTATAGAAACAAATGTAATCAAAATGGTTATTTTTACAGAGACAAATGTAATCAGATTGGTTTTTTTTTTAAAGAACCAAATGTAATCAGATTGGTAATTTTTACATAGACAAATGTAATCAGATTGGTAATTTTTACAGAAACAAATGTAATCAGACTTGTTATTTTTACAGAAACAAATGTAATCAGACCGATTATTTTTATAGAAACAAATGTAATCAAAATGGTTATTTTTACAGAGACAAATGTAATCAGATTGGGTTTTTTTACAGAACCAAATGTAATCAGATTGTTGTTGTTTTTGTTTTACATAACCAAATGTAATCAGATTGGTAATTTTTACAGAGACAAGTGTAATCAGCCTGGTTATTTTTACAGAAACAAATGTAATCAGATTGGGTTTTTTACAGAACCAAATGTAATCAGATTGGGTTTTTTACAGAGACAAATGTAATCAGACTGGTTATTTTTACAGAAACAAGTGTAATCAGACCAATTATTTTTACAGCCCAGGTAAACAGAGTCAAAGTTATGGTAAACATGTCTATGGCAAACTATAAAACTAGAGGACCTGCAGGTCCTGAGGCGCTCACCTGACCTCTTTAATTATGTTGAAATAGGTCAAAGTCAACAACAGCTTATAATAAAACATATTTGTTTTACCATATATGGGGGTTGCAGCCATTTTCGTCAAGTGACTAAAAACAATCTAATGAATACTCTATCAAACACCCCAGTGATGTCTGAGAAACAAATGTTTATATAGGTATGTGGCAGTCAAAATGAGTGGCATTGGATAAAAGGTCACAGGTCAGCTTGACATTTGGTACTTATATAAAGCCATTGTCTCATCGGGTTAAACATTTCTCGAAAGTATTATGATTATGGCTTAAACAGTCATAGAAAATGAACATTTCAAGATTATTCCCATATAAATACATTAGGAATCAAATTTGACCTTGCCATAAAGTAGGTCAAGCTAGATTCATCATTTGTGCAAACCTGGTAGAGACCACATCCCCAATGCTACATACCAAGTCCCAAGGCCATTGGCCTTTTGTTCCAGAGAATAAGATATTTAAAGGGTTTGTAACATAAATGGGTGCGGTGCCCTTGACCTTGAAACTTATTTATAGCCATTGTCTCATTAGGTTTCACATATCAAGTGAGAATAATGACTTTGGCTTCAACAGTATTCAAAAAATCAACTTTTCCAAAAATTTCACATTTAAATGCAATCAGAGGCAAATTTGACCTTGATGTTAAGTAGGTCAAGTTCAACCTAGGATCATCATTTGAATAAACTTGGTAGGCCCAACATCCAAAATGTTACATACCAAGTCCCAAGGTCATCAACCTTCTGGTTCTGGAGAAGAAGAGTTTTAAAGGGTTTTTACCATATATGGGCATGTCGGCCATCTTGGTCTAGTGACCTAAACAATTTGTTTAAATCTTGGCTAACTTTTTGTAAGGAGTCTTCACATGAAATTTGAGTTCAATTGGCCCAATGGTTTCTGAGAAAACTATGTTTTAATATATTGATGGGACTCCAATATGAGCGGCTTGGCTGAAAGGTCAAAGGTTAACCTTGACCTTTGGAACTTATTTTAGCCATTGTCACATTAGATTAAACATACCAAGTAAGAATAATGACATTGGCTTCAGTAGTTTTAAAAAAATCAACTTTTCAAAAATTTCCCCATTTAAATGCATTAGGAAGCAAATTTGACCTTGACGTTAAGTAGGTCAAGGTCAACCTAGGATCATCATTTGAACAAACTTGGTAGGCCCCACATCCCCAATGCTACATACCAAGTCCCAAGGTCATCAGCCTTTTGGTTCTGGAGAAGAAGATTTTTAAAGGGTTTTTACCATATATGGGCATGGTGGCCATCTTGGTCATGTGACCGGGACCATTTGAACAAACTTTCGTTCCCCCATCCTTAGCTGTCTCCATATGAAATTTGAGTTCAATTGGCCCAGTGGTTTCAAAGGAGAAGATGTTTGAAAATGTTGACGGACGGACGGACGACAGAGTCACTGGTATACTAATAGCTCGCCTCGGAGCCTTCGGCTCAGGTGAGCTAATAACAGGCAAACAGAAATACAAGAGGGTATAATATAATACCTCTTCACTTATCAGTGGTGCTTATAAAAAGTATGGGTCTTCACTGTTTGCCAGAGTATCCATTTACATGTTTCAAGTACTACAAATCGATAAACTTCAAATACTACACTACGACTCTAACTTCAGTATATATGTTGAAAGAGCCAAACCGATATATAGTTTTGTCCAACAGGATACAAAATGGTTAAATGCGCACCATCATGTTCTAAGTGTGTGTTAATTTAGGCCATGTTATGTTTATTACCTGTTTGAGATCTTCTGTGCTGAGTTCAGCAAGACCTTCAAGCTTCCTAAGATGTTGTTTTCTACTCTCATACACAGTCATAAAATAGTTAGCACAGTGTTTGAGTTGATACACTACAACTCCTAAATTAGGGGCCTGGCTGGGGCTCAGTGATGACAGGGAAAACTCTGAAACATTAACAGGAAATATCATCACTTTATCTTAACCCTTAAAGCACAAATCACAAAAAAATGTCTGCTTTTGTCATCTGCTGAATTGTTTTTGAAGCTTCCTTCAACAAACAGTGTAGACCCAGATCAGACTGCTATAAGAGCAGTCTGATCTGGGTCCATACTGTTGGCCTCTATACTTAAATTAGTCAATTATGTCAGCAAATATATGCAACAGATGACTTAAGCAGACAACATTTATAGATGCAGCTTTTTTGCTTTAAGGGTACATCAACTGTAATATGGTCATAATGGAGATTAAGAGTATCCTTCATATGTATTGTTGTGGGACAAGGAAATCCCACCCGAGGACTAGAATAGTTCGTCAGAAATGAGGCTCTGCCGAGTTTCTGACGAAATTATTCAGGTCTGAGGGTGGGATTTCCTTGTCCCACAACAATACATTATGATGGATACTTTTTCTCGCCCAGTTTGTGATTTTTTAAGGTTTAATGAATTCTGTCAGTTCGGCATAATTTTTTTAGATTTTTTGCGTTTGTTCCAATCTAAAAAATAAGTTCACCAAGGAATTTTCCAGATGCAAAAATGGGTGTAAACATAGTTTAGCACCTAAAAACGGAAGCAAAATAGCAGTTCAAGCATCGGTTTGGTTTCATTGGGGTTTGAAACTAACGTTGGTATCAGTATCTATTGACAAAGACGTCATAGCGCCAAACTGTGTCAATAACGTGCGTTACATTGTTGTTGCATTTTAGTGACGTCAGAACTGTTTTTGACGTCATTCAACAATGCGAAAATGGCGGACGCCCTAAATATTGCCGTTTTGATATTTCTACGTAATATTTAGGTGTGAATTGCTCTGAAAACAGCCTAAATTGTTATAATTTGAAGTCACATGGATGGGGTAAGCAGGTCATGTGGACGGGATAAGCTGGTCACGTGGATGGGATAAGGAAATTCTGCACTGCGTTTTGCCTATGGAACAGCTTGTCTTGAGTGATAAGTGGGCGAGAATATGGTGTCCCAGAATATCAATACCTGTTATGCATCCCATTAGCCTCAATCAGAGATATGCACCCACCACTTTCTCATGCTACCAATAAGTTTGTTAATTGTTTGGGCTGGAATGTTTTGCCACTCATGGGGAAGAGCTTGTTCAAAATTGTACACATAATTTTCCTTGGTCTGTTGCTTGAAAGGACGAAGTCTTAACAAAGTGACCATTACAATGGATATAAGAACTCCTGCTTGGAGAAATGCCAAAAAACTACATGGAAATGGCCTTAACACCAATTCCAACATCGCTATAGCCTGATTATGTCGCTTCAACGTCATCATCTGGCATTGTCCCCTTGTTTTTTCTTTCATAAGTTTCAACTGGTTTCTTCTAATTGGTGTAATGCATGTGGTAAATACTTCGCCGGACATGTAGTGCAACATGCACATCACAAAGCTGACAAAGTGGTCTACAAGAGCAGTGACCTGAAGTCACCTATCATCTCAGCCTGGCCAACTAGGCCCTGAGGTTAAAAAACTTTTTTCATGCTCAACAGAGAACGAAATTTCAACTGCTAATAAAAACTAAAATACCAACTAATAAAGAAGTTTCTTGCTTTAAGGCTCTCAGATGTTGTATTTATCATGCTAATAAATGTTAAAATGCCAATTGTTGGCATTTTAACATTTATGAGCATGATAAATTTCGTGCTCAGCTGAGTTGAGTATGAAAAAAGTTTTATAACCTTGGGGTCGATAAGAAGAATGAAGGGAGTCCAGTGATATGGATGATGCTCCTTCACCTGCATGTTAATAAAAAACTTGTTAACAATAAGATAAGCAAGCACCTGTCTAAAGCAGGCAGATTTTTCATGTTATCTGTGGAATGGCCTTATCTACCTGTTTAAGACAAGTGCATGTCAAATACACATTGAAAATCAGACTGACTGACTGACAAGTGATTACTTTGATACATGTATCAAAATTCAATTAGGAGAATTTACCGACATGTTTACTTTGGAATGGGACATATATTCAGCCCCTAATTCTGGCTAGGACTCGGAGAAAAGTCTATATTTCCCTCATAGGGCCAGTTAAGCAAAAATTTTCTGCGTAAAATTGTGACTATTTTCTTATCCATCAGTTATACATGTGTTTTGGGTGCTCAAAAGAACAGTCTCAGTGAGATGGTTCTTTTGAGTACCCACAACATATGTTTCGATTGAGAAATAAGAAAAATAACTTTCCGTTGCGCACCCTTATCTGGGGGGGGGGGGGGGCTGTTTACCTTCAGTATTTCTGAGATCTCTAGCAGTGGCTTCCTCCAGGTTAGGGCCAAATACCACATGACAGTACTGTGCACCAGCACCTGTAAAATGACATAATATCATGGGTGAAAGCTCAAAATTTCCAAAATCCTGAACTTTCCAAATTCAAACTTTAAAACAGACAGTATGCCTACAAAATATTAGCAATTTCTCATTTAAATGGTCAGTTGTCTGAACACATACAGAAATAAATCAGAAGCTATTATAGTCTGTTGAATTCAGCATTTTGAGGCTGACTTTCTATGGAAAGTCAGCCTCAAAATCCTAATTTTCAAGAATAATCCTGAAAACTTTCACCCATGTTATATAAAGATTAAATCTCGAGAACATTTCCATAGGTAAAAATAAACAAAATTGTTGACTGTAAAATTGTGAATATTTAACAAAGCAAAATTTCTTAGTATAGGTTATAGATCATATATTACAATTATAAAGGAAGTAAGTTGGAACAAGTGCAGCGAGTGAACCACTTAATTCCTTTATAATTGTAATATATGATCTATGACCTACTTATAGTTTTCTCCTCCTTTTTCATGACTGTGCCTTTGGAAATGGTAGTATTGACCACTTAACAGATTTACTTAAAGATTTACTTAATAAATATTACAAACATAGACAAAATATGTAATTAAGTTGGCCAAAAATTTAAATTGCTGTACAAACTGATTGGCTGTTAAGCACAGGAAGGGGCGGAGTAAACTAAAAGTGTAAAAGTTGATTTTCATGCATTCTTACCTGACTTTGAGACCATAGAGGTACAATACATAGTAACATTGGTGGCTACATCAAGATAGGCTTGTACTATCTCAGCCCTCACATTAGCTTTATCCACTTCAGCCTTCGTGTCAAGATTCTTCAACTGTTTGTTCAGTTTTTCTGACAGTACATATTTAGGGAGCAGGGCTACCATCTGCCGCTGAATACGGGCCTGATGACCTCTGAACTCTATTGCAGCAGGGTCCAATTCCTCATATTCACTTGAGTTATCTGAAATATAAAGTCAATTATGTACTGACCGAGACTTTTGTCATCTACTGATAACCAATGCAAACAATTTGGACCCAGATGGGGACCGACAGAATGTCGGTCCTGATCTGGAACCAAACCATTAGTCACTGTGATGGTGTTTCAGGAAGAATATTTAGAAAAGGTTAATTTTGAAAGAAATCAGCAGACAACAACAAAGCATGAAAATTACCCAGCATGCTAGTTATACAGAAACAAAAAAAATATTGGCATAAAAAATTCTAAGCCTTAAAACACTTGATTAGAGCTGCCTCTCAACAATTTTCTTCATGACAATGACCTCAAGTCAACTGACCCAGCAGGAGATGGTAAATTACTGTAAACCTGTATCACATTGGTAAATGTATACGTCGATTTGGTGGTATTTACGCCTATTGCCCGTACTTCATAGACCGGAAGTGGTAGATATTGGTGTAAATACTATATAGAAAAACATGCCATATGCCTAAAGGACTATAGAACTAGATCATTAGTATTCAGTATGTGCATGGCGATTTATGTAAGCATTTAGGAATAGATTCGAGTACTGATCATTCAGTACTCGAATCTATTCCTAAATGCTTACATAAATCGCCATGCACATACTAAATACTTAAAAATGATCTAATTCTATAGTCCTTTATGCATATGGCATGTTTTTCTATATAGTATTTACACCAATATCTACCACTTCCGGTCTATGAAGTACCGGTAATACGCGTAAATACCACCAAATCGACGTATACATTTACCAGTGTGAGTACCTGACATGTTACTATAAATCACAGATCATAAATTACCAAATTCAAATAAACATCCGTGTACAAATTTGTGTAAAGCAGTAAAACACTACAAGATAATCTACTATATCTAATTTTCAGAAGGCTATATCTCCAAAAACATACAATCCGGAGTTAATGTTCTTGTGCTATATATTTTGTCTCATGATGCTTAATATTTGAGTAATATTTCATGAAAATATCTAAAACCAGTTTAGTGTTTACTTACCTGGTAAAAAATATTGGAGTGCACTTGAATATATGCAGAGGATGTGATGAGCAGACAACATTTTGGAAACAAAAATATATACTTTCTGGAAAAGGGCTAAGTAGCATGAATTCGGTAAATATTGGAAAATTCTGAACACTAATTGCATGCCAAAAAGGCATAGACAAACAGCACAAAGTAAGTAAGGGTGCAAAGATCAGGAATCGATACAATCAAGTACCACACCTGACCCAGGATACCAATGGGAAAGTGACAAACTCACAGTTGGACACCACAAACGAGAGCCAAGAGGTCAGCCCTTTCCCAGCAGGTGACCACAAGGCACATATAAACAGACGCTCACAAAAGCATAGCAAACACAAGACAGAAAAAAACATAAAAGATCCACAAAAAAAGTACCCCCTTGGAACGTTCAGTAAAATATTTTACTGGCGGGCTTAAACCGGTTTAACAGCGCAAACCTCACCCTGAATTCAGATGTGGATCAAGACACATAGATATTTGGTTTGCATGAAAGACCCCTAACTTATCAATGCATCATCTCCCAGAACATATAAATCAAGATATAACAAGGAGATGAAGCAAAGATAAGGACTCAACAGTAGATAAAACTGAATACCGGAGCAAAAGAAATCCAACCGGTAAAACCTAGATGAAGACCACTTTTTCAGAAGCGGTCTGATCAGGGTCTTCCCTGTTTGCTATTCTGACAAGCATTTTGTGAATTCCAGTCCTGAAAACCAACATTTTATTTGAAAACAGAAAGAGAAAAGTGTTCAAAATTTTAGAGAATTTTAATGTAGTTACCAAAACAATTAGCTCTGGCCACCACTGCTGTTGTTAGAGCCAATTCTTGAAGGGCATGTAGATTTAATTCTGGCTGTCTATCTCTCAGAATAGAATGAAACACGTCACCATGTCCCACAATAAACTGCATCACCTAAATAAACAAACAAGCCTTAATTAGAAAATCATTTTAATCTAGAAGTACAAGTACAGTCAAACATGTCTAAACAGCAACTCAAAAAATAGACAAAACAAAGGTCTTAATGACAAATGGTAGCTTAATGAAGGAGCATTCTGCAATACTTTTGGCCTGCATTAAGCTATCATCGATCCTGAAAACCAATTTATGTTTTTTTTTAGAGTGGCTGTTTTAGACAGGCTTTACTGTATTGTTCAATGTGTAATTTGTTCATGAATAATCTTAAAAAGAAATTATTTTAGTTTAAAAATTACCATTATAGCCCTTCAAAGTATAATGCAATCTCTTTATAATGCTTTGTTTGGTGTCAGTTCAAATGGACTGTGTAATAAGTGATTCATGTTATAAATGGACAATTTTACATAGGAAAATGACCATATCACCGTCATTTTCTTATAATTCCTTTGTAAAATTCCATTGTAAAAATATTTGGGAGCCACAACATGACTGCATTTTATCAAAATCCATGTTACAATGAGGTGTGTTATATAGTGATCAGAGCTGTATTCTCTACAGAAATACATAAATTAAATCTGTGACTATCCACTTGAAATGTGAGGAGGTAGGGTCTGTGCTTGAGATAATTATTTTTAACAATGAGTTCAGTACACATCAAAATTCATATACAGTGTGTACGGAGAATTCTAAAGTGAACTCACTTTCTTCTAAATTTTATTCACTCCCATCCCATCATTCAATGGGAATTAGATGGACAGACTTACACGTCTGGACAGCTTTAGTATGTAAACATCCTTGTCAACCCTTTTCACACCTACATTTGGGAGCACTGTGGTTCAGTGGTAGAGTGCTTAACTCGAGACCGAGGGTAGACAGGTTCAAGCCTCACTGGCATCACTGCGCTGTGTCCTTGAGCAAGACACATTAATCCTAGCTTAGTACTGGTTCAACCCAGGAGGACCCGTCCCTAAATAACTGAAAGATGTTGATGGGACGTAAAGAATCAAATAAAACAAAATCACTCCTACATTTGAAAATTTACAGATGCTGATCTCATCATATCCTATAAGAAAATAGTATTACTTAAAAGTCCGCCACAAGGCCCATATGTGTAAGAAAAGGTTCTTAAAACATGACCATATAAAATTTTAAAATTTCGAACATTATAATAAGTTGCCTACCCAAAAGGCCTAGGCAAACAGCGCAGACCCAAATCAGTCTGATCAGGGTCTTCCCTATTTGCTCTTCTGACAAGCCTTTTGTGAATTCGAGCACTGAAAACCACAATTTTATTTGACAACAGAAAGAGAAAAGTGTTCGAATTTTAGAACATTTACTGTAATTTAACCCTTAAAGCACCAAGAAAAAATGCATCTGAAAACGTCGTCTGCTGAAGTTGTCTGCTGCAAATAATTGCTTAACATTACTGACGAATTAAGTATCGAAGCAAACAGCGTGGACCCAGAACAGACTGCTCCTATGGGAGCAGTCTGATCTGGGTCCATACGGTTTGCCATAGAGGCTTCTTTAACATTTCAGCAGACAAGAAAAGCAGACGACTTTTGTTATGATTGGCGCATTAAGGGTTAATAAAAATCTTGTGATTCCTACCTGAATTCCAGCATCTGTGTTCTCCATGCCAAGTGAAGTGAGGATAGCTAGACACATCTTGAGTGCTGCAAACAACAGATGTCTGTAGCGGGAGATAGGATCTGGGAGAAATTCATCATCTACCTCATACAATGGCTGGTTCCTAGGTGAAACAGAGAACCTGTCTTTAGCGTTGGTGAGAAGCCAAAGAGTCAAATCAGTATTAGGATAAATAAGAGCTGTTGTATGACAGGGTAGCTCGACTGCAACTTTTTATTGAGAGAAGTGTCAAGTGTGACAACCTTAGATTAAGTAAATGGATAAATATTGTACAGTTGAAACATATTTTATGGTCAACAAACATACATGACAAATAGGGGCCCGATGTCGTGGAATGAAAGCTTACCCTAAAAGGTATCTATGGTGCAAGTATGAATGCTTTCCGACAAGTGGTTGTCAAAATATGGACTTCTAGAAAACTTTAAAGCAAAAATCCTATCTTTTGGATATGTACTACGTTTTGACCTCTAGGCCCGCCCCCCTACATGGATCCTAGGGTTCGATGTTGTGGAATGAAAGCTAACCCTACAAGGCATCTATGGTGCAAGTATGAATGCTTTCTGACGAGTTGTTGTCAAGATATGGACTTCTAGAAAACTTTAATGCAGTGTGAATTTGAGGAACGGAACAGGAATGTGTACGACCGTGGTGACTGCAATAGCTCATTGCACTTCGTGCAGTCAAGCTAATAACCATTTAACGTTTAACCCTTTGTATACTGGGAACACCTTAATGGGTACTTTGGCAAACAGTGAAGACCCAGATGAAATGCAGCATAATGCTGCATTTCATCAGGGTCTGCACTGTTTGCTAAGATTAAACAACCTTCAGATATAGAAATACATCTAAAATTCTACCTGTGACTCCTTGAAGTACACAATAAGTATGGGAAAACCCATCAGAATACGAAGTGTTAAGCATATTAACAGATTTTTAGACTCGAGGAAAGTATTATAACTCAACTTGCAAGAAGCAAAATTTTCAATTTTCTTGCTTTTCTCTGCAACTGAGCAGGATGGTTTGGGTATGATCTGGTCGGAATCTCCAAACACAGGTTTTGTCCCATCAAGGCTCAAATGGAAACAGTGCCAACCCTGGTGAGATGATGTATATTGTATCATCTCACCTATACTCCATAATGTTTTATAGGATGTACGGTAAAAAAGAGGCCAGTTCAACAATGCAAGAGCACGGGGGTGCTCGTTGTTCTGGTACCTATCTTTATTTGTAATGTGCAAAGCCTGGCATCAGTATAACGGGCGCACGAGAGCACTTGCATCGTTGAACTAGCCTCTGGGTTTTAAAAGTGCATCTGAAAATGTTGTCTGTTTAAGTCGTCTGCAGTATACATTTGCTAACATTATTGACAAATGAGAGAAAAAGAGTGTGGACCCAGATTAGACTGCTCCTACAGGAGCAGTCTGATCTGGATCCACAATCTTTGTCAAAGATGCTTCTAAAACATTTCAGCAGACGACAAAAGCAGATACACATTTTTTGTGATTGGCGCTGTAAGGATTAAAATGTACATACCTATCAATTTCTGGTCTCATATCAAAGAAGGTGCATGCGGCCAGTCTGGGCATTAAGCCACATCTCAGTAGAGTTGATGCCCCTTCTGCTGTTTCTGCCACTCTCGTCAAGAAACCCTACATCAAAACACAAACACTAGATGATACTTCAGACAGACCTGGCCCCGAGGTTATAAACTTTTTCCATGCTCAAATCAACTGAGCACAAAATTTCACCTGCTCATAAATGTTGAAATGCCAACAATTGTTGGCATTTTAACATTTATTAGCATGATAAATACAACATATGAGATACTTAAAGCAAGAAACCCTCTTCATTTGTCGGTATTTTAGTTTTTATGAGCAGTTGAGATTTCGTGCTCAGTTGAATTGAGCATGAAAAAAAGTTTAATAACCTTGGGGCCTGCTGTGATTAAACTGTAAATTTTAAATATGTTGTGCTAATAATGGGCAAAAACAGTGGTTGGGCCAGCCCTTAAGATGATGTAGGGTTCAAAACATGTTTGTTTGTTTGATTTGATTCTTTATGTCCCATCAACAATCTTTCACTTATGTAGGGACAGGTCTTACTGGGTTGAACCAGTACTAAGCTATTATTAATGTGTCTTGCTCAAGGACACAACGTAGTGACGCCAGTGAGGCTTGAACCCGCTCTACTACTGAGCCATGCATGAACATTCACCAGGTCCCAAGGGAGATGTTAAAAAATGAGGGCTTTACAGTCATTTTTTACCTCTCCTGAGGGACCTGGCAAAAGTTAATGTATTGAAAAATCAAGTTCGATCGCTATTATTGCATAAATTAAGAAAAGTTGGTCAAAATTTGCGAAAAATATGGAACTGTATTTGGTCATCATTTCATAGTTAACACATGGCTGGACACTTTCAGTCACTATATCCATCTTCCAGGGCCAATCATAATATAAGAGTGATTAACGGATCAGGGAACCTAAAATTTAGTGGCCTGGAACAAGTATATCTAAGATACCAAATCTGTGCATCATCACATGGATTTGTGCTCGTAGAAACATGACTGCTAAAAGTGTGTGGCGCAGGTTTTATGCAATAATGGTACTTTAAGCATAAAAATGATATAACAGGCCTTTAGTTAAGAGCGTGTACCAAAAAACTAATTTTCTTAATGAGACGGTTCTTTTGAGCACCCAAAACATATGTTAAAGCTGATGGGTAAGAAAATATTTACACTTTTAAGTTATATGTTTTGCTTATCTAAACCTATGATATAACCCATTTTTAAACATGTTTAACATGCATACACAATAGTGTCCAGAGAGACTAAGTGTTTTCTAGACTGTTCTTATCTTTTCATTGAAATCAACATAGCTGTATTACTAGGTTGTTCATCCTTATGTATGTATACTTTCACCAGTAACTTGTGTTGGGCAATAGGTTTAAAATCACAATCAATCATCTGTTAATAATTGAAAGGTTTAATCAGCCAGATATCAATTTTACATAGACTATCATGTTTTATTGAATTTATTAAACAAGTTGGCAGAAATAAAATGATTTGTGAGGCTTGCCAAGCATTTTTTATCTTCTTCAAAAAGAGTTTATTAAATAAATATAATCAAACATGAGCACAAATGCTAACTTCTATTTATCATGACACTAAATTAATTTGAAATTGCATTTTTAGCGCATAAAAGTCAAGATTTTGCCATGTATACATGACTTTATTATGGCCTTAATTACAATACGGTATGTTACTAAATATGTAAACCAATTTAACCACTAGTAGTTTATAACTTTTTATACACTGTGTTATATTTATATATTACTCCATGACACGATGTTATGTGATAAAATCTGAGTATTGCTAACCCACATACTGTGTAAAAAAGCTTACTCAAATACAATTCAGTTAACTATTGTCAAAAATATAAGGATATCACTCAAATGTTAGAAATAATATGTAAGATATAATACAAGCTTTCATAACTAAAAGAATGAGATTTCTTTTTACTTTCCATGTCTGCCTATTGAGCAAAATGCATTCACTAATGCATTTAGCTCAATAGACAGACATGGAAACATTAAAAAAAAAAAAATAACAGAAAAAAATCTGAGGCTATGAAATTTGGGTGGGGTAAAATAAAAAAGTAAATAGGAAAGCTCAAACATTTTTTTTTAAATTTTAGTCCTTGGAATATCTTCAACACATATTTTAAGACATACAAGAATATACTTTTAAATTAAGCTGTTATTAAGAGACCTAATTATCAAACATAATTTACATACCACTTTGGATTCAAACAAATAGAGAACTTTCAAATTTTCTGTGTTTCCACTAAGTACCGAGATGAGTTTCTCGTCGTCAGCACCGACGCTGTCGACCAGATGTTGCAGGTAGCCCTTCGACGACAGGAACATCATCCACTGGTGAAATTTGTCCATTGTTAGAATAGAGTCGAGAACTGACAAGGCCAGCATCTGAAAGACAAACCCTAACCCTTGAAGCGCCACCTATAATTTGCAACACCATGATTGCAAATTTTGCCCCTTTTTCAAAAATAACAAATAAGGCATGATATTTCATGAGAATTGTCTTCTGGCAGACAATTCTCATGTAATAATATACCTTATTTTTGTTGAAAATTGGGAAAGATGTAGCAAAATTTGCAGTTCTGATTGGCGCTTTAAGGGTTAACCATAGTGCCAGTCAAGCAAAATTTTTGCAAGCAAAATTGCAATTATTTTCTTATCCATCAGTTTTAACATGTGTTTTGGGTGCTCAATAGAACTGTCTAATTGAGACGGTTCTTTTGAGTACCCACAACATATATTTTCCTTTAGAAATAAGAATAATAATTCTTAATTGCACACTCTTATCTGGGGGCCTGTTTATCTGTGCATGCTGGGTAATTTTTCATGATTTCGTTGTCATCTGCTGCTTTTTTCAAAAAAATCTTTTAGGATCAGATCAGGTTTGCATCCAGATCAGGACCGACGCTCTAGCTGTCTGATCTTGTTCCAAACTGTTTGCAAATGTTATCAACATTATTAAAATAGTTCACAGATAGGCCATACTGTATAAAATATGAATCCAAAGAATCTCAAATTAAATTCAAATCAGGGATTACTTCAAGCTATCAGAGTTTAAATTTTCTGTAAGTAAGTACCAAGATCTAAGGCAGGTGCGACATAAAAACACTTGACAGACTACTATAACATGGGTGAAAGTTCAAAATTTACAAAATCCTGAACTTCAGAAATTCAAATCTTAAAACTTCCAATATGCCTACAAATACTAATAATTTTCAGGTTTAAATGGTCAAATGTCTTAAATTAACTGAAAATATATCAGGGAAGCAAATATAATCTGCCTTATTCAGCATTTTGAGGCTGACTTTCAAAAGAAAGTCAGCCTCATAATCCTGAATTCATGAATAATCCTGAAAACTTTCACCCATGCTATAGTAACAGCAGCTAGACATACCCTTCCTACATCCAGACCATCACAGGCATCACGACACACCAGGTCCATGAAGGCATCACCATATGACAGTATTGTAGCAATGTTCTCTCGGCGTAGCTGATCGTATTCCGAGTCTGTGGCTGCTTGCAATCTCGACTCAATCCCTTTTGATGTCTCATCTAGAATATATTATAATAGGGGCCAGGGCTTGAAAAAAAATGAGCCAAAACTTGTGATTTCCAACAATGTGGCATTTTGACAAGTGTAGACTCAGACGAGCCTGTGCAGCCTCCTTTTAAGCTTAGAAACTTCAAATGATATTGGGTCAGTAGCTTAACACTCATAGAATATTCAAGCGATCAGCAAAGGCTTTGATCAGACTGCGCATATGCGCAGGCTGATCTGAGGCTTTGCCTGTTGCACATACCACATTGCTGGAAATCTCGTGTCGTGACTCCAATCTTTATTTGATATATGTGAATAACAAAACTACAGATCAGCCTGCACATCATTTGGGCCCGATGCGAGAAAACCTGTCTTCGGTGTTTGCGAACAACAAATTTGTTTGTTTGTTTGGTTCTTAACGACGCATCAACCCTTGTGGGTCATTAGCGTCAGTCGGTATTAAACTAAACATGATGAAGATGGAAAAAGTAAAAATTTATAGGATAAAATAAAAAGGAAAGATGATTACGAGTTTGTATAATGATAATTAGTTGCAATACAATTGTTGACAGGAGAGACCACGTACAATATCTGACAGTTTCAAAGAGCTTTTCAGATAACTGTACATGTTCTTTAACTGAACAGAATACAACATTAAAAAAAAATCTGTATTATGGTCTGATACAAATGTAAAACAAAACATGATTTTAAAAATAGCAATTAGATTTTGTTAAAAAGATTTATTTGTCTTAAAAATGTCATAATACTATCAATATGTATATCTTGAAATAATTCTTTCATGTTATCAACATGGAAGCAATTATTTCTTACTTGTGCAAAATCGCCACATTCCAAGAGGAAGTGACGTACAGTGAATGGTGCGTCGCAACCAACACATTGTGGGTGCTCTTCACCTTGTAGTAAGTATGAATGAGTGACTCTTGTATGACCTAAGCGGAGTCGAGCTAAAACTACTTCTTCTCTTCTAATGTTTCGAACAACTGATTGATATTCACCAATAGTTGGTTTGATGTCAAGAAGTTTATTACCAATGCTGTTATTCCATGGAGTTTGCCATTCTTCCAAGATATATTTATTAATAGATGGCTTAAAAGGGGTACGTGCATTAAGGGGCTATTTTGGCCCCCTCTAGAGCCAAAAACTGAAAGTTGCTTTTCACCAATTTCATCTTATTGGTTTATTAGAAGAATAGCACAAGTATAAAATTCTGGCATTTTTTTACTTTTACCGGTTGCTATGGTAACCAAAATGGCCGACAAATTAGGATTAAAATAGAGAAATTGCCATTTTAGGTCAAATTTGAGGCTTTTGGAGACCGATTTTTTAAGAATTAGATATCAGCACAAGCAAATACCAAAAAAACCTTTTAATATATTGTGTGTTGTGATAATTCTCATCATCTGTTAAAATATTTTTTTGGTATTTGCTTGTGCTCTATATTAATTCCTCTGTTACATGTCTCCAATTTGCTCCAAAATGGTCATTTTCCTATTTTCAGCCTATTTTGGCGGCCATTTTTGTTACCATAGCAACCGTAAAAGTCAAATCTATACCAGACCTTTACACTTTGGCTTTTGTTCTAAGAAACTAATAAGAAGAAACTTGTGAAGAGCAACTTTTATTTTTTGACCTCATAGGGGGGCCAAAATAGCCTCTTAATGCACGTACCCCTTTGAAAATGGAATTTTAAAAGAAGTTGGTTCTAATGAAAGCGATGTTTTTGCTTGCTTCGAACAACAAATGTGCAGACCAGCCTGCCCATTCAGGAGTCTGATCAGCCCCTTTGTTATTCGCTTATTGGAGAGTTTCATATCTAAACTTGCTCTAAACAAAATTTCAATTTTCTAGCTAGTCTCTGTAGCTGAGGAGACTGGCTTGAGTATGGCATTATCGAAAACACTGAAGACAGGTTTTGTCTCATCGGGACCCATTTATTGCTATATTAGGTTTTATGTTGATGTATTTTTCCAGGTACTGATTGCTTTGGTGCACTAGAAGAGCGTAGGTGTCATTACATAATCTGATCAGGGGCAAACAAGCACACCAAGAGTTAATCTAGTAGGCGCATGTATATAAGCAAACTTACTTATAGCAATTTACTCAGTTAATTAAGGCTGTGGTTTATATGGCTTTTTTTTTTTAAAAGTTATAACATCTACTGTTACTTGCCGAAAATAACTTTTGCTCGTAATTTTAGAAATTCACTTTTCCAAAAAAGGGCAGTGTTCGATTTTTTAGGATGTTTAAAAAAAATATCGGCAATAATTTTAGGTGTTCTTAATTTGAGTGTTTGAAATTTTATAACATTTACCGTACCCACAACATATGTGGAGAAATATTATAAGAAAATTATTTTTTGTTAAACAATTTTAAGTGGAAACCAAATTATGACGGAAAGAATGACAGACGGAATGACGGACAACCCAAATCCACTATAATAAACAATATCTACAAAAATACCAACCTTGTAAGTGTGCTAGAGTGAGTTTTGGTTTCTGTGCTATTTGTAGGTAATATAGTAGAGCTCCATAGAGCTTAGCTCTTACTCTCTGTTGGCCACCACCTGAAACACACCATACAGATGAGATGTTATTTATAGGTAATAAAGTAGAGCTCCATAGAGCTTGGCTCTTACTCTCTAGGTAATATAGTAGAGGTCATAAGAGCTTGGTGCTTACTCTCTGTTGACCACCACCTGAAATACACCAGACAGATGAGATTTTATTTATAGCTAATAGAGAAGAGCTCTATAGAGCTTGGCGCTTACTCTCTGTTGGCCACCACCTGAAATACACCATACAGATGAGATTTTATTTATAGGTAATATAGTAGAGGTCATAAGAGCTTGGTGCTTACTCTCTGTTGGCCACCACCTGAAATACACCATACAGATGAGATTTTATTTATAGGTAATATAGTAGAGGTCATAAGATTTAGCCCTTACTCAGGCCTTCAGATTTATGGTGGGCCCGGGTCATTGTCCCATGATTTCATGATATGGCCCATCACTTTCCAAGGCAGTGGGCCCAGTGGACCCATCCTCTTAAGTTTTGAAAAAATCTCACTTTTATAGCAATCTACGAACTCCACAAAACAGAAAGTACATGTAGGTAGTCAATACAGTAAAACCTGTCTTAAGTAGCCACTCAAAAAGAGACAAAACAAAGATCTTAATAACAAATGGTAACTTTATGCAGGTTGAAAGGATTGCAGAATGCTCCCCTTGGAGCATTCTGCAATACTTTTGACCTGCATTAAGCGATAATTGGTCTTCTTTTTTTAGTGGTTTTATACTTGGGCCCATCATATCAGAAAATGACCCACCAATTTTTGCTCCATGGGTCACTTCGGCCCACCAATCTTGAAAAAAATTCTGAAGCTCTGCTTACTCTCTGTTGGCCACCACCTGAAATGCACCATACACAGTGTTGTGCCTAGGTCAAGATTTCTGGGGGACACACCAGTGTCCCCCTACCTGAATTTCTGAGGGACATTTGCAAATTCTCGGGGACACACCAATTCCATCTGATTTTTGCCTGTAAAATTGAAAACAGTTTTACGGAAATTTCTTTTCATTTTTATTTACATTTGAGCTCGATGTTGATAGTTTTGGCTCAGGAAGTGGTGCAGATTACAGGAAAGTAGTTTGTCATCTGTTGGCCACCACCTGAAATACACCATACAGATGAGATTTTATTTATAGGTAATATAGTAGAGGTCATAAGAGCTTGGCGCTTACTCTCTGTTGGCCACCACCTGAAATGCACCATACAGATGAGATTTTATTTATAGGTAATATAGTAGAGCTCATAAGAGCTTGGTGCTTACTATCTGTTTTCACCACCTGAAATACACCATACAGACAAGATGTTATTTATAGGTAATATAGTAGAGCTCCATAGAGCTTGGTGCTTACTTTCTGTTGGCCACCACCTGAAATACACCATACAGCAGGATTTTATTTATAGGTAATATAGTAGAGCTCATAAGAGCTTGGTGCTTACTTTCTGTTGGCCACCACCTGAAATACACCATACTGCGGAGGTGTTATTTATAGGTAATATAGTAGAGCTCCATAGAGCTTGGTGCTTACTTTCTGTTGGTCACCACCTGAAATACACCATACAGGCAAGATGTTATTTATAGGTAATATAGTAGAGCTCATAAGAGCTTGGCTCTTACTCTCTGTTGGCCACCACCTGAAATACACCATACAGGCAAGATGTTATTTATAGGTAATATAGTAGAGCTCATAAGAGCTTGGTGCTTACTATCTGTTTTCACCACCTGAAATACACCATACAGACCAGGCCTCGAAATATCTGAAAATAGGCACTTGCCCTGCATCACA
The DNA here is from genome assembly GCA_964019695.1 of Loripinus fragilis. NCBI lineage: Eukaryota > Metazoa > Mollusca > Bivalvia > Lucinida > Lucinidae > Loripinus > Loripinus fragilis. Next base: position 32,447,675 of record OZ026517.1, read on the forward strand.
AAAATTATTGACATATATATAGGAAAAAAATATTTTTCACTAAAAATATCAAAATTTTCACTAGCCCTGCAGCCTGAGGTACTCGTAAATACGAGCGGACGAGTGCTATTTTCGAGCCCTGCAGACGAGATGTTATTTATAGGTAATATAGTAGAGCTCATAAGAGCTTGGGGCTTACTTTCTGTTGGTCACCACCTGAAATACACCATACAGGCAAGATGTTATTTATAGGTAATATAGTAGAGCTCATAAGAGCTTGGCGCTTACTATCTGTTTTCACCACCTGAAATACACCATACAGACGAGATATTAGCTGCTCTTAGCCATAGATTACTAAAATTGTACTAAATCAAAGCTAAGACATAGGCCTTTCATTCTATGGTCAAATATGCAAGTTATCATATTTGCATATTTTGCGTATTCATGAATATGAATGAAAGCCCTATGTCTTAGCTTTAATTTAGTACACATTCTAGTAATCTATGCCTAAAAGCAGCTGAAATATTATTGATCTTGTACGTATAACCCAATTTGTGAATCACATTTTTAAGGTTTTCATAAATATTTATGAATATGCAAATTAGATAATTTGCATATGCAACAAGGAAATAACAGGCCTATGTCTAAGCTTTAATTTGGCATTAAGTTTAGTAGTCTAGGATAAGTAACAGCTGAGATATGAATAATTTTGTTGGTGAACCCCCATTCTCAAATTCGCTATGGGTTGCCATGGAAATAATGCATTTTCACATAGCCCATACCAATTTTTTTTTAGATCAACTTCGTTTGGCATTCAGGGCCTCCAAATGAACAATTTGGCACCCATGAAAAATTGTCCTGGGGGGTGCAAGGTAACCTAAATTGGATGCCAGGGTATTAGTCACCCCCTGAAATACACCATATAGATGAGATATTGAAATACAACATACAGCTAAGATATTGATTTAGGTAATACAGTAGAGTTCCATAGAGATTGACTCAGAGCTCCATAGAGCTCATCTCTTGCTCTCTGTTTGCCACCACCTGAAATACACCAGACAAATAGTATGTTATTTATAGGTAATATAGTAGAGCTCATAAGAGCTTGGCTCTTACTCTCTGTCGGCCACCATGTGAAATACCATACAGACGAGACACTATTTGTAGGCAATATAGTAGAGCTCCATAGAGCTTGGTTCTTACCGAGACATTATTTGTGGGTAATACAGAAGAGCTCCATACAGACCATGCAGATCAGACATTTCTTGTATAGCGATGTAAGAAATTGAAGTGTCAAGTGAAGTCCTTAACCCTTATCGCGCCAATATTTTTCGCACTGAAAATGGTGTCTGCTTTTTATGTTTGCTGCACATACTTAAATACACTTCAGACTACTTTTGATCATTGAAGAAAACACTATGCACCCTGATCAGATTGCTCTTAAAGGAGAAGTCTGATCTGGGTCCATATTGTTTGCAATTTAAGCTACCAATGTAGATGAGCAAGCAGACGACAAATGTCGTGAACGGTGGGGAAGATATAACATGAGCCGCAACATGAGATTTCCAAAAACATGGTATGTTATGCGCAGGCTGATTTGAGGCTTTGCTGGTCGCTTGAATATTCTATGAGTGTTAAGCTACTGACTGAACATCATTTGGAGTTTCTAAGCTCAAAAGAAGGCTGCACAGGCTTGTCTGAGTCCACACTTGTCAAAATGCCACATTGTTGGAAATCACATGTCGCGGCTCAATTATGTTAACGCATGAAGCTGAAAAAAAAAGCACTTACTTGATCTCATAATGTGTTCTATCAAGCCTTTCAGGACCATCTGTAGAGAGGTCGCAAACTGTGTCCTTGACCCTGTACCCTGACCCCAACTGACAGACTGACCAGCAGTGTGAGTTTTATCTAGCATGGTAATGTACTGGGAGTCTCGGCGATCTTTTTCCTGAGTTTCGACATCATCCGAGACGAAACATTCTCGAAGGTTGGCCAGTAGGGTGAGGATGACCCCTGCTACAGGGGCAGTTAGGTCTGTTTGGGCTGTCTCATCAGCAACCTAGGTTGAAAACATACTATTGTATCACCCAGATAAACAATTTTTTGGCGTAAATGTGAATGTTTTCTTATCCACCAGTTTAAACATTTGTTTGAACTGTCTCATTTAGACAATTTTTTTTGAGTACCCAGAACATATTTTGAATGATAAATCATAAAATTAATTATCAATTATGCAATCTTATCCAGTGATTTTTTTACCTGGGCATCCTGTATCTCTTACTCATAGTTTTTCTTCTAGGATGCAAAGTAGTTTATTTCAGTGAGTCCCAGGATGCAATGGTATTGCAGACTTGTCATGAAAAAAAATGTTCTGGACTCATAAGTTTGCATTTGGACTCACTGATATTGGAAACAGTGAGTCCCAGGACCCATACGCCCAAAATTGTAAATGAATCACTCCTTATCTAAAGGACTGATTGTATTCATTATAAATCTGTACATTTTGAAAAAAGTTGGATATACAACATGCATTGTTATCCGTCCCATCTATTCGTAACATCTGTATCTCTGATATTTATATATTCTTTTATCCCAGATTGCTGCCACAGTGGAATTCTCCAAACAATACCTCTTCAGTCTGATAACAGATATACTAAGTATATGCTTAAGTCTAATAAACTTCTGTTCTGTTCTTATAAAATAACAAAGCACTTAGTGTGGGTCTCTTTAAGATGGCTCTTTTGAGTATCCACAACAAATGTTTGGTTGAGAAAGAGAAAATTATTTTTAATTACACACTCTTGTCTAAAGACCTTGTTAGTGAATATTTCTTAAATGCAAGGCTATAGTTTACCTTTATGAGAAGGTCTTGTAGAATTTCAAATAGAATAGTCTGCCTTAACTCCCCTTGTAGCAGATCTTCAGGGCAAGCTGTGAGAAGTATTTCCGTCACCTGTCGCCAGCCTTCAAACCCTTGATGCTTGGAATTAAGACTCTTACACACCAGGTTTTTGTCTACTACTGTCTTAAGAATCATTTCTATTTCCTGAAATAAACACATACCAGGGTTCATACAGGCAAGTATAAGTAAAATTCAAGGACATTTCAAGGACTTCTAAAAGCATCTCTGACAGTTTTCAAGGACTTAAAGCTAATGAATAATATTGATCTAAGTGTTGAAATTCTACTTCAGAAATGTTAGACTGAGATAATGGAGACATTAGTACTGGAAAATTAGTGTAAAATTGTTGTGCCTTTATTTGGTGCAGCATATGCTGCACCAAATAAAGGTACAACACTTTTATACTGATTAAGTTCTCTCAACAGTGCTAAGTCCTACAGAAAAAGTAGAATTCAAGGACTTTTCAAGGTTTCTGAGTGATTTTTCAGTACTTTTCAAGGCAGATTTAATTTTCAAGGACTTTTCAAGAAAGCTCTCTAAATTCAAATACTTTTCAAGCCTGTGCGAGCCCTGCATACCTTACTATTTGTCTGCCCATGCACACAGTCTAATCAGAGTTTTAGGTTTTCCATCTGAAAAAACAATGGACCCTTGGCTGCTCATATAGGGCCCAAAGACTCTGATGAGACTATGCTGATCTGATGCAGAGACTGATCTGAGTCTTTGATGGGTGCAAAGGCCAACTTGTACCTTTTGCTGGACATAGGCTCATAAAGTCTATAATACACTCATATCACAGGGCTTCAGATTTTTTTCAAGATTGGTGGGCGGAAATGACCCATGGAGCAAAAAAATGGTGGGTCATTTCCTGAAATGATGAGTCCAAGCCTATCAAACTAACCACAGTTGACATTTGGGTAGTATACTTTACCTACACAGTGACACAGTCACTTGCATCCATAAATGTATATCGACTACTGATTACATAGTAAAACCTGTCTTAAGCGGCCACTCAAAAAAGAAGACCAATTATCACTTAATGCAGGTCAAAAGTATTGCAGAATGCTCCAAGGGGATATTTTCACAACTAAAAAGGATGGGTCAACTGGGCCCACTGCCATGGAAAGTGATGGGCCATATTTTAAAATAATGGGACAATGACCCAGGCCCACCATAAATCTGAAGGCCTAATACCATACACATTAATACTGAAAATACACATATACCATAAACACATTTGTACCTTATCATATTATTCACGGCTAGAGATAACCTAAAATTCTGAGTTTTAACCTAATTTTGAAGTTGTCAACTGAATGTATTGACATAATTTTATGAAAATTTGATCCAAAACTTATCTCTTCAAATATCTGGTCAACTCCAATTAATGTGTCATTTTAACAACAAATTTTTGTCTCTGGGAAATGTGTGGTCATAATTGACACTCAATACATGTGATTTCAAGTCGGCTACAAGAATAAGGTGGCATTATATTTTTCAAATTGTATCAAGTAGGTGGTGGTCTCTGGGGGAGCATTTTTGATTGATACTAGATCAGAAAAGGATTTTTTGACTGACGCTCGGACCGAATGGGATTTGAAGATTTCTCTACCCCTGATATACACTCTACAATATACTGATACCATACATATTAGTCTTCAATTATCTTCAGCAGTATGTGCGAGTCCCTTCAAGAAAAGCTAACCACAGTGTTAAATTCTTAATATTTGTGGCATTAACCTGTATTAGCCTAGCGTCATTTTTGTGGGACATAGGCAAACAGGGCATACACAGATCAGACACAGAATGTGGCATCTGATCAGGTCTCCATTGTTTGCTTACAGAGTATCCTATTAAAATATGAATAAAAATGAAAAATACCACCCAACAGCCAACTGAAATGGACTAGTCCAATTGATAAGAGTGGGAAATTCCATTCAGCTTAAATCGGTTAAAACTTGGCAATCTTAAAAGATTGATACATAAGCGTAGTTCAATTTCAGCAGATTTCTTCTTTGAAGGACCTTAAGTAATTGAGCCAGTGCATGAGATTTCCAACAATTTGGTATGTGCGACAAGCAAAGCCTCAGACCAGCCTGGGAATATGTGCAGACTGATCAGAGCAGTTGCTAGTCGCTTGAGTATTCTATGATTGTTAAGCTACTAACTTAACACCATTTGGAGTTTCTAAGCTTAAAAGGAGGCTGCAGAGGCTCATTCGAGTCTACACTTGTCAAAAATCTCATGCCACGGCTCATATTATTTCTATTACCGGGGTGGGGGGGGGGGGGGTGAGGCTACACTTTTGGAGTCCCCCTTGCTGCTAGAAACCCTTTAGTACCTCGTTTATCATGTGTCTTTGTCCCACCATTGTCGTTCCCTGCAAGTTATTGAGCTCATTCCTAAGAATTCTGTGCAGCATCTTCACATCATAGAAGACCACTCCATCCTCATCCTTACGCTCTGTGGTTGATATGACCTGCTGTATGAGTCGAGGATCAAAGAATTCTAGATGTAATTGATCAGGGTACTGTTGATGGAACTCTAGGCAGTCCAATAAACTCATAATTCTTCTTCTGAACTGACGACCTGCAGGATAAATAGATAGATGAGTTAATACATGAAAGGCACAAAGATCAAGAGTTTTGAGAACTAAACTCTTTCCTTGCTACAGAGACTTTTGTCCTCTGCTTATAAACTTTGCAAACAGATTGAGGACCGACAGAACATCCAAACCATTTGACACTAAAATGGTGTTCCTAAAAGAATTTTTTGAAAGGTTAATTTTGAAAACAGTCAGCAGAAGACAATAAAAGCATAAAAACTAGATATTGTGTTTATGAAAGACTATGCCCCCCAACAATTAGCTTGTCCGCTATACTGTTCACCAGGTAATCAATCACCATCCTCCTTCAGCTGACCAAATCTGAGGCTACTGGCCGTAACAGTTTTTGAGATACCTTTATTGGAAGTTTTCAATGTCCAAATTTGCAAAGGGCATTAACTCAAAAAAATGCAAAGGCGATAACTAAAAAAAACATATCTTTTTTTAATTTTCACCAGGTAATCTACTCATTATCCTCACAGGAGCTTGACGTTGATATTTTTTCTTTACTTGTATACTCTCTACGTAGTAGAGGGAAGACGGTCACTCCGCTGCTGAACAAATTGTTTCTGGGTGAAGTACACCGTTATTATTCAGGTTACAATCTCGTGCGTATACCATTTGAATAAACAGTTGCATGCTCTATCTTCCGCCCTATATCAGAAGTTTGCCACATTCACGGTTTTATTGTCATTTTGTTTTTTCTGTGAAATCTGATTCTATTTGTGTGATGCGTGCACGGCCATCTTTGTTGTTTTGTTCTCTTCTATTGTGCAAGTATCGCAGCAAATGTATAGTGTCATCTGATTGGTCGAGATGATGAGAACATTCTGTCATCATGTATTGACCAATCAGATGACACTATACATTTGCTGTGATTCAATTGATATATTGAAAATTGATTCAACAAAATAAATTCTCATCTGAACACACAAATAAGAATAAAGAAAAACTTGAACATAATTGCTAGTATGCAACATGTCTCCAGATTAGAGTGTGTAATTGAAAATTAGTTTTCTTATCTTTCAAGAACCCCCTCAATGAGACGGTTCTTTTGAACACCCAGAACATATGCTTAGGCTGATGGGTAAGTAAATCATTATAATTTGAGATTCAAAATTTTTGCTTGGAAATGAAAAGAAAGTGAGCTCACCTCTGAGAGTTCTGCCATACTGTGAAGTAGACTGGTCCCCATATCTGGAGAATGGTAAATATTCTGAATCCTCAGGACCTTGACCAGCTATCTGCATCACTAAAAACAACGGAAACTAGTATTATTTTCAGAGAAATGTGATGTCCCCCATCAGACATCTTCATCATGCCCAAATGTTAAAAACAAAGATTAATAATGTAGGGGTAACTCTGTCAACTAAATCCAATAAACTATAGGTGCAAAGGCAGACACTGGACGTTTCAATTCAATACCATTAAAATTCAATGAGGCTACATTTTACAACAGCTTATATGTTAATCGCTCTTATAGTTGTGATCTAGAATAAGAATATCAATGGACGCCTCTATACACATACTGATTGTGAAAATGGCAAGAAAATATAGTGTCATATTTTAGGTAAATTTAGGTGGATATATTGGTGAATTAATGCAATAGTAACGACCATACATTGTTTTTCAATGCATTAACTTCGCCAGGTTCCTCAGGAGATGTTAAAAACAGAGGGCTGTGCACTCAGTTTTTATCATCTTCCCAAAAACCTAGCATTAAAGCAAAGGTTAAAGCATAAAAAACAGGTTTGATCCCTATAATGAAACTGAACTCTGGTATGATATTGTCCATCTGTACAAGTATACCTGATGTTTGATCCTCATCATAGTCATCGAGGATGAGTTTCATGAGCCTCTGTGTATGAGATCTCTGCCGGTTCAGTGTCGTTACTCTCAACTCTATAGCTGTGGTCTTCAACAACCAAGACTGGTGATTGGCAACAGAATGCTCTGCAAAGGCAAACATTCTTAAAAGCTTTGTAATCATTCAATCATTTCAGATAAATGGTGACGATGTTTAACCAGAGTTTAATAAATACAGTAAAACCTGTCTTAAGCGACCTCTCACAGATAGACAAAATAAAGATCTTAATGGCATATGGTAGCTTAATGAAGGTTGAAAGTATTGCAGAATGCTCCCCTTGGAGCATTCTGCAATACTTTTGACCTGCATTAAGTGATAATTGGTCTTGAAAACCAATTATGGTATTCTTTTTGAGTGTCTGCTTAAGACAGGTTTTACTGCTACCCATTCTTTTTTTTTCTTTTTTTTTGAGAGAGAGAGAGAGAAACAGAGACAGACAGACAGAGTTAATTTTTAACTAAAACTAAAGTTTTCGGGAAAATAATGGCTAACCTGTATTTTGGACTATGGGGGTTAAAACATCAAATACAAGTTTAACATTATCATTTGTTTGATTTGATGCTTTACATCCCAGTCAACAGCTATGGTCATGTCCAGACAGTCAGTTCACCTAACCACACTTTTTCCTGGGCAAGCTTGACTAAGCAATTAACCAGTTCTTCATGCACATACTTTCGTTTGTAACTGACAATAGCCTTTCTTGAATCAGCGGAAGGGAGGAGAATGGCCCTACTAATTATTTCATGATCAAGCTCCACGAAAGTATAGGACCAGGCCCGGATCTAACTAGGGACCCCTGGATCTGCAGTCAGACATGTTACCGACTGCACTATGCGGCCCATTTTTTAACATCTTTATGTCACCATGTACAAGTAAGTATGTTTTAGGGAGAAGCCACTGCTATGGATGGCACCCTTTTAACCCCACTAACTAACCCACAAATTATACATTTACTTGTTGCTCTACAAACAAATAACTCACAAAACATAAACCTCACGTTGCTCTTATAACAAAAAGTTACGTAACTGGACCTACAGTAAAACCTGCCTTCAGTTGCAACTCAAAAAGAACACCAAAAGTGGTTTTCAATACCGATTATCGCTTAAATGTAGGTCAAAAGTATTGCAGAATGCTCCAAGGGGAGCATTCTGCAATACTTTGACCTTCATTAAGCTACCATATTCCATTAAAACCTTTGTTTTGTCTGTTTTTAAGTGGCCGCTTAAGACAGGTTTTACTGTATGTGTTTACTTACTAAACTGTTTTTGATCATATGGCAAGTGTTGTATATGTCTGTAGAGGAAGTCATAGGACGTTCTCAAGTATCTCAAGGTGGGCATTGAAGTGTCCTTGTTGGCTGCCATCATGTAGAGGAGACGGAAACACAGCTCTCCCAGCTTTGGTGTGTCTGTCAAACACTGGGGCCCTGAAGAACTGCCCAGGCCTCTGTTTACTATGGTCAGTACAGAGTGTAGACAGGTCTTAGGAGAGTTCAAAATTCCTGAAATACATAGATATATATATATAGGCTGCAGTTTTTTGGGGTTTTTTTTCAGCTCAAACTGCTCAGTAGAAAGATAATATAATCACAGCATAAGTGGCATAAAGCATTTATTCAGTAATCCTATCTCACTGTTAAAGTGGTTTACAAGTACTAAGCATCTTGTTACTTTTATCAGTAACTGACAAGTGCCGCATTTGACTGGGAGAGAATAAACCCTGCAAAATTATTTGTTTGTTTTATTTTGTTTGAGGTTTTACATCCCAGTCAACAGTTATGGTCATGTCAAGACAGTCAGATAACCTAACCACACTTTTTCCTGGGCAAGTTTGACTTAGTGGTTAACCAGTACTTCGTGCACATACTTTCACTTGTAACTGACAACAACCCTTCTTGAATCAGCTGAATGAGCGAAAAAATTATTTCATGATCAATCTCCACGAAAGTATGGGACCGGACAGGATTAAACTCCCGACCCATGGATCTGCAGTCAGACTCGCTACAGACTGCGCTACGGGCCTCGGTCTCTGCAAAATTACGAGCTCAGACCAGGGTAATGATCTCACGACTAAACTACTGCAGTCCATAAAACCTTGTTTTATACCCTCCCTATTAACCCCCACTTGCTTACTGCCACCATTTTCCCATGTCCCGATTTCTGCCATGCAAAATTTCCTTACGACCACATTTTCAGAGTTTTTTTTTTTTTTTTTTTTGGGGGGGGGGGGGGGGGGGGTGGGAGGGAGTTAATATCTCCAGAACAAACAGTAAAACTAGTAAGGTAAACCAAGTCTGTATTAAATCTTTAAATATTTCATCATTTTGCAAAAAATCTGGATATGACACTCACTTTTAAGAGGGTCACTCTCAAAAACACACAGAACCTCAAAAATATATATATATTTTTTTTTTCAACGAAACAAATAATATTTAGAGAAGGCGTTTAAAAAAAAATACTTTAAGATTTTTTTTTTTCTACTTTCCAGAAAATTACAGTATGAGGGTTTGTAAATCAACTTATGAAAAAACTCTGGCCTAAGTTTTAACATCTAGGTAGGTAAAACTGAGATGATTTCACCTTTGTTTGGTTTTAAGAAGAAAAAAATGTCCCGTCCTTTTGTTTTGTCGTTTGAATTGTAAGAATGTAAACACCTAAATGGAAAAGTGATTTTGTAAAGAACATCCCAAACCAGGACTTTAGTTAAGAGTGTGATACAGAAAAATATTCTTATTTCTCACCCAAAACATACGTTCTGGGTACTCAAAAGAACCGTCTCAATGAGACGGTTCTTTTGAGCACCCAAAACATATGCTAATAAAAATTATGGGTAAGAAAATATTTACAATTTTACGCTGAAAATGTTTGTTTATCTAAACCTGTGCCAAACATATGCAGCAACATATTGCTGATTTTTCCCTACAAACTGGGACTTGCCAATCAATTACAGAACAGTAGGTGATATCTTTACTAAGCAGGAATCATGAGACTATGATGATGAGCCAGTTGATTATTTCTTATATTCAGTGAACATATTGCAAACTGGTAACATCCATGGGTATTGCTCTTACACCAATGGAATTGCCTGAAAGTACAATGTAGATACAGTTTTTTCAGTGCATGTATATCTTACTATGTCAACATGTAGCTGACAGAAATTTCATACCTCAATCTATTGCTGAACCTTTGTACTGCCAAATTGCCCCCTTCTTGATGGTGGCGGTAAAACAAGGTTTTACTGTAGGTCTGATTAGCTACCGACTGCACTGAGCAGACCAGTAGATGGAGTAAGTGACCTCTTAAAAAGTATGCTTGTTTTCAATATTACTACCTGGGTCCTGTAGGTTGGTCTTGCTGACAGGTTTTCGAACTTCAAATCCAAGCAGAAAGTGTGCCAAGTTTGGTGCCGACTGTTCAAGAGCATAGATGATAAGCTTCAGAAGACACTGTCTCGTTGAGTTATGCACCATAGCTTCTGATCTTTCCACTTCTGTAAAAACAATTACAAGATAAGGTACTATATTTATTCTTATAAACACACATAATTCTATATTAACATTTTCGAAGCAATCGTTTAATGAACCTTTAGATTTTTGTAACCGTTCATAGCCTCATGAACTACACAAACTAGATTGACAGCTGCCAAGCTCACTTGCCTTTCAATGCAATTCAAACATCAAACTCATTCGCCAGAAGTGACACTGGTGATGTGATTGACAGCGAGCTGCACCCCAGTCGCACATGCAAAACAAGCCTCTTGTTTGCTCCATTGGCTGTCAGTGTTTACACTGGCTGTTCCCCTTATCTGTTGTACACTTCAACAAAACCCTTAATACGATTTCATATTAAATACAAAATGAAAAAAGTCAATAAGCAATGCTTATTAGATACCCCCCGCACAGTAAGAGTCAGTGAAAAAACTTGGCAAGTTATAGTTCAAACAAGAAGACCTTAGTTTTGATAAGAAGATTTCAGTAGAATCTGTGCAAACAATAATTATAAACTCCTTCGTGCATATGTTCAATGTGTCTACATTGTGTCGGCAAAGTATCAAATTGCTCCATCAAAAGCTGTAGTAGGACTTGATCTGCCCATAAAGGCACTATCCATGCATATACAAAAGCCATATAAGGGAATAATTGTCTAAGTTCTCACAGCTGTCATTTTGTCAAAATTATTTTTTGTGAACCAAACTCCTTCATGCATATGTTCAATGTGTCTACATTGTATCAACAGAGTATCAAATTGTTCCATCAAAAGCTGTAGTAGGAGTTGATCGGCCCATGAAGGCACCATCTATGCATATACAAAAGCCTAATAAGGGAAAAATTGTCTAAGTTCTCACAGCTGTCATTTCGTCAAAAATTATTTTTTCTGAACAAAACTCCTTCATGCATATGTTCAATGTGTTTACATTGTATAGGCAAAGTATCAAATTGTTCCATCAAAAGCTGTGGTAGGAGTTGATGGGCCCATGAAGGCACAATCTATGCATATACAAAAGCCTTATTAGGGAAAAATTGTTTCAGTTCTCATAGCTGTCATTTTGTCAAAAAATATTATTTCTAAACCAAACTCCTTCATGCATATGTTAAATGTGTCTACATTGTATAGGCAAAGTATCAAATTGCTAAATGTGTCTACATTGTATAGGCAAAGTATCAAATTGCTCCATAAAAAGCTGTGGTTGGAGTTGATCGGCCCATAAGGGCACCGTCTATGCATATACAAACACCTTATTAGGGAAAAATTGTCTAAGTTCTCACAGCTGTCATTTTGTCAAGAATTATTTTTTCTGAACCAAACTCCTTCATGCATATGTTCAATGTGTCTACATTGTATAGGAAAAGTATCAAATTGTTCCATCAAAAGCTGTGGTAGGAGTTGATCGGCCCGTGTATGGCCTATAATAGCATAAGCATAAAGCACTATATTAAAAGCCATTTAGAACTACAAAGGGAAATAACTCTAATAGAATTGGCCCCTAGCCCTTACTTTTTTGTCTTAAGTATTTGTCTTGCATATATGAACATGTTTGCAAGGTTTGATGAAAATCCAGCAATGACTCTTCGAGTTATTAAGGAAACAAAGCGTTACGGACGGACGGACGGACGCACGCACGGACAACGTGAAAACAGTATACCCCCTACAAACAAAGTTTGCGGGGGGTATAACTGTTTGTTCCCTAAATTATAAATATTTTTTTATATATTAGATATCTAATAGACTATAATAAAATGTAAATATAAGCAATAAATTCAATTTTTGGTCTGTTCATGGAATCATGAATACTTCAGGTCTCTTGCAAAATTAATGTGAAGCCCGTTAACTTTGCAAGGGCCCTAAGTATTCATGATTCCGAGAACATTCCTAAAATTGAATTCATTTCTTAACTAATAGCATACTGGGTACTTTTTGTAAGCTCTATTCTGTATTATTATACTTTCTGCGTCTCTAATGTTGGCATGAAACAAAGTCAGTTTTTCTTGCAACAGGGCCCATATTAGTCTATTACAACAACAGAAGGAAAGTTATTGCTCTAACATTAAGGTATTGTCTGGCCAAGTCAATTTACCTATAACAATCTATTTTGAGCTAATTAACCATACATATTTGTGACAGATAACCCTTTGCAAACAGTAATAACAAGATCAAACTGCTCCATAACAAGCAGCCTGATTAGGGTATACAAAATTTACCACTTTACACCTCTCGTGAGACAGCTAAATTGTTCAAATAGTATGATTTACAGGGCTTACCCTTGCTCAGAATTGGTTGTAGCCAACACTTTAGCAAAATGGGAAAAGTTGGAGCAAAATGAAATTAACTTTAGCCATGATTTTAGCAAGAACATAGTATCAACAAGTTGTTCTGTATTTATCTCTTAGCTTGCTAGGGGTGACTTTTATGGTCTTCTGATTGCCTTTGCAAACAGTTTGGACACAGATCAGGCCCAACAAAATGTCGGGCCTGATATTGATCCAAACTGTTTGGCACCCTGATTGTAGTTAAAACATCCAGCATCCAAAGAGTGAAATATGGCACACTAATAAGTGTGAAGAAATAATAAAAGAAATATTGGAAAATCCAAAAGCTGATCAATTTTTCGCAAATATTTAATGTCTGAATCACCTAGAATGCACTTTTAGCCAATGACCTATATTAGTAGCCACTCTACATTTTAGTAGCAAAAGGCTACAATGGCAGGGTGAGTCCTGGAATTTTATAAAATATTCTATCAAGATAAAGAACGGGTTTTGTTTGTTTGTTTTGGTGTTTTACATCCTAGTCAACAGCTATGGCCATGTTGGGACAGTAAGTTCATGTAATCACACTGTTTTTCCTGGACAAGCTTGACTAAGTGGTTAACCAGTACTGACAAAAACTCTTCTTGAATCAGCGGAAGGGAGGAGAATGGCCGTATAAATTATTTCATGATCTCCATAAAATTATAGGACCGGGCCAGGATCAAAGTCGTGACCCCTGGATCTGCAGTCCGACACATATCTGGAGTCAGATCTGCACTATGTGGCCCGGTATAAATACAGGTTGAACTGAACTGTTCAAGCCTTTAGATAACAATGCATATTTGAAATTTGTTTTTCTTATTTCTCAACCAAAACATATGTTGTGGATACTCAAAAGAACCGTCTCAATGAGATGGTTCTTTTGAGCACCCCAAACTTATGTTAAAACTTACGGATAAGAAAATATTAACATTTTTACGCTCAAATTTTTTCTTTATATAGATGTATGACCTTTATACCTTTATCATCTTCAACATCATCTGTCAACTCTTCTTCTATATCATCTGAGTCTAGACACTCAACAAAACCATGTAACAGCTCATCACTCATCTCCTGTAATTAACACACAGTAAAACCTGTGTAAAACGGCCACTCTCAAAAAGACCACAAATTGGTTTTCAAGACCAATTATCGCTTAATGCAGGTCAAAAGTGTTGCAGAATGCTCCAAGGGGATGCATAAAGCTCCATACAGTAAAACCTGTTTAAAACGGCCACTCTCAAAAAGACCATAAATTGGTTTTCAAGACCAACTATGGCTTAATGTAGGTCAAAAGTATTGCAGAATGCTCCTCTTGGAGCATTCTGCAATACTTTTGACCTTCATTAAGCTACCATTTGTCATTAAGATCTTTGTTTTGTCTATTTTTGAGTGGCTGTTTTACAAAGGTTTTACTGTAATGCCATCATAGGCTTGTATAACTGAGAAAGGATGTTGTTTAGAGATTTCTTATTATTGCTCTGGTGGCCATTTTATTCAGCGGAGCATAATCGTTTGTGCAATTTTGGTAGATGGCAGTATGAGTAAAATTTCTGTGGAATAGTTTCGAATTTGGACAAGTGGTTCGGGAGGCTATGTTGTTTAAAGATATTTCTGTTTTTAGCTCTGGTTGCCATTTTGTACAGCGGAGAGGCACCATTTATGCTATTTTGATAGAGGGCATTATGGGGAACGTTCATGTGAAAATATTTTAGATCTAGACCAGTGGTTCAGGAGATGTTGATAAAAGAAAAAGTTTACACAAGATGGATGATGAAAAACAGACTTACAGTGAGCCACTTTAGTTACGCACCACTTATAAAATGCAAAATTATCCAAAAAGAAACAGAATATTTTTAATCTGAGACTACCAGCGTAAAGCGCATCTATAGTTGCATTAGCCATTGTTCGCCCCCCACAGAAGTCGAAATATTTATATGGATTATGTCTCCACTGTACAAAAAGACAAGTGTCGCTGTTACAGACTGAGAGAAATATTATAATTCTGCTAGAAAACTTCTTTTATAGTTTCATTTTAAACAACCATGTATCCGCCATTTATTTTCGTAAAAAAATAATGGATTTATTGGCGTCACGGTGTTGACGTTAGTGATGACATCACGCCTACCAAGGCTATATGACGTGTCAATGATAAGATGATTTAGTGTTTTGATACTTCTATGTCAACAAGTGACTCATAACAAGACAATTTACGAAGGAAAATCTGTTTGATCACTGTAACTGACGTTAATATGACGTCAAAAGGAGCATTTCTTTAAACAGAAACAGTGTTACTGATTTCAACGACCGAAAAAAGGGGGTTTACTTGAATAAACTAATTGTTTTTGGTGTTTTTCTGTCACAACGATCACCATGGATAATGCATAGCGCAAAACGCAAATAGAAAATATAGACTTTCAGATTGCATGTGCAGTCGTGCACTTTTGTCAAAATTGCCTTTGGCGTAGCAGAATGATTCACATGAGTGATTCCGATATTTTTTTTCGATGTCATCAAACAGATTAAATGTCAATAAGTAAATTATCATAGAGAATGTTCGATTCCAGCATTTTTGTGAAAAAATGTGGGGCCTTAAAAATTGGTGCGTAACTAAAGTGGCTCACTGTAGAACAAATAGCTTATGTTGAGCCTTTGAGTACTTTGTTTCCTTTCCTTGTACTTACTTTTGCAAAACACTTGTGCATAAACAAGTAAAATAGATCAGAATGTTTTATAGCATTTTTTTTATTTATTGGTAAAAACATTCTGAGTGCTAAAAGGATATCACATTTGTAATGTATCATTGTTGCTATAAAATTGCTTTAACCCTTATCTTGCTGAATAAATTAATACGGCACATTCACTTCTGTTTTCTCGCCAGTTCAGCAGGGGACAAAAATTCCAATCATCCGCTCGTAATTTCGCATGAAATCTAGAAAGGACAAGTAATTCTTCCCAAAGCACTAGTCCTGGGATGAGTGCTTTGGGAAGAATTGCTCGAGGAAGTCATATTAATTAAGAAATAGATCAGCTCCAGCAGTGAATTGTTGAGTAATAATTCACTGTTTGGAGGTCAGTTGTAAAGAAGATCAAATCACGAGCATGCAGCGCGAGTGATTTATCTTCGCACAACTGACCGACAAACAGTGAATTATTACTCAACAATTCACGCAATGGAGCTGATCTATTTCGATTCTAACACACAATAAACGACGAAAACACATTCGAAGTCTTCAGCTTCTTCCAACTTTCCGCCATTGCACTGAAGAACTCCCGCCAATATTTAGACTACGTCGCATACGTTTACATGTAATTGTAACGTCTTTCAAGCGTAAAACGACGTTACACCGTCTAATGCCATGAATGACGTCATTTTCCAGTGACGTCAGCTATCACACACTTTTGCAGTGAATTATTGTCCGATATATCACAGTTTGTTACCGTTGGCTCTATAGGCGAGGTGTGTTAGAATCCCTTATGTTCTTTATTGCATACGCTTTTAAAGGACAACTGAATGTGTTTGCAGGACGAGTGAAAATTGTAAGTCACTCATCCTGCAGGACAAGTGCAATATTGAAATATTTTTGTCCCCTGTTCAGTTGCATGATTTCAATCAAAACTGTGGATTCTGAGGCTGTATGGAAAACAGTGCAGATCCTGGTCAGCTGGCTACTGACTTTGGAAAACAGTGCATATCCTGATCAGCTGGCTTTGTCAGAAGCCAGCTGATCTAGATCTACACTGTTTTCTAAAGCCCATATGTCTGGGCTCAGCAGGATAAGTTTTAAATCAATAATAATACTCATATAGAGACATACCTTATGTTCTGTGAAGAGAGTAACGAGATCTGCCTGTATGGGTGCAGACTTACATACGAGATATAGAATCCTTGAGGCTGACAAAGCATGCTCTGCTAGGGTATTGTTGAACATTAAATACCTGAAAGTAAACAGTTGGACCAGCCTATCATAATATAGGGTTATCACACTGATATCAGTGAGTATTGTCCGGAATTGGTTTTGTTTGTTCGATTTGATTCTTTACGTCCCATCAACAATCTTTCAGTTAAACAGGGACGGGTCTTCCTGGGTTGAACCAGTACTAAGCTAGGATAAATGTGTCTTGCTCAAGGACCACAACGCAGTGACGCCGGTGAGGCTCGAACCCGCGGCCCCTCGGTCTCGAGTCAAGCACTCTACCACTGAACCACTACGCTCCCTGTCCGGAATTGGGATATCGAAGAATGCAAGCATTCGTAGATACTCCAATGAATTACATCATTCACCGATATCAGTGTGATAAACCTTGTATTATATAGCTATTAACATTTTGTATTATTTTCGATTGTGTACAATGGAAAACAAGTAGCCCAATGGGCAACGATCACTCACCTGAGAGCCAGCATAATGTTTGGAGACACCATAATTTATGATGCTCAAAGGCAGGTAACACTGAACTTGAAACAATGATCAGGAAAAAATTCAAACACTCTAGATATTATTCCACTTCTGGTGATCTGCAAGTATTAAAAAGATCTGAATAAAAATTGCGGAGGAAACCTGGTGAAACTATATTTTTCAGATGCTCAAGGGCAGATATCTCCAAAGTCAGTGATGAGATCTGACCAAAATTCAAACTCATCCATGCTTTTATGTATGTCCTGGTTACCTACAAGACTGAAGAAGGTCAAATGAATATTGAATGCGCTAGAGTAGTCAACAGTTAGTGTTTGCATGCTGGGTAATTTTTTATGCTTTTTTGTCGTCTGCTGATTTTTTTTATCAAAATCATCTTTTTTGAAAAATTCTTTAAGAAACACCATCAGAGTGTCATCCAGTTTGGATCCAGATCAGGACCGACATTTTGTCGTGCCTGATTTGGGCCCAAACTTTTTGCAAAGCAGACAAGAGTTTAAGTAGGAATGGTTTTCGGAAAAGTGTATTATCTCGGAAATATTTTTTTTTTAAAAACACACAAAAAAACATATGTTATGGATATTCATTGGAAGCATCATACTGAACCTCATCCAATAAGCAGCACAACCAACATTTTCAAAGAAAAAAAACTTTAACTCTTTCCATGCTGGAAATGTTTTCATGTTTTTTTGTTGTCTGGTGATTTTTTTCAAAATTAGCTTTTCTAAAAATTCTTTCAGGAGTATAATCAGATAGTCATACAGTCATACAGTTTAGACCCAGATCAAGTCTGACAAAATGTCGAACCTGATCTGGATCCAAACTGTTTGCAAAGTTATCACTAGCAGGTGAGGAGTAAAATTAAAACAACAGATTCTTATCTTAAACTGATGTACCCCTCCTATCTGTAACACATGGGTACCTACTTGGCTATGGTCACAATATAATCTGCTTTTCCTGTCTTTGGATTGATGCCCAGCAGGAGTCTGTCCATAGGTGTTGCTAGGATAGGGGAACCAGATTCTCTCACCATGGCAACAAAATAATCCTCTTTCTCGAGAGTGTCCTGAATCATCTGTAGACACAGTAAGGCTGCTTTCTCCAAGTTGGACTGACCTGTAATACAAGCATGACTGTTACACTCTAGCCATCAATGCTGGATGGACACTCAACTCTTTGCCCACTGGGTAATTTTCATGTTTTCTTTTTGTTGTCAGATGATTTTTTTAGACACAAACTTTTTCGAAAAATTCTTTCATGAATACCATCAGATTGTCAAACAGTTTGGATCAAGATCAGGCCTGACAACATGTCGGGCCTGATCTAGGTCCAATTGTTTGCAAAAATTATCAGCAGATGAAACTAGTAGGCAAGAGTTGAATCTTCTGTTTTGTTTTAACTGGACCATAGGGCCAGTTAAGCAATTTTTTTTAGCATAAAATTGCGATTATTTTCTTATCCATCAGTTTAAACATGTGTTTTGGGTGTTCAAAAGAACCGCCTCGAGACGATTCTTTTGAGTACCCACAACATATGTTTCGGTTGAGAAATAAATAAAATAATTTTCAGTTACGCACTCTTATCTGGGGACCTGCTGGACAGTCACTATGAGGCCAAAGAGCATGTTAAAATAAAAGCATGACAAAAGATACAAAAATATGCAGTAAACCAGAAGTTGATAAAGAAATAAGAATTTCAACTTCAGAGTCAATATTGAAGAAAGAAATAAGGCCTGATGTTGTGTCTGTACTCTGTAGTCGGGCTCACCGGGGTTTACTTGTTGGAATTCTTTTACTTCAGTATTCAGTTGTATGTATTGTTGACTCCTTATCTTTGTTTTATCTCCTTTTTATATCTTGATTTGTATTTAATAGGAGATGATACATGGATAAGTCAGGGATCTTTCATGCAAACCAAACATCTATTTGTCTTGATCCACATATGAAATAAGGTAGAGTTTGGTACCATAAAACTAGTTTAAGCCCTTCAGTAAAAATATTTTTTACTGACCGTTCCAAGGCGGTGCCTCTTTTGTTGATCCTTTTTGTTAGTTATGTTTCGTGTGTGTCATGCTTTCTTTGTCTGTTCATTGCAGCCTTGTGGTCACCTGCTGGGAAAGGGCTAGCCTCTTGGTTCTCTCGTGCGTCATGCTTTTGTCACTTTCCCATGTATTGTCCTGGGTCAGGTGTGGTACTTGATTGTATCGATTCCTGATCTTTGCCTTCTTACTTACTTTCGGCATATATAGCCTAGATTTGCCTCTCTACACTAATGGATTGTCTAGGATAATCCTTATTTAATCTAAGCTAAGGCTAAATATGGGTCGCACTTACAGTGTAAAAAAAGGTTTACATCCAAATACCAAGCCTCAAAATTGCCAGAATATGATGTACTTTCAGTATTTAAATGGAGAGCAGTATCTTACTTAACGTCTACCAAATTAAGACGAGACTTTTACAGGTATCTGCAAAATGTACCATGGCAGGATATAGGTTAAATACATACCATACCATATATTTCTTGGAATTATAACTGGGTCAACACACACAAATTTGGTACATATCACATTGGCATGGGTGAAAGTTCAAAATTTCCCAAATCCTGAACTTTGAAACTTGCAGGATGCATACAAAAAATAATAATTTCATGTTTAAATGGTTAAATGTGTTAAGATAATCTCAAAATTAACCAGATAAGCAATTATAATCTCCCTGATTCAGCATAAATAATCTTGAATCCAGGATTAATCCTGAAAAGTTGCACCCATGCATTGGCGAGAAGGGAAGCCTCAGGCAAGCCTGCACATATACTTGCAGTCTTGCCAGAGCCTTCCCTTCTTGAATAGACAAAGTATGGAGTTAGAGAAAGACTCAGCTCAGACCAAATATTAGACCTATAGCTCAACTAGATACATCAACATTCCAGGGATTTTCCAAGGCCAAATCTGGGGCTGATTATCTGCCCCTTCCCAATTCAAAAACTAGAATTGTCAGAGAATCTGACTATAGCCCAGCTGCAGTGCCTTGCATGGAGTAAAAGGCCAGAGTGTCTCAGGATATTGAGTGGTAACGTAATTCTGACATCAATCAAGGACCATAACTCTCTTACAAACTTGCAAAAAATGACATGTAACAATCCCAACACAGATTTTGTCAGTATAAATAGTTATATAAAGTTTGGTCAAAATTGGTCCATTTGTTCTCAAGATATTGAGCCGAAATGAAATTTGGAGTAAATCAAAGGCCATAACTCTGGTACAAATGTGCAAAATGATGTGTAACAATCCCAACTTAGATCTTTTCAATATGAACGCAAATATAAAATTTGGTGAAATTCTGTCCCTTTGTTCTCAAGATATTGAACATAAACAAAATTTTGGCGTAAATCAAGGGCCATAACTCTGGTACAAATGTGCGAAAAATGACGTGTTATAATCCCAAGCTAGATCTTGTCAATATGGATGTATATATAAAATTTTGTGAAAAAATGTCTGTTTGTTCTCAATATATTGAGTGAAGCGACATTTCTGCGAAAATCAAATGCCATAACTCTGGTACAAAATTTGCGAAAACAACGTTTCACATTCCCAAGCTAGATCATGCCAAGATAAATGCATATATAAAATTTGGTGAAACTCTACCAATTTGTTCTCAAGATATTGAGCAGAAACAAAATTTTGCCATAAATAAAGGGCCATAACTCTGGTACGAATTTCAAAAAATGATTTGTAACAATCTCAAGCTAGATCTTGTCAATATGAATGCATATATAAAATTTGGTGAAAATATGTCAATTTGTTCTCAAGATATTGAGAGGAAACAAAATTTTGGCGCAAATCAAGGGCCATAACTCTGTTACAAATGTGCTCAAAATGACGTGTAACAATCCCAATGCTAGATCTTGTCAATATGAATGCATATATAAAATTTGGTAAAATTATGTCAATTTGTTCTCAAGATATTGAGCAGAAACAAAATTCTGACGTAAATCAAGGGCCATAACTCTGGTACAAATGTGCGAAAAATGACGTGTAACAATCCCAAGCTAGATCGTGTCAATATCAATGCACAAACACAATATGGATAAATTCTATAAAAGAGTTCTGAAGATAATGAGCGGAAACGAAAAAAATATTGCGGACGATCTAACGAACAAATGGACGTACAGACAGAATGACAGACAACCAAAATCCTATATAGCCCCCCCTTTTTAAAAGCGGGGCTATAATAAGAAAAATTTCTCATCCCAAAATGGTGTATATCATTCCCAATTTCTTAGCTCTATATTTTGGTGAAAATTTCATGAAAATCCAAACAAAAATACCAAAGTGACATATGCATGAAAATTTGCATAAAAATGTAATGAAAACATGCTTTCATTCACATTTTTATGCAAATTTTCACAAGTTTTTTCTGATGGGCCATTAAGGCAACAAATATGTTAAAGCTTTACACTGCTATTTTCTTATATGGTTTATAACAGACATGGGGCGAATTAATCGTTAATGCTAATGCATTATTAATGCATTACTTTTTTCCAGTAATTCAAGGTAATGATTAATTCACCAGTTTTTGAATTACTTTAATGCTAATTCAATGCATTACTTTAGTCAGAATTCACTGAATTACTTGCATTACTTTGAATTACTGTCTTACATCAACTTTGCCATATACAAACTACACAAATAGAGAAATGAGATACACAACAAAAGGATGTGTTTCCATAAGTTATTTCCATTCACAATTGCCTTTTGTTCAACTTGCTTGTTAAGACTGTTATTTGACTAAGGAATATGCAAAATGATCTGTGAAATTTGCAAGTAAAAGTTTTGATTTTATATCAATAAAGAGAAACAGCTTACAGTTATGAACCTAGAATAGTGAAAATGTAGCTGGGAAGTGTTGAAATGTAAGGTATTTTATCCCACTTTATTTAAGTCAAATGTTTTTATATCATTAAATCATTTTAAAGCTAATTAAATTAACTTTAAATGGTGTGAATTTGTTACAATCCAATATCAAAGAAACAAATGTGAAATGTTTTGATCACAATAAGGGTAATTATAACTTGATTGTTCTGTTCATACATTTTGACACTTGACCACTGACACTAACAGTGTGTCTCTGTGGTCAGTTTTGCTACAGGGTAAATATATAGGGGTCAAAAACATAAGAGATTAGGGATTAAGAATAATTCTTATTAAGATACAGCCTGCACTTTGTTGATTGGATAATTCAGTCAAGAGACTCAAATTGTTTATAATTTTCCTCCCATAAAATATACTTCCAAATAAGAAACTTTTTTGGAAAGCTTCCCAGTGATATAATAATAATAATAATGATAATAATAATAATAATAATAATAATAATAATAATAATAATAATAATAATAATAATAATAATAATAATAATAATAATAATAATAATAATAATAATAATAATATACAGTGAAATATGATCACTGGGGTTACTACATCTGAGTGATATTCCCTTCAATTTTCAAAAAAATTATGAAATTCCAACAAATGATACTGACAAGAATAAGAAATTCACTACAAAAAGTGTACATATTGTAGCCAGTGTGGCTCATTTGAAATATGTATATTTATATAAAATATCTATTTGCGAAATTAACATGTTTACCTATGCACATATTTTGTTCAGTGTATCAAAAATGCTCAGAGTTAACAGTATTGTAGAGTTCTGTTTCACGTGAATGAAAGTAATGCTTAATTCAATGCATTACTTTCTTAAATAATACTAATTCAATGCATTACTCTTTCAAAATCAAGTAATGCTAATGCTAATTCAATGCACATTTATGGTAAGTAATGCTAATTCAATGCATTACTTTCCAAAGTAATTCGCCCCATGTCTGGTTTATAATCCATTTAAAATGGTGGCCCAGTTTTCCCAATTCTGATCGGCCAAATGCTTTTTCCAAAATTCAAAAGGCCCCGGGCCCCAGCTTCAGAAAGGCTGGAAAACCCCTGCACGCACATTTAAAAGAGGCTTTTGTGCATGTGTGATAAGTACCAAAATCTTGTGTACTGGCCCATGTATATAGAATGTGAAGGTTCTCTAGAGTTTTGACTGTCAGAGAAATATGAGGAAACATTTCAAAAATATTTCCACTTATCTAATGTAATGAGCTTTTGCATCCAGTAAAAGGAGGGGTAAAAAAGCAGAGCAGGCCCTGAGGTTATAAAACTTTTTCCATGCTCAACTCGGCTGAGAACAAATTTATCCTGCTCATAAATGTTAAAATGCCAACAATTGTTGGCATTTTTAACATTTATTAGCATGATAAATACAACATCTGAGAGACTTAAAGCAAGACACTTCTTTATTTGTCAGCTTTTAGTAGTTTTTATGAGCAGTTGAAATTTCGCGCTCAGTTGAGTTGAGCATGAAAAAAGTTTTATAACCTCAAGGCCAGTTCTTACCTGGTACGTTGGTGTACATCTCAAATTGCCTCATAGCATCTTCTAGTATCCGTAGTATCTGGAATTAATGATAGATTGTCACTTGTCATACTAAATGTAATTATGCACTACACTCCTCACCAGTTTATACCATGTTACACTGCAGCATTCCAGTTGTAAGTACTTATTTACAAGTAGATCTAAAAACAGTGTGGATCATGATCAAAAGGCTACAGTATAAGCCAGCTGATCTTGATCAGTTTAGTGTTTTCAAAAAAAGATAAATTCGGGTTTAGCAGGACAAGTTTGAATACAGTTATCTTCAATATAATGAAATTTTCACAACCATGAAAAATATTTTCATGTACTTGTATATTACGTGGGTGAAATTTCCAAATTTCCAAAATCCTGAACCTCCGAAACTCCAATCTTAAAACTTAAAGTATACCCACTAAATATTCATAATTTTAAGTTTAAATGCTCAATTGTCGTTTGACAGACTAAAAATAAATCAGAGGAGCTATTATAATCTCCCCGATTCATCATTTTGAGGTTGACTTTCCACAGAAAGTCAGCCTCAAAATCCTGAATTCAGGAATAATCCTGAAAACTTTCAGCCATGATATTACCATTTGTAGAAGTCGGCTATCCTTCAACATGTGAAGTAGTAGAGTATGGCCAGCAGATTTACCACCTGACACAGGTCTTCCAAAATTTAAAAGTCCTGAACTTTCAAAACACCAATCTTAAAACTTTAATTATACCCACTAAATATTCATAAATTTCAAGTTTAAATGCTCAATTGTCTTTTGACAGACTAAAAATAAATCAGAGTCGCTATTATAATCTCCCTGATTCAGCATTTTGAGGTTGACTTTCCACAGAAAGTCAGCCTCCAAATCCTGAATTCAGGAATAATCCTGAAACTTTTCAGCCATGATATTACCATTTGTAGAAGTCGACTATCCTTCAACATGTGAAGTAGTAGAGTATGGCCAGCAGATTTACCACCTGAAACAGGTCTTCCAAAATTTGGAAGTCCTGAACTTTCGAAACTCCGATCTTAAAACTTAAAGTATACACACAAAAAATCCATAATTTCAAGCTTAAATGCTCAATTGTCTTTTGACAGACTGAAAATAAACCAGAGAAGCTATTATAATCTCCCTGATTCAGCATTTTGAGGCTGACTTTCCACAGAAAGTCAGCCTCAAAATCCAGAATTCAGGAATAATCCTGAAAACTTTCAGCCATGATATTACCATTTGCAGAAGTCGACTATCCTTCAACATGTGAAGTAGCAGAGTATGGCCCGCAGATTTACCACCTGATACAGGTCTTCCTTCAAGTACTTGCTCCACAAAGTCTTCAGCCTTAACCTCATGATGATGCAGTAACTTCTTGAGTATACCCAGACATAGAGCAGCTATCTCCCACTACAAGTAATAATAGAAAGAACTTCACTGAAAATTGTCACACCTTGGGGTACTATTGCGTGTACTATTAAACAGATAAATTTAAAACTATATGGGCCTCGACGCGACAAAACCTGTCTTCGGTGTTTACAACAAATTGAGATTTAAACCAGTCTGCTCAGCTACAGTGTCTGGCTAGAAAATTGATAGCAAATGCTCCATTTTCCATAATATTTTCAAAAGTAATCAAAATTTAACTTAAATTTTTTCAATGTCTAAAAATAGAAAATGATGTCATGATCTAAAACTAGCCTATGGAGTAATGGTTAAAAGCTCATTCTAAGGCAATATTGTAAATTCGTAAATTTTTGCGAGTGAACTTCGCAGATGCAGTTTGTGAAAATAAAACCCTGACGAAATCACTCTGTGGTTTACTGATGTAGGTAAATCAGGCCCTAGTCATGAATTTTTAACATCACAAATATGTCTATTAACGCTATTCGTGAAAATAAAATTCTCGCAAAAATTTCAGAACAGTTTTTAGGTAGGTACCTAAACAATGGCTGGGTAAAAGTTTATGGAAGTCCAAAAACTTATATTTACATTTTAAAAGCAATCCTTTAATGAATCTTTAGATTTTTGAAACCATTCATAGCCTCATGAATTACACGAAATTTGATTGACAGCTGCCAAGCTCACTTGCAAGTGCACACTTCGAACATCAAATTTATTTGCCAGATGTGACACTGGTGTAGTGATTGACAGCGAGCCACACCTGAGTCGCGCATGCAAAACAAGCTTATTGTTTGCTCCATTGGCTGTCCATGTTCACACTGGCTGTTCTGTTTTACACTCCGACAAAACCGTTAATACGATTATACTTTAAATACAAAACTGATTTAATTCCTAAATTTAAAATAATCTTTATATTCTAGATATCTATAATCAAATGTAAATATAAGCTATAAATTCAATTTTTGGAAGGTTCATGGAATCATGAATACTTCAGGTCTCTTGCAAAGTTTTGGCTTCACGTTAACTTTGCAAGAGACCCGAAGTATTCATGATTCCATAAAGCTTCCAAAAATCGAATTCATTTCTTAAATATTTAGGTCTTATGACATGCTACAACAAACTAGAATCCTGTTGCACTCAAAACATCTACTCAATGGAGTTTTAGACACTCTGAATTTATATCTCAAACTTTCCACTGAATCTTTGATTAGGTTATAGGGTAAAGTCAGGTAACTTAAGACAGCAGGTGAATTCGGACATACATTTGCAAACAGTGAAAATCCAGATGAGACGGCTCTTAATGAGTCGTCTCATCAGGATTTTCACTGTTTGCTTAGTTGATTTAATTTTTATTCCAATAATTCAAAAATGAAAGAAACAAGGTCACTGTCCGAATTAAGGCGACTGTCCGAATTTACCCGACTTTACCCTAGACTCACCTTTTCTGCGGGATCCTTGTAAGCCCTGCTAGTAAACTTAAGAAACACGACATCCATGATAAACTGTAAGTAAGGATCAAATCCTGGAACCCTATGCCCAGCCCCTAGTGCCACAGGAATCGGTGTATCAGTAAGGGAGGTTAACAGTTCCAGAAAGGCTCTCGTCATTGGGTATTCTTCATTTCTTGATTCTATTTCATCTAACTCAACCTGAAAACAAGGGGCAAACAATGAACTATGATCAGCACTTTAGTCAAGAGTGCGTAACAAAAATTTAATTTTCTTTTTTCTCTACCAAAACATATGTTGTGGGTACTCAAAAGAACCGTCTCAATGAGAGGGTTCTTTTGAGCAACCAAAACATATGTTTAAACTGATGGGTAAGAAAATATTTACATTTTTACGCTGAAAATTTTTGTTTAATCTGAACCTACATGAGATAAAAAATCAGAGTAGTCTTCCGCATGTATAAATCCGAGAAGATATTAATGTTGTTAAATTTGAACATCAGAGGAATAATGTTTACACAGGACTTTAGTTAAGAGTCCGTAACAGAAAAATATTTTTCTTATTTTCCAACCAAAACATATGTTGAGGGTACTCAAAAGAACCGTCTAAATGAGACGGTTCTTTTGAGCAACCAAAACATATGTTTAAACTGATGGGTATGAAAATATTTACATTTTTATTCTGAAATTTTTTGTTTATCTTAGCCTTAGTATGAGATAAAGAATCAGAGTAGTCTTCCGCATGCATAAATCCGAGAAGATATTAATGTTGTTAAATTTGAACATCAGAGGAATAATGTTTACACAGGACTTTAGTTAAGAGTGCGTAACATAAAAATATTTTTCTTATTTTCCAACCAAAACATATGTTGAGGGTACTCAAAAGAACCGCCTCAATGAGACGGTTCTCTGTCTCAATGAGACGGTTCTTTTGAGCAACCAAAACATATGTTTAAACTGATGGGTAAGAAAATATTTACATTTTTACTCTGAAATTTTTTGTTTATCTAAGCCTTAGTATGAGATAAAGAATCAGAGTAGTCTTCCGCATGCATAAATCCGAGAATATATGAATATTGTAAAATTTGAACATCAGAGGAATAATGTTTACACAGGACTTTAGACAAGAGTGCGTAACATAAAAATATTTTTCTTATTTCTCAACCAAAAAATATGTTGTGGGTACTCAAAAGAACCGTCTCAATGAGACAGTTCTTTTGAGCACCCAAAACATATGCTAAAAATTATGGGTAAGAAAATATTTACAATTTTACGCTGAAATTTTTTGCTTATCTAAACCTGTTTTACATAATGGCTTTGTACTGAGAACCTTCTATGAGTGTGAGGGTGGGATAGAAAAATCTGTCAAGAAAATCACTGTTTGGCATCACGAGGCTTCCCTAGTGATAACAAACTGTAATCCCAAGGGATGGATTTTTCTATCCCATCCTCACAGAAATAATGGATTCTCTTTCTTGTTAACCATTGACTGTTTATTTTTCAAATAAGCTTCCAGAAGTCCCTGAATACGCTGAGATGCATTATTACATGATGATGTCACTTTGACTGAACATTGATGTCACATGACGACCATGTGCATGAATTCCAACACAACCAATGACTACAGGGGTGTAAAATTCCGCTCGCATTGGTGAGTAAACTCAGAGTTCGGGCAAGTAGAATACCTGCCAAGCTTGCCCTTACTGGCGAGTGCATTTTCTGACATGCAAAGACAAAACAAAGTAAAAATAAAGATCGTCGATCTTTTACATTGTGAACTGGATGTTAATATCAGATTGTTACAACTACGCATTCGCATTTTCTGACTGGTTGCTCAGCTACAGTGAGTTGCTAGAATATTGAAACTTGCATAGGTAAGATAAGCTGTGATACTCAACAGATGTGCAAGCTAGTCTGTGTCTTTGTTGTTTGCATGCAAAAAAATCATATCTTCTCACTAGGAGGCCCAATTACTCTTTTGCATTCAAAAGAGCAAAAATTCTATAGTTCAACAGGACTTTAGTTAAGAGTGCGTAACGAAAAACTTTTTTTTTTATTTCTCAACCAAAACATATGTTGAGGAACTGTTTCAATGAGACGATTCTTTTGAGCACCCAAAACATATGTTAAAACCGATGGGTAAGAAAATATTTACAATTTCACGCTCAAAATTTTTGTTTATATAAACCAGTGGTTCAATGTGCACTAAAAATTATCTAAGAGTTCACCTAAACAAGTATATGTTATTTATCTAAACGAAATATTTTGACGTAAAATAATGAATATTTTCTTATCCAGTGTTTAGGCCAGGCTGCTCCATTGCAAGATTGTTGCTCTTTTTTCTCAAATGATGCATAATGGGTCATTTTGGAGCATCAATTTTCTTGTGAAAGATCACATTAGAGTGGTTCTGACAACAGACAGACCTATGCCGTGTATTTCCAATACCGTGTTTTCCATATTTAAGTAAATTACAGCATCTAAAAATAGAACGCTTTAATGATTATCGGTTTTCAAGTTACCTGTAAGCACCGCTCTCAATATTTTGGGAACCAGGCAGTGTATGTATATATGTACTGACTTCTTGCTTCAAACAGCTGACAAGGCTGAAGTACCATTTTGCATGCAGTTTTCAATGTCTGTAAGGCCTGAACGGCTTCAGCAACATAGATCAACTCATGATGTACCGGCACATAAGTGTAAAGCCGTTTTACTAGGAAAATCTCTTCCATTATTCCTTGCGATTCCAAAAATCAGTCTATTTGTGTTTGGTAAAAAATTCCAAAATTTTTGTATCGATTGCACTACCAGTATCCCCCTTATTTTGGGGGGTAAAACAGTGTGGATTGTACGCATCTTTTACCATATTGCTAGAAGTGATCATAAAGCAGTTGTTTGTTCCCATGAGCAGGCCCAGACCAGAAAACATTAATGAGCCGCAACATGAGATTTCCAACAATGTGGTATGTGTGACCAGCTAAGGCTCAGACCAGCCTGCGCATACGCGCAGTCTGATCAGAGCCCTTGCTAGTCACTTGAATACTCTATGAGTGTTAACCTACTGACTGAACATCATTTGGAATTTCCCTAGCTTAAAAGGAGGCTGCACAGGCTCGTCTGAGGCTACACTTGTCAAAATGCCACATTATTGGAAATCACATGTTGCAGCTCATTTTATATCAGTGCTAGTATGGTCCACCAGAATAAAAAATACAGAAGAATATTCTAAAAGTTCTAATTCAACAACAACTAATACAGTAAAACCTGTCTTACGCGGCCATTCAAAATTAGACAAAAAAGGTCTTAAAGACAAATGGTAGCTTAATGAAGGCCGAAAGCGATAATCAGTCTTGAAAGCCATTTTTGTTCTTCTTTTTGAGTGGCCGCTTAAGACAGGTTTTACTGTTGTCAATAAATGTTATAACATTCACAATACTAACCTAGTAGGAATGAATCTAAGTTGTGTGCTAGTTTCCAGTTTAATTTTAATTGATCCCCTTAAATGGAAAACAACCCCTTGTTTTGGCTGGTAATGGGTCAAAATGACCCATAATTTCAGAAGCCTGGCCTAATCACTGCTTATCTATAAGTTTAAATATTTCTTTTGAGTGCTCAAAAGAACCGTCTCATTGAGACGGTTCTTTTGAGTATCCACAACATATGATTTGGTTGAGTAAAAAGAAAATCCGTTTTTAATTATGCACTCTTATTTACAGATGTATACAAAGTAATTACCTGGATTCCAACTGTCTGTTGACCACCAGAGGGTGGAACTGTCACAAGAATCTGCAAAACAAGAATAACTTAACGATTAAAGTGCCAATCGCAACAAAAGTTGTCTGCTTTTCTCGCCTGCTAAAATGTTTAAGAAGCCTCTATGGCAAACAGTGTGGACCCAGATCAGACTGCAGTCTGACCTGGGTTCACACTCTTTGTCTGTCTCTATACTTAACTATGTTAAATAATGTAAGCAAATATTTGCAGCAGACAACAAAAGCAGACGGAATTTTCAGATGATTTTTTTTCTGGCTGTTTAAAGGTTAATAATTAATGACTTAAAAAAAAATAGCTAAGGTCAAATTTCTGAAGTATCTGGGACAGTAAGGTCGGGACTTCATTGTATGGGAGTCCCGGATCCAGGGGGCCTGAGTTTGATCCGAGCCCAGCCCCATACTTTCCTGGAGATTGATCCATAGCTCCAGATAAGGATTGGTGGCAATTGGGTATTTACCCACCTCTTTTTGACTCAATTGGGTATTTCAAATTTTAAATTGGGTATTTAAAGTTTTTCTATTGGGTATCAATCTGAAAGCAAATAAGCATTGAAACCGGATCTTTTTTCTCCTGATTTTTTGTTTACTTTCGGTTTCACTTTTGGAAAGCACACTGGCAATATTAGTATATCTGAAATCGCTATTTCCAACTTACTTCGAAAATCCAACGTATCTATCAAGTCAACGCGGTATTAGAGTTAGTTACGATATGATATCATTCAATTACTCTGGGGCTTTTTCGCCCACGTTAGGCCATTGATATTGTAAAGCGAGACAAATGTCGTAATCGTGTAAATATTGGGTATAGCTAAACAGCGATTAGAATGTTCCTGGACTGGTTTACAATTTAATAAACTAGATTCAGCGCGACGCCGTGTATAAATTTGTACCCAACAGCTTGCGATGCGAAAAACGACAATCGCAAACAGAATACAATAGTGTCATACGCTACGAAAAAGTTTGGAATTGAGTATCAAGGATTTTTATTGTGTTTTTGTACGCACAGAAATTAATTTTATTGCGTTTTCAGGTCCACGAAATTGCGTAAATACGCAATACGCAGCCTTATCTGGAGCTATGATTGATCATGAAATATTTTCTATGGCCATTCTCCTCCTTCCGCTGATTCAAGAAAGACTGTTGTCAGTAACAAGCGAAAGTGTGTGCACAATGTACTGGTTAACCACTTAGTTAAGCTTGGCCAGGAAAAAGTGTGGTTAGGTTAACTGACCGTCTTGACATGACCATAGCTGTTGACTGGGACTTAAAACCACAAACAAAACAAAATAATCATACTATATTTACATAGAGTTCAAAATCGCAAATATTTCCCGATCTATAGCAGCTTTGATTTGAAGTGCACAAACCCCTTGATTTAGGATAGCAAAAATTAATAGTCCCCTAACATTGCGCCTTTTCTGCAAAATCTTCAATAACTTCTCTTTTATGAATAACTATTACAAAATATAGTCCAGGGAAAGTAAAATCAGGCTGTGTTCTTAACAGTTGACTTTATCAATAACTTGATTCAATGCAAATACTTTGAAACCTGGGTTATTTGAAAGTAAGGTCAGAAAGTTTTTTTAAGTTTTTGTCATATTTTGCAGAAATCCACCCAAGCTCAGCAGTGAAAGCAAAATGTGGAAACCTTTTGCTAGTTTTCTCCTTTCCAAAAGCAACCGGATATTAAATATCAAATATGATTTTATCTGATTAAATGTGGCAGAGCTCCAGATAAGCTTTTGGGTCAAGTGGGTATTTAAGCAACCTGATTATTCTCAATTACGTACTTGCAAAATCAATTGTGTATTGTATTTTCATTTTCTTACCCCACATTTTTTGTGGTTACAAATAATTTCCGCCATGTTTTTCTTGTTGAATGTAGCCATCGGGAATTCGCCTGCATATATTTATTCACTCACACCATTTGCCTTTCTAGAGCATCAAAATAGCGGATTTTATCATACCTCTGAAGCTAATCTCGTCCCCTTATTGATATTTTTCGCTTGGATGCACATTGCTAGTTTTTCTTCCATGTTTTTTCCCCTAAATACTTGACTGGTCATCGATATTTTATTCATAAAACTGGAGTTTTACTGCGCCCACGCTTGTAAAAAAACATCAATACCCAACTGGCATTTATGTAGTGCCCAAATGGAAAAGAAATGGGCCAAATGGTACGCAATGACATAGTATGTAATTGCATACCGCTCGAAAGAATTGCTTTTTGGTACGCACATATTTAATTTTAATTGCTTTTTGGATGATTTTAATTGTGTATTTACGCAGATACGCTGCTAATCTGTACTACTGTGTGGCATAGCCATTTGGGCTAGTGTGCTTTGGGCTAGTTTGCAATGTTAGGGGCCACACAATGTTAGGGGACATGACTGTAAATTAAAAAGTATGCATAATGGCCTGGTGGCTTCATGGCTATTACCTGTGAAGTCTCCAATGTCTGCCAGAGTGTTGAAGCTATTTCTGCAGTCCTAGCGAAAGCAGCCAGGGTCCTAAGCAGCTCAGATTTCATCTTGGGTGGCACACTACAGGTGATGAGTCCAAACATCAACATAACTACTGACCACTGCTGGTTCTCACAGATCACCAATCTACACTGTCCACTCTGAAACAGAATATCAACACAAGATCAAACTCTGCCCTGGACCTGGGTCGCCAAAATACTGATTGTATACAGTCAAACTTTGATGGCTCGAACTTGTTGGGACTGTCGGTGTGAGTTCGACCCATCCATGTGTTCGAGCGATACCTTGCCTGACAATTTTCAAGTTGGTTCATGTGTACTTTATGTTATCACAGACACCACGTTTTTTATAGACCAAAGTTGCAAAGCGCACTTGACACATGTCACTGATCAATAGCCCTTTGCACGCTAGAGCCGATGAAGATGTTGACAGTAAATACATTTATCAGCATGCGCATATGCGCAGGCTGATCAATGCATTTGCTATCGAGTAAGCTGTGCCGTTTGTCTTCTTGTGGGTGAATGCTCCTGTTTATGTTTCGTTACAGTTTATGTTCGGTTGTTTATCGTTTCCTTAAGAACAATAAAAGAAAAACACAAGTTTGTTTCTTATTTTTTATTCACAATGTGCAAGTCTCAATTAATAACAAGGAATAAAAACATGAAAAAATGACAAACTCCCCAGGATGTTTACAACAAAGACGCGGATCAGACTGTACCGCGGCGCCGCACAATCTGGTGCCTGTCTTTATCCAGTCAGGCATGTTTTACTAATTTTGACATGCAAATTCTTGATTAAAAACATCCCATTGTCTTTAATTATTTTCTGCCACCCTACTAAGTGGTGACAAGTGAGAACTTACTCAAATCTTTGATCTGCTAAATTGCCGCTAATTGTTGCTTCACACATTCCGCTCGTCAGTTAGGTAACTCAAGGGTAAAATCATCATTGTCATGGAGCGCTTATGAAAATAATAATGAACTCAAGCGTGTGACTGATTCATGTAGAGAAATATTTGGTTCGAGCCATCATAGCGTTTTTACATGAAAAAATTACCCTGCCGACCGTGCTTTGAGTTTGAGAGTTTGAGCCATCGCTGTTCGAGCCTGGGGTGTATTTTAACATTAAATGTATAGGGAAATTGCCGGGACCGACGAGCGAGTTCGACCAATCCCTGGTGTTCGAGACAGGCGAGTTCGAGCGACCAAAGTTCTACTGTATTTGACATATCTATTAGGAGACTATGTCAAAAGAGAATACCAGGTTGGCATCTTTTGATATTAAGTTTACCAGGCAAGGCTTTGAGAACGCTTGTTGACATTGCAAGGCTTGCCAAGATATAGAGAATACCAGGTTCGCATCTTTTGATATCAAGTTTACCAGGCAAGGCTTTGAGAACGCTTGTTGACATCGCGAGGCTTGTCAAGCGATTCAACATGCATTCTCAAAGCAGAGCCGGGTAAACTTGATATCAAAAGACGCGAACCTGGTATTCTATTTATCAGTTTACTTATTGTTTCACTCTTCAAACTAGGTATTATGGCGTAATTTTCGATTTTTGTGTTGATTCAACATCAAATTAGCGACGTCATTCAAAAAGTGCAACATCATCATGACCTGATAAACGCACATGTCGTGAGATAGGCAAAGTTTATCAGGTCAACGCG
This sequence comes from Loripinus fragilis, assembly GCA_964019695.1. Taxonomy (NCBI): domain Eukaryota; kingdom Metazoa; phylum Mollusca; class Bivalvia; order Lucinida; family Lucinidae; genus Loripinus; species Loripinus fragilis. The sequence continues at coordinate 32,482,455 of OZ026517.1, forward strand.
CAACAATGCAGTTAATATGAGAGGTAACTGATAGATTCAGGAAGTGCACATCTTCAATATGTTAGGAATCAGTATGCAAGGTTTAAATAAAAAGTTGGAGTTTCAGATCACACAATGTAAGCACCCCAAAGGTGGTGTAGACGTAATAATGTATAAGTTCAAAACTCCCAAAAATTTAATAAAATATTATCAAATGTGCTCAAAGTAGTAGGTGCACATCTTCAATGTGTGAACAATCATTATGCAAAGTTTGAATATAAAGGGATGAAAACTGTCGGAGTTACAGATTATACAATGTAAGCACCCCAAATGTGATGTAGACGTTAATATATCTAATATCAGAACTCCTACAAATATAATAAAATATTATTAAATGTACACAAAATAGAAGGTGCACATCTTCAATGTGTGAACAACCATTATGCAAAGTTTGAATATAACGGAATGAAAACGGTTGGAGATATAGATTACACAATGTGAGCATCCCAAAGGTGGTGTAGATATAATAATGTCTAAGTTCAACACAAAATTGAAGGTGCACGTCTTCAATTAGTGAACAATCATTATATATTCATAATAAAATGAATACTGTTGGAGTTAAAGATTACATAATTTAAGCACCCAAAAGGTGGTGTAGACGTCATAATGTCTACATTCAACACTCCCAAGGCCATCCTTAAAAATATATTTAATGCTGTGCTCCTACCCATCAATTTCAGTTTGTGTAGGTAGGTAAGTCTTTTTTTTTAAAGAAATTCAGCATAATTTTATGGCCTTCTTACTATCACTTTTGGAGGTCTACAAATGCTGTATAGAAGGTAAGAATGCATATAATAACAGTCTCTGTAACCTTTCTTAAATTAAAATACAGCTTTTAATGATTTAAAGAAGAGTTTGTTAACAGAATAAGAGAAAAATTTAAAAAAAAAAAAATCTCAGAAAGGCAATAATTTTTTGGGGGTAGGGTCTGTTTTGGGTGGGGAGGTAGGAGTATGGCAAACCAACATATTTTAAGGTCTGCCCAAAAATGTTATAAAATATGATAGAATGCTCACAATATAGAAGGTGCACATCTTCAATGTGTGAACAATCATTATGCAAAGTTTGAATATTAAGGAATGAAAACTGTTGGAGTTACAGATTACACAAACCAGACATCTAAGCATTTAGAAGAAAAAAAATGTTACTGAAATGTTCTTACAGCACCCTCAGCATGTCTTTTGATATCTATATAATGAAAATAATCAACAGGGTTTGTACCAAATTCAAGGAATTTCCACAGACTTCAAATTTAAAAAGGCTCAATAGTTTTCAAGGGCTACACGTTTATGATAAAAAAAAATGTACACATTAAAGGGGACAGCAACCCTAATGATTAGCATGTTTTATCAGAAAGAACTTTATGAACCATGAATTTTGATACAAGTATCATCAAAATCGGTTGAAAAATGGGCAAGTTATGGGCATTTAAAAAACTCAATATGGCCAACATTTAGCCGCCATTTTGAATATTATATTAGTTTTCAGATTTTTTCAACTGCTTACTTTTTAGTTATCACTACTATCAAATCATCTGTGTTTCAGCAGATATGCAGCTTTATACATAAGGAAAAGATTTCATTAAAGATTAATGAAAATTATCCACTGGTTTGTCTTTTATTTTGATTACGCATATCTAATTAGGCTGAGTGACGTCACTAAGCCTACAATATGGCCGCTTCCATTACAGTCCATTTGTAAATATTCAAAGCCCTACAACTTCCACATTTTTCAACCGATTTAGATGAAACTGGTATCAGAATTCATGGTTTATTAAGATCTTTCATATAAAACATAGAAATCATCTGAGTTGCCGTCCCCTTTTAAACTCTACTTCAAAAATGCTAAACTGAGATAAAGAAGACATGGGTGAAAGTTCAAAACTTTCAAAATCCTGAACTTTTTAAAATCAAATCTTAAAACTTGCTGTATGGCTATAAATATCAACAATTTCAAGTTTAAATGGTTAATTGTCATTAGATAAACTGAAAAACAAATCCAAGAAGCTATTAGAATCTGCTTAATACAGGACTTTGAGGCTGACTTTCCATAATTCAGGATTTTGAGGCTGACTTTCTATGGAAAGTCAGCCTCAAAATCCTGAATTCAGGAATAATCCTGAAAACTTTCACCCATGAGAAGAAGAAATGAGTATTAAGGGGGAGGGGGTGGGGTGGAATGCTGCATGCCTATCAGAATACAGATGAATGAAAATGAACTTACTTCTGTAATGACACGTCTAGTAAGTTGTAGCACAGCTATCAGACCTTCCAATTCTTGTGGAGTTATGGTTCTTAACTGGGAACGGTAAGAGTGTGACATGTCCGTAGAGCTAGGTGTTTCTCGGCGTAGACTAGCATAGTACTGGTTTAGTGAGGTGAATATGTGGTCCCATGATACAGAACTAGAGGGGCCTCCTTCAATACAAACATAACATCTGTTATAATTTTTCAGGAAATGAGAAATTTTAACCTGGTTACACACCAAATCTTCTATCCAGCAAAAAAGATCATTAAAATGTTTCTATTTAAAAAAAATAATTACTTCTAAACTTAACCAATCTCATGTCAATTATATTTATGCATTATTTTCCTCCCCAAGTTTATACACTTAACAAACAGGATTCCAGATATTAGTATGTATTTACAGGGTTAATACAGGGAAGTTTGAGTAAAATTCAAGGACTTTTCAAGGACTTCTCAAGACTATTTTACAGTTTTCAAGGACTGAGTTTAGGAAAAAATACTGATCGAAGTGTTAAAATTCATCTTCAAAAATGCTAGACTGAGATAATGGAGAAATTGGTACTAGAAAACGAGTATGATATTGTTGTGCCTTTATTTGGTGCAGCAAATGCTGCACCAAATAAAGGCACAACAATTTGATACTGATTTAGATCTCTATCAACAGTGTTAAGTTCTACAGAAAATAGAAGAATTCCAGAACTTTTCAAGGCCTTTGAGTGCTTTTCCAGTACTTTTCAAGGCAGATTTAATTACTAAGGCCCTCTAAATTCAAGAACTTTTCAAGCCTGTGCGAACCCTGATTTACAGGAGAGCGGAAAACAGTCATTATCCTGATCAAGCCAGCTGATCTGTATCTACACTGTTTCTTAAATAAGGTATATCCGGGTTCAGCATAGTGAGGGTTAAAACCTTTCATGTGCAAACTTCTTCCTAAATTTCAAGAAATTGACAATCTGTTTCTGTATAAAAATAAAAAAGTAAATTTCTGAGTTAATTGTATATTTTGCAAGCCTGTCTCTTCCAACATATTCTATCCATCTAGGCGAATATTGGTTAATATTTCCTTTAATGTAAAGCTGCAATGGCAAACAGTGATGTCCCAGGTTAACACTGTTGGTAAAGATCACTTTTGAAATACAAGTATTGAGTCCAAAGGGAAGTAAGTAAAAGAAAATACCATTTGTTTTCAGAAGACTGTAGCAGTGTTGAGCCCCTTGTGAACTGCTGGCTAGTCCTCGCAGCATGTCAATGTATGGTACATACAATGACGCCGGCAACAGATCTCCCGCTAGTCGTACAAACTTGTATAAAGCAACCTGGAAAAGCAGGACACATTTTAGGTTTCAATCCAATTAACTATATTTTTATCATAAAAACTGTTTCCAAGCAAGAATACTGATTAATTATTTATTCCTTAGCACAGGTTTAGATAAACAAAAATTTTCAGCGTAAAATTGTGAATATTTTCTTACCTATAATATTTAGCATATGTTTTGGGTGCTCAAAAGAACCGTCTCATTGAGAAGGTTCTTTTGAGTACCCACAACATATGTTTTGGATGAGAAATAAGAAAATTATTTTTCTGTTACGCACTCTTACCTTAAGTCCTGTCCCTTAGTATTCATTCTAATGAATTATTCCATACATACTGATACAATAATAAAGTATGGAATTACTCAAAATTTCTATAAAATGATGTATTTCTGTCCCTGAAGATTGTTTTTGTTTGAGCAAACAGTGCAGACCCCGATGAAAGGCCGCCTTATCATCTGGGTCTTCACTGTTAGCCATAGTGCCAGATTAATGGTGTACATGTATTTAGAATGAATTTAGGGTTATATAATAGACCAGATTAACAATACCAAAAATCTGTGAGGAATCAGAGGACCAGGCACATACCCATGTCAAATAAGCACCAGACCAAGTAATGTATAGTCAAAAGCTTATATTAATACATGTTTACACTTCTTTAAGAAGCCAAAATTAGAATGTTAACATGTATTAATTGTTTGATTTGATTCTTTACGTCCCATCAGCAATCTTTCAGTTATATAGGCTCAGTGGGACCGGGGCTTTAGCCAAAGTGCCTGATTACTGGTGTATCCAGAATGAATTTAGGGTTATAATAGACTAAATTAACAATACCAAAAATCTGAGAGGAATCCGAGGACCAGGCAGATACCCATGTCAAATAAGCACCAGACCAAGTACTGTTTAGTCAAAAGCTTACATTAATACATCAGGGACAAAAATATTTCAATATTGCTCTTGTCCTGCAGGACGAGTGACTTACAGTTTTCACTTGTCCTGCAAACACATGCACTTGTCCTTTAAAAGCATATGCAATAAAGAACATGAGGGAGTAATATGCAATATGACTTCCTTGAGTAATTCTTCCCAAAGCACTCTTCCTATAGAACGAGTGCTATGGTAAGAATAACTTGTACTTTCTAGATTTCACTTGTAATTACAAGCAAACGAGTGGAATTTTTGTCCCCTGCAAGTACTGTATAGTCAAAAGCTTACATTAATAAATGTTAACATTTCAAATTTTGGCTTCTTTTACACTTTACTACTTAATCCTTATTCTGCCAACCCCAGATATATAGTGTAGACAGGGATCAGAATTTACCCTATTTTCCATTCTGACTGTGACAGCTCAAATATCTTTGATGTTGAATAAATTCAGGGGATAATTGTATTCAAAATTTTCATTTGGGGAGGTATATCGTTGGATATACGGTCGGAAATTTAGTTTTACGGCGACGCACGAGCGGAGCCATTAAACATGATTTCCGAACATATATCCGACGATATACCTCTCCAAATGAAAATTTTGAATATGGTTATCCCCATTCTAATGCACTTTTACAGTTTCCTCTCAAATTGAAGCATTGCAAGCCGCATAAAGCCGCACACCATCCAACGTAATGTGACGTAATTAATGACGTCAAACTATTTCCGACAGTATATCGCCGAATATACTGTCGCAAATTTTTGATGTTATCCAATCAGACGTCATATTACAAAAGCAAGTGCATTATAATCATGTCTTCAGACCGGCTAGAATCAGAAATGGTCATAAAAAGTCAATGAGTCCTAAAGATTAACAAGAATTCAGCAGAAGGCGGTGTCAGTCACACCTACCTTGTGTCAAAGTCACTGGAGTGTGAAATGTAGGACAAGGTCATCAGGTCACGGTATGCGCTTGAAGAGTATGCAGAAGACAATTACTATGTTAGGTTTGTCACTCACAACTATCACACTGCTGCAGAGATACACACTTTAATGTAAATTGTTGACAAATTGTTAACAGAAGGAGGACAAGATGACAGGACCATTGGGCCAAATAAAAAAAAATTGTGGTTCAGGTTACACCCTGAAAAAAATGAGTGTAGGTAGGTAGGAAACTTTTTTTAAAGCTTTTTTTCTTGGAATATTCAGACCTGCTTGGAAATTTAATATACAAGACAAAACAGATATAAAAGGGTCTATTTTTGAAGCTATAACCTTGTTTTAATATTATTATTAATCCTTATACTTCCAATACCAAAGACTGAATGCATAGAAAATTTAGAAAAATAGAATTTCTGTTTCAGATGGTCATTTGGATACATATTTTTTCTCCAAATCCTGAAGTTGAAAGAGAATAGCAGAACAAAATTATTTTGTTCTGCTATTCTCTTCCAACTTCAGAATTTGGAGAAAAAAGTTCAGGGCAGGGGGTAAAAATTTAGGGTAGGTAGGGTAACCGGAACAACACATAATTTTTTTCTTGGCCTTGTCAAATGTGAATGGCATGAAAATGGCAAGGTTGCTACAAGTATTCTTATAGTACCTGTTTCTGTGGTGGTCTATGCTGGTAACTGTCTATCAGTGGCTCAGGTGGGCACCAGTAATCTAACGCCAGATCAAGACTCAACGGATCTTTAGCGTACATCTCTGACATCTGACAAGAAATCAAAAGTATATGGTGTAATGGCAAATTAGTTATTATTATCCTGAAAATGCCACTTATAATTTGCAGCAGACAAAATTTTGATTTGAAATAATCAAAAGTAAATAGTATGATGAGTGACAAGTACAGTTATTATTACCCCTAAAATGCCTCTTATTATTTGCAGAAGACACATCTTTTATGTAAAGTTTTGTTTATGCTAGCCTGATATTTCATGTCAACCCTTGCCTCATCACTTTGTCCTAAAATGTTGTCTGCTTTTAACATCTGCTGCATATATTTAAAAGCACTTCAAACTGATTTTTTTTTTATGGAAGCAATCAATATGAACCCTGATCAGGAGCATTCTGATCTGGGTTCATATTGTTTGCAATACAGGCTACCTAAGAACACAAGCAGATGAGAGCAGCAGATGATAAAAGTCATGACTGACGAGAAGAGGGTTAATCAGCACCCTAGATAAGCAGCGTATTTGTGTAAATACACAATTAAAATCCTCAAAAAAGCAATTAAAATGAAATGTGTGCCAGTGATTTTATTTGGGATTTTGGGAAGCTACCTTTTCCTACACATTTGGGAAAATATTTTATTAGAATTGGGAAAATAAGAGCTAAAATACATGAAATTGGGAAAATAAAGGCCACTTTTGGATTGGGAATGACTCCCATATACGGCCTCAAAAATGGCCAAATAAAATCACTGTGTGCGTACCGAAAAGCAATTCTAACGATCGGTATGCAATTACATGCAATGTCATTGCGTACCATTTGGTCCATTTCGTTTCCATTTGGGTAATAAACAAATGCCAGTCAGGTATTGATTTTTTTACAAGCAAGCGCTCAATATAACTCCAGTTTTATGAAAATATCGGTGCCCAGTCCAGTATTTTGCGGAAAAACACTATGATGAAAGTGAAACTTTTGCAAAGTGTACATGCTCGAATGTCAACAAGGGGATGAGATTTGCTTCAGGTACAATAAAATCCGCTAGTTTGATACTTTAGAACGGCAGACGATGGGAGTGAATAAATATGCAAGCACATTCCCGATGGCTTCATGCAATAAGAAAACGTGTAATCACAGAAGAAAAAAACATGGCGTAAAAAATATGAAAATACGCAATTGTTTTTGCAAGTACGCAATTGAGGATAACCAAGTTGCGTAAGTACCCAATTGACCTAAAAGCTTTTCTAGGGCGTTGGTTAACCGTGTTAGATTCACAAATTTAGCATCTACCATGGCGGATCTAGAGGGGGTTCTTGGGGGTGGCTTGATCCCCCCTCCCCTGTTTTTCAATATCATATGGAAATGAAATAATTTGGTCTCAGTAAGACAAAATTATTTCATTTTCATGGGATATTTAAGAAAAATGAGATAAAATCAGCAATGAAAAACCCTCACATCTTTATACATTGTTGGCATTTTAACATTTATTAGCAAGATAAATACAAATGTGTCTTGCTCAAGGACACAACACAGTGATGCCAGTGAGGCTCAAACCCGCGACCCCTTAGTCTCAAGTCAAGCACTCTACCACTTAGCCACTGTGCTCCCTAATATTTTGATTACAAAACAGATATAACTGTTATTTATAATTATTATTCCAATGAAATCATACTATTTATTTTAGATAAATGAATATTGACGATAACAATGGAAAGTACTGTATATAATAGGACAGAATCAATTGAATGTGTATTGATTGATGAAACTGAACCTTCTAATCCCCTTTACCACACTTTGATATTTGATTAACATGCAGGTGCAGGGGCATCATCCACATCAGTGGGCCCCTTTCCAGGAAACTAGAAAAACTTTTTTAAAAAATTCTTTCAGAAACACTATCAGAGTGTCAAACGGTTTGGGCCCAGATCAGGACAGACATACTGTCGGTCCTGATCTGGGCCTAAACTGTTTGCAAAGGTTATCAGCAGACAATGAAAGTGGCCTCTACCAAGGAAAAAGTTAAATTTACCAGTTCTAATAGATGCTCAAAGTCCCTCTTAAGAGTTGATGGTGGTTCTTGTCCTTCTTGAAGGTGAGCCATTACAATCCTGGCTGTCTCGTCACCACGGTTACGGATCTCTTTCACCTACAAATAGTACACAAATAGTGCACAACTATTAACCTGCTAATCAATAACATATCACAGGGGACAAAAATTCTACTCGTCCGCTCATAATTACGAGTGAAATCTAGAAAGGACAAGTCATTCTTCCCAAAGCACTCGTTTGAAAAGAATTACTTGAGGAAGTCATATTAAATATTACTCCCTTATGTTCTTAATTGCATATGCTTTTAAAGGACAAGTGCATGTGTTTCCAGGACAAGTGAAAATTGTAAATCACTCGTCCTGCAGGACATGTGCAATATTTAAATACTTTTGTCTCTTGTATCAAATCTATAATCTGATTTTGATTGGTTGCAAATTTTAGCCCTCAGGTCCCCGACAAAACTTGGCAAAGATTGATGGTAAAAGTATCTGATCAGTTGAATTATGTAGAACTAAAGTAAAGGAGTTGTCAGTTACTAATGAAAGTATGTATCCAAAATACTGGTTAACTACAGTTTTTCCAAGAAAATAGTAATTAGTACAAATGACTGTGTCAGACATGTCCTTTTTTCTACTTTTACCCGTGTCTCCTGAATTAAGAGTACACTGGAGTGTCATTATAACACACAACCTTGGAGCCGCAGCCTGCCCACAGCGTAATAAGTGGTCATGATCACTACAACATGTTACCCCACCCACCTGCCCAGGGCACATCAATGTTTTTTCTCACCTTTCTGTTAAAATTTCCGCGATGCTGAAACATATCTATCAACTGTAGCATCATAAATTACAATGTAATGCCGCATCAGGAGGCATTTCATCAGGGTCTGCACTGTTTGCTAAGATAAAGACAATCTTCAGGGAGAGAAATACATAATTTTTTAGAACTTTTGACCAGTAACCAATGAACATTTCCAAAGTTTATTGTATCAATATGTATGGGATAATCCATCAGAATGAAAAAGGTTAAAGAACTCCCCAGTCTTCACATTTCTTGAGTTTGATTTCTCACCTTAAGAGGCATCTGATAGATGAAATCTGTCAACATTCCATGGATACGTCTCAAATGAAACTCCTGAAAGGAAACAATTTTCAAAGTCTTTTCTTAGCACAAAAAACCTGGCCCCCAAGGTTATAAAACTTTTTCATGCTTGACTCAACTGAGCATTAAATTTCAACCGCTCATAAAAACTAAAATACCGACATATAAAGAAGTTTCCTGCTTTAAGCACTTCAGATGTTGTATTTATCATGATAATAAATGTTAAAATGCCAACAATTGTTGGCATTTTAACATTTATGAACAGGATAAATTTCGTGCTCAGCTGAGTTGAGCATGAAAAAAGTTTTATAACCTCCGGGCCTGTAGTTATGGTGTTGGCATTAAATGGAAAAGTATCGGCAACAGACAAATATTTCTCTCTCTTTCCATGATAAATATTTTAAGATAGGTAGTTTTTCAATACAAACTCTACAGTTCTACACAAACATCTTAATATCTTGAAACATTATAAAACTTGTAATACTTATATAACTTTGGACATACAACTCATTGAACTAAGACTTTGAACATGTCTTGTCCAATAATTGCCCCAACAAGATCCAGCAACTTTTGCCAAAGGGGGTGTGGGGAGGGGTTCCCTAACTAAAAATCCAGGGAGGCCCAAGTTTTTCCAGGGGGAGTCCAAGTTTTTCCAGGGGGATCCTAATGCTTGTTCCTATGGAAACCCATAGCACTTCTGATTTTCCAGGGGACGTACTGACCCACTTCGACTGGAAACCGCCCAAAGAGTTGAAATGTCCCTATACTCAGCCAATACCTCATATTAACAAGAAATTATCCTCTCTTATAGCACTTAACCTCTTTCAAATTGTTACAGTTTTATTTTTCATTGGGATATTAGAGAAGAGAAAATGTATACATATCTATAATATAATAGCATTATCAGGATAAAACTTAACTGAAACGACTGCACAAGTCTATGACCCCCTGTCCCTCCTGTGGATCCGCCCACGCCCTACTTATGATTCCTCGGTAGTATAATCCTATAAGAAAAGTCTGCTGAATGAACCAGAACATTGAACACTTGTCCAACAATTGTCCCTACTCATCAACTGAAATGTTTATATTACCTCTTTATGAAACTTTTCTGTACAGACAACTGATTGAACCAAGAAACTGAACACTTGTCCAATAATGGCCAGATTTATCATAAACTCATCTTCCTCATAGACCTCCTCAGCTCCTGAAAAAAGATAAACTTGTACAGTAAAACCTGTCTTAAGGGGCTACTCAAAAATAGACAAAACAAAGATCTTAATGACAAATGGTAGCTTAATGAAGGCCGAAAGTATTGCAGAATGCTCCACTTGGAGCATATAGCTGCAATACTTTTGACCTGCATTAAGTAATAATTGGTCTTGAAAACCAATTTTTGGTCTTTTTGAGAGTGGCTGTTTTAGACAGGTTTTACAGTATCATGATTATCTTAACTCTGACACTATCACTGTGTCACAGTAATAATCTTAAGTGTTAGGATTTCCTCAAATTTTCTTCACTCGGTGTCAGGGACCTTTGAATTTGAAAAAAAATGTACATCATTCAAGTAATGAATAATTGATCTTATCAAGACAGTTCTTTTGAGTACCCACACATGTATGTTTTGGTTAAGAAATATGAAAAATAATTTTCCATTACACTCTCTTATTATCTGGAAAAAGAAGACAGTGAAATGAAGTGAATAAATAATGTTCAAAGCGTTTGTGTTAAGTCATGTCCAAAACTATTTTCATATCCAATCCATTCTTACCAATGTTTAACTATATACATTTATATTCATCATGCGCCAACACAGAAAGTTTTGTCAGAGGGGGTCGAAATTTGATAACGTTTTTTTTTTTTTCCTTTTTTATAATTTTACTATAAATGGGCCATCATCGGCCCGCCAGCAAAATGCCATTTAAATGGCGTTTCGCTGGCGGGCCGATGATGGCCCAACATTGAATGCTGGTTTGGTAACTTTCTGATTTTAAAGGGATCCAGACCAGCATTGCTAAGGAACCCTATATTTTTTGTCGTTTTCCAGGGGGGGGTCCAGACCCCCTGTCCCCCCCCCCCTCTCGATCCGCCCATGTTCATATATTTTATACCTGTATTCACAGTAATTAGCAGCTTCCTATGGATAATTTAATCTGCGTTTTTCATCTCAAGATTCTCCACTAATATGAAACAAAAAATGTATTTTGTAAAAATGTGATTTCTGCTCTTTTATATAATATGTCCTGTATATCTAGGTGTCCAGGCACCAAGATCATAAAACTTTTTCCATGCTCAACTCAGCTGAGCACGAAATTTATCCTGCTCATATATGTTAAAACGCCAACAATTGTTGGCTTTTTCACATTTATTAGCATGATAAATACAACATCTGAGAGACTTAAAGCAAGTAACTTCTTCATTTGTCGGTATTTTAGTTTTTATTAGCAGTTGAAATTTCCTGCTCAGTTGAGTTGAGCACGAAAAGTTTTATAACCTGGGACAGGGCTAGTTTTACCTGCAGCACCAGGAAATTGAGACAGCTGTCTCAGCATTACTCCCCAGGCGAACTGTGCCACGGCTTTGAGGCCAGGAATCTTCCAGAGGCTTGCGTCTTGTAGTTCTTTATGTATATCTGGTATATAGTTCTGGTCACTGAACACGGGCATGTCTTTTGTGATTTCTGAAAAATATATAATAGGTAAGCAGGCCTTTAGTTAAAAGTGTGTACCAAAAATTAATTTTCTTATTCCTCACCCAAAACATATGTTGTCTTGTTTTATCATTTTTGAAAGTGTCATGGTTAAATGATACGGATTGTAACTATCATTCAGGACTTTAGTTAAGAGTGCATAACAGGAAAAATCATTTTCTTATTTCTCCACCAAAACATATGTTGTGGGTACTCAAAAGAACCGTCTCAATGAGACGGTTCTTTTGAGCACCCAAAATATATGTTCAAACTGATTGATTAGAAAATATTTACAATTTTACGCTCAAAAATTTTGTTTATGTAAACCTATAGGTAAGTGGGTGTCTGCACTGTCGGGAAGAGTTTGAAAAGTACAAATTTCTATTTAACCGCTTTCATTCTGGATATGCACAGGTTTAGATAAAGAAAAAATTTAAGCGTAAAACTATGAATATTTTCTTACCCATCAGTTTTAACATATGTTTTGGGTGCTCAAAACCTATGTTTTGGCTGAAAAATAAGAAAATCATTTTTTCTGTACGCGCTTTTAACTAAGGGCCTGATATGGATAAATAGTTACTTTAGCAAACAGTGGAAACCCAGGTGAAATGCTGCATCAGGGTCTGCACTGTTTGCTAAGATAAAAGCAATCTTCAGGGACAGAAATATGACCTTTTATAGTAATTTTGACTGGCCAACCCCTTAAAATACTAAATTGACAATTCCATACTTAATGTAGCAATTTGTATGGGATAATACATCAGAATGAAAAGGGTTAACAACGGGTAATATTTGAATGTGTATTGATTGCTATAGTGGGGTCATGAGTTCAATCCTAGATTAAGTTACATACTTTAGTAGAGTTTAAACTCTCCAGGACTCAAGCCTACCTAGGACCAGTGTGACAGAATTTCTGACCGCTTGTGATATGATTGAAAGAGTTGAAGGTGAGGTTTAGCCCAAGCAAATAAACATTTACTCTTTGGTAAGTGTACTGCTGTTTCGTACTCTACTGAACCATATATGTTTAGGATACTTATTTGCTGCTGCACAGTGCTCCAGACAATTTTGACTACCATCAGTACCTGTACCAGGGTTCATACAGACAGGACAAAACTAAATTCCCTGACATTTCCCTGACTTTTCACTGACGCCACTCTAAATTTCCCTGACATAACTATACTCGTCGGAGAAATTTGATTTTATTCAAATGTGTATAGCTACAGTGAATAGCTGTTTTCAATTTAGAGTGAAAAATTTTAATTTTGGAAAGATTTATTCAACATTAAAAGCATGTCTATAGATTATTAAAAAGCTATGTTTTCAAAATAGAAATTTACAAGATTGTCAAATAACTACATTAAAACTGCTGTCTTCTTTCAAAAATTTGGATGTTGACCTCTAAACCTCTCCTACAGCCACCCATAATGTAACCAGTGTATTCATTATATAAAGGAAAGCAAAGCATTTTTTATCTGATGTGGAATATTTCATTGTAAAAGCTACAACAGAAAAGGTTTAAAGAGACTCAGTCTGCAACTATGAACATTTTTCGAAAAAATCTATTTTCTTTTTAAATCATTTGTAAAAGAAGAACTAAGTTATGTTTTCACAATAAATCTGTTCACCATAGCTTAAAACTGCATGGAAAAGTGAATTATCTTATAAAAACATGTGTTTTTCTCTTGTTTGTAATTATTTGTGTCCCTCCAATAATTAAATACAGTTGATATTTAGCATAAATGCTGTTGTTTTGATACTGATAATTTGTTAAGATATAGGAAATTGGTAAAATATATACATGAATTTTTGTTTTTTTTGCTGTGTTCTTGAAAAATAGAAACATTATTTCTAAAATTAAAAGATCAAAAGTTACAGACTATGCAGCTTTAAGGGATCTTTCATGTGAACCAAACATCTATTTGTCTTGATCCACATCTGATATAAAGGTGAGGTTGGTTCCATAAAACTAGTTTAAGCCCTCCAGTAAAAATATTTTCTACTGACCGTTCCAAGGCGGTGCTTCTTTTGTGGATCATTTTTGTTATTTGTCTTGTGTTTGTCATGCTTTCTTGTCTGTTCAATGCAGCATTGTGGTCACCTGCTGGGAAAGGGCAAACCTTTTGGCTCTCTTGTGTGTGATATTTTTGTGTGTTTTTGTCACTTTATCATGTGGTGTCCTGGATCAGGTGTGGTACTTGCTTGTATCAATTCCTGATCTTTGCTTTCTTACTTACTTTTATCATGATAAAATTCTACTAAAACCCTGAATATAGCAAAGTGTTGACAACTGATGACTCACAACAAACATTGAGTGACTTACTAATAGGTGAGCCACCAAGAAGCTTAATGAGCCTAAACTGCTCACCTTATTTGTTGACTTCATGGTTTCAGAAGATTTTTTTATCAATTATTTATGAGTCTATGGGAGCAAATCACCCACAGGTGTGCGGTGGCCAATTTGAGCCCCAGGGTAATAGACTCCAAAGGGTTGGTTGGATTTATATAGTGAACCACTATGCACTGCTACATACTAAATATAAAAGCTATAGGCTTCATGGTTTCAGAACATTTTTAATGTTTTCCCCATTATAAGGAAGCTGATGACAGACCCTCATGGCATGGCCAAGTTGGACCCCAAGGGCACGGTTGGCACGATTTATGCAGGAGACCACAAGACATTGCTATATACTACATCTATAAACTATGGGTCTCATAGAAAAGATTCTTAAAAGTTTTTGTCTATGAGAGCTGTTGATCACCAAGGGCTTGGCCAGTTTGCACCCAATGGGAGCACCCGGAGCATTAGACGTTGCCACATACTATATGGTTTCAGAAGATTTTTTTCCATAATACATGTAGCTACATTGATTCCCTGGGTGTGGCCATTTTTGACCCCAGGGGCTTGATTGGCAGGATTTATGTAAGGGATTACTAGACATTGTTATATTTTAAATATATAAGCTGTGGGCCTAATGGTTTCAGAAGAAGATTTTCAAAGTTTTTCCCAAGTTATAAGTCTATGGGACCCACCTAATGAACCTATACATGAAATTTCATCACATTTGGCTAACTGCCATAAGTGATACACTTCTTTCAAGATGCGAAAGGATGACGAGTGATGCCAGACCATTGCCATACTAATATATGTACCTCACTTGAGCATTTAGCTGAGGTGAGCTAAAAAGGCAGCTGAGGATGCAAAGGGGAACCACATCCTTACATCTTCTTATGTTTAAAGCAATTTAGAAGCTTCCAAAATGATTAAGCTTGTATCCAAAATGATAAGAAAACTGCCCTAGCAATTTTCTGTTTATCATAATTTGATAAAAACTAGAAATTATAAAATTCCCTGACATTTCCCTGACATTTTAGCAAATATCCATTTTTCACTGACACAACATAAAATTCCCTGACAATTCCCTGACCTTGAATTTTTTTTTAATTTCCCTGACATTTCCCTGACGCGTATGAACCCTGTGTACTGGTCAAAATGAAACTTGATCCTTAATACAAGCTGTTTTCACTCCGTACATACCAGGGGCCTTTTCCCAAAATAGCTGGAAAAGGCCCTGTTACCAGCTATTTTCAGTCAGTACATATATGCTTAGTCAAAACTTTTATGAAAGCTTATACTTGTAATTAAAACGGGTCACATTGTTGCTGCCTTCATGAACAGTTTGATCACCCATCAATCAAAACAGCAATGTGACTATGCAAGTAGGCAAGAATATTGGAGCAGGGATGATTATTTTATTGCTCGCTGCCGGCAGGCAGAGTTCATGCTCACCATCAGAGTCTTCCCGTTCTACAATGCTGACATCAAAGCAATAGAGCAGGGCCATGAGCAAGTTCAAGGCCACTGGACTAAGAGTGCCATCAGCTGCTAGGGAACTGTCATCTTTGAGATGTCCTATCAGTTGGAGAGTGTCGGTCTTACTAAGAGGTCTCTGACACGCCAGGCTGAACAAACATTCAGCACACGATAATTTGATCTCATTGTACATGTCTTGAACCTGAAATAGACAAGCTGTCTGTGTACAAGTAACTATTATTTGTTTGGTTTGCGTTTTCAGGGTTCCAACAGAACTTCAAAACCAAAATTCCATGATTTTTCCATAATTTTCCACGATCAAAAATGTAATTTCCATGACTATTTAATGCACAAACTCCAACCTCCCCTTTAAGCAGCAACTTCACCATGCTGAGCATACATGCGGAATGCAGCAACAACAGCATGCTTGTAGACCATGCATGCATTTTGAAATAATTAAAACTTGAAACCACCAGTAGCCAGAAAACTAGCTGTCGGACACACAAGTGTCCAACAGCTAGTTTGCTGGCTACTGGTGCTTTTGTCATATTATTTCTCAAAATTCCATGATTTTCAATGATTATTCATGTTTTTTTCAAATTCCATGATTTTTCCTTCCATGCATGGAACTTTTTAGTGATTTTTCAGGTTTTCCATGATTTCCAGAGCTTGTGGGAACCCTGTGTTTTGAATGTCCCAGTCACCAGCTATGGTCATGTTGGGACGGCCAGTTGACCAAATCAGACTTTTTCCTGGGCAAGCTTTGACTATGCTTGCCCAGGAAAAAGTGTGATTTGGTCAACTTAGACTAAGCTTTTAACCAGTATTCAGCACACATACTTTGCTTATAACTGACAACAGCCCTTCTTGAACCAGTGGTAGGAGGAGAATGACCATGGAAAATACTTTATGATCAACCTAAAAAAAAGTATGCGGCCGGGCCCAGATCAAACTCACGATCCCTGGATCAACAATCCGACTTGCTACCGATTGTGCTACCTGGCACAGCCCAAACCTAATTTGTATTAATGCTAGGACAGACAGTTTGAAGCTTTTGGGTATCCTTGGGCATTTTTGCATCCTTGTTTCAGTTGATAGTAGAATAATTTAGAAATAAGATCTGAAATTGTGAATAACTGACCTGTTTTCTATGTTTAGGTGGGCCAAGGGCTCTGTTGTTCTGTAGTTTATCAAGTTCTCTGGTAACATCCATCTCTTTGATAACAGCTGTAAACAGATACAATATACATGGGTGAAAGTTTAGAAATTTACAAAATCCTCAACTTCAGAAATTCAAATCTTAAAACTTGCAATTTGCCTACAAATACTAATAATTTTCAGGTTTAAATTGTCAATTGTCTTTAGATTAACTGAAAATTTATCAGGGAAGCAAATATAATCTGCCTACTTCAGCATTTTGAGGCTGACTTTCCAAAGAAAGACAGCCTCAAAATACTGAATTCAGGAATAATCCTTAATACTTTTACTCATGAATATAACAGAAATAAGAACTATAATATAACAGAAAAAGGTATACCAGAAGTATGAAATGTCCTAACCTCATACAAAGAGGGTACATATGTGACCAGATGACAGTTCATAACATGATAGATAACTTTACATAGACAGATCAAAATGTCATGGGCTGATTTAGCACGGTTCATACAGGCAAGTATGAGTAAAAATCAAGGACTTTTCAAGGACTTCTAAAAGCCTCTCCAACAGTTTTCAAGGACTAAAAGTTAATGAAAAATACAGATTTAAGTGTTAAAATTCTACTTCAGAAATGCTTTACTGAGATAATGGAGATATTAGTATTAGAAAATAAGTATAAAATTGTTGTGCCTTTATTTGGTGCAGCATATTGTTGTGCCTATATTTGGTGCAGCATATGCTGCACCAAATAAGGTGCAGCATTTGCTGCACCAAATAAGGTGCAGCATATCTGCACCAAATAAAGGCACAACATTTTTTTTTACTGATTTAGGTCTCTATCAACAGTGCTGAGGCCTACAGAAAATAGTAGAATTCGAGGACTATTCAAGGATTTTGATTTTCCAGTGCCTTTCAAGATAGATTTAATTTTCAAGGACTTTTCAAGAAAGCCCTCTAAATTCAAGTACTTTTCAAGCCTGTGCAAACCCTGTTTAAATGTCATGTTTCTCCACTTTAAATGTTGCACTTTAACATTGAAACAAGAACACTCAGTGATGATGGCAAATACCACAAACAAATTGGCTGATATTGCTAATATTTTTACCTAAAACTTTGTTGGTTAAATTTTCATCCACTAACTGATGTACAAATGTGTTTGTGAGATTGGTAAGGTCCGGATTCAGCCCTAGGGTCCATGTTCTGCCCTCTAGAGACAGTATGAGAGTCCTGAGTGCCACAACAAGACTGCGTCTACCATCATAGTACAAGAGAACAGCTACCAGTCCGCGGGTCAGACCAGGAAAGTCAGGTCTATTATCATCCCCTGAAACAAACATGATCTAAAATACAGTTTATCATTCACATAGGGCCAGTTAAGCAAAATTGTTGAGCTTAAAATTGTAATTATTTCTTACCCAGCAATCTAAACATATGTTTTGGGTGCTCAAAAGAACTGTCTCATTGAGATGGCTCTTTTGAGTACCCACAACATATGTTATGGTAGAGAAATAAGAAAATTAATTTCAGGGATCAAGCTAGGGGGCGACTAGGGCGAAATAGTCGCCATAGGGGCCGAAATTTCACCCTAAATGGGACCCAGGGAGAAGTGGGAGTCTCCCTAAAAAAAAAAAAAAATTTTTTTTTTAGGGAGACTCATTTTCATTCTGTCACCACACAAATGCAAGCTGTGGTGACATTATCAGACAATCTACTACCACTGCATCGTGTTTCTCCTTCCATTAAATGGCAATAGTATGTGTAATGGCTAATTTGCTTCTAAATTGACAGAAAATGCCGTAATTTTGCGCTATAACTTCTCCCTATCTGACTGTCACTTCTCCCCAGAAAATTCTGGGCCAGCTTGGTCCCTGAATTTTCAGTTAGCTATGTTTATATGGAGGCCTGCATTCATTGAACCCACTGGGACCAGTATATAACCATTTTTAACGTCTATAGCAGCCTAGGGTATTATAATATCAAATAACTAGTCTAAGAATTCTAAAAGAATCGGACGTGTCACCTGGCAAAATCTATGTCAAGAAAGGGTCATAACTGAAGTCAAAATTTCGCCGAGCATCTACATATTTTTTATCTCGACCTGTATTTTACAATGCTTTACCCTTCTGTAACCTATTAAAACTGCAATCTCTAAGTCACAAGTCAGACATACTACCAACTGAGCTACAGTGGTCTTGTAATAGGAAAGTGATATAGAACCACACAGCTATCAAAATTATTGGATATCTGACCGGGGATGTGCGTAAAATATGGAGCATACTTTCCGACAATGTAACCTATGATCTCCCACTATGACCTTGATTTTAAAGCATAGGTGATAGTTCAAAATTTCCAAAATCCTGAACTTTCGAAAATCCAGTCTTAAAACTTGCACAATACCCACTAAATATTCACAATTTAAGTTTAAATGGTCAAATGCCCATAGACAGACTGAAAACATATCAGCGAAGCTGTTATGATCTCCCTAATTCAGCATTTTGAGGTTGACTTTCTGTGGAATGTCAGTCTCAAAATCCTGAAATCAGGAATAATCCTGAAAACTTTCACCCATGTTAAAGTGGAGTGACCAAACATTCACTCTGCGCAACCTTTTACTAAGGTGTATATGTAAACTACTTTTATAATCAGACCAGATCTTGAGAGATATGTGTTAGACACAAAAGTGTGACATACAGACAGATGAAAATACAGAAAGATAATACTCACAAAGCTTTTCACAAAGGTATAGTAAGCACAGGGGGTTAACTCAGTCACAGTGCGGGGTGATTCTTTATGAAAGTTGTCAATGATGCTTTATGAAAGGGTTACAGGTGCTTTATGATTTCCTTAATCAGTATAAGGTTGGTGATGGGAAACCACATTAAACGTAAGATGTTTGAAGCCCGAAAGTATTTTATTTTTATTAATTCATATAATTGAAAAGCTAATGGTTTTACTCTGTCAGTCTTTGCGATGATGGTTTATGTGTCAGGGATTAATGAGCGGTTTAATTCAGATATTGTTAAAACCCATAACAAAAATCAGTATATTTATCAAAGTACATATTCCATCAAAGATAGTGTGCATACAAGTTCAAGTTCAATCTAAATGTGTTTGAAAAAATCAATTTTCTCTTCATGTAAAACTATAAAGGGCTTATTTTAAATGACTAATATTGACAAGCCAAATAAAGTGGTAAAGAATCAGTTACATATTTTGGTAACAGGTTCTTTACCTGTACGAATGATGGATAACTGGTTCTTTATGAAAGGGTTCGGATGCTTTATGAAAGAATTTGCAAAGATGTTAATGGTTTTAGAATCAAATATCAAGGCAATTAGACCTTGTACTGAAGTCCTGACTTATTTATTGATTGAATTAAGACTTAACGGCCCAGTCAACAATATTTCTGTCATGTTGGGACTCCTCCAAGAGACAGGGAGAGACTAAAAGGGCCCAATCACATCAAAATTTGCCGCAAGTCAAGCAAATCACGCCCTATCATTACGATTAAGGTTAAGATTTTTTTCAATATTATATCAGTGATGCCGAGACATAGTCTCTGATTTCGTTTAGTTTAACTGTTGTTTGATTTGATTTGTTGTCTATGGTAAACAGCTGGTCAACTTAACAACAGTGTTCCTATGCAAGCCTACTGTAGGGCAGTTTACCATTACTTTTGTTCATTCTTATACAAGTAACTGGCAACTTGGTCTTCTTGAATCATCAGGAGAGGAAACAACTCTCCATGAAAAAAATGCTGGGTGCGATCTCCTGTCTGCTTGCATATAAAGCAGATAGGCAACTGAGTGAGCTACAGAGTTCAGATTGTTAGCTAAGCATCGCATGTGCATGTCCCGAGGGTGGGGGACAGCGGGTTTGCATCCCACCTGGAAAATCACAAGTTGTTATATGTTTCCTTAGAAATACTGCTATTGACAACCTCGAGAAGAAGTAGGACCCCTTGGGTCCAAATGCTTTGAAAAGGAGGCCAGGTCCACACTGCTCTCTGTGAAAAAACTAAAATAGAGTTTTCAGGATAACCCCCACCCCCGACAGAATTTTCTGGATCCTCCCATGCATCATAAATATCCAAACCCTGCTATCAGCATCCAGTACTGTAGCATTGTATCCGGGACATCAATATGTCTTTTTCGAAACTCCCAAAAGGAGCATGTGGTGGATTGTTGGGTTTGGGGTGGCTCAGCATAATTGGAGGGACTTCACATGAATTAGTAAGAGTTGAGCCTGACAGGGCAGAGTAGGAGCATTTGGTTTGTTCGTTTGCTTGTTTTGACTTGCATGGCTTGATTCTTTACGCCCGAGTCAACAATCTTTCGGCCTTGTCGGGATGGGTCTACCTGGATGGATCCAGTAATAAGCAGCCGGTAAAATATCTGTTTGCTTTAATATTTTTCACCCCAGTCGGATCGGGACGATTTCTGTTTTATACCAGTTTCGGTGTCTTGCTCTAGGACACAACACGGTGACTCTGACGTCTGTGAGTCTCGAACTAGCAAACCTTCAATTGAGCCACTGCGCCCCACAAAGGCATGAAAAATTAAGGCAAACATTGTCCATTATAACTTTAATCTTACTTGTTAGTCTGCTCTTGATAAACAAAAGTGTATAAGTTGAAGAAGATTGTTGGCTCTAATAATTTTTCAGCGCAGTTCATTAAAATAATTTCCCATTATAAAAAGATTGGCTATAACATTAATGTATTGCAACAGACTGCATGCTTGGTAGTCAACCCAATCACAGTTGGCAACTTTGCTTTCCTCTTTAATTGCACGCCGGTGGGTCGGACTTCAGACTCTATGATGGTTCCGACTTAAAGACTTATCTATTGATGAGATGGTAGGGGCCTGATGCTTTGGCTGTTTGTCGGGCCCACCGGGGTTTACCTGTTGGATTTCTTTTGCTCCGGTATTCAGTTTAATTTACTGTTGAGTCCTTATCCTTGCTTTATCTCCTTGTTATATCTTGATTTATATGTTTTAGGTGATGATGCATTGATAAGTTAGGGGTCTTTCATGCAAACCAAATATCTATGTGTCTTGATCCACATCTGAATTAAGGGTGAGGTTGGCGCCGTTAAACCGGTTTAAGCCCTCCAGTAAAATATTTTACTGACCGTTCCAAGGCGGTACTTCTTTTGTGGATCTTTTATGTTTTTGTTCTGTCTTGTGTTTGCTATGTTTTGTGCCATCTGTTTACATGTGCTTTGTGGTCAACTGCTGGGAAAGGGCTGACCTCTTGGCTCTCGTTTGTGGTGTCTTCTGTGAGTTTGTCACTTTCCCATTGGTATCCTGGGTCAGGTGTGGTACTTGATTGTATCGATTCCTGATCTTTGCACCATTACTTACATGTAGACAACAACTATTTACATGTTTTGATTCTCAAAAGAAACGTCTCATTTAGATGGTTCTTTTGAGTACCAAAAGGAAATATCAATGATTTTTTTTTCAAAATTCGCAAACTTGCCTCGCCTAATGATATATCCAATTATTAGAATCTAACAAATAATCTATAAAAAGCAGACTATTTGTGAACCCTGTCCCAGACGCCAGATACCTGCAGTTGCAATTATAGTTCTCTTCGCTGGAGTTGTTAACTCATAATTTGAAAGTGAAACAACATCTAGCAATGCACAAAGCTCGTGCAGTATTGAGATTAAATATACCGGGTAGGCGGCAATTGAAAACGCTCTTAACAATCGACGAACGCGGATAATAATCGCAAGAAACGGTGTTTACGATTGCCAATCGGGCGACAAATGACAATAAAAAACGTTTTATCTATTTTTGATCTGCATTCGTCGATAGTATTAACGTTTTCGATTGCCACCTACCTGGTGTGATAAAGAAAAGTGTACGGCTTTTATGTCTGTACGGTTGATAATCCTCACTTACGCTTACGGCACATCTAAAGTTTTGGCCATTAAAAAGCCAAGCTTCATTGGTCCCTTCATGTATATGCGAACATTATCCTTTTATGCATTATCCAAGTCACATACCTCGGGGAAAGGGTGCGTGTGATTTTGGGGAGGGGGTACCCTCAAGTACTCTTTCTACAAAGGCTTGGTCCCCCTTCTCCGCATCCCGACAAAAATTTGAGGATCCGCCCTTGAATAGCGTTTGATGTAGCACGAAAAGTGATTAAAGCATACAAGCTGGTTTCAAGGCGCTCCGTGCATTTTCTTCTTGAGCTATAAAAGCCAGCTAGACTTGAAATATTGGGTGTAGTTTTTAAAATTAACAGAAAACAACATAGATGCGGACAAATCTGCACCATCTGTCTGCAAAAACGCAAAAACATGTCTTCATTCGGCGAGTGACAATCAAGCATAAAAGTCAAAGGATGACTGGACTTACGTCTGATGCAACCTCAAAAAGCTCAAAAACTAGCCAAAAACTGCATTTTATCATTACACCCAAGTCGGCTGCTGCATATATTTGTTTAGATTATTGACAATTATTTTAGCACAGAAGCAAACTGCAACAGTCTGTTCTGGGTCTACATTGTTTGCCTAAGAGGCTTCAAAAACATTCAGCATACGACAAAAGCAGACAGCTTTTGTTGTAAATGGCAAGAGGATCAAATTATCGATGTCCATGCACGTTAGAAGAAAATATTTCTGGTCTTACCATATAATAAACTGTTTTTTGGGCGAGGTACTTCTATAACAGAGCGGACACAATTAAATTGCAAAATCTACAATTTTCCATTTTAACGGGTCATATATATATTTTTTTAAAAGGGTAAAACAGAGTTAAAGTCCTTGTGTATTACACGTGGTCTTATGTTGATTGATATCTGTTCCATGAAGATGTCTTAAACTGTTATTGAGATACAGAGAGGACTCGAAGCACGTATGGTCGATGGACAGACATCTGAGTTGAAGTTGTTACCTTGAACTTGGGAGATGGTGGCTGAGAGTTGTGCCAATACATTAGATTCCGGACCAGGTTTGAGCCAAAGTTGTGTCCTTGACTTTGGGAGTTGGTGGTTAAGTGTTGTATGCGCGTACCTTCGTGGGATCAGTTATAAACATGTGAAGTTATAATCAAAATATAATGAGATTGGCCTACCCGGGCACGAAACCCATATTTACAGCGTGGCTCACAGATTTTGGGTCAACGCTGTAACTTAATTGAGCCGTGACATGTGATTTCCAACAATGTGGCGTTTTGACATGTGTAGACTCAAACGAGCCTGTGCAGCCTCCTTTTAAGCTTAGAAACTCCAGATGATGTTCAATCAGTAGCTTAACGCTCATATAATATTCAAGAGACTAGTAAAGGCTCTTATCAGACTGCGCGTATGCGCAGGCTGATCTGAGGCTTTGCTGGTCGCACACACCACATTGTTGGAAATCTCATGTCACGGCTCAATTATTGATATCGATACAAATGCGCTTCCGAGAGTAGCCCTGTCTTTGGTGGTTGCGAACAAGAAAGGCACAGACCAGCTAGCGCAGCCGCGCAGTCTGATCAGCGCCTTTGTAAATCGCTTATGGGAAAGTATCATATCTAGATGTGCTACTAGCAAAAATTTAATTTTCTAGCAAGTCTCTGTAGCTAAGCAGGATGGTTTGAATCTCACTTTGTCGAAAACCCGAAGACAGGGTTTCTCGCGTCGCGGCCCAATCATAAAGTCTGATGATAAACGATTCTATATTCAGATGTTTTTTTTATTTTATTATACCCCCCGCAAACTTTGTTTGTAGGGGGTATACTGTTTTCACGTTGTCCGTGCGTCCGTCCGTCTGTGCGTCCGTCCGTCCGTCCGTCTGTAACGCTTTGTTTCCTTAATAACTCGAAGAGTCATTACTGGATTTTCATCAAACCTTGCAAACATGTTCATATATGCAAGACAAATACTTTAGACAAAAAAGTAAGGGCTAGGGGCCAATTCTATTAGAGTTTTTTCCCTTTGTAGTTCTAAATGGCTTTTAATATAGTGCTTTATGCTTATGCTATTATAGGCCATACACGGGCCGATCAACTCCTACCACAGCTTTTGATGGAACAATTTGATACTTTTCCTATACAATGTAGACACATTGAACATATGCATGAAGGAGTTCGGTTCAGAAAAAATAATTTTTGACAAAATGACAGCTGTGAGAACTTAGACAATTTTTCCCTAATAAGGTGTTTGTATATGCATAGACGGTGCCCTTATGGGCCGATCAACTCCTACCACAGCTTTTTATGGAGCAATTTGATACTTTGCCTATACAATGTGGACACATTTAACATATGCATGAAGGAGTTTGGTTTAGAAATGATATTTTTTGACAAAATGACAGCTGTGAGAACTTAAACAATTTTTCCCTAATAAGGCTTTTGTATATGCATAGATTGTGCCTTCATGGGCCGATCAACTCCTACCACAGCTTTTGATGGAACAATTTGATACTTTGCCGACACAATGTAGACACAATGAACATATGCACGAAGGAGTTTATAATTTTTGTTTGCACAGATTCTACTGAAATCTTCTTATCAAAAGTAAGGTCTTCTTGTTTGAACTATAACTTGCCAAGTTTTTTCACTGACTCTTACTGTGCGGGGGTATCTAATAAGCATTGCTTATTGACTTTTTTCATTTTTATTGATATTGATGTATTTTAACTAAATCATCATTCCTCCAAAATACTTCTTCGTTTGCCTTTTCTTCTTCTACTATCTCAAAGATGTTTGAACAGACATAAATTAATTTTCTGGACAGCATAAGATAAAATGTGGAATGGTAGCTCTTGCTTGTTTGTTTGATTTGATTCTTTATGTCGCAGTCAACAATCTTTCAGCTATGTCGGGACGGGTCTTCCTGGGTTGAACCAGTATTAAGCTAAATGTGTCTTGCTAAATGACACAACGCAGTAACGCCGGTGAGGCTCGAATCCGCAACCCCTCTATCACTGATTTGGAATGGTAGCGGTTGGTATGGATTCATAGGGGCATTATTAGTATCTACGACGGATATCAGTCCAGTGGTACACCTTCATGCTATCGGTAATATTCATATGAGAGTATAATTTTATTGGGTCCCGTAGCTCAGTCAGAGGCAAGCCCAGCTGTTCATCAAGGGTTCGTGAGTTCCATTGCGACCCAACCAAAGTCCATTATTTCCTGGAGGTTGGTCATGGAAACAGATATATACAAGAACGTTCATTCGCCACCTTCCGCTGATTCAAGAAGGGTTCTTGTCAGTTTCAAGTGAAAGTATGTGCAAAAAGTACTGTTTTATACCCCTATTCCACACAGGGCCCGAATCCCACGAATCGCCGCGAATTGACAAATATTTGGATTCGTTGGCTTAAACGTACTCAGTTCGTAAAGATCTTAATAATAACTGAATCATACAATCCGTAGTCAGTTCTTGCAATTCGTAGGCCTATCGGGAATTGGGATCAAAAAATTTGAACTGTTCAAAACTTGGCCACGAATTCCCGTGCTTGATTCGTAACAAATTCCTAATGCATTCTTGGACATTGTAACTGA
Organism: Loripinus fragilis; assembly: GCA_964019695.1. Taxonomy (NCBI): domain Eukaryota; kingdom Metazoa; phylum Mollusca; class Bivalvia; order Lucinida; family Lucinidae; genus Loripinus; species Loripinus fragilis. The sequence continues at coordinate 32,508,956 of OZ026517.1, forward strand.
ATCGTAATCGATTCGGATGCGTCCTTAGGCATTCGTAGCTCTCAACTCATTCGTGGGTAATCGGAATATTAAGACAAGCAATGAAACCAAAGAAGAGATAGTAGAAGGACTTTTCCTTAGAGTAACTACCACATCACGCGCATACATTCGAGCCAGTCCTGGAAGTTGAAACAAACTTGGCAGATTCAGGAGCACAATCAGGATCAGTCAGTAGCTCCTGGCTGGTTGTTTTGCTGATGGTGAGTTGCCATATTTGTCCAAGTCAAAGAGCCAGGGCCTCTTGACATTAACGTAGTTGTTTTCTTCTAGCTATATAAGTAGCTGTTTTAGACACTCAAGTTGCAGGATCAATTCTACAGCCGCGTGACAAACGAGGAACGTTCAGTTTGGAACTGATCCCCCCACACGCATGGATGGGCTTTTTTTTATAACTGTCGTTAGAGGTGAGAGAAAATCTCGCGAATCATCACGTATCGTCGCGGATTTCTGTTAATTCGTACCCTATTCGTGCTGCTTTCAGCATATTCTCAACTAATTCGTGATCTATTCTTTAACTTATTTATAGGGTTATTGTACATCGTAGTGAATTCGGCACTCAGGCCGAATCCAGACGAATCCCGCGAATATTCGTAACTGTTTCTTACCTATTTCGTAACTGAATCGTAGAACATAACGAATGATTTTGGAAAAAAAATACAATTCTCCACGAATCCTTACATCGATTCTTGATGATTCGGGGATTTGTGGTCTGTGGGAAAATAGGGCAAGCTTGCCCAGTAAAGTGTGGGATACCCTAACATGACGGAAAAAATGTTGACTTTCCCCTCTCCTACCTCCTCTGACCCTGGGGATGGGGTCTTAAGGTCGAAATTCAACTTTTTTCCAGTACAACATTAACACAACCCAACACCACCAAAGATATTTGTACCGGGACACCATTCGCGGATCCAGGATTTTTTTTTTCAGGGGGGGGGGGGGGGTCAAGGCTCCTCAACTTATTTTACAGTTTAAAGAGGGGGTCCAATGGTTTTATTAAACATTATTTAGGGGGGGGGTCCAACTTTCTTCAGGGGTGAGGGTCCAATAGAAACCCATATAACTATAACTTGTGATTTTCCAGGGGGGTCTGGACCCCCTATCCCCCCTCTGGATCCGCACATGAACATTGTGGCATTTTGGCACGAATAGGCTCAGTCGAGCCTGTGTGGCCTCCTTTTAAGCTAAGAAATTTCAAATGCTAATCCGTCAATAGTTTTTAAGCGACTAGCAAAGGCTCTGATCAGACTGCACAGTATGCACAGGCTGGTCTAAGCCTTTGGTGCTCGCACATGATTGTTGGAAATCTCATATTGCGGCCCATTAATTGGTGCAAAAAATGCATTACGGCTGTATATCAGGACGAAATTGCATTTGTCTCATAAAGAACCTGTAACTTTTTTCATAAAGAATATGTAACAACTTTCTAAAAGAACCTGTAACCCGAATTTTAGGCTCATAAAGCATTTGTAACCTTTCATAAAGAACCATTAACTTCGAAATTTTTTGAAATTGGCTAAACGTATATTTAAGGAAGAATTTAAGCTTCATATACCAAATATATAATATAATGGTTCGTTTCCAAGCATGTTTTGCTCGATAAAACTATGAAATATACACATATGGTATTTGTTGCAACTTAGCATCTCTATTGTAATTGGTGAATTGTTGGACAGCTAAACTGTATGATAAATGCATAGACTATCATAAAACATGCTGCTTATATGTCTTTTAACAAAATTTGATTCTAAAACTGTCTAATATAACCATATTCACCCCGTTTCTGGCATGAGCATCTCATCTTGTCATGAATCATTAACCCAAAGTAAAGAATCTGTAACCCTTTTCATAAAGCATCATTGACAACTTTCATAAAGAATCACCCCGCACTGTGACTGAGTTAACCCCCTGTGGTAAGGAACCAAAATTCATGTGACTGTATTTGCCATCATTAAACTAAACACATGCTTATGTGCAGGGGCAAAGATGAAGCTACCTTATATTTAAATTTCAACCAAATCCATTGTGACCACAAACCGTTACTAGTCCTTTCTTAATAAAGAATTCTTACCTGCAATCAAGAGTTCCAAAGCAGCATACTCATTGAGATCAAAGAGGTCACTTAGGATAAGTGCTTCCTCAATGAAACTTTCTGGGAATGTCTGGGTTCTCTGTTCACCATATATTGATAGGCCAACAGTATTCGACTTTTTCACAGCATCTCTATGAACTGGATTCTTAGGCTTAAAATAAGCATAGGTATAGGTAAACAAAAATTTTGAGCATACACTTGCAAATATTTTCTTACCTATTAGTTTTAACATATGTTTTGGGTGCTCAAAAGAACCGTCTCATTGTGACGGTTCTTTTGATTACCCACAACACATGTTTTGGTTGAGAAATATGAAAATTAGTTTTTAATTACACAGATCTACTAGAGGCCTGATAAAGCTAACTAAAATTATAGTTTATGTTTCCCTTTGCCTCATCGACTTGTAAACCTTACCTTAAATATCTATGATTTGAAAATTAATGATTTTTTTTATCTCAAATTTACCTTTTATAAATCAGAGTTTAACTTGATGATTTCAAACAGTCTCAACTAAAATTTTTGGTATTTACCATGATGATATATCTGATGCACAAACTATTTTCCAGAACAGCACTGATGACTGCTCAGACTGCCCCTCAAAAAGCAGTCTGGCCTGGGCAAGTGGGCCTGCACGGTTTGCTTTAGCGTTTTTCAAATGCCTATACAGTAAAACCTGTGTAAAACGGCCACTCAAAAATAGACAAAACAAAGATCTTAATGACAAATGGTAGCTTAATGAAGGTCGAAAGTATAGTATTGCTTAATGCTCCCCCTTGGAGCATTCTGCAATACTTTTGACCTGCATTAAGGGAAATTAAAGGGATAATTGGTCTCGAAAACCAATTATTGGTCTTTTTGAGAGTGGTAGTTTTACACGGGTTTTACTGTACTTGCATTGAAATGTTAGAATGTTCTAAAAAGGGAACCTTTTTTTAATTAAAATAAAGTATTTAGTAAGTATATAAAAATATTTGGACTGGTAATCTTTTACAGTGGATTGTTTTTGCTTCCTTCAGCCATAGGTTTAGATAAGCAAAATATTTGAGAATAAAATAGTAAATATTTTCTTACCCATCAGTTTTAACAGGTTTTGGGTGCTCAAAAGAACTGTTTTCTTGAGGTGGTTCTTGAGGTGGTTCTTTGAGTTGAGAAATAAGAATTTACTTCTTTATAACACACTCTTATTAACTAAAGGCCTGTTCAGTCCACAATTCCAAGACTGGCAGAAATATGAGCAACAGATGATTATGTTGCTTACAGAGATTTTCTTACAAATTATATTCTGGGTCTGGGACTCCAGAAACCTTAACTCTGTGTCTACTGGGTCAATTTTGCCAAACAGTTTGGATCCAGATAAGGCAGACATTTTGTTCAAACTGTTTTCAAAGATCATCAGCAGACAACACCAGTAGGCAAAGAGTTAATTTTGTAAAAAAAATAACTGGACAAAGTGGTGTGATTAGAAAGACGTGATCAGTGACAGATGATCTTGAAGTAGTTTCCAGTGGCCGATTCAGAGGGGGTTCGCTCGACCCCCTCCCCGCCCCCGTTTTAAATATTCTATGAAAATGAAATGATTTGGCATCGTCATGGGATATTTAAGAAAAATGAGATTAAATCAGCAAAGCGAACCCCCACACTTTTATGTATATGAACCGCAGTTCCAGAAATCCTGGATCCGCCCCTGGTTTCCCTATTGTCAATCCACAAACCCCAAGTCCCTAATACACAGGTTATCTACTAAAAACTTAATACTATATTGACAAAATTACATCCTCTTTATAAATATTCATAATTGTCTTGATATTAACTGTTTGTATGATGGGTTATTATTCATGCTTTTGGTGTTGTCTGCTTTTTATTCAAAAAAAAGTTTTTTTTTAAAAAAAACCTTTCAGGAACACTTTCAGAGTATCAAATGGTTTGGATCCAGATCAGGACCCACTTTATATCAGTGCTGATCTGGATCTGAATTATTTGCAAAGATTATGAGAAGATGACAAAAGTTGCCGCTAGCAAGGAAAGAGTTTTAAAAGTACATGTTCCTACAGTCTGTAAATCAGGCTATGAAAATATCTAACTCAGGGACAACACGACATCTTGCTACACATAACTTACCACAGTTTTAAGCAGTGACAGAAAGTCTGCCTTGTGTTTTCTCAGCATCACCTCAAGGTCGTGTATGGCATCTGGCTGTTTCTTGTGTATTGCCGCCTCTACCACAACTTGCAACTCCTTGTATGGAGTCCATACTCTAGCCGCTAAAACACAACAAAACTGTATTTACTGTACTGACTTGGTGATTTTTGTTTCTGTATATTTTTTTGCATTGAGGAAATTTCTGACCAAGGCTGCTCAAACTGCAGTAATGTAGTTCACTTACAGATATATTTGCATCTTTTTTAATAAACCTGCAGCACATGATCATGCTTCCTGTACTCATATTTGTTTTGCTGGGATCCGATGTAAAATTAATTTTAGTGGGTCTCGACTCACTCGAGCTGCAATAGTATTGCAGACCTGCCATGTAAGATAGTGTTCTGGCCTCAAAAGCTTTATTTACAACTGGACTCATTGCAAAATTTGAGGGGCTGTGTTTCTGTACATATTCAAAAGAGCTTTTACAATAAATATTGCCTTGTATTCCATTGAAAACAGCACTTAAACTCAACCAGAGCGAATAATCATTGTTTAAAGTTTAATACGAATTTATACCTGTAGGATGGTTTTCGGGCTCAGATGTAAGGACAAAGTCCTTTTTTAGCCCTCCGTCATATGGTCTTATTTTGGTACTGCTTTATTTGGTTCCCCCGTATCTTGTAGTGTAGTGTGGTGACTGATTTACATTAATGTGGTAGTCAGTGATTTTGTTACCTGCGCATCCTGCATCTTTTGCGCATAAGTTTTTATTTCAGCGAGTCCCAGGGAGTCCCGGGATGCAATAATATTGCAGACTTGATATTAAAAATAGTGTTTTGGACTCATATGTTTGCAGTTGGGACTCATTGATATTGGAAACAGCGAGTCCCAGGACCCATAAGCCCAAAATTGTAAATGAACCACTGGGTAGTAACAACTACTAGAAAATTTAGTAGTAATTCATATAGTTAATACTCATACAGAATGTTTCCTTGCCAGTGTTGATCCAAACGTGCTTTGAAGCTGTTAAGTGTTTCTGCATCCACGACATGTTGAGGTAAACTGTTCCAGACGTTAATTACTCGATAGGAAAACTGATTTAGTGTGAATGATAATGAACATCTCGGTTTTTCTAGTTTGTAGGAATGTCCTCTCTTGTTGTAATGTGCAATGGTGAAGAAATTTTCTGACGGGCAATCATCAAGTCTTTTAACTAGTTTAAATGTTTGTATCATATCTCCTCAAAGCCTCCTATGTGCTAACATTGGTAGTTTAAGTTCTTTCAGTCTGAGCTCATATGGCAGATCCTTCAGATTTGACACAAGCTTTGTTGCCCTCATTTGTACTCTCTCTAAGCTATCAATGTCTTTCCTTAGATATGGGTGCCAAACAACATTTGCAAATTCAAGGTGTGTCCTCACAAGAGCTGTGTAGAGTCTCAAGAAAGAATGATTATCCAGATATTTAAATGTTCCTTTTATAAGTGCTAGCATGCTATTTGCCTTATTAACCTTCTTGGCTATGTGCTGACTAAATTTCAAGTCCCTTGTAAAATTCATGCCCAGATCACATTCTTCATCACATACATGTGATACCTCCCGGATCATGCAACAGGCTCCAGAATTTGAACCCTATCTCCCGCAATCCCGTGTGGGCAACGCAATCTCCCGCATTTTGAATTTTGCTATAATGATATTTTCGCAAGCGACCATTTTTACGGTGATCGGCACACACTTTTAACAGCTGTGGGCAATTGAACGCTACTGGTGACGGTCAGATAATCATAATATACATGGTGTCATACTGTGCATTAAATAAACACAATAATCTCTCAAGTAGGGCACTCGTATGGCACGCTTATCACCATGACGTCTTTGCTTAGACTCTGAACGCCGTCCGCAAAGAAGAAAAAATACAAGTCTCCCTTTCAAGCTGACTTTCCATCAAGCGTAGTGAGAAAGGGGGCAGAGTGTAATTCGTCCTTCAGCATCACTCACCAGACATTACAGCTCGGACCCAGTATAAATGTTTGGTGGGTCCAAGATTACAGGCATGAGAAAGGATCTGCGCATGAGACGCATGCCGAAGATTGCTTCTCTCTCCAAACAGAGTGACGCATGCTGATGTGCCTTTCTCTGCATTCTCAGACATCTAAATCTATCATTTTTAAACAGAAACCTTTTATTTATAAGGTATTTTTATGATGTGATGGCTCACTGAAGTTTATTTTGTCAGAAAAAAATATCTGTTAAAACCCATGATCTTCCGATAAGAAGCATTTTCAAGGTAACTATGCAATGACGTTTTTGAGTTAGCTCCCTTGTTGCAATATATTTTAGCAAATTCTTGAATTTCAAGGTGATTATTCACTTATTTTAATATATATTTTCCAAATTTCAACATTTTTAATTAAAGAATTTTATAATTATATATTCTACCGAGGATGACATTGACTGCAAGCTTTTAATCACTATAAAAACTTGCATTTAAACTCGTAAGTAAAAAGCTAATATAATTTTAAAATTGGCGTCATATTTAGTATCTATTGATGTGCAACCTGGTAAATGCTGAAAAAAATACCCTTCTCACGTTAGGGGTTTTTCCACTGAATGGAGGTGTTCCATGTATGGACATTTGACTACCTACCAGTTTGGAAACATACAAATAAGTCCGATCATTATCAACCCTGTTTAAACATTTTATGTGCAAAATACAATGATAAATATAAGCCTGTATTACTGGTAAAACAGTGGTAGTAAACAGGTACTTTGACAAGCAGTGAAAACCCAAACAGTGACATTTCATCAGCAGTGTCTGCACTGTTTATTAAGATATGAAAAATATATATAATTTTAAATAAATTTTGACTGTCAAAACAACTTGAAATACGAAATGGACTATTCCATACTTATTATATCATTGTGTATAGGATAATCCACCAGAATGAAGGGGGTTAAAGACTTTAATAAGTCGTTTAAGTACACCTTTCTGTAACTTCGAAAAATCTCCCTCATTGAGACCCTGATCTCCCTCATCTGAACATCAAATCTCCCTCATTGCCATCATCAGGTTATCAAATGTATGTCATCAACCGATTCTAGTTATTCATCATTCATAAAATAGTCACTTTCGGGGTTATTTTGGCCATAATGTATTACTTTACACTTCATCACATTGAAAGTCAGTTCCCATAACTCTGCCCATTTCATAAATTGTCCAAATCTTCTTGCAACGTGTTGGTTTGATCTGTTGTCTTGAAAAGCTTTGTGTCGTCTGTGAATATCCACAAGTTACTTTACTATACTTTCTTTCTCTAAATACTGCCAGACCCTCTTTAGAGTATTATCGGCAGGTGTACTTTGTACACTCCGGGTTGCAGGATGAAAGCCTACAAGTAACCATATCGAAATTACCGTAGGGTTCTTTAACCTGCACAGGAGGTGACTTTCCCTGCACAGGGGACATCCAGTTAACGTCCCGATCCGAAGGACGATGCACTTATCTAGTGTCATCCCTGCAAATGACACTAGAGAAAGCGTGTTCCGACACCGAAATTTTTCTCGCCGCGAGCGGGAATCGAACCTGGGACCTCTAGCACCAGAGGCAAGTGCCTAACCACGGAGCTACCACGTTTCCATTCTATAAGATAAGATAAGATAAGAAAATTTATTTTAAGACGGCATGACAGTAAAAACAGAGAAACATAAGCTCTAATGAGCTTTTGACCGTCTAATATTGCATCCATTGCTTCGAGGCGTCACATTATCACCTGCGTTATCAAAGTAGATCCTCGATGTACATCCATGGTCTAATTCAGTGGTTGGCCACGGCTGTTCCGCTTGGGATATACCTATGCTTTGAACTGTTTGACACAGGCTAAGACACACGACCTTTGTGATAAGAGTCTCATGGAAAAAATTAAAAAATCTCGTACAGTTTCTTAAAAAATATAGATATTTTAGTCTTTTATGCAGTTTTCAAAAATATGACCGTTAGAGTAGGAGTATGTACAAATTCATCTTTAAATTTAAGTGCAACATGATGCAAATAGTAGCAAGGATTTGTATTTTTTCTTCATTTTTTATAACCGAAAGTAGACTTACCCGTATTTACCGCCATGCCTTGTTTGGCGTGTTTGTTTCAGCTGTACTGAAGCGGTAACCCTAAAATGCGTAAAGGACTCCTTTTCGCGTAAAGGACTCCTTTTCGCGAAAAGGAGTTTTATTTTTGCGAAAAGGACTTTTATTATGGCTAAAACTATTTATTACGATTATGTTTGATATTTAATATTATAAAACTGAAGTTAAACGATTATAATCTATCCACACATGCAGTAGAAATCATTTTTGAAACGATATGTCACGGAAATGGCAGAAATATGACTTACGAAAAGGAGTTTCATCATTAAGAAAAGGACTTTTTATCTGATCTATTTTGTTTTCTTATTAATTTATTTATTTATTTATTTATTTATTTATTTATTTATTTATTGATTTATTTATTTATTTATTTATTTGTTTGTTTGTTTGTTTGTTTATTTATTTATTTATTTATTTATTTATTTATTTATTTATTTATTTATTTATTTATTTATTTATTTATTTATTTATTTATTTATTTATTTGATTGATTTGAATAATAGTAAGCAAGCAGATAACTAGTGTTCAAAAATATAATCCGAAAAAGCACTTGTGTACGATACATTATATAGCCTTGCGAAAAGGACTGTCGATACCGTCTGAGACTATATTTGAATATCCATGTCCGTTTGCATGCTATTATTTTAAGGAATACAGTAGAAATTAGTATTGCCTGAGTATATCAAATCTCCAGATGTAGAATATTGGGTATTTGAGACAATTGCACCATAAAAAGTTGAATTTGAAAAGGACCCAATTCTACGTAAAGGAGTTTAATTCTTGCGAAAAGGACCTCGTTTTTCGGTTTTGCGTAAAGGACTTGATCTTCATATATAACGTTCACGAAAAGAGCCTGGACTTTGTACGATTTATAATGCCTGGTAATAAATTACTTCCCTGAGTTATATATTAAGTTAGCATTTTGAGAAAATGAAGTATAAGAACATCGAGATCCTGATAGGCTGCGTTATCACGTTTAAGGTTCTTTTTTCAGACTTAAAGCAGCGAGGATGTGCCCATGCGCAGACTCATATGAGCCTTCACTGCTTGACATTTCGTCATTCCGCTTCTAATTATAGGTTTAAATTAACACCATTTTTGAGCATATAATTGTTAATATTTTCTTACCCATCAATTCTAACTTATGTTTTGGGTGCTCAAAAAACCGTCTCATTGAGACGGTTCTTTTGAGTACCCACAATATAAGTTTTGGTTGAGAAATAAGAAAATATTTTTTCGTTATGCACTCTTTATTACTGTCATCTGCTGATAGCATTTATAATACGTTTGAGCCCAGATAAAATGTCGGGCCCGATCTAGATAGTAGTCAACAACCAAATAAGCCGCTATTTTCATCCCTTACCTTGTTTGGTTAATATGTTAATTGGCCATGGTTATTATCAATGTGGCAAAGAATGTGATAAGCTATTCCAATCCGTTTATTCTGATTGATTTTGAGCAGATGGACTTTAATTGGGGACACGCGTCACGTGCGATATGCACAGCTAGCTGGTAGGGCTAGACGCAAAAAATATTCTCTTCATATGCATGTACATGCCGCCAGCAGTGACCGCTCTTGCGAGGATGTGCATTGTACAGGCTGGACTTAGCCTTCACTGCTCGCATGTATGTAAAAGTTCTTTCTGTAATTAGTATTTAACCTCAAAAAGGCGCATATAAAATAAAAAAAAAAACACCCATCTTCTGAACGATATATGAAGATCAAGTCCTTTACGCAGAACCGAAAAACGAGGTCCTTTTCGTAAGAATAATACTACTTTACGTGGAATTGAGTCCTTATCAAAATTGAAATTTAGCTTTTTATGGTGCAATTGTCTCAAAATTTAAATTTTTGAATGTCCAAAAATACCAAAGCAATAGGATTTTGACTGTTTTTTACTTTTGTTTTGGAAACAATTAAGTCGGTGTTTAGGTTCAGAAAATGCAGGAGAAGCCACCATTTATTTCATATTTTGATATTTTTTCCTAACGTATGGGAGGGGGACATACCCACCCCCTGCGTACTTTGATTTTGCCCTCAGGCACGCCCCTGATATTTCTGCCGTTTTCGTGAAATTCGTTTCAAAAATGATTTCTACTGCATATATTGATAGATTAATATCGTTTATCTTCAGTTTTATAATAATAAATATCAAACATAATCGTAATAAATAATTTTAGCCAAAATAAAAGTCCTTTTCGCAAAAACAAAACTCCCTTTCGCGAAAAGGAGTCCTTTGCGCGAAAAGTGTCCTTTACGCATTTTAGGGTCACCCGTACTGAAGATGGTAGCTCTAAACTGCGAAGAGGACTCCATTTCGCGTAAAGGAAGTTTAACGAGAAAAAATCTTTCAAAATATGTTTGATAAATAGTTTTTGGAATGATATTTGATGGAAATTGCAGCTGAATAGGGTAGCCTCAAAGACGGTCGGCTATGAAAGCCATGACCGCGCCGCGCTGCCGCACTGAAATATATTTTTCCTTTCCCGATGCACTTAGATATGTAATTCCATATTTTTTACGCTCCATCATCTGCAAATAGTCTTATTAACAATTGCCAATAAAAATACATTAGTTTTCCGGCAGAAATTATGATTTTAATGGCGATTTGACATGTGTCAGGGGTGTGAAAGCCCCTGCCGCGCCGTGCGGTGCCACTTGCATTAGTAGCAGTTTACCTTATTTTTTAACAGTAGATTACTGGAACATTTGTCCTGAGTGCATTTTTACTAGAAATCAATAAAAAATGATGGTGCTCGAAGATGTCGCACGCGAATTTCAAAGGGGGATTTTGGAACTTTAAAATATGGATAAAAAAGAGGGTTCTTCTACCAATTTTATGCCAGATGACCTTTTAGAAGTCATCTGCATTCTTGAGAGAGGGAAAAAAGCACAATTCGTATAAAATTATACGTAAGAAGAATTATTTTTCTCTCATCACCAAATTTCCCGCCAAGAATGGAGAATCGACGCCATTGAAGAACTGCGCTTCCGCTCGAGGAACAGCAACTCATCAGGATCAGAGAGAATTTTCTTCCGACGACAAGCTACCAAATAAAAGGCGAAAGCGTAGAAGGAACAAATCTTCACATGCTTCTAGATCTGCAAGTCATCATACAGATAAGAAACTTAAAGATTCTTCCAATGTTCAGTTAGCACAACAGAAGCCGAAAAAGAAATCTTCAGCTCGAGTGGCAAGTCAACATACAGATAAGAAACGTGAAGATTCTTCCGATGTCCAACTAGCACAACCGAAGCAAAAGAAGATATCCCCAGCTCAAGTGGCAAGGGATCATGCCAGGCGAAGAGAGTTCTGGAAACGTATGCGAATACCCAGACAGCTTAGAGCTGAGAACCTCGCTTTGTACTACCGACTATTAGCACAGAAGGAAGCCAGTCCACTGTCCTCCGTGGTCAGCCAGTCAGAGTCAGAGAACTCCAGCTGCTTGCATCGTACATCTGATGATTCTAAGTCATACCAGCTGCAAGAAACAGAGACGGTAGCCAGTCCACGATTTTCTGTGGTCAACCAGTCAGAGTCAGAGAACTTCGCCTGCTTGGATCGTACATCTGATGTTTCTCAGTCTTCCAGATATTTAACCATTGAATGGGGACGTTGTCAACACACCTTTCACAGCCCAAGTTCAATCGGATTTAAATAAACTGTCTGCAGAGGCTGCAGTTGAGCATTCTAGTATTTCAGTGGATAAATGTTATGATTCGGAAATTGTGTGTACACGTTGTTTGAAAAAAGGAAGTTTGACAGCTTTACGTCGCTGTACAGGCTGTAAAAGCTCCAGCTACTGTAGCAAAGACTGCCAGAGATCGGATTGGCCCTCGCATAAGCAGCTGTGCAAATCAATCCAATCTCAAAACCCACAAAATTAACTGTAATAGCTCAGTTTGTACATAGAACTTCAGGTGAAGGTGTTAAAGACTTTTAAAACTGAAAAAGCTCATTCTTTTACATAGAACTTCTTGTGGTGTTGGAAGACTTATTCAATTGATTACTCACTGTGTTATATTGTACATTGGTGTTGGTGACATTTAGTGTTTAGAACGTTTTTATCCATTATCCCCCTTTTACCGGTTTATCCGGGTGCGCCGATAAGTCAGCGGCGGAGCTCTACAAAACAACAACAACAACATGGCAAGGATGATTCTTAGTGGGTGTTTTTGGCATGCAATGGAATACATTAATAATAATAATAACGCACACACTCAATAGGCCTTTTTTCATTCGTAGTTACAGCTGGACTAACTGATCAGTTAAACTTTTTCACGGTCCGCTTGCATCATAATATAATCAAGGGACCATCATTAAATGAATAATTAAGAAACCTATATACTCCTGACTTTGATCAATAATAGAACGAAACAAGCTCATTAAAGATGTACACATGCCTTTAATCTTATCAATTAGTGCGATTAACGGATTCTTACACCTTCTTTAATCATTATGATGAAAGAATTTCTAAAAAGAAGTTTGTTAACTTCAATGTAAACTTCAATAAGCGCAACATTAATTTGTATTATTTATTTATTTATTTATTTTTTATTTATTTATTTAAGTTAAATCTAAATCATAGCTAATGCGCGGATGCATCGGCTGGTCTGCACCTTTGTTTTTCGCAAAACCTGAACATTAGCAATGACTTTATTTCATTTGGTTGTTCACAGTGTCAGCCAAGATGAGTCTGCGCATATTCACAGTTTCGCCATAACCTCTACTGCTGGTTTATACAAAATGATAAAACATTAACCACGTCGCTCATCTAATGAAACTAGCTAGAATACGGTTAGATTACAAGATAGATAGCGTTCGTACATCATAAATTTGTTCACAGTGAAGCTCAGACGAACTTGCGCATACGTACAGTCTCGCCAGAGCATTTACTGCTTGTTTACTGAATGCGAGAGCATTCAATCAGTGGAAATGACGCCTTTCCCGAAATTTAGAACTAAAATAAAACTTGGAAAACAAATATGAATCTCAGTCGCTTTAGGGCATTGAGTCTGCGCCGTTTCGCCTAGGCAATTAACGTTCATTTTGAGCAAATCCTGACTATTTACGTTCGCTGTGCTGTGAGAAACTCCTTGTTGCAAAACTTGTTGTTTTGTCATCGTCAAGTGCCACCCAGCTTTTTAATATTAAGCAGACCGCAGTGAAGACTAAATTAGTTGTGTGTGACTCCATTATCTCTCTTGTCAAATCGCCATTAAAATCATTATTTCTGGTAAAATAATGTATTTTTTATTGTCAATTGTTACAGCTTTTAGTGCATCGGGAAAGGAAAAATATATTTCTGGCGCGGCAGATTTTGGAGCGGCAGTGGGGCGCGGTCATGGCTTTCATACCCGACCCTCAAAGACTATATATTCTTTCGAGCACAGATCCAGTCCGAGCTTATACTAAGAGGTCTGTAGTCTTTCGTAAAAAGTTTCAATGTTGTGTAAAGGACTTTTAAAAATATATTTATTTATATATTGTTATCTAATCATTTGTTTCTTTGTATTGAATCATGAATAGTAAGCAAGCAGCTATTCAACAACTAGTATAACTACCCAGCTAGCAATCTATTTGGGATCCATATGGGTCCCAGATGGGCGCCCACATGGGCAGTGCAACCGGATTCCATATTGGTCCCATATGGGCTGGCCCATGTAAATAAAATGAAATAAATAGTAGAAGCAAGGGTGAATCCAGGATTTCTTGTCAGAGGGGTCAAAAATTACAAAGGGGGGGGGGGGGGGTTCGATTTAAAAATTATACCTGGTAATTTGATAGTTTATGCTAAATTTTCTGGAAATTCCTCATGAAATGGAATAATTTTGTCTCAAAAGGGGCTTCAAGCGAACCACATGGATCCCCTCTGTATCCGCCACAGTAGAAGCTAGTCATGCATTATAAACAAGGAACTAAGTTCATATAAATATTTTCTTTATGGGGCCATGTGCGGATCCAGAGGGGAATAGGGGGTCCGGCCCCCCTTGGAAAATCACGTTATACAGGTTTCTATAGAAATTAGCATTTAGACCCCCCCCCCCGCCTGGAAAAAGCTGGATAAAAACACGTTGTCCAGGCTGTTTGTTTTCTGGTTGTCGGGGCTGGACCCTCCCCCTGACAAAAAATCCTGGATCCGCGCATGGGGGCTATTATATGGGAACCATCTGGACAACCCACATATGGGACCCATGTGGAACCCGGTTGCACTCCCCATATAGGTCCCATAAGGGTAACCCATATGGGACCCATATATGCATGTTTGCTGGATAATGACATTGTGCGGAAAACGCCAGCTATTAGATTTACGAAAATACGTATAGGACTGCTACTTTTACTGCTTACGAGAAGGACGAAAGGACCTCGGACAGTCTTAATGAAGGATTGCCCATAAAAATGACCAGAGAAAAGTTTCAAAGAAAATGATATTTTTTCTATGAAAAAGATAGAAGTTGAACCCTCGACTTATCCACAAAATCCGTTTTCTCATTGGACAAGTACCAATTGAAAAATATGAGTTGAAAACTCCTTTTTTGCTATTCAACATATAGAAAATAGAAAACGTTTTACTGAGGTGCTTTCCTCCCCGTGACCAAACTAATCCTTTTGCATACAAGTGTAGTTTTACGTTTCACACATCATATAAAAACGGCATGTTTGGTTACGGGGGGGGGGGACGCTGTCAAAATGCTCAAAAACACTTTATTATAAAAACTTATTAGAAACTTATTTTGTAAACACCTGTAGGTAAATATCAATTTGTAATGGCATATATCAGGGCTTTAGTTATGAGTGCTTACAAAGATATTTATCGTTTTATTTCTCAACCAAAACATTATGTTTTGGGTACTCAAAAGAACCGTCACAATGAGACGGTTCTTTTAAGCACCAAAATTATAGGTTTAATCTGATGTGTAAGAAAATATTACGATTTTACGCTAAAAGTAAGTAATGGTGCAAAGATCAGGAATCGATACAATCAAGTACCACACCTGACCCAGGATACCAATGGGAAAGTGACAAACTCACAGAAGACACCACAAACGAGAGCCAAGAGGTCAGCCCTTTCCCAGAAGGTGACCACAAAGCACATATAAACAGTCGCGCACAAAACATAGCAAACACAAGACAGAACAAAAACATAAAAGATCCACAAAAGAAGTACCGCCTTGGAACGGTCAGTAAAATATTTTACTGGAGGGCTTAAACCGGTTTAACGGCGCCAACCTCACCCTTAATTCAGATGTGGATCAAGACACATAGATATTTGGTTTGCATGAAAGACCCCTAACTTATCAATGCATCATCTCCTAAAACATATAAATCAAGATATAACAAGGAGATAAAGCAAGGATAAGGACTCAACAGTAGATTAAACTGAATACCGGAGCAAAAGAAATCCAACAGGTAAACCCCGGTGGGCCCGACAAACAGCCAAAGCATCAGGCCCCTACCATCTTATCAATAGATAAGTCTTTAAGTCGGAACCATCATAGAGTCTGAAGTCCGACCCACCAGCGTGCAATTAAAGAGGAAAGCAAAGTTGCCAACCGTAATTGGGTTGACTACCAAGGATGAAGTCTGTTGCAATACATTAATGTTATAGCCAATCTTTTTATAATGGGAAATTATTTTAATGAACTGCGCTGAAAAATTATTAGAGCCAACAATCTTCTTCAACTTATACACCAAGTCACCATTTTATGCAACCCGAATTTTATGCAAACGCATCACTTTCGTCTCAAGTTTTTTTGCCGCAAACATTATATTTACATGTATTTAGGTGAATACTCTACGAAACTTGGACTTTCTGTGAAATAAAATTTGGTCACAAAAAATACCCCCACCCCCTAAACCCTAAAGTCCTGGCATAATTATGCAATATTTTCAAAATATTTTTTAATTTTGTTGGATGCACTAAATGTGAGGGTTTCATTTAAGCACAAAACTATAGTTGTCAGTTATGCATTATGCTAGCCACATGCTGTCAAAATTTGGGCAGATTGAATAGGAAACTGTCCGAGGTCCTTAAGATTGCATGCTACTATTTTAATAGAAAATAATAGCAGAAATTAGCACTGTCTGAAATCCCTTGTCTCCAGATGTTCAAAACTGGGTGCTGTAGACAACTGAGAATGTGAAAAGGGCTTGAGGCATTTCCCTTGCCCATAAAGGAGTTTTGGTCTTGCAAAAAGGACCTCCGTTTTTCTGTTTTGCGTAAAGAACTAGATTTAGATCTTAATCCAAATAAAATTTGCTGTATTTGTTGGTTGGTTTTCCGATTTTGTAAGAACAAGTTGATATTATTAAGTCATATACGGTTATGAAGGAAGTATGTGATTATTATATGGACACAGATCTGAGAAAACGGTCTTTAACACATTCCAGTGATTATTACATAAGAGACATTTTAAAAACACCTAAAATGGCAAAATTTGATAAGCGTTTATATTAACGCGAAAATGATTCTATAGATTTATGTAATCAAAGTAGCAAACGTTTCTCATTTTATTTTAAGTTTTGTATGAACGATGTTGCCTTGGCAACAATTAGGTCATAACACATACAAAGATTAGATGAGATAAGAAAAATATTAAGTGAGTATGATCAGGAAATACCACAATCACAAACCGCAGACAACCCCATGGTACCACGAGGAAGAGCCACTCAACCATCACGAGACACCAGTAAGACAAATTAAGCAAAGCAACAAGCTCTTTCTTCCCCATCAAGATGATTGCAATACTAGAATGGACATAAAGTAAGGTACAACAAAACATAGAACAATTACAGACTTCCACAATGAAATTGTTTTTCAATAACGGCATGTCGGTAAAACAGAGAATCATAAGCTCTAATGAGCTTAGGTTATCTCCTCTTGGGTCACCTATTATCAGGAAGTATACTAAACCATTTAATGCATTCAAAAGACGCGGAATGTATCCTAATGTTTCTAAGTGCAATGCCAAGAGGTGTGTCTGTTGCATACATTTATGTACTAAAACTACCATTACATCATCTGTAAATGGTAGGCAATTTTCCATAATTAATAATAATGATGTGGACTGAACTTCATCGGATCTGATTTATGTTATAACTTGAACTGAAACTAACTGTGGAATGCAATATGTTGGACAAACTGGCCGATCCCTCAAGACTAGGTTTCGTGAGCACTTTCGTAAAATGAAAAAACCTAAAAAATTTGACACATTTCTTTATCGCCATTTCAAAAATAATGGTCATTCACCTAGTAAAATTGTAATTCAGCCAGTTGAAAAAATTATATATGATTCAAATTCATCTACTAGATTAAAAAATATAAAGAGACATGAAACTGAACTTAAATGGATTAAATTTTTGCAATCACCTTTTCCTTTAGGCTTTAATGATAATATATACCATGAAGGCAACATTTCTAAAATGCCAGATTTTGATGTTTTTTCTGTTTTGGAATGTAAAAAACGTAAAAATAGATCTCATGGTAAACGTAAAAATGGCAACATTAAGCGCAAAATCTGTACTGAAAAACGCTTAAATACTTCTCTAAAGGATCTTTCTTTGGCTTTAACTAATCATGGTCGGCATGGCTTATTTTCATTTTTAAGTTCCTTGCCTATCTCTGTTTTACGCAATTTAGAGTTAGAGGCTAATAAACTTTACGATAGAGCAAACAAATTATATAAAGCATCACTCCTCACAAGGTGTTATGTTCAACATTTCCTTAGTCCTTATATCGATTCTGAGGTCAACCATAAACGACATTTTATCAAAATTCCATTCATTAACAAAGGGATTGAGTTTATTGATTTACATAGTATCTTCAAGGATAATTCAGTGATTTCATCTATTCCAAATTACTTTAATAATTCTGAAACTCCTATCATTTGTTATAAATATAACAAACCTATTAGATCTACGATATTTAACTTTAATAAAATTGTAAATGATTTAGATATAGATTCCAATACTCCTGCCTCCTGAGATTGTAAAAATTCAAATTATTTATATCCCTCTGCAGGGCATGTTATTACAGGTCATCTAAATGTCATTCCTGACGCTAGAGTTCGCAATATCATTTCTAAAGGTCCTAAATATAGATTTCCCTCTAATATTGATTTCTCTAAATGTCGTAGAGAGATCGCTGCTTCTTTAAATGACTTTAGTAATCGTTGGTGCAAACGGGAAAATGTTGAACCTGATGCCTTGAAGGAATGGAAAATTAACATTTTTAAAATTATTGATACTCGTATTTCATTTTACTCTCGTAATACACATCTTTTGCCCCCTAAACCTAAATCTACTTTTCGTCATCTTAAACGAGGTATCCAGGATTTTCATATGAGCTATGTTTTGGTTCCAGCAGATAAAGCTGCTAACAATGTTGTAGTTGTTTGACGACTGTATTATATTAATACTCTTAAGCGTGAGCTTGTTGACACTAATGCCTATAAACTGCAGCCTTCTTTAAGTGAAAGGGTGATTGTTGATGGGCATGGTTGTCATACAGCCCTACATTTTGGTGTCAAAGCTAAAGAAAATCAAGACAAAGTTCCTACGTTGTACTGGTTACCTAAACTCCATAAAAAGCCCTATAAAGCAAGATTTATTACTAATTCTAGTTCTTGTACGACAACAGAACTTTCTAAATTGTTAACCTCGTGTCTTACAGCTGTTAAAAAACATGTTATCAAATATTGTGAAAAGGTATATGAGAGATCCGGTAAAAACCTATTTTGGTCTATCAAAAATTCAGGTGAAATTTTAGATAAACTTAAAGCTAAAGATTTCAATGCGACCAGTTTGTCTACTTATGATTTTTCTACTCTTTACACTACTTTACCTCATAATTTAATTAAAGATAAACTTATTGATCTTATTGAAAGAACCTTCCAAAGAGAAGGCTTTCCTTACCTTGCATGTAATGACAGAAATGCATTTTTTACTTCAGAAAAACCTAAAAAATATCATGCATGGTCGTGTCAAAATGTATGTGATGCGCTGACCTTTTTGTTGGACAACATTTTTATTCGATTTGGCACCAAGCTCTATAGACAAGTAGTTGGGATTCCTATGGGCACTAATTGTGCTCCCTTGGTTGCAGATTTATTCCTGTTTTGTTATGAGAGGGACTTTATGATGTCTCTTTCTGATGATAAGCAGGCTGATGTTATTGATGCGTTTAACACTACTTCCAGATATTTGGACGATATTTTAAATATTAATAATGTTTATTTTGATAATATGGTTAGTCAAATATACCCTTCAGAGCTCCAACTTAATAAAGCCAATGCCTCTGATACCGAAGCCGCATTTTTAGACTTGCATTTGTCAATTTCTAATGATATTGTTTCTACTAAAATTTATGATAAACGTGACGACTTTGATTTTGAAATTGTCAACTTCCCATTTTTAGATGGTGATGTTCCTCGTTCTACATCCTATGGAGTCTATATCTCTCAACTCATTCGTTTTGCTAGAGCATCTAGCTATGTTGCTGACTTCAACACTCGCAATAAACTGTTAACTCAGAAACTTCTTAAACAAGGCTATCGGTATCATAAACTTCGCAAAACATTTTCAAAATTTTATAGACGATACTATGATTTGATTTCTAAATTCCAAGTTGGACTTAAATCTCTCTTGCGCAAAGGACTTTCGGAACCTGATTTCTATGATGACTTGGTGTATAAATTGAAGAAGATTGTTGGCTCTAATAATTTTTCAGCACAGTTTATTAAAATAATTTCACATTATAAAAAGATTGGCTATAACATTAATGTATTGCAACAGACTGCATGCTTGGTAGTCAACCCAATCACGGTTGGCAACTTTGCTTTCCTCTTTAATTGCACGCCGGTGGGTCGGACTTCAGACTCTATGATGGTTCCGACTTAAAGACTTATCTATTGATGAGATGGTAGGGGCCTGATGCTTTGGCTGTTTGTCGGGCCCACCGGGGTTTACCTGTTGGATTTCTTTTGCTCCGGTATTCAGTTTAATTTACTGTTGAGTTCTTATCCTTGCTTTATCTCCTTGCTATATCTTGATTTATATGTTTTAGGAGATGATGCATTGATAAGTTAGGGGTCTTTCATGCAAACCAAATATCTATGTGTCTTGATCCACATCTGAATTAAGGGTGAGGTTGGCGCCGTTAAACCGGTTTAAGCCCTCCAGTAAAATATTTTACTGACCGTTCCAAGGCGGTACTTCTTTTGTGGATCTTTTATGTTTTTGTTCTGTCTTGTGTTTGCTATGTCTTTGTGCGCCTCTGTTTATATGTGCTTTATGGTCACCTGCTGGGAAAGGGCTGACCTCTTGGCTCTGTTTGGGGTGTCTTCTGTGAGTTTGTCACTTTCCCATTGGTATCCTGGGTCAGGTGTGGTACTTGATTGTATCGATTCCTGATCTTTGCACCTTTCCTTACTTTGACCGTCTATAAGTTAACAAACATTATAAGATAAGATAATGTTTCAACAATTATTACAGAGGATAGCCTTAACATGGATAAAATATATATTAATACATATCTGAAACAGTTAGTTTGTCTTCCTGTTGTCTCATGATGGTTGTGTGGCTCTTCCTCGCGGTGCCATGGGTTTGATAACCCTTATTTTGAACAAATGGTAGGTCAGATATATCCCACTGAACTTCAATTAAATAAGGCGAATTCTCCTGATACTGAAGCTCCATTTTTTGGACTTGAACTTGTCAATAACAAATGGCATAGTTTCTTCTAAAATTTATGATAAACGGGATGATTTTAATTTTGAAATAGTAAATTTCCCCTTTCTTGATGGAGATGTTCCTCGCTCTCCTTCCTATGGTGTATATATTTCTCAGCTTATTTGCTTTGCTAGAGTGTGCTCTAATGTTGAGGACTTCAACAACAGAAACTTATTTTTAACTGCCAAGTTATTAAAACAAGGTTATAGATATCATAAAATTCGAAAAGCATTTTCTAAATTCTACCACAGACACTCAGAGTTAATTGTTAAATACAACATTGGGTTAAAACTCTTCTGAAACAAGGCATATCAGAACCTATATTTTATGGTGATTAGTTTATAAATTCAAACGAATTGTTGGAAAACCTAGTTTTAGTGATCAATTCAAAAGATAGTAAAACGTTATATAAGGGTTGGATATAACTTGGATATCATGCGACAGTCTGCATGCCTAGTTTTAAACCCAATCATGGTTTATAGCTATGGTTTCCTCTTTAATTGCACGACGGTGGGTCAGGCCTCAGACTCTATGACGGCTCTAACGTAAAGCTTTAATCAGTGGGTTGGTGCCTGATGCTTATCTGTAGCTGGACCCACCGTGGCTCAACTTGAGGTTTTCTTTAGCTCTGACTATCTGTGAGTCATGAGCCCTTTTCTTTGTTTCATAATGGTGTGTTAATTTGATTAGAGTGTTTCTCCATGATGATACATTGCATTAGTTAGATGGCATCCATGCTAGCTGAACATGTCTTGTACTTCAACAACAACAGAATCTAGGGCGATGATTCAGTACCAGTAAAATGCATTTAAGCCCCCCGGTGGCTTAGGCTGCTGTCCGTTCTAAGGCGGTGGTTCTGTTGTTGTTGACTTTTTGTTTTTTGTTACTCCCATTATGGGAGTCTGTAATTGTTCTGTGTTTTGTTGTACTCTACTATATGTTCATTCTAGTATTGCAATCATCTTGATGGGGAAGAGAGAGCTGGTTGCTTTACTTAATTTGTCTTCCTGGTGTCTCGTGATGGTTGAGCGGCTCTTCCTAGTGGTGCCATGGGGTTGTCTGTGGTTTGTGATTGTGGTATTTCCTGATCATACTCACTTACTATTTTTGTCTGCGTTTTGTGATTATGGTATTTCCTGATCATACTCACTTACTATTTTTCACATGATCTTTTATTTTGGAAGCCATGCTGGAGGTCATAAAGTATGTTGTTAGTATTAAAGTGATTGCACAAGTTGAATGCAATTATGTGTTCTTTTGTTTTACATAAAATACAAGTCGGAGATATCGGGCGGTAGTTAGCCAGGTCTGTCTTGTCACCTTTTTTGAAAGGAGGACATACTTGGGCCTTGTTCCAGTCTTAGGGAACAGAACCACTATCCAGTGAAGTTTGGAATATAATGGAAATCACAGGTGTAATAACATGGCTGAGCTCTTTCAGGACTATAGGTTAGATGGAATCCGGACCAGATGCCTTGGACATGTTCAGATTTGAAAGGAGTTTAGCGACGCCTGAAGTAGAGATATCAATGTCAGGCATAGGGGGTAGTAGAATTTTCAGGGATGCAGTGTCATTGGGAAGTTTACTATGGCATAATTTTACAAGACTGAGTGGTGATTTGATTGAAAAGACAGATTGAAATTGTGGATTTAGTAGGTTAGCCTGATCCACATTACCTGTACAAACTGACAGATATGCCTTGTACATATGCACGGAAGCTTTTTAGAAAACTAAATAGCTTCTCCTGCAAAAGGGAACCTTGATTTATATTACCTTTTTCATCATTCAGTCCAAGAATGTCCTCCAGGTACTTGTCATAAGCTATTTTTATTTTTGTTTTGACACCATGCTTGCTGTTGATGAAAGCTTTTCTGTCATTTGGAGCTTTTAATCTCTTAGTTTTTTTGGTACAACCTGTCTCTCTTTCTGATTTTTCTACTGATGGGCTGAGTTACCCAGGACATCATTCTTAAGAGGGAACGTAAACAAAATGAAGCCAGGTAGAGGGAGTTTCAAAGTTAAACAGCTATGTTATAAAAAGATTCTCACATTTGTGATAATATTTTATTGAATTTATTTAAAGTCATTGCGAAAAAGCAAAATAATCTTGGCAAGCTTTTCATTTCATTGCTTTACCCAGAGACTTTCTATACCAAATAGATAGTCCTTGCTTTCTTTCTTTCTATTTTTTTTTCTCTATATACTGCCAGAGTGCTAAATGAGTGTAGCAATGAGATCTCTCCAATACTGGCACCTGATAGAATACCAGTGGCTGTTTTGAAAGTGTCAGTCTCTTTGATCATTAATCACCACTGGTGCTAACACCACTGATACTCAGATCAGGCCCGAAATTTTGATAAGGTTTCAAACTGCTGGAAATTATGACGTATGTATACATGAACTCGGCACCCGGTCCGAGACAAGAAATATATATTTAAAAGAAGTTTAGATAACAAACACCATGAAATATCACTCAGCATGCAGAGTTGAAACACAAGCATGTTGACGTAAATACTGGGTTTCAATCAGTTAAGGGTCAAATTCCAGTTTGCTCAGCTACAGAGACTACCTGTGGTATAGAAATTTTGCCTGAGGTAGGTTTATCTGTTACAATTTCAACAGACAAATACGCTGGTTTTGACATCACCGCAGTCCGATCTGTGCCTATGTTGTTCACTAGCAGCAGGGACTTTCTATACCAACGGAACTGGAATCAAGTTTTCTCGCAATTATCTCACATAATATGAATTTTCAAAGGATAAAGTTTTAAAATCGGACAGTAGTATTAGCCTTTTCCCCAACCACAATTTTCTTTTAAAAAATTGCCGCAGACAGTTGCCTTGCTGCTCTTTCCATGACCTGTTAGCAGTCTTGCTGGGGTCTTCATGATGCGCTGACATACGCAGATGCATGTTCTATAATTTGGGACATCCAAGTGAGAGCCTTCGCTGGGCAACATTGTGTGGGATAAGACGCTTTTGTAAAAAAAAATTGACCTAGCACACGAGATTTTGATACTTATCGTATCAGCAATGCGAGTCTGTGCATATCATGCGTGCGTGATACTGCAGCAAAATCAGGTTTCCTCGCCACAAGCTCCCATAATAGTGAACTCCTATCCTCCAAATTGATCACTCGGCAAGGAAATTAACTATTTAAAACAAAATAAAATGAAAAAAAAATCTGAAACCAGAAAGCCAAATGCTCATGGAAGTGGTATATAGGCTAATTGAGTATCTTGCATCTATGGGACACAGTTCTATATGGAAACGGATTTGTGCTTTTAGTGTCTATAATACATTGACTGTCGGTGTCCACCTATCAAGCACCCCCAGCATTAGTGGTCCTGGATCCGCCACTGTCAGACTTCAGTAAATTAACGGCGTGCTCCGGGGTAGTGAACCCTACACATTTAAAGGTTTAAATAAAAATATTTAAAGAGGAGTTAAACTTATGAAACTGTATTTTAAATTGATATTAGACCATATTTACGCATGTGAAAATCTAAAGACAATGGAACTTCAAATCAAAACGTTATGAAGAAATTATACGAATTTTTTTCTCAGCCCTCGTACTTTGTACACTCCGGGTTGCAGGGTGAAAGCCTACAAGTAACCATATATAAATTACCGCAGGCTTCTTTAAACTGCACAGGGGGTGACTTTCCCTGCACAGGGGACATCCAGTTAACATCCAGATCTGAAGGACGATGCACTTAACAAGTGTCATACTTGCAAATGACACTAGAAAAAGTGTGTTCCAACACCGAAATTTTCCTCGCCGCTAGCGGGGATCGAAGCTGGGACCTCTAGCACCAGCAGAGGCAAGTGCCTAACCACTGAGCTACCACGCTTAACCTGAGCTCATTTAATAAATTCAATAAAACATCAGCGCTTATAATGTAAGATCCTCTATATTTATGCGAAAACTCCCCTTTGAAAAATGGAGACGTTTTATGGGGACGCTGAACCAAAATGTTACTTTTTCATGTCGACTGGGGGACGTTTTTTGAAATTCGCACCCTTTATGTACCGGTTTAAAACATTTTAACATCGAATCAAGCACCCCTAGTTTAAGACGGAAAATTTTGACAGAAGGCGGATGCAATTTTTGTTTCCTCTAAATAATATTTATTTCTGTAATTTACGACTCAAAAGTTGAAATGAACAGTCCAAATGAGTCGAATTTCTGACATATCAAATGACCCCCAAATCTGTCCTGGGGCCAGAGTGCATGACTCTTCTGAAGATTCCGGCATTATTCAATCAGCTGATACTGAGCCACTGATTAACAACTCTTCAGAACCTCCTATAGATGAATGGCAGGATGTGAATAACAGTAGATATGGCTCTATACAACATGTTGCATCATATCAATCGATTTCTGCTGAATACGAGAGGACAGAAGATGCTGAAGGTGTGTATCTAGATATTTTGGGGAGTTCCAAAATGGTTTTTGTGAAAATCTCACATGATTTTATCACACCTCTCTTTAAATTTTGGTTTATCTCGCAGATTTCAATCAACATTATATGGCATGTATGCTACAGGTACAACCCTGTATCTCTACACTGTGTGTCTAGAGATTTGGTCCCATATCTTTAGACTACATGAGTCTATAGGGATACACACCCATACTTGATCATACTTGCAGAAAGTCCACTGATGATTGGCTACGGGTAAGGCTCTATCATTTCAGCTATATTAATTATTTTACCATTTGAGATATCTAATCCAGTTTAAAAGCTTGTGTTTGCAAGTTCACATCTAATTAATCACCATCTTTGACAGTTAAAAGGGGAGCTGGTACACTTGAACAGGGATTACCCTGGCTCAGAATTTGTTGTAGCCAACACTTTAGCCAAATGGAAAATGTTTGAGCCAAATGAAATTAACTTTAGCCAAGGGCTTAGCCAGAAAGTAGTATCAAGAAGTTGTTCTGTATCTAACTCTTTGCACGCTAGGGCAAGGTTGGCAATCGACCGGTCAATATGCATATTGACCAGACCAGTGGTCATTACTGGTTTTAACCGGTTATTACTGGTCGATTGGTGGTCAATTGGTCGACTGAAAAAACTTGATTAATGTGGATACTTGGCATTATTTATCCCCTGTTTTACTGAACTCTGTAAAGACTAAAAGTAGTTTAATATTAGATAATACACTGAGTTTTAACTGAAAATGTGTTGTTGTTTTTTTAGTTGATTTTGCTTAAAAAAGTATTATTAATAAATAAGCCGTAAATTAAAAATAAACAAAAACGAAATGTCAATAGCTTTTGATCTTCAGTCCAAATCATTACCACAAATTTCAGTTCAGACTAACAGTCTTGAACTTGTTTTCTATTAACCATTAATAAAAAAAAGCAAATTAAAGTAAAGAAAAAAAATTAAAACTAGCTTTTTTTCACAGAAACAAAAAAAGTATTTAAATCAAGGACTTATTTCAAAATGAGAGAAAGTAAAAAAAAATCAATACTTCAAATTGATCATCAAAGAGGTCATCAAGTACAAATAAAAGATGCTGTATTAGTTAAAATCAAATTGGTTTGGCTTCTTACCTGAAACGACAAAGGTGTGAAAATTATAAAGAAAACACTTTATGTTGAACAATATATCAGATATATCAAGGAGTTATTTTTTACTTTAAAAACCCTAGAACAAACAAAACTGTTAAAATACCTGGCATGTCTCTCAGACTGAAGTAGGTGTGTCCAGTTTATAACACCTATCCAATCACTGAGCTTAAAATGTATTGGCTAATTCAGTGGCATCTGTGTGTATATAGAGGTGTGAAAGTGTGGTCATTCAGTTATCTGCTGTTATCAGTTAATAATTAACCAAGTGTCATAAACTAATAAAAGTTCTTGTCTCAAAATTGAGCAAAAATCCCTGTATGGCTATTCTATTCTGCTCTTGATGATGAAAAAAGACTAGTGTTGGGTGCATGGCCTGTAATGCAGAACTCAGTGCTAAGGTCTTGAGATGGAAATCTCACCATAAAAAGTATCCTTGGCAGGGACAAAACAGTATTTTTTCTCTTTTTTCAATAGATAGAACATAAAATCTGTACACATATCTCAATCCAACACCAAAACGTCGCTTAGAATTTTCAATCGACCACTCAGATTCGTATTGACCAGTATTGACCACTTTTTGGCATATTGACCGGGGCGGTTTACACGGTTAAAACCGCTGGTTAAAACCGGGGGTGGTTTCAACCGCCCAACCTTGCGCTAGGGGGCGACTTTTGTTGTCTGCTGATAACCTTTGTAAGCAGTTTGGATCCAGATCAGGCCCGACAAAATGTCGGGCCTGATCTGGATCCAAACTTTTTGACACCTGGATAGTATTGAAAAATTCAGAAATTACCAGAATCCAACAAGTAAATATGGCACATTAAGTGTGAAGGAATATTCAAAAATACAAAAGCTGATCAAAATACACTGTTTTGCAAATATGTAATTTTTGACCACCTAGACTGTACTTTTAGCCAATGACTTATATTTGTAGCATTTTACATTTTTAGTAGCAAATGGCTGCAATGGCTAATGGCAGGGTGAGCCCTGCTTGAAAGAGTGAATACAATCATTGTTGGATGGCCTGTTCCAATAAATGTAGATAAGCTGTGAAAACCAATTAAATATTTTTATCGCCCTGTAGTGAGCAGGTGAGTACACAACTATTGTCTTCTTTGATAAACCAAGCAGGTACAAATTTACATTAATTGGACCTTGGTTCAACCCAGGAAGACCCGTCCCAACATGACTGAAAAATTGTTCACTCTGACATCAATAATCAGCACATATTTTTTTTCAACCAAGGATAAATCTGGGCTCAAGAGGATTGTCACAAAATTATTTTCTGGACATTCAGATTGTCCAGGGTGCAACCTTCTGAAACTTTCAGCTTGCCCCCAGCAAATTCAACCTGTGAGGATTGCTTATTTCTAACACTGGGATAAGAGAAGTTAGATATGAAAATATTTTTATTTTGATGAGGAAGATGGGAAAACAATATAGCCAAACTGCCAAACCCCTTTGAAATCCCCAACAATGTTTAGAGAATCTTGTGTAGGGGTTGGGGAAGAGGGGGATTTAAGTTTGTTTCGGTAACCTGATACAAACTTTTATTTTTGTCTAAAATCTTTTTTGTTTACAGCTAGTCCTCACAAGGATTTTGAAATTGCCATTTTGCAGGATAAAAAGACATTACATTCGTAAATAAAACTTTTCATATTTCGTCTACACCTAAACTTTATGAAATGCAAAAGCTTAAACTGGTGTAATATCACTATTTTTACTAACATATTCCTTAGAACATTTACATGGTGAAAAAATGTCACACAAAAAGCGTTTTGGGGTGGTTAATAACATACATTGTACCTTTTTTATTTGTCATTTGATTTATTTCAAATTTGGCAACAACTACATGTAAATGGATATCAAAACACACCTTTTAGGGATAAATTTAAATAAAAATATTCTTTATTTAGAGCGTATGGATAAAAAATTGAAAGGTCTCATATTTTTAAAACTTGCCCACATGTAACAATTAAGGGTGCACGGTCACCAACAGTCCACTGGTTTGATTGAGAAACATAATTTGTGATTTTTTCAGATGAGTTGGCCCTCCTACAGGCTCAGGTGTTCTTGGAAGATGCAGTCAAGGTATATTGGCTTTATCACATTTTACCCTTTCAAGCATCCAGAGAAGAGTGTGTATTTTTTCCCTTTAATTCTTCCTTCTGGTTTGATACGATAATCTTGGGATAGTCCATTGTTCATATCTAGGAGTGTCAGGTTATAATTAAATAAATAAATATTGTATTAGTTCGCATTTTTTTTACCTTTACAAACAGTGTAGACTCCCATGAAATGCAGCATTATGCTGCATTTCATCTGGGTCTTCACTGTTTGCAAAAGTACTCCTTTAGGGGTTTCCCAAATATGAAGGGTTAACCAAAACATGGGTTGTGGGTACTCATAATTACTTTCTCAATGGAATGATTCTCTTGAGCACCCAGAATATGTTTAAACTGATGGATAAGAAAATACATGTATCTACTGAACCTCTTGGTTAAACTATTTTATAATTGTCATGATGTTGGATACAAACCTGGAGTTTTCTGTTTACCATGGTGACCAACATATATTATCTAAAATCTCAGCCTGAAGCATCCCCACCAGAGTCAATGTCCCAGGCATTAGTGTAATGAACATAGAAATGTTTGCTTGATGAAGCCATTTTAACTTACTTGTAACCCCACCCCCAACTAAATTATGAATGCCATTAGCATTAAATATTCTTATCTTTTTTATCTATGAAAACTTGTTCTTGTGAGACTTTCCAAATTAACTCTTTCCTTGCCAGCCGCAACTTTTGTAGTCTGCTAATAACTTTTGCAAACAGTTTAGACCCAGATCAAGTCCTTATTTGGATTCAAACCATTTGACACTGGTATAGTGTTCCTGAAAGAATATTTTGAAAAGTTATGCAGACGACAACAAAAGCATGAAAAGCTACGTGGCATGCAGAGTTAATGAATACCAAGAGATGTTATGTCTATAAATGCTGTTTTTTGTAATATTACAGTATCGCTCCATAGACCACAAGGTGGACCACCAGTCCTTGGTGATGTATCGCTTCTACCACTCCACTCCAGTTTCCTTGTAAGTATAATCATACAGTAAAACCTGTCTTAAGCGGCCACTTAAATATAGACAAAACAAAGGTCTTAATGGAAGATGGTAGCTTAATGGAGGTCGACAGTATTGCAGAATGCTCCAAAGCAATACAATTCTGCAATACTTTTGACCTGCATAAAGCCATAATTGGTATTGAAAACCAATTTTGTGTGTGTGTGTGTTTTTTTAGTGGCCCCTTAAGACAGGTTTTACTGTATTTTCGTTGGCAATGTATGATAGATATATAACAGGCTTCCTGAGGGACTTCTTTGTTTGAAACAATTTTTAGCTCACCTGAGCCGAAGGCTCTCTGTGAGCTTATAGGATGGGACTCAAGCTGACGTCCGTGCGTCTATTCATCAGTGTGTCCATCCATTCAGACTTTCAGACATGAATATCTCTGAGACCAGCTGGCCGATCATAATCAAATTTCATCTAAAGCATCATTGGGGTGGGGGATTGGCTGCAATAGGTTTTTGGCCAGATATAGCTCTTCCATTTTTCATTGGAGCTTCTCAATTCTTGCAGGTAACAAGGACAGCAATAAAAGCTTGGATGGGTTCGAAATTCGGCAAGATCCAACCTGGGTCTACGGAGTTAGCTTTGCTTGAACGTCTGAAAAAATCTGCATAGAGTTATAATGGAAGAAATTGTGTGAGCACTCTAGTGCTTTCATTTTTGAATGGATCTTCATCATTCTTGCAGGTAACGAGGACAACCATAAAATCTTGAATGAGTTTGAATTTCTGCCAGATCCCATCACCAACTACTGAGTTAGCTGCCCTTGAACATTTGAAAAATGAATGTATAATGTTGTGGGCACTCTAGCACCTTCATTTTTGATTGACTCTTATTCATTCTTGCATCTAACAAGGACAGCTATAAAAGCTTGGATGGGTTCAAAATTCGGCAAGATCCAACCTGGGTCTTTGGAGTTAGCTTCCCTTGAACGTCTGAAAAAATCTGCATAGACTTATAATGGAAGAAATTGTGTTAGCACTCTAGTGCTTTCATTTTTGAATGGATCTTTATCATTCTTGCAGGTAACGAGGACGACCATAAAGCTTGAATGAGTTTGAATTTCTGCCAGATCCCATCACCAACTACTTAGTACTGAGTTAGCTGCCCTTGAGCATTTGAAAAATGAATGTATAATGTTGTGAGCACTCTAGCACCTTCATTTTGATTGGATCTTATTCATTCTTGCATTTAACAAGGACAGTTATAAAAACTTGGATGGGTTCGAAATTCGGCGAAATATTATTGCATCATGTGGTGTGTATCATGCAGTGACAGTGGTGCTTTTATTTACAGATTGCGCTATCTTGTTATAGCAGTTCTCCACATTTTGGCCTTCTTTGAATTTCCTTCATCCCTGTCCTGGACTTCAGACATTACTACTCGAGGGGAGAGAACTCGGTTTCCTTGTGGTGTCACTGAAACAATAGAAATCCTCTGTTTATTGTTGCTGATTGCTGATGCTTATATCAAGGTAAAACTACCATTGGCTTTTGAAAAAAATGTAAGAAAAACAAATTATTTCAGATTTTATAAAATGCCCTATTCTTTATTTTTTCATCAGTAATATCTCAGACCCAGTATAAACAGACTGGTCACTGACAGGAATACAAAGATATGTTGTTGTTGCTGTATTTCAGTGCTATTTCAAAGTACAACAGCCAATAAAATTGATTCTGAACAATACCTGAGATTATAAGAAGTTATTCCTGGTATGCGAAGTTGAAATATTACAAGTTACAGTAAATAAAATTTAAGTTTTATTATCTTTTTAGCGATTTCTGGTGATTTTTGGCTAAAAGTGCCGAAAATAGCTAAAAACGTACCTTGGTTTCTTGCTAATGTTCATAAAGACAAATAAACTTCTAACAAATATAACAATACAGCCTTAAAGATAATATATTCAACCAGGTTTAGATTTCATTTACCTTTTACGCCAGCACCAGTTCGGAAATTAGCCACCACCAGTTCATTGTAGCAACCTCCGGTGCTTTTATATTGACCAATGTGTTTATGTTTCAGACAAATATCCATGGCTACAAACATTTACCTGGCAACAAGTGGCTGATGTTTGAGATGATATGTCTGTTTGTTTCTGTGGTGGACTGGATTGTCACTCTCACCTTTGGCTGTGGGGAGGTATGCTATTTTCAACCCTCAATCATTCTTTCCCTGAATTTTGGCATGGTTTTTTTCCCCACCCTGTCAGAATAAGAGCAATGATGTTTTTTGTGTTGTTCATCGCTGTATCCTAGGAGATGTCAATTCCAAGCTTGCTCAGCAATTTGTTCTAAAGGTTGCTTTACAGCTGACAGAACAACATCGGAGCAAGTGAATTATGGAAGAGTCATAACTCATACTTCAATATAATTTTAGTTATAGTAAAACCTGTGTAAAATGGCCATTCTCGTAAAGACCGGAAATTGGTTTTCAAGACCAATTATTGCTTTAATGCAGGGCAGAAGTATTGCAGAATGCTCCAAGGGGACCTTCATTGCGCTACCATTTGTCATTGTTTTGTCTATTTTTGAGTGGCTTTTTTACACAGGTTTTACTGTATTCCAGTTTGGACTTAAAATAATTTCATGATTTTTGAGAATTTTCTCTGAAGTATTACAGCTACTGACAGGTAACTTTCCACACAGACAGAACAGCATTGGAGAAAGTGCATTGTGCAAGAGCCATAGAGCCATAACTTGTTACCCCTTCACTTACTCACCAAATTCACAAAAAAATGATTTAATTAAATTCACATGAAGCATCTTAGTTCTACAGAAAGCACCAAATAGGTTGTCTGCTGTAAAAGGTGGCGCCTTAATCATTTTTATGAGCATGCTTGTATGGGCCTTGACGCGAGAAAACCTGTCTTTGGGGGTTTGCGTACAACACAGGTGCAGACCAGACTGCGAATCCCCACAGACTGATCAGCGCCTTTGTTATTCGCGTTTTGGAAAGTATCATATCTAAACTTGCTATGAGCAAAATTTCAATTGTCTAGCAAGCCTCTGTAGCTGAGCAGGCTGGTTTGAATCTCACTTTTTTGGAAACCCCGAAGACAGGTTTTGTCGCGACGAGGCCCGTATGAAGCAGAGCTATTTTAGTCACCCAAGTCATCTGCATGTGTATCAATTCTTCAGTAACATTGCTTTATTTTTTATTCCCCAGCTTTGGAAAAGTTGAAGGGGCATATTGCTTAGGACTTGTCGGTCCGTGTGTCCATCCATCTGCCTGTGGGTCCGTTCAAAATTTTAGATAAGGTTTTGGAACTTCATAGATGGATTCCTCATAAAAAAATAGTTGACCCATATTTTTTTTCAGTCTGGATTGTCTCCCTTTGTGGAGTTATGCCCCTTTTAAAGAGTCATAATGAAATTTTGCAATTCAAACTTGGACAGCTTATAGAGGATAATGAGTAGATTACCTGGTGAAAATGAAAAAAAGTTATTATCCCCATGCTATTTTAAAAAAGCGATGGGGCTATTGCAATCGCCTCCGTCCGTCACGCTATCTCCCCCTAAATCATTGGATGGAATCCATCCAAATTTGGTGTGTGTGTGTGTTGCTCACATGAATGGGGTGTGCAATGACACATTTTTTTTTGCCTTGCCCCCTGGGGCCCTGGGGAGGGGCCGAAAGGTAAAATATTATTACATATCATTATATTTCAATTACAAAGTCAATTTCAAAGATTTTTAAACCAAACTT
Source organism: Loripinus fragilis (assembly GCA_964019695.1). Classification (NCBI taxonomy): domain Eukaryota; kingdom Metazoa; phylum Mollusca; class Bivalvia; order Lucinida; family Lucinidae; genus Loripinus; species Loripinus fragilis. The sequence goes on from OZ026517.1 coordinate 32,542,502, forward strand.
TGTGTATCTACTCACAAATGAAAGATATAAAACATATCAGACGAGATTTTCATTCGGCCGCCTGGGTTGGACTTGGGGGTACCGTGGGGGGTTGGTGGGGTCAATTTTTTTTTCCGAAATTCAACCAGAGTTGGTGTGTGAGTTACTTACATGAATGGCACATGCAACGGCACAATTTTTTTGGTCCATGCCCCCCTGGGGCCTTGGGGAGAGGCCAAAAGGTCAAATATCATTAAATCTCAATTACTAAGTCAATTTCAAAGATTTTTGAACCAAACTTTGTGTGTCTTCTCACAAATGATAGATATAAAACATATCAGATGGGATTTTCATTTGACTGCCTGGGTCATGCCTCAGGGGTGAGACTTGGGGTACTGTGGGGGGTTAGGAGGGGGTCAATTTTTTTTTAAAATTCAACCAGAGTTGGTATGTGAGTTACTTACATGAATGGCACATGTAACAGCACATTTTTTTGATCCCTGCCCCCTGGGGCCTTGGGCAGGGGCCAAAGGTCAAATATCATTAAATCTTAATTACTAAGTCAATTTCAAGTATTTTTAAACCACACTTTGTGTGTTTTCTCACAAATGAAATATATAAAACTTATTAGACAGAATTTTCATTAGGTCCCCTGGGTCATGCCCAAGGGTTTGAAACTTGGGGGTGCTGGGGGGTCAAAAATTTAATTTTCTGAACATGGTCATTCGGCATATCAAATTAAAGGGAATGAACAGTAGCCCAGGATACACTGAAAAATTTTACCCTACAATCAAACAATTAACATGCTGAATATATTATGAGCTGCCATGCACTGATCCAGAGGGGGGACGGGGGTCCGGATCCCATCACAAAGCCATAGGGTTGCTTAGCAATACTGGTCTGGATCTCTTGGAACATCAGAAAGCTGCCAAGCCAGCATTCATTGTTTGGCCAATGATGACTCCCTTTTAGTGTTATTTGGATCCCCTCTCCCTGCATTAAAAAAAAATGTCAGAGTTGGACACCCTCTGACAAAATTTACTAGATCTGTGCACATCTACACTATTTCCCTTTTTCAGGGTTGCCACGGTCAGGGAAAAAGTTCTGGAAAATGAAAAAAAATCCAGGTCAGGGAAAAGTCAGGGAATTTCATTTTCAGCCAGGGAAATTTAGAAAAATGACAAAAAGTCATGGAAAAGTCAGGGAATTTCAAATTTTTCCAAAAAGTTCCTAGTTTACAGGCTTCTGGAAATTTTATTTTCCATAAATTGCAAGCAAATATTAGAGAAGGAATGCTTCTGAACATAAATTGCAAGCAATTTATGTTCAGAAACATTTCTTTTCCAATATTTATGGTTTGAGATTTTTCTTTAAAGATTAAATCAGAAAGCATAAATATTTGTACAAAATTTTCGAATTGTGGATGAACAAAAATGGCTAAAATTGTCCTTCCAAAACGGTCTGGAAAACGGTCGAAAGTCAGGGAAAAGTTATTGAAAAGTCAGGGAATTTTGAAAAGGATATTGAGTGGCAACCCTGTTTTTATTGACGATTCCAGTTATCAACATGTGTATTTAAGCAGGCTGGAAAAACTGTGAATCCAGATCAGCTGGCTTCTGATGCCAGCTGGTCTGGATCCAGGGATTTTCTTAGGCCTGATTTGGGCTGAATATCGCCCCCTTACCAATTCAAAAATAAACAAAATATCCCAAAATGGTGTATATCATTTCCAATTTCTTAGTTCTACATTTTGGTAAAAATTTCATGAAAATCGAACAAAAATAGAAAAGTTACACATGCATGAAAATTTGCATAAAAATGTGAATGAAAACATTTTTGTGCAAATTTTCATGAGTTTTTATGAAGGGCATATAATACAGCTTAACACTGCTAATTTCTTATATAGTTTTTCTATATCAAATGGCAGTCCAGTTCTTTTAGACCGCATCAAATTTCCCAATTTTGATGGCTTGAATGATACTTCCCCAAATTCAACAGGCCCCAGGCCCCTACTCCAGAAAGGTAGGAAAATAAACTGTTTTAAAAACTGGATATATCCAGTTCCATGGTGAAGATTAGGTATAAAATGTGTGCATCACCATTGCCAGTGTCTACCATCTTTTGTAGGTTGTTAGAGTAAGGAGAATATTACGACCCATCTTCATCATACAGAATTCTTCTTTAATGAAGAAAATATTAAACTCATTGAGGAAGACCTTGTCACAAATCTTGGGGTAAGAATTAACCCTTCTTTCCGCATGCTATTTTTAGATCATGACATCATTTTCTTTTTTTAGACAACATTAAAAAAATTCAAGAAAATTTAAGTTAAGTTTTGAATACTTTTAAAAATATTATGGAAAATGGAGCATTTGCTCCAAATGCTCCATTTTCCATAATATTTTCAAATATATGATACATAGTTCAATCTAGAGCGTGCCATTGCGCCATTGGCCCCTTTTGAAGGCAACTGGCACAAGTTCGATGTCTACTGGGGCCAAAATGGCGCGTTACAAATCCTATGAGGTTCGAAAATATGCAACAATTTTCAGCTAAGAAATAAAAATCACAATGAAACATCGTGGTGAAAGCGGAAGTTTACAGTTTCTATTTGGTTTCCCTTTCATTTAACACGGAAGTAGAGCTTTTAATGAAAGAGGGGAACCAATCTACTATGGCTATTAGCATACTGATCGTGTAACTACAATTTTTTTTTAAAAAAAACCCTCTGTTGCATTATCTGGCCCCCCTGGGTGTTGTGTCGTCTAAAGATCTGCAAAACAGCTGTGGTTTGCTTTTTTTGTTTTAACAGATAATTCCCCTGAAAGTGTAACATTTAAATCTTGTCCAGCTAATTTTATCAAACAGCTGATAAAATAGCTAGCTTAGTAGTATACATCTGTGTATAAAAATGGGACTCATTTGAGATGGAAAATTAAAGAGGTAAGATTTTACTTTGACTATCTTCATCTTTCTTGTCTATCAGACCTGAAGGAGCTGGTACTTGGTGTAGGTTTCAGTAGTTCCAAGTACCCCACCCCCTTCTTCAGATTTTCTATCTTGCCCCCACTTTATGTTGGCCAGGGAAAAGGGCTGGGGTGAACAAAAAATCATTATGTATAGGGGAACCCCTGCGGCCAATTTTTTTTTCAGACTGTTGACTTAGTCATTTTCAAGCAAATTCTATAAAGGGGGAGGCAGACCCTGCCCAAAGTTTTTCAGGATGGGTTGGCCTCTAAAGTCATTATTCAAGCATTTAATTGGTACTTCCCCCTTCCATTTTAATGGTTGCTGCAGGTAGTATACGCCAAAAATATTTTCAAAATCAACATTTAACTATGTATAATGTACCACGGGCATTCTCTTTCTTACACCCATATTCTATACACTGGGTATTGTATAATATAATCAGTCTTATAAGTAAGATTTTCACTGTTTTATCACCTATTTATGTGAGGGCCCCTTCTTTTTCTAAATTGCCCCCTATTTTAGGTTGGATGGGCCGGGTCGGCCCCCTTTGCTGCAATCCTAAATTGAACACTGTATGATATTTCAAAGGCGTCATTATGGAGTTAAGGGTTAAACCTCCTGACTGGATAGTTTGTTGTTATCTAAAAGCAATTCTGATTTGACTTGGCCGAATTCTAAAGACTTTAAATGGCATTAGCTCTTTAGATCAGCTTATGGTATGGCCTGTTGTCCGTTGTCTGTCTGTTTATTTTCATTATATCATATCAAAGCACATATTCTAGGTACATAAAAGAAATCACTCACTGTTTTGATTTTCAGGAGTTATTGAAAAAGCTCATAAATACGAGTATACCCTAATCTCTGAACCCAATGTATATAACAGGCCCCAGATTAGAGTGCGCAACTGAAAATTATTTTTCTTATTTCTTGACCAAAGCACATGTTGTGGGTACTCAAAAGAACTGTCTCTTTTAAGCACCTAAACCATATGTTTAACTGATGGATAAGAAAATAATCTTAATTTCACCCTGAATTTTTTTGCTTAACTAGCCCTATGTATAAAACCATATCAAAATGAGCAGGTGCTTTAACACTTAGTATACTGATGTACGGGGCCCTGCAGTGCAGCTGGTAACGAGTCCATTAGCAGATCCAGCTGTCTTGAGTTTGGTCTCGGCCCGGTCCCATACTTTCATGGAGATTAATCATATAACAATTTCTACTGTCATTTTCATCCTTCCCCTGATTCAAGAAGAGTTCATGTCAGTTACAAAGGAAAGTATGTGCACGAAGTACTGGTTAACAGCTTACTCAAGCTTGCCCAGGAAATTGTGTGGTTAGGTTAACTGACTGTCTTGACATGACCATAGCTGTTGACTGGGATGTAAAACAACAAAGCAACGAAACAAAGATACTGATGACTCCAAGTATAGGAGTAATTGGCAAACAGTGAAGACCCAGATAAAATGCCGCATAATGTGGCATTTCATCATGCTTAGACAGAAACGATCTTGAAAGAGATACAAAATTTGGAAATTATAACCTGCAATCCCTTGATATATACAATGCACTATCCCAAGTTTAATGTATTAAACCAGAAGGAAGAATCAATTTGTACATTAAAAAAAGTGTTAATCCTTTTCTCCATAATAACGCCTTTTGACGCCTTTGAAGTATCATTTTTTTGAAAATATTGTGGAAAATGAAGCATAATATTTTCAAAAGTATTCAAAACTTCACTTAAATTTTTCTTGAATTTTTTCATTGTTATCTAAAAATACAAAATGATGTCATGATCTAAAAATAGGTCTCAGAATTCTGATTTCAAATCAAGTTTTTATTGTATGGACAGCCATAAAACATTTGAGGCACTAGGTTTTGTGATATATTGTTGAAAGCCAAAAATTATTGAGAGTATAACAGACCTCCAGATAAATGTGCATAAGTTAAGATTGATTTTTTTCTCTCAATGAAAACGTATGTTGAGGGTACTTAAAAGAACTGTCTCAATGATATGGATCTCTTGAACTCCCAACACTTATGTTAAAATTGATGGATAAGAAAATGCTCCAAGTGTTTGCTTATCTAGACCTATGGGATAACACATTTTGTTTCCATTTAGTAATCTTTGGGCTTTGCCAAGCTGGAGTTTGATATTGTGTTGCAGCTCAAGCCATGGAGCATCACAAGATCTGACCCTAACTTCTATGGTGCATGTTTAAGCCACAAAAATATGATAAACCACTGTATGCATTCACAACTTATCTGGTAAGTAGAAGCATCACAGGAGATCAAGGGAATTTTTTTAACAATTTCCCTGACCTGCTAACATGTATGCCTGTAGATGTCTTTGGTTCAATGTTAGTGTGACATTACAACTCTATATGTGTCACATGACTCCATTTTTTTTCAGGGTTCTATTGTTGATGGGGCTGCACTTGTTCATATTTACCTTGTTTGCGATGCTGTTGTTTCCCAAAAGAAAGGTCAGTAACATATACAGTAAAACCTGTGACAAACAGTGAATTATTATTCAACAATTCACGCACTGGTGCTGATCTATTTCGATTCTAACACACAATTATAGACAAAAACACATTCAAAGTCTTCAGCTTCTTCCAAATTTCCGCCATTGCACTGAAGAACTCCCGCCAATACTTAGACTATGTCGCATACATTTACCTGTAATTGTAACGTCTTTCAATTGTAAAAACGATGTTTCACCATCTAACGCCATGAATGGCGTCATTTTCCAGTGACGTCAGCTATCACACACTTACGCTGTGAATTATTGTCCAATATAACACAGTTTGTTACCGTTGGCTCTATAGGCGAGATGTGTTAGAATGTTGCATATAAGATGGCAAAATCTTGAGATTTTCACACCAAAGTTGTGATTTTTAAGTAATTTAATGTTCTGTGATAAATAGAATCTAACATTCTCGCTCCTGTATTATTGAATTTATTAAACTTGTTGAAAAAAAAAGAAAAGAAAAAAAATGCTCGTCAAGCCTTGCATTTTATCTCTTTTCCTCAACTCCTTTTATAAAATCAATTAAAACATATGCACTCATGTTAGATCCTCTATTTATTTGCCATCTCCTCAAGAAGGGGTTCAGGTAATTCAGAAATATTGATCACTGTTACAATGACCTTTAATGGACTGTTTCTGTTGTCTCTGACAGAAATAATATGACACAATTATACTGCAGCAAACCTTAAACTGTCATGCCATTTTATTGTTTAAGATTCAATTTTGCAATTTCAGTGCATATTTTTGTTCTTATAGACTTGTTGTTAAATAGTTTTTTCTACACTATCTGCACTATTATATACAGTCATCTGATACTGGCATCTAGCCACAGGGCAAATAAGTCAAAACAGATCACATAACTTTTGAAATATATACTTAAAGCCAAAAGTAACTTTACACTTTGAACTATTGAATATATCTTTAAACTCTTTAAGTTTAACCAAATTAAATATTGCAATGAGTTGCTGGTTCCCGCCCTGTCCTAATTCACGAAAAACAACTTAGGTAAATTAATCTTCTTTCAAGTTATCTGTGCTTTCATTAAAAGCACAAATTCAGCATTTCCTAACAAAATCCAAAGTAAACCTAGGATTTGAAAACGCTATTTTAAGGGCCATCGATTGCACATTAAAAATACTGCAAGAAATTCTGTCTCTGACGTATAGTTTGTTTTTGGCAGCATTTTAAAGTTGGTTCACTTTGAAATTATCTCCCTTTGAATTAAAACAATAGTTAATTTTAGTCCCTGCTAAAAGCTTTATCTCAGATGGCATAAGGATTTTTTTACCAGCGATTTGTTGGGACTTCTGTCCTGAATATGTGACGAGATAATCTGATAAAAATTCCCATCGGTTTGGAAGAAAAACGGCAAACAATTTCTTATGGGAAATTCCATTGAAAGCATTGTAAAGTTCACAAAAAGGGGTACGTACGTAAAAACACAACTCTAATTTGTGTTACTCGATGGGTGATCCAGGCTGATTTGAACATTAAACAACAATTCATTAGCCTGTCTTTCAGACTGGTTCTTTAAAATTAAAAATTGTCCAATTGCAAAGCTACAGTAACACATCAAGAATGATGCGTTTTGTAAAAGTTTATTTTGCCCCCTTGCTTCTTTCATTAGGGCATTGTGGTTGCATTTATGACAGCAACAGCATGAAATTTAAAAGGTCAAATGAATAATTGATTGAACTTTAATATGAATTAAACACATTTAAAATACCACTCACCAATACCCAGAAATGTATATATAATAACAGTGTAAAGTTACTTTTGGCCTTAAGTATATATATAAAAAAAAATATGGGAGTGCAGTGGCTCAGTGGTAGGGTGCTTGACTCAATACAGAGAGGCCTCAGGTTCAAGCCTCAATGGCGTCACTGCGTTGTGTTCCTTGAGCAAGACACATTTATTCTAGCTTAGTACTGGTTCAACCCAGGAAGACCCAATCCTGTTTAACTGAAATATTGTTGATGGGATGTAAAGAATCAAATCAAACAAACAAACAAACAAAAAAGAAATGTATATTTAACTCTTGAAAATATTTAAGATTATATTATTTATTGTAGAAGTCTAGTAGCCACAGCAATGGTACACATGGCGTGGAGAGTTTTGATTTCCCAGTGATTACAAATAGTTCTAATGGTACACATCCTGTAAGTATAATTGTGTAGGTCATGAGGGTCAAATTTATTTTGTTAGGTTTGATTTTTACGTCACAGTCAACAGTTTTTCAGTCATGTCAGGACGGGTCTTTCTGGGTTGAACCAGTATTTAGCAGCTGATAAAGAAACTTGCTTAAAGACACAACACAGTGACTATACTGGTGGTGAGACTCAAATAAGTAACCCTGAGGAATAGCAACAAAATAAAATACTCAAAAAAGTATTGGCAGTACAATAAAATTGATATACATATTAGTGGGGTGGTTATTGATCAAAATATTTAACAGATATTTGCATCAATACAAAATGATTGATATATAATTTAGCATTCAATATTTCTACTCCAATAATTAACTTACCATTCGTACATCACTTTAGCAATGATGATTGGGCCAAATAAAAAAAAAATGCCTGTGTTTAGGGTAACCCGAGCCTACCTAAAACTAAATTTACGGATGGAACCTATAATTTTTTTCAGGTTTTCTGGAAAAAATATAATTTTATGCATTTTGAAAGGCAAAATGCCTTTCAAAACGCATAAAATTGTATTTTTTTCCACACACACAAAAAAAAATATGTGTACTGTAACTAAAATTTTCAGACATGTTACCCGAAACTCACTTATTTTTTTGTTTGGCCTTATTAATACATTCTAGAAAGTTATCTGATATGAAGTTTCACAGGTCCAGATTAGCAAATTTTTTTAGCATAAAAAAGTAATTGTTTTCTTTCCCATCAGTTTAAACATGTTTTGGGTGTTCAAAAGAAACGTCTCACTGAGACGGTTCTCTTGAGTACCCACAGCATATTCTTTGGTTGAGAAATAAAAATAATTTTACAATAGCATACTCTTATCTGCAGACCTGGACAGCTTCCATATTTTTCAGAGCCCACCAGAGTCGGTATATTTCAAGACATTGATAGATTCCTTCATGAACCTGCTTATTCTGTTGACAACAGCCAATAACCCTGACAGTGAGTGAATGACCTTCATTTTATTTAACATTTTTTGTATCATTTAGGACAAACATCTTGATACAATTAAATTGATACATGTAAAATGTTTGATTAGATAGTTAGGTGTATGACAGTGTTTGGTATATATTTGTATAAATTTTACAGAACCATTATATTATAGTCAAGAGAATAGCCATGGTTTTCATGCATTAAAATTGGCTCACCTTTGACAAAGTTGTTAGCAACAAACAGAATATAGCCATGTCAAGTAGTAAATCTTCATATGTAAATATTGGTTGTAAAATATATTTTAGCCCTCATCCCACCAACTGGCCGGAGATGTTTCCGTCATAACCATTATTTTAGTTTGGTTAGGTCAGTGTTGTTGTTTTTTTTATCCCAATGTGTGTTGCAGTTTCTTTTTAAGTCATACTGTCATGGCAAACAACATCTCCTCCCAAACCATAATGTTGGATAAAACCAAACCTTGTTGGGAGGCATAATTGGGACTTGGAGATTCAGGATTATTAAAGAATTTAAATATTTTCTCCAATATGGCCATTTTGAAAATCTTCAAAGTCCATCTCCCTAGCCGTCAGTTTGATGGAAACAAAACTGAAAGGGATGCATCTGAGAAACAGGGAGATTTAGAATTGCTTAAACTCTTTCTTTGTCCAATATCCAAGATGGCAGATATCTTCTCCAAAACCGAATGTGAGCTCTAAGCAGAATGTGGCTGGATGCATGGAAAAAAAGAAGTGAATATCTGTGAGTCATGAGCCCTTTTCTTTGTTTCATCATGGAGTGTTAATTTGATTAGAGTGTTTTCCATGATGATACATTGTATTAGTTAGATGGCCTCCATGCGAGCTGAACATTTCTTGTACTTCAACAACAGCAGAATCTAGGGCGAAGATTTGGTACCAGTAAAATGCATTAAGCCCCCCGGTGGCTTAGGCTGCTGTCCGTTCAAAGGCGGTGGTTCTGTTGTTTTTGACTTTTTGTTTATTGTTACTCCCATTGTGGGAGTCTGTAATTGTTCTATGTTTTGTTGTACGTTACTTTATGTCCATTCTAGTATTGTAATCATCTTGATGGGGAAGAGAGAGCTGATTGCTTTGCTTAATTTGTCTTCCTGGTGTCTTGTGATGGTTGAGCAGCTCTTCCTCGCGGTGCCACGGGGTTGTCTGCAGTTTGTGATTGTGGTATTTCCTGATCATACTCACTTACTATTCTTGCTAATATTGATCAGTTCATATACTCAAAATTAACACTATTGAAACCATCTTGATATTCTTTAAAGGGCATCTCCTGAGCCATACATCTGATTGAATTGAAAATAAGATGGAGGCATTGGGGGTGAAATGGAGATTAAAAATTGCAAAAAATCATTATGTTTGGATATTGTTTGAACAACATTTCCCCTCAAACCAGAAGTCAGATTAAACTGAAACTTGATAAGAGGCATCAATGTCAACATAGTAATGCAGAATTGCAAAAACCATCCCGTTCAGATAATAAGCTGGCCAACATTGTTGCCACCTTGAAATTCTTAAAATGAAATTTTCTTAAGTCTGATTGCCCTCAAACTTGGTGGGAGACATTAGAGAAACCTGTAGATTCAGAATTGCTACAATTGATATGTTCTGATTACCAAGATAGGCGAATGGGGTGGTTTAGACCATGAATACCAATCTTTAGCCATGGCTTTTGTTTTAACTTCAAACAGCTTTGCAAGTAGGTGTTAGAAATGCAGGTAATGTCTACACCAACCTGATGAAACAACAGAATTCTATAAAAAAAAATTATATTGTTGCCCTGAGATTAAATTATGAAGATGTTACTCAATACCTTTTCATTGAGTGTAGTGTATTGTACATATTTTTTTGGTTTCAGTTACTCTTCCTGCCTACAGAGACAACCGCTTAGCTGCCTTGTTTTTCATAATCTTCTTGGTTATTGGTAAGTCTGTGCCAAGTTTTATCCATGTTTAGTGTTGGTAGGGACATAGTCTTTTGAGGCATGGCTTTAACAATAAAATACATACAGGATCTAACACAAGTGCTCATGTATTATTGAATTTATTAAAGGAGTTGAGGAAAAGTGATAAAACATGAAGAATCAATGCTTTCTGAGTATTTTATTGCTCTGCAAGGCGTTTGATAAATTCAATAATACAGAAGCATGAATGTTAGAATCTATTTATCATATGACACTAATGCATTTTTGTAAGCAAAGCTCAAGCTTTTGCCATATATGCGTGACATTGTTATGGCCGTCATGACACAACGTTACCAAATATGTAAATGACCAGTGGTTTATTGATTTTAATACATGGCGTTATATCACTCCAGGTGCGACTTCATGTGATAAAAAGCTTTCATACTGAATGACTTTTGTGTACAGCCATTTATCTGTGAACTACTCACTCACATTAGATAAAACTAACATTCAGATAAATTGAGTTATTGAGAACAAACACCTAATCTTAGTACTGTTTTCAGCAGAAAGCATTTTGTATGAATACAGTACTCAACCTAGTAAGAGCTTATGTAAGTGCACATTGAGTACTTAATGAATTTTTTTCTCTGCAATTTATATGAATTTATGATTTCCTGTCAATATTTTGTTGTAATTCCTTAATTGATATGGATCCATCAGAGTGTCAAATGGTTTGCTTCCAGATCAGGCCCAACAAAATGTTGGGCCTGATCTGGGTTCAAATTGTTTGCAAAGGTTCTCAGCAGATTACACTAGCAGGCAAGAGTTATTGTAGTTCTCTATGTTAAATGTAATATTGGTATTTCCAGGACTGTATTGCTTTATGAACATGCTGACAGCCATCATTTATAACCAGTTCAGAGGTTATTTTTTGGTAAGTAGATATTGACCTTTTCTATTTTTAGCTCACCTGTCACATAGTGACAAGTAGTGTTGTTCGATTATTGGATTTTTCATAATCGATCATCCAAAATAATCGGTCAGGAGGTTTCGATTGATGATCGATTATAATCGAAAATTATCAAATGAAAAGGAAACCCATAGAATGTCTATCCTTGTACTGCTTGAAATTCTTATCTTTATAAAAAAAATGTTAGAGTCAGTGTCACGCTATTTTATGTACAGTATCAAATACCACAACTGGTCCTGACAGCAAACAACTCAATTTAACAGTCATAGGCATTTTAACCCTTTATGCACTTATGGATTCTTCCTTCTGGTTTGAAACAATATACTTAGGAAGGTCCATTGTTTACATCAAGGAGTCACAGGTTATTATTTCCAAACAAAAGTATATTTTTTTCTCTGAAGATATTTTATGTCTTAGCAAACGGTGTAGATCCTGATGAAATGCCACTTCCTGTGGCATTTCATTAGAGTTTTCACTCTTTGTTAAAGTACGCATTTAGGAGTCATTGGCATACAAAGGGTTAAGGTGTGCACTGAAGAGTTCATAGTTGCTGTAATTACAGTTTACTTCTTTACTCCTCACATTCTATAAACCTTTGAATTTCTGGATTGCATTTTCTTGTAGTAGCTTACAAAAGGGTCAGGTGTGAATCTTTTCAATTATAATCGATTGTTACCAAACACAATCGATTAGTAGAATAGAAAGAAATTTTCGATTGATCATCGATTATAATCGATCATCGATACAACACTAGTGACAAGGTGAGTTTTTGTAATCTCTCGTTGTCGTCCGTCAGTCCCTCCGTTAACAATTGGCTCAAATGACATCTACTCCTAAAATGTACTGGTTGGATTTTGACCAAACTTGGCAGGAATGATCCTTATATGGCCCTCTATAATAATTGTTCAAATGGTTCAGGTCTATTGCATATCTAGGTCACGAGGCTAAAAATAGATTTTATAAGATGAAAACTTTAAAAATCTTCTTGTCTGAAACCAGAAGACCTAGAGCCTTGATATTTAGTATGTAGCACCACCTAGTGGACCTCTACCAAAATTGTTCAAAGTATGCCCCTAGGGCCAAAAGGGGGCCTGTCCTGGGGGTCACAGGTTTTACATAAGTTTTTATAGGAAAAACATGTAAAAATCTTCTTGTCTGAAGTCACAAGGCATGGAGCCTTAATATTTGGTATGAGGCATCATTCAGTGGACCTTTACCAAGTTTGTTCAAAGGATGGGCCCTTCTTTGGGGTCACATGTTTTGCATAGACTTATGAAAAATCTTCTTGTCTGAAACCACAAGGCATAGAGCCTTGATGTTTGGTATGTAGCATCACCTAGTGGACCTCTACCAAATTTGTTCAAATTATGATCCTGGGGCCAAAAATGGGCCCACCCCAGGGGTCACATGTTTTGCATAGGCCTATATAGGGAAAACATGAAAAATCTTCTAGTCTGTAACCACAAGGCCTAGACCCTTGATGTTTGGTATTTAGCATCACCTAGTTAACATCTATCAAAATTGTTGAAATAATGCCCCTGGGGCAGAAAATGGGCTGCCCCGGGGTCATATGTTTTGTATAGACTTATATAGGGAAACATGAAAAATCTTCTTGTCTGAAACCGCAGGGCCTAGAGCCTTAATATTTGGAATGTAGCATCACCTAGTGGACCTCTACCAAGTTTGTTTAGATTATACCCCTGAGGCTAAAAATGGGCCATCAGCAAGTCAAAGGATGATAATCAAAAACAAGTGTCGTTCTTTCTTTCTTCTGTTTGCATGACAAAAATGACTGAAGAAGCTCAAATGAATTGTTTTTAAACAGCAGTAGCTCCTGAACTAGGACTCCGAGCTCTTTGTTTTATTTTGTAGAGCTCCATGCAGAGCAGTCTAATGAGAAGAAGAATGGGTCAAAGGGCAGCATATGAGTCATTGATGAGAAAGAAAAATATGATTATGAACACTGCAGCTTTAGAGGACAGTGGGGAAGAGGAGACTCCTGGGTGAGTATATAGCTTTGGTTATCTATTTAATGTATTTGGTGGTGTTCCTATTGAAGAGAAGACAATCACTGGTCATTATATGTGGCCATGAGAAGCCAGCCAATCTGGATATATACTGTTTAAGAAATGCAGTACTATTTAGTTTTAAAAAAGGTAATTTCACAATGTATTAAGTATTTTTATACTACTGTCCTGCCAGCCAAGAGTGACAGTGATGTCATGTTTCGTTTGCAAAGTTATCAGGAACTTATAATCGATAAGTCACTTGTGTTTAATCCTAGCCGCAGGATTCGATTAATACACAAGTGATCTATCGATTCGCGTTAGCTCAAGTGGTGTGTACAAGTTTATGTTTTACTTAACAGTTTTAAACAAAATATTACCCACTGTCACTCTTGGCTGTCATGACAGTATTGATGTATTATTTTCTCATTTCAGGAAAGTTTCAGTTCGAGATCTTAAAGTGGTTGTTTCAAAAGCAGTAATGCCACGAGATATGAGGGTACTCCTTATGAAGGTAGGTATTTATCAGTTACCTATCATATTAACTGCATTGTTGCACGTTGCCTGATAAACGTTGTCTATCTCACGGCATGTGTCTATATCAGGTCATGATGACGTTGCACTTTTTGAATGACGTCGCTTATGTCACTGAATCAACACAAAAATCGAAAATTATGTCATAATTGCTAGTTTGAAGAGTGAAACAATGGGTTAACTGATAAATAGAGAATACCAGGTTCGTGTCTTTTGATATCAAGTTTACCAGGCTCGGCTTCGAGAACGCTTGTTGAATTGCTAGGCAAGCCTCGTGATGTCAACAAGCCTTCTCAAAGCCTTGCCTGGTAAACTTGATATCATAGTATTCTTTTTTTATTAAACCTTATCATGCTGGATATTTATCAAATGACAATTATTTCCAAATTTTTATCCAATTAGTCTGCAAGATTCTAGTAAAAAGCATGCATATGCAAGCAGAATGGAAAGCAGTGTGAATCCTGATCAGCTGGCTTTTCAGAAGCCAGCTAATCAGGATCTACACTATTTTTAAAACAACATATCTGGGTTGAGCATGGTAAGGATTAAAGTTATTAACAAGTTTGATATGAACATTGTTGCCAGAAATTTATCTTTGGAATTTGCAACCTAGTATGGTTGCTCAGCTGCAGAGACTAGCGAGCTTTTTGAAATTGGCATGTAGAAAGTTGAGGTTTTAAGCTTTTTTGAGAGGGAATAACCAAGGTGCTGATCAGACTGACTTTGTGTCTGGTAAATACATATTATTTAGTAATATCATTTAATAAGACCAATAACAATGTTGCATATATATGGTCAGATCTTGACATTTTATGCCAAAAACACGATTTCAAAGTTATTTTAGTGTTTGATGATTAATGAAATCAAATGTTTGTGCTCATGTGTTTATTGAATTTATTAAACTAATTGCAAAAATAAAGATGATTCATTTAATAAATTCAATAATACATGAGCACTTAAGAAGTATCCTCCATTTCAGTACTTATTAACTGGCTTGTTTCACACAAGATCATTTGAGCCACGACATGAGATTTCCAACAATGTGGTATGTGCGACCAGCAAATCCTCAGATCAGCCTGGGCATATGCGCAGTCTGATCCGAGCCTTTGCTAGTCTCTTAAATATTCTATGACTGTTAAGCTACTGACCGAACATCATTTGGAGTTTCTACACTTAAAACGAAACTGTACAGGCTCGTCTGAGTCTACACTTGTCAAAATGCCACATTGTTGGAAATCACATGTCATGGCTCATTATACATTTTAGGTTATAGCGGAAGGTTTCACACAAGATCATTTGACATTTTAGGTTACAGCAGAAGGTTTCACACAAGATCATTTGACATTTTAGGTTATAGCAGAAGGTTTAACACAAGATCATTTGACATTTTAGGTTATAGCAGAAGGTTTCACACAAGATCATTTGACATTTTAGGTTGTAGCAGAAGGTTTCACACAAGATCATTTGACATTTTATGTTATAGCAGAAGGTTTCGCACAAGATTATTTGACATTTTAGGTTATAGTGGAAGGTTTCACACAAGATAATTTGACATTTTATGTTATAGCAGAACGTTTCACACAAGATCATTTGACATTTTAGGTTACAGCAGAAGGTTTCACACAAGATCATTTGACATTTTAGGTTATAGCAGAAGGTTTCACACAAGATCATTTGACATTTTAGGTTATAGCAGAAGGTTTCACACAAGATCATTTGACATTTTAGGTTATAGCAGAACGTTTCACACAAGATGATTTGACATTTTAGGTTATAGCAGAAGGTTTCACACAAGATCATTTGACATTTTAGGTTATAGCGGAAGGTTTCACACAAGATCATTTGACATTTTATGTTATAGCAGAAGGTTTTACACAAGATCATTTGACATTTTAGGTTGTAGCAGAAGGTTTCACACAAGATCATTTGACATTTTAGGTTATAGCAGAAGGTTTCACACAAGATCATTTGACATTTTAGGTTATAGCGGAAGGTTTCACAAAAGATCATTTGACATTTTATGTTATAGCAGAAGGTTTTACACAAGATCATTTGACATTTTAGGTTGTAGCAGAAGGTTTCACACAAGATCATTTGACATTTTAGGTTATAGCAGAAGGTTTCACACAAGATCATTTGACATTTTAGGTTATAGCGGAAGGTTTCACACAAGATCATTTGACATTTTAGGCTTTAGCGGAAGGTTTCACACAAGATCATTTGACATTTTAGGTTATAGCGGAAGGTTTCACACAAGATGATTTGACATTTTAGGTTATAGCGGAAGGTTTCACACAAGATCATTTGACATTTTAGGTTATAGCGGAAGGTTTCACACAAGATCATTTGACATTTTATGTTATAGCAGAAGGTTTCACACAAGATCATTTGACATTTTAGGTTATAGCAGAAGGTTTCACACAAGATCATTTGACATTTTAGGCTTTAGCGGAAGGTTTCACACAAGATCATTTGACATTTTAGGTTATAGCGGAAGGTTTCACACAAGATGATTTGACATTTTAGGTTATAGCGGAAGGTTTCACACAAGATCATTTGACATTATAGGTTATAGCGGAAGGTTTCACACAAGATGATTTGACATTTTAGGTTATAGCGGAAGGTTTCACACAAGATCATTTGACATTATAGGTTATAGCGGAAGGTTTTACACAAGATCATTTGACATTTTAGGTTATAGCTGAAGGTTTCACACAAGATCATTTGACATTTTAGGTTATAGCTGAAGGTTTCACACAAGATCAGATGATTACCTGGGAGAAGTTTGTACATGTCCTAATGATTGTAGAGAAACAGTTTGTCAAAGAACAGGTAAGTGTCTCCAGTAGAAAATCAGGGCTGTGGAAATACCATGCCGGACTTGTCCGACCAGGTCCCATTTCATTCAGGACAATTCGAAAATTTCTATTTACTTGTCTTCCCACAAGTACAATGTATAAAGTTAATACAATTCTGTATTTCATATTTTGATTAATTATTATGAGCTCACATCTTGCATTGAAAACAGTGTGGATCCTGATCAGCTGGCTTCTTCAGAAGCCAGCTGATCTTGATCTACACTATTTTCAAGAGAAGCCAGCTGATATGGATCTGCACTGTTTTCAAGTGAAGCCAGCTGATCAGGATCCATACTGTTTACAAGAGTTGATATATATCTGGTTTCATACTGCTTTTGAAATAATAATTTGTTTAAGCACTGAAAGGTATAAGCTATTTTTTTTTCTTTCAGATAAGTAATATTTACTATGGACAAGTACATTTTGGCTTTTTACTTGCCCATGGATAAGTAGAAAATTTTACTATTTCCACACCCCTGAGAAAATTGTGTTGAAATTACAGTGTTTATACAAATAAGCCACTGGTATGCATAACTTTTATGCCCTCTTTTGAAAGCAATGCCGATCATAGGGCCAGTTAAGCCAAAAATAAATGCGTAAAATTGCAATTATTTTCTTATCCATCAGTTTAAACATGTGTTTTGGGTGCTATTAAGAACCGTCTCATCGAGAACGTTCCTTTGAGTACCCACAACCTATGTTTTGGTTGAGAAATAAGAAAAATAAGCCAAAAATAAATGTGTAATATTGCGATTATTTTCTTATTCATCAGTTTACACATGTGTTTTGGGTGCTCAAAAGAACCGTCTCATCAAACGGTTCTTTTGAGTACCCACAACATATGTTTTGGTTGAGAAATAAGAAAAATAATTGTCAGTTACGCAGTATTATCTGGGGGCCTGTGGATCTTAATCAGCTCGAATTCATAAGCCACCATTTTCCATCGACACAAATCCATATTTCTTAAGAACTTGCAACGCTGGACTGGCAGGAAATCAAAAGTTGATATAGCACTCATGACTACATAAACTTGGTGATGCCCTTATAAGAAGATGTTCTCTTATTAAGTTGTTCTCTTATTAAGTTGTTCTCTTATTAAGTTGTACACAGTGCACAGGTTAAGATAAACAAAAATTGTCAGCGTAAAATTGTAAATATTTTCTTACCCATAATATTTTGCATATATTTTAGGTGCTCAAAAGAACTGTCTCATTGAGACGGTTCTTTTGAGTATCCACAACATATGTTTTGGTTGAAAAATAAGAAAGATATTTTTCTGTTACGCACTCTTAACTATAGTCATGCAGTATCAAGTTTTCAGCATTTTATAACATCTTCTCATCTAAATGTTAATAAGTTAAGATTCGCAAAATATTTGTAATAATAGCAAACAGAGAAGGTCATCCAAGAATATCCTGATCTGACAGTCTGAACATATTTGGCTAGGACTTTGTCAGGTTACACATAATAGAAATCTTTCACACTTTTTTTAAGCAAAAGCATGCCAAGTTATCTGAAAGTTGGATGATTATTAATAGTTTTAATGACAGCAATGTGCTTGATATTTGGTTAGTGGACGGACCAATATAAATTACGCAATATTTGCATGGTTATTATTTCCTGGTTTTTCTCCTCACATATTTATTTGCAGAACAATTAATATATAATTGGAGATTCATAATGTTTTCTTTTAAGCCACTATGGAATAAAATATTGCACATCTCAGAGTTAATTTTCTTGCACAATGGATAAGAATATTTGAGATTTCTACCTGGAATAGAAATTCTTATCTTACCCATGCATTCTTATCCAGGTTGCCTCTACCAAATTTTACATATGAGCAAAACATGGGGCCAGTTAAGCAAAGAATGTCCGCGTAAAATTGCTAATATTTTCTTATCCGTCGATTTAAACATGTGTTGTGGGTGCTAAAAAGAACCGTCTCATTGTGACGGTTCTTTTGAGTACTCACAACATATGTTTTGGTTGAGAAATAAGAAAATAATTGTTTATTGAGGTTGCCTCTACCTTGGTTGTATTGGAGGTCACACACATGTGTTACGTGCCAGGCGTAACTAGAAAAGAATTCAGGAGACCAAAATTTAGTATTTAGAAAGTCAGCAAAAAGCACTTTTAAAATCTAAATTTTTTTCTATCAAAAGTAACAAAATTATCATTTACAAAATCAATGGAAAATATTTATACAATTAAAGAAAGTCTTATTTACAGTACCTTATATGTCCAAACTGTCCCTCAGAATATTTATCAATGCAAGTCTTTCAGCAGTTTCTGATCCCCAGATTTTGAAGTGAATTCCAAACGAACACTAAGTCTGAATCCAAAACTGAATAATATATACTGTTTAAGAAAGTTCCAGAATGATCAAGTAACATCTATGATATCATATGCTTAATATATATATCAATACATGGGTTCTGGAAAGTTCTACATTTTCCTGGAAGATTCCACTTACTTCCAGAAACTACTCAAAGCTTCTATTGGCATGGAAAAGAAAATTCCAGAGAATTCTGGACTTTTCCGGAAACTTCCATGACAATACATTGTTAACTTATAGATGATCAGTCATTTTTCTAGAAAAATCTTATAATCAAATAAACACCTTGTTTACAATAACTTATTTACCATTGATATCTCCATTATCTGGGTCAACAGAAACTTGGTAAACATATTAAACAGATAAACACCATACATGTTACACATGGTAGTTTGACACCATTCTTATGTCAAAGTGATGTCATTATGTAATGTCACATCTCAGCGAAGTGGGAACTTCTTGGAGTTAATTTCAATCAAAACTGCAGAATTGAATAGTGAGCAAAAAAGAATACATCATTTGTGTGAGTGTGGGATAGAAAAATCTGTCCCTCAGAATCACCATTTGTCATCGATGGCAAGCCTTGTGATGCCACATGGTGATCGTTGGGATGGATTTTTCTATTCCGCTCTCACACTCAAACTGATTCTTATATGCTGATCTTTTGTCCATCAATAAAAGGTAGACTATTAAATTGTAAGGACCCTACAGTGAAGGTCCTATAGGGCGGGGCCTGTATTTCACTTATTTTTTCCAATATGCATTTTTTTTTCATGGAATTCAGAATAAAACTTTTTACTTATGAGTAAAAGTAAAGTTATCACCTAAATTATGGGATTTACACTATCCAGTTTGATTGTTTGTTATCCTGCCTGAAATGTTGTTTGCTTTTTATGTCTTCTGCATATATACTAGTACATGTATTCAAATGCACTCAAAACTATTTTTATCATGAAAGCATACAGAATGAACTTTAATCAGACTGCTCTTAAGGCCTGATCTAGGTGCATATTGTTTACAATATAGGCTACCAAAATACTTTAACAGATGAGAGAGAAGATTAATATGTTGTGAATTGTGGGAAAAGGGTCTCCTAAACAGCAGGTTGGAGTGGTAGGTTGAAGCTAGTCCAGCCACGTTGTAGAGATAAATCTAGAAATATTTCATTTAATCATTCTCACTCTTGATGGATGTGTGTATTTTTCAGAAACCCAGTATAAGATGGTTCCGACATTATCCGAAGCTAGTGATGTTTCAGAAGATGATATGTCACCGCTACTTTAGCTACTTTGGTAACATTCTTGCCTTGCTCAATGTTGCATTGATAGCAGTAAGTTTCTTTATAGCTACTGTATTGCCAACCAAAAGTGACAGTGATGTAATATTTTGTATACAATTGTTAAGTGAAACATTAACTTGTACACTCTACTTGACCTAACACAAATCTATAGATCTCTTGTGTATTAATCCTATCCTGCGGATATGATTAATACACAAGTGATCTATCGATTATAAGTCACAGATAACTTTGTAAACAAAACATGTCATCACTGTCACTCTTGGCTGGCAGGACAGTAGAGTTTAGTATTTATCCTGTATTTAAAGTTGGATTAACATTTTAGTCAAAGCACATACTTTTTGTAATTGTATTGGAGTTGATTGTGATACTTTATTGTATTGATAGCTGATCTTTGCATCCTTACTTACTTTGAGAATGGTAAAAAACCCTTTTTATTCATGCACAGATCCAGAGGGGGGACAGGGGGTCTGGACTAAACCCCTCCCTGAAAAATCACAAAAATATAGGGTCTCTTAGCAATACTGGTCCTGATCCCCTGAAAATCACAAGCTACCAAGCCAGCATTCAATGTTGGGCCATCATCAGCACTCCAGGGAAATGCCATTTAAATGGCATTTTGCTGGCCCGCTAATAGTAGTATTTGGATCCTCCCTCGGCTCATCAAACAAACAAAACAAAATCGCCTAAGTTGGACCCCCTCTGACAAAACTTTCTGGATCTGTGCACGTTATTGCATCTTTTTTTGCTGTTTCTGTACCAATGTATTTAGTGTAAATGAACTATAATGTTCTTAGGTTTTGTTACAATAGTGCATGCTTGCCTATATTAAATAGTTTGTAGTCATACAGAATAGAATACCTGACAGTGATGTATGTTCATATTTTTTTATGTAAAACAATCATTTATTTACAATTTTCTACATTAAATGAAATACTGGTATAATTTAACTTTTACTTGTTAGGGTCTCTGCTAGTTATGAAGATATATACAACCATGTCATAGGCCCAGATATGGAATGAAAGTTTGATATTTTTCTTAGTCATCTATTTTTTGACATCTTTGTTGAGTACCCACATCTTATCATATGACGTTGCGTCTGTGAGTGAAATAAGGCCATGCAATAAAATCTGTAAACCACTAGTGGTTCAACGATTTTCGGGAAACGTTATGATGTCCATAACAACATAGCTTACATAAGGACAAAATTATAACCTTTTTACACCAGAAATGAGATTTCAAAGTATTATTTATGTCATATTATAAATGGAATCTAACATTCGTGCTCTTGTTTTATTGAATTTATTAAACTCTTTGTGAAAAAGAGATAAAATGCTCGGCAAGTCTCGCATTTTATCTCTTTTCCTAACTCGTTTAATAAATTCAATAAAACATGAGCACTCATGTAAGATCCTCTCTATATTTTTGGCTTCTGAATAGAAAATTAACCCATATTTTCTGGAGGCTAGTAAGATTTTATGAACACTGATCAGAGACCTAACAGTGCACAGAGGATCTTACCTAAATGCTCAAGTTTTATTGACTTGAGATTAAACAGTTTTGGGTTAAGCAATTAAATGCAAGGCTAGCCCAGCATTTTATCACCTTTTTGCAATGAGTTTAATACATGTAAATTCAATAACACATGGGCACACATATTAGTTTCTTTTATCATATGACATTTAAACTACTTTGAAATCACAATTTTGGCATGAAAATACTAAGATTTTGCCATATATATGTGACATTGTCATGGGCATCATTACACATTACTAAAAATGTAAAGCACTGCTGGTTTATAGATTTTAATACATGACGTTAAGTTGAGTCACTCACAAGGAAGAAGTTGTGTGATAAATAGAGGATCTTACAGCTCATGTTTTATTGAATTTATTAAACGAGTTGGGAAAAATAGATAAAATGCGTGGCTTGCCGAGCATTTTATCTATTTTTTCGCAGCGAATTAATAAATTCAATAATACAGGAGCATGAATGTTAGATTCTCTGTATCATATGACATTAAGATTACTTTGAAATCTCATTTATGACATAAAATGCTATAATTTTACTATTATGTACGCAATGTTGTTATGGACGTCATAAGGTTTCCGAAAATCTGTAAGCCACTAGTGGTTTATCTACTTTATTGCATGGCGTTATTTCACATTGTATTAAACTGAACATTATTATTCTTTTTAGTATGAAATACAATATGAAATTCAGGTAGAAAATCTTTCACAGTCAGGTGACCTTGTGTACATATGAGTCATTTTGAAGTGAATTCACAATCAGAGATGCCAATTTTTATTATTTTGTTGTGCTTTTTATTAAGAGCAACAACATATGTTTTAAAATGCAAATTTTGCTCTTTTAGTCTTAGATATACAGACAAATAAGCCATAATTGAGCCACGACATTTGATTTCCAAAAATGTGGCATTTTGACAAGTCTTTGACAAGTGTAGATTCAGACTCCGCTGAGCCTGGGCAGCCTCCCTTTCAGTTTTATAACTCAAAATGATGTTTGGTCAGTAGCTTAACAGTCATAGAATACTCAAGCAACTAGCAAAGGCTCTGATCAGACTGTGCATATGCACAGGCTGGTTGCACATACCACATTGTTGGAAATCAAATGTCGTGGCTCATATCATAAACAGACCTGTTTATTATACGAGGGTCAGTCAAAAATAACTGAGCGTTGGTCAATATCTTTTTACTGGGTAGGCACTTTTGACTGAAACTTAATACACATATAGAATGAACCTTCGGGCTTCATTGCATATAGAAGTTGACGTCTTATTATCTTCAATGTGCTGTTGCTGGGCAACCAAATACCGTCTCAGCGATGTGCGTTTGCGCTGACGACACATCTGACTAAGTAGCCATTAATTTAAAATCATTTCAAATCTACAACAGTATAATAACGGACGTTTTATCTAGCCAATTGTATCAAACAATGTGTTAGCAATGTTTTGAAGAAGTGAAATAGAAAGTAAATACAATACATGCGATGTTTGTAACCTAGCAACCAAAATTGATGGAAATTCCATTTTTAACAAAAACACCAGATTTTGCTGCTATGGCAACCGTTTATTCCTGGGAATATTCAAGATATGCATTCAGATAGTAAAACAAATTACTATATACAATGAAATGGTCTTATGATATGATACTTAGCTGATAATATTTCTTTAGAATGAACCGTTACTGGTGGGTGGGGTACATTTTGGGGTGAAATTTTCCGAAAATTTAGTTAATTTTCCTTTTATTTATGTAATAAAATTCCAACACATTAATCTCAGTAGTTGCATTTAACAAAATACTTTCAAACACTTTATTTGCAACAAATGCATAAGTTGATGAAGCTTAAATTTTGTATAGTGTTTTCATGGCAATGCTATATTCTAGCGTGAACGCATGACGTTATTTCCCATTCTTCGGTTGCTTAGCAACAACAATCTATACTTTGTATGGTCTTGTATTTTGCATATTCTGACGCAGGACAATTCATTGCATGCATGTGCCAAATTTGACTTGTGTACATTAGCCTACATAAGAGATATGTATCAACTCTCAGTTATTTTTGACTGACCCTTGTATGTAATGCTGATCTGCCTGCATCTTTGCAGAGTCTGATCAGATCATTTTCTGTGCAGTCTGGCCAGAACCTCTGCTGTTTGCAAATGCTAACTTGAAAATTGGACGTGCCAAAATATATGCATTATCATAATGTACAGCATAAGCTTATTTCAGAAAATGTTTGAGATCGTGACTCGTATGTTAACAGGTCATCACTGCTTTTAGAACTGACTTTTCAATGTGATCATTAATTTAAACTATCTTATCTTCTCTTCGCTAGAGGAATTTCTATGGTGAAACAGTACCCAGAGATAAAACTTAAATTGCTTCGGATAGTGAACTAATTAACTTTAAATAGAAAGCCAGTTGTGTATGTAGTTGGAGGGAGTTTTTTAGGGCCTGAAGTGCATTTTATGATTAAGGAGATAACTATAAAAGTGGGCTGTTATCGGCCCACCAGCAAAATGCAATTCAAATGGCATTTCACTGGTGGGCCGATAGTAACCTAAGACTATATGATGGGGCAGGGTTAGAATGTAAGGAACATATTAGTAGAAGGGTAGATTTTATGTCTTTTCAAAGGGGAAATGGGTATCGTAGTTAACAAATAGGAGACTGCATGCTACATAAACTTACAACTACAATTCAAGGTTGCTTGTATTAGTTTGCTTCTCTTTTCTCTGCCTACATAATCAAGTTTCTATCCATTAGGGATGTAAAAATACATTGGACAGGCCTTTAGTTAAGAGTGAGTACAAAAAATTAATTCTCTTATTTCTCAACCAAAACATATGTTGTGGGTACTCAAAAGAACCATCTCAATGAGACGGTTCTTTTGAGCAGCCAAAATATATCTAAAAACTGATGAGTAAGAAAATATTTACAATTTTACACTCAAGTTTTTGTGATTGGACTATTGATTTATCACAATAGTAACTTATGCAATGTTGCTATATTGATAGTAAAAAAAAAGTTGCAATGCCATTAGTATCTGCAATAGAACTTTCACTATCACATCAGATCACAGGTTTAGATAAAAAAAAGTTTTGAGTGTAAACTTGTAGATATTTTCTTACGCATCAGTTTTAACATATGTTTTGGGTGCTCAAAAGAACCGTCTCATTGAGACGGTTCTTTTGAGTACCCACAACATATGGTTTTGTTGAGAATAAGAAAATAAATTTTTTGATATGCATTCTTAAAGACATAGAAATTTGAGCAATAATACTGGTACCACTCATTATGACTCTCTCCAGGGGTCATACTGGGCAGATCAAAAGGACAGTCATAATGAGGTGATTATGACTTCCTTACAGGGGCAATAAAGTGGTCCCATGAAGAGATTAGGTAATTTATGATAAAATATTGATGTTTATTGAAATTGTGTTTTATTTTATACTTAGCAGTGAAATCAATGCATATCAAAAACAAAAAAAAGTGATATCAATCACAAGTGAAATGATATGATATCAATCACTAGTGATTGATATCAGCCTATATTTTCACTGTAGCGTTTTTTGGATCACCTCTGACTTTTACATTCCATTAATGCAGCTCACTTCGAAAGTTCAAACGCCTATAACTTTCTTATTTGTGAACAAAAACATCAAGTGTTGGTAGTCATTTTCTTAGTTAGAACATGAGGAACATTTTGGTACCAAAATAATTCAGATTTGCTGAAATTTTTCGATTTTTTTTCAACACCTCCGGCTTCAGTGAGTGAGGCAATGCATGTAACCTATGCTACGCAACGTCATCAACAAATTATGACCTCGCTTATGACGTCACTTGCCTCGCAACTTGACACTGAATAAATTTCTTTTTATCTGTAAGTCCTGCGGGCTATAGATCATGTAGATTGATCCAGGTGTTCTGTCACAAATACTCCTTTGTCTTCTTTTAAGTAATTGTGATTCCGCTTGAAGAATGGTTAACAAATTGATTAACTGTAAATCTTTAAAAAAAAGTATAAAATAAAAAGAAAATTTACTTTTTCTCAGTAAATACCAAATATATTTCTTCTCGTGAGTTGAAAACATCGAAATTTTCATTCCTGCTGCGCACTCATGAAAATTCTGATGTTTTCAACACACTAGATGAAATATATTTGGTATTCACCTCAAAAAAGTAAATATCCTCTATGTATACAGGTAATTCCCCACTTGAGGCCCCATAAATTTTGTGAGATATTTAAACTGTCCCTTATCAGTTAATCATTTAATGATCTCTATTGGACAGCAATATATGCCTTTAACTAAAGGCCAGTTAGATTCAACAGTTTTTAAGCCTAAAGACTTTCCCTTTAACTGTTTTGGCTTGGGCATAAAAAAAAAGTTAAATGCCCTAGATGTATATGGTTTTGAATTCCATGCATTTAAGCTGGACTTTAACATTGTTCTGATATTTTTCTGTAAGTGCCATACAAAAATTGGTCGACTTACATGCAGAAAATAAAGTCTAAATGCTACCACATATTCTTAGTTTCCTCCTTTAAGCAAGGGAATATATTTCAGACAACAATCAGTAGTCTACAATAGTAGTTGTAGTATGGCCGATGCTTTTTTCTTTGATCTTTGCTCATGTTTAAATCAGACACCCTAGAAAAACGACAAAGGAGGAGCTTAAAACCGTACTCTAACTTCCAATTTTAGTTAAACAGCGATGTAGGCGGTAACTATCTAAATCGAAAATTAACCCGTAGGTAAATGTAATATAATTGACAGCTTAGGCCGGATGCAGGGAGGAGCGAATGTAAATTTCGTCAGGCGTCAGTAACACTTGTTTATTTGCGCCTGCGCCATACTACAAGCTAAATAAAGGATTCTTCCTCGGCTTTCTGTTTAAACCGCTGGGTGGGCTACGCCCACCTCGCGGTTTAAACAAGAAAGCCTCGGAAAAGAATCCTTTATTTATTACTAGTATTGCAATAGTACTCCTGCAATGTCAATTATTCATTTTCAAACTATTGTTACACCCCTACTATCCATGCATTTATTGTTCATCTGTGTGGCTGTTAAAATGTATCATTTAGACCATTCTGGCATCCACTTGACCATACAAATCCATTGCTCCCAAAACAGCTTATATTTGAAATAAGTTCTTCAGATGGTGTGCACCAACTAAGATAAACTTAACATTTTACACTGACCTTGACCTATAGAGTTTATTGTTCTAGCTAGGGTGACTTTTGCTTCTGTGTTTTCTTTGTATGATAGAATTCGCTTTTTGTTTTAAATTAGTTAGTATGCTTGCTTGCATAGAAACTCACTTTAAATGCTGCTTATTAATACCGGTATGCATGTTTATATTTTGCCTATGCCTGTTACACTAGGTATTGGTGCTTACTCTAGGAGTCTATGTGAGTCTGCTTATTGCAATGTATCTCTGCTTGAAAAGTATAAAACTTCTCACTAAGCATGGCCTAAATATTAAGCCTTGATCTGCTGAATAATTAGAGATTAATACATGGCGGCTGATGCAGAACCAGGCATATCAGCCCAGTGTCTCCGTATTTGCACAAGGGCCTTTAAGCCTGAGGGAAAATATGGAGTGCTGGGCCCATATGCCTGGTAACGCTTTGGAGGCCACATTTTAAACTTTTTATTACTAGTACATGTTTACATGCTGGTCTTAATTTCGGGGCGATGTGGAAGACGTCATTTATGACACTAAGGATGCACGCAAGGGGGTCCATGAGAGCGGGCTGTTATGTGTTTGGAATAACAAATGGTATCAGCCCAGGTAACTAAGCATTTAGTTACTATTTTTAGTAAAACATGTAATAAAAGAATGTAATGTCCTTTTCTCATAGCCAGCTGGTAAAGTGGTGCAATTCCTTCATTATTATGGATCCATAGGCTGAATCTGAAAACAATGTGGGTCCCAAGCAAGCTGATAACTATTGTATCTACACTGTTTTGAAAATGAGATATATCTTGAATCAGCAGGACATGGGTTTAATGCTTGTCAGTCCTTTCACAATGAACAGTAAAACCTGTCTAAACCGGCCACTGGCAAAAAGGCCAAAATTTGGTTTTCAAGACCGATTATCGCTTAATGCATGTCAAAAGTATTGCAGAATGTTCCCTTTGGAGCATTCTGCAATACTTTTGACCTGCATTAAGCTACCATTTGTCATTTAGATCTTTGTTTTGTCTAATTTTGAGTGGCCGCTGAAGACAGATTCTACTGTATAAACTTTATTATAATCTTATTACATTTTTGCTTTTTCACACAGATATTTTCAGCCTAAATTACTTTGCTGGCAAGCATTCTTATTTAAATCACCTTAATATTGCTTCATGGTGGCTTTTAAACCTTCATTAAAATATAGTGTTCCATCTTTTACCAAATAAATATATTTCACTGTGTTTTGTTTTTCAGCACAACTCCAAATGGAATTTTCAATCCTGTTTATTATTCTGTAATAGTTCTGTTTTATGATTTGGGCATATTCAATTTACCATAAAACATTTGGCTCTTTGTAGCAAGATAAGCACCTAATTTTGTTTGTTTGTTTGTTTTGTTGCTTTACGTCCCAAGTCAACAGCTATGGTCATGGCGGGATGATCAGTTCACCTAACCACACTTTTTTCCTGGGCAAGCTTGAACAAGCAGTTAACCAGTACGTTGTGCACATACTTTCGCTTGTAACTGACAACAACCCCACTTGAATGATTCAGTGGAGGGAGGAGAATGACTATAGAAATTATTTCATAATCACTCTCCACGAAAGTATGGGACCGGGCCGGGATTGAAATCGCAACCCCTGGATCTGCAATCAGACTCGCATCTATTGCCAGACACGTAACCGACTGTGCTACGCGGGTTACTCACCTGATATGCTAGTTAATGTCTGATAGAACTGCATATGATTTCTTTGATTTGATTCTTTATATCCCAGCCAACAATTTTTTAGTTATGTCGAGAATGGGTTTCTGGGTTGAACCAGTACTAAGCAAGGATTAATGTGTCTTGCCCAAGGACACAACACAGTCACGCCGATGAGGCTTTAATCAGCAACCCCTCTGTCTCCAATCAAGTACTCTATTACTGAACCACTGGGCTCCCTACTACAGATGTGACACAGGATATCTTTCTACTTATTATAATTGTATACTCCTGCCACAGACGTGTTAACCCTAAGTTTGTTGTTGTCTGCTTATAACTTCTGCTGCAAAAATCTAATGCACTTCAAACTATCATGCAGTCAAACACTATGAACCCTGATCAGACTGCTTCTAAGGGAGCAGTCTGATCTGGGTCCATAGTGTTTGCAAGATAGGCTACCAAAGTACATATTAATCAGATTAGTTAGCAGAAGGCAATTGTTGTGAATGGCAGTAAAAAGGGTTAATACTTGTGTGGAGCTGTGATCTAGAATGCTGGCAAACTGATTGCTTTCTTTGCTAATGCTAAAGAATGATACTTGACTTAGTAGTGTGTGTGGGGGGGGGGACTTAAGTATACTTTGCAGGCCAAATCTTTGCCCTAGATTCTGCAGTTGTTAAAACACAAACCAGAATGCAGATAAATGAAGTAAAACACATAAATACAATAATGTAATAGCCCTTCGCTGAAAATAGATTTTTTTTATTTAAAATGACATCTCCTGAATCACTGGCCCAAATAAGAAATAATTGCCTAAAAATTTACCTCATAATGCCCTCTACCAAAATTGCATAAGAGGTTCGGCTTGGATTTTAATGAAAATGGATTTTAATGAAAATGGCTGCGAGAGCAAAAATAGTTCTTCTTTTAATCAAAACATATCCTTGGGCCTGAACTCAGGTGAGCAATTCATGGCCTTATGACCTTGTTTTACGAATCTATGTCATGTATTGCAATTTAGATTATGTATTAGGAAATAGCAGTCAGAATTTACAATTTATTTATTTCAAAACCTAAGCAGAGATATTTGAAAATATTAGAGAGACAACCTCAGCTCAGCATTTCACTTAGGAGAAACTTTGCGCTGCAACTTTCAGATTTTTCATTAATTTATTGTCTTTTTTACAGCTGGAGGTTGGAGATGATTCAAATAGGGCTGTTTTAAGAGTGAGTTGAACTTTTATTAATTTATTATTGTATTTTCTAACAATCATTGTGTAGATAAGTATATTTTGATTGAATTTAGTGAATTGGTAGTCTTTGATAATGATCTGAGTGATACCCGAGATGGACTAAGGTGTTTGAGAAATGGGATTTATATTTTATGGTTAACATCCTCTCTTTGTGACAAGAACTCAGGCGAGTGATTCAGGGCCCATGGGCCCTCTTGTTTTTTTTAAGAATCACTAAAAACCTCTCGAGAATGAAAAATATTGTGATGTAATGAGCATTCATTTCACCAGTGATATGTGTATATTATATTTATTTTTTTAACAGAAACAGCTTTTACTTGGGTAAATCTGGGTCTTCACTGGTTTTTAAAATGGTGTACCCTTTTGAAAAAGTTATGTGCATAGTGCATGGGTGAAAGTTTTTCAGGATTATTCCTGAATTCAAGATTTTGAGGCTGACTTTCCATAGAAAGTCCGCCTCAAAAGGCTGAATTCTGCATATTATAATAGCTTTTCTGATTTAGTTTCAGTTTATCTAATATATAAAGGTATTTGATCATTATACTTGGAAGTTTGAATAATTGTGAGGTTACTATACAGCAAGTTTTAAATTCCGATTTTCCAAAGTTCAGGATTTTGGAAATTTTTAACTTTCACCAATGACAGTGCGATTATAGGATGAAGACTATATTATTGTTGTTTTATT